>CM053743.1:32546005-32569663 GCA_028658305.1 Pachyuromys duprasi
AAGAAGAAGAAGAAGAAGAAGAAGAAGAAGAAGAAGAAGAAGAAGAAGAAGAAGAAGAAGAAGAAGAAGAAGAATCACTTCATCCTGTAGGTGAGAGGAGAACCCAGATGATTAATGTGGTTGCCTAACCTCACTATTCACAGCGTGGCCCACGGAATGTGCCCTGGCACCTCCCGGTGCCTGTTAGAAACATGGAACTTCTTGACCCACTGGCTCAGAAGGTCTCACCAGGGAGTCATTTCATGGAGAAACAGTGATGTGTGCAGCGGAGCTTTCTGCATATACAGAAGCCCCACTAAGGTTTGAATTTAAAATGTTTCATTCAGGTTCGTGTTCTAAATGCTTGATCTCTGGTAGACAGATTTATTGGAGGGGGTTGGGGATTAGAAATTCAGGGAGATGGGCCCTCCCTGGAGGATGAAGGTCATTTGGAGCAGGTGTTTAGAGGAATTGTTCTTATAGACTTCTTACCATGCTTTCTCCTTCCTAGTTAGTCATGCAATGGACACTGCTTCGCTTCCTCACCCTTTTATTACTGTGGTAGCTCGTCCTGGTGCATAGACCAGATAATCGTGGGTTGATCCTACTAAAACAAGTTACTCTTCTAAGTACTATCTGTAGGATATTTTGGTTGTTGTGATAAAAAGCTAATGATTCCTGTCTCCAGGACTGCCTCCATCATGTCCCAGTAAACAAGAAGATACTGAGTGAGTTGACCTGTCTTCCCTTCAGCCCATATAACCCATGCCAACATAATTAAAGCTAATTGACCAGTACCCAACAATTTCATCAGAAAGTGCTTTTATTATCTTCATTTAAGTAAGAAAGAAGGGGGAAATAGCCTGGGAAAGGAAAACAGGAAAGGGTGGGAGACATGAAGAAACACTGTTAGTCCTTGCAAAATGGAATTCAGTCCTGCCCTCCGATGTCCCCACGCCTGGGATTTGATCCTCATAAAGGGATGAAATGTCAGCAGACTTGCCTCTCATTTCCACTGACTTTCTTCCTCATGCCTCCCATTTATTGTTTTGTTTTGACATGCATAATGCTTGGCTCCGATATGTTTGGTGTCTAACCAGAAACTGGCTGTTAGAAATGTAATTAGATGAGGGGAGAAGTAAGAAAACAAAAGCTTGGAGCCTTTCCCTTTGGGGTAGAGAGGAAATACTCCGCCAACTAGTCACAGGCTGGTTTTTCTTTTGCTCAAAACTTGATCTTACAAAGCACTAGTTCAATCATGTGCCACTGAACAATGTCTTAGTTGATGACAGATCACACGTACAACAGTGGTCACGTACTATTTTATTTCCCAGTGACTTTGTAGCTGTCTCGGTCAAATGCACACTGTGGTGTTCATACAGTGACAAAATTTCTTAATAAAACCTATCTCAGAACATAGCTCTACTATTAAGTAGGGTGTCACTCACTTTGCTCATGGCAAAGCAATTCTTCCTAACACACCAGACTGTAGTATGATGACCCTGCAGTCTCTAAAATCATCCTGGAATGTGGGTGTTCTCACCATCCTTTTATTTGATATAGAAATTGAGGCTCTGAGGAATTAAATGATTTGGGAGTCCTATTGCTAATAAGTGCCAAAGTTAGTATTTGAATTTGGCTCAGAAATGAGCTTAATTTGGAATGCCCAAATTTTCTCAACTCTCAATTAGAGTCATTTGTATCCTGACAGACCTCAGAGATACCCTAGTCCCAGCTGGGGTCCACAAACAAGTCAGCTTTGAGCTTGCTTTTTTATTCTGTCTACTTTTGCTTTTACTCTCCATGGGAATCTACATTTCGGGGGAGTGCCCTTTCCCAGTGTATCACAGCCCTGATCCTCAGGAAGCGTTTTCCCATGTAGATAATAAGTTTCTATATTGCTTACTTATGCTAGTCTTTCAAGTGACATTGCACCTACATGATTTATTTTTAATTAAAAAAAATAAGCGTACATAAGCAAACACATTCTCTCTCACTTGGAGCATCCTCTGGTCTTGCTTTTGGGATGTTATGAAGAACTGAAGGCCCTAGGGATGCTGCCTTCCTGGAAAAAGGGGGTTGTAGCTCTTAACTATGTGACTCCAAAGTGATTTATACCGTCAATCAGTTATCATTCAGGAGCTGGCAAACTCCAGCCCTCAGGCTAATTCCAGCCCTCTTGTCTGCCTTTTTTTCATATAAATAAAGTTTTATTGGAACACAGCCATGTCCATTTGTTTTGAACTCTGTATGAGGCACTGCATTGGCAGAACTGAATAGCTGCAACAGGTAGATAGCTCATAGCCTGCGAAGCCACGCATATTTACTTCAAGTCTTTTTACAGAAAAAAGTCTTGCTAACTTCCTATTAAATTAATTGTTTAACAAACCTATTTAAATGTGTGCTATGAGCTGCAGATCATACTGAATAATGATGATGGCACTACGATAGATCAGAGAGATTTCTTGCCTCTGAAGCTTACACTCAAGGGCAGCATCTGGGACTAAATACAGAAAGAAATCTTTCTCTTGTGGCAGGAAGGAGAAATAGCCTCATGAAGGATTCTAACAGCCCTCAAAGATGTTGTGTATAACGTAGGTAATAAGAAGCCATTAACTGTTTTTAGTAGCATAATTGTCTGATTTTTCCTTTTTGGTGGGGGGGGGCAGATGAAGCTCACTGACAATGTACAAGAACCGTACGTGTAACTGGCTGCATGGGACATTGTTCTTTGGCCTCTCCCTCAGTCCTGCTGCTTAGTAGGAATATCCATATAGTATTTCTATGACAAATAAGTGTTTGAACAACATAGAAGCTAGAAATCATTAGGTCAACCATCTTTTTTATTGTTGTTGCTGTTGAGCTCGTGTTTCATTGACAGCTCCCTGCCTCAATGAGTAAGACGGGAACTTGAGAGAGGGTGATTCCTAGCATCAACATCAGAACTCCACACATGTCCTCACAGGCACATGTGCCCTCACACCATAAAAACATGCATCTGCACATGTGCCCAGACCACGTTTACATGACAAGAGGAAAATTTTAAATGTTACATAAATATCAATCCAATCTCTGTAAAAACAGAAGGGTAGTCTCAATGCTGCAGATGATGAGCATGCGGGGCTCCTAGAATGCCCCATCCTAGCTTCTGCCCCAGCCCGTGAGGCTCCGGATCACCGTGCTGAAGCCTGGCCTCCTGGATTCCGAGTAGGAGTCTAATTCTAACCATATTTTGCTCCCAGACACCATGCTGATTGCAGCCCCCTCCCGCCTCCCTCCCGGTCCTAGCCTTCCTCCCTCTTCCCCCATATCCCTTCCCCTAGTCTACTGATAGGGGAGGTCCTCTTCCCCTGCCATCTGACCTTAGCCTATCAGGTCTCATCAGGACTGCCTGGATCCTCTTCCTCTATGGCCTGGCAAGGCCACACCTCCAGGAGCAAGAGATTAAAAAGCAGACAACCCAGTTCATGTCAGAGATAGCCCCTGCTCCCCTTACTCGGGAACTCACATGAAGACTGAGCTGCCTATGGACTACTTCTGAGCAGGGGGTCTAGGTCCTCTCCATACATGGTTCTTGGTTGGTGCATCAGTCTCTGCAGGACCCCCTGGGCCCAGCTTTCTTGGCTTTGTTGGTCTCCTGTGGAGCTCCTCTCCCCTCCACGTCCTTCCATTCCACCCCACCCCCTTTCTTCCATAAGACTTTCTGTGCTTTGCCCAAAGTTTGGCTTTTTGTCTCTGCATCTGCTTTGATCCCCCACTTTTTCTTCTAACAGATTTAGTGTGTCTGGTTATATTGAGGTCTTTGATCTACTTGGACTTTAATTTTGTGCAGGGTGATAGGCTATGGATCTTTTTGCATTTTCTACATTTGGAAATTCAGTTAGACCAGCACCATTTGTTGAAGATGCTGTCCTTTTTCCACTGTATGGTTTTGGCTTCTTTGTAAAAAATCAGGTTTCCTTGTAGGTGTGTGGGTTTATTTCTGTGTCTTCAGTTCAATTCCATTGATCCACCAGTCTGTTTCTATGGCAGTACTATAGTACAGCTTGGGATCAGGGATGGAGATACCTCCAGAAGATCTTTTATTTAAAAAGGATTGTTTTAGCTATTCTGTTTTGTTTTGTTTCTTTTCCATATGAAGTTAGGTCAATCATCTTAACCAGAATTTTTGCACTCATTTGCATTTGGTGGGTTTCATAATTAAGGAATTACACTTTCTCTTTTTTAACTTACACCTGAATATGCTCATGATTATATTTTGAAGAGTGATCTATCAATTGATTGAACTGAGTTTTGGAGCACACCAGAAAATGCATGTTAGAATCCTCTGCCTTCTTTGCCAGTATAGGCCACCCTCTGCACAGGTTTCCATTCTTTACTCTCTGTATTCTGGGAAGAGTAGGGTCATCAGAAGCTGTAGTCTAACTCCTTCCTATCCACCCAGAACACTTCTGTCATTAGACCTGCCTGCTGTCATTACAAGAAAAGAGTCCCATTGATTTTGCTGTCACTAACCTTTGGGTGTGAGGAATTTCTGTGTTGACAGAGAAGCAACTACTAACCCCATAGTTCCTCTTTAACTTAATTCAGAGCCCAAGCTTATTGTCATCACTCCGAGGCATGTAACCTCCGGCCCAGTCCATGTAAGATCAGATATGAGGAGAGCAATTAGGAGTTCATTGCAATAGCCTGGGCAAGTAATGCTCCAGCACTAAACTGGGGTAGAGGCAACCCTGGGAAGGGAGCAAGAACTTGAGAACCAAATAAGGTATCCAGCTGACAGAACTTATCGAGAACGGGCCTGAAAAGCAAGTAAATAGGTGAGTAAGTAAGCAAGCAACATTGTTCCTAGCTTGAATGCTAAGAGTGATGGCATCCCTCCATTAAACAGAAAATAGAGAAAGAAAAGTGGGTCTCAGGGGAAGACATAGTGTTGAGGTTTGCACGTGCTTTTGAAGGTGTCTGAATGACTCCAAGCAGAGATTGGATACACGAGTCAAAATATAGTGAGAGGTCCTCACGGCTTGAGATACAGCTCAGGAGATTGGTACAAACCATGTTACAGAAGTGAATGAATCATCCCTTGGGAATGAGGCAAGGTGAGGGTAGCCAGAGAGTGCAGAAATGAGCCCCAGTGGAGAACACAGGCTTGAGGGACCTGTGAACAACCACGCTGTGGTCAGAAAGTGAGGGGGGCTCAGGATAATTTGCAGAAAGGGTGGCACAAACACATTCCTTTCGGTTCCTAGAATAATTGCCACAAAATTGGAAAGTGAGCATGTAAATGAAAATGTAGGGCTGACATTACAATTTGATTTTACGCACCCAGTTTCACACTACATATGTTCATATATTATAATATAATAGCAATCTATCTATTGATCTATTTGTAGATATAATATGATTTGAGGATAATTAAGTCTAATTAACATAGGACAAGTTTGGAGGAAATTCTGCCCTTGAGATAAGGAACTCTGGTGAGTGGGGTCCGTTTGACTGTACTCATGCATTAAATGAAATAGGAGGTGGCTGGGACTTAAGCAGAAAGTTTTCTTGGCTTGAAACATCAAAAGATGCAGGTTGAGACTGTAAGGATTGTTGGCAATAGAAGGAAGAAATCCTAAGAGGAAATGCATGCAAAGGCAGGAGCTGCAGACGTGCTGACAAACACTCGTTCAGTGTGCAGCTCACCTGAACATATGAGACAGATACCGGTTCTATGTGCATACTAGAGACACTGAACCTAATTTTGGTTGTTGTCCAACAGAGGGGTAACAGACTTCAGAGTTTACACCCCACCCAGTTGGAAGGACTCAGTTAACACCCTCGACATTTCCTCAATTTTATTTTGTGATAATAATTTCATAGAAAGTTGCAAAGGTAGGTCTTATGTAGTCTTTATTCAGCTTCTCCTTGTGGTGATTTTGTACATGAGGATAGTATAAAACCCAAAGCCTGGGATTAGCTCAATACACAGTTCTATGCCATTTTTTAAACCACACATATAGATTTGTGTAACCACTACTACAATCAAGATGCAAGCTACCCATCACCATGAAGTTCTCTCCCTCATACCAAACCTTAGAGTCATGCCAGTGACTCCCAACCATCTCTAATCCTGGTAACAGGTAAATATTTCCAATATCTCTAATTCTGACTTCATGAGAACATTAAATATGTACAGTTATTTTATATGTGAGCCTCAAAAAACATCTCTTTTTTTTTTCATTCAGCATAATACTCTTGAGATCCACCCAAGTAGTACCTACCAGTAGTTCCTTTGTATGGCTGAGCACTATCCTTTGTTATGGCCATACAGCAATTTGGTTCAACATCTACTGATGAAGAATATCTTTCTCATTTCAAATTCTTGGTTATTGCATGCACCATTGTTAAAAGAATTGTTTGTACTGTGTAGTTTGGTAACGTGTAGGTTTTAGTTCAGCTCGATAATCCCCACTTGCAGGGTCTTTAGGCAAGATACTAAAATGCCCTGTGTTTTCTCTATGAGGCTAGGTTCTGTGAAACGCTGTTAGAACTAACCTCTGGATTGTTGTGAAGATGGCATGAGATGACAAATGCCAGAAGGGCTTGGGAAATATGGGCTACACAGCAGTCAATAACTGTTGCCTGTTAATATTTATGAGTTGGTGATATGGAAAGCTTCATGAACCCTCCTTTTGATCTATTTATTATGATGGATTACAGGGAATGTCAGAAAACTATGATGAGTTGGGCTTCTGTTGGCTATGGAGAGAAGAAGCTAAAAATGTACTTTCATCTGATAGGTTTTCACATTTTTAAGGCGCTACAGGCTAGGCTTGAGCTTCAAGTGTAAGTCTATTCCACTAAGATTTGCTGTTAGCTGTCTTTTATGACAGAATTCATGGTAGTGCCATCCATCTGAGTGTAGAGAAGACAGGTGGAGGCACCAAGTAAAAAAGCCATGCTTCCTGTATCAGCCGGCAAGTATCCATTATGCTTCAGTAGTAAATGAATACCAATTCCAGCAGAGCAATACAGGGAAGACTTATTCTCTTTCACGTCCTATGTGTATTTACAGGCCAATCAGCAGCCCTGCTACATCTAACCATTCGGCACAGTGGGCTGACAGATGCTCCTCCATTCTGTATCCGTTCCAAGTGAAGTATGCAGACAGCTCCCTGGTCTCATGGCCAGAAGACAGAAGCCTAGATAATCATGTCTGAGCCCTGCACTAACTCAGCCTGGAAGTAATTAAGGCTGCTTTCTCGTGTTTCTCTGCCCAAAAACAGTCAAATGGCTCAATCCAGTTGCAAGCTGGTTCATAAGGAGGAAAAGTTCCAAGCTTCCAGGGAGAACTAGACATGGATAGAACCATGTCCTCACACACCTCCCACAACTTCCTTCTTCTTGCAAAGGAAGCTACCTCAAAATCGCTTGAAAAACCATCCCTTGGCCAAGTAGACTGCTGGTGTTCTTGTTGGCAGCTCTTCGGAAGGGAACTTCGACTATGCAAGATCAGCTAAACTCCCCCATTTCTCCTTCTTTAAGTCAATCGGCACAAGTTACAATGTGATGCTAATAGCTCAGTTTCGGTGTGAAGTTCATAACCTTCTGCACACAGCCTGCTGTGAACTGGAACTCAGCATGGTTGTGCCTGTTATCCTCTAGGCCACTTCAATGCTGACACTCTCCTCTTGCATCCCAGGCTGGAGAGTGCAGGCAATCGCGAGCACACCTCCTAGTGAGGACAGTAGAACCAGAAAGCACAGTGCTGGCTCTCAGCTGCTCTAGACAAGTCTGCAAAGTCAAATGAAATAGAAAATAGAACAGAAAACTGTGGCCCGGAGAAAGCCATCTGGTCTGCCATACAAAGGCAAAATTCCCACAGTGTGGCATTTGCCTGGCTTTGTGCTGGCTGAAGTCTGATCCACTAAGCATTTGTTTCCCAAGATGCTAGTTGAGAAAGCACTCACAGAGTTAAATAGGTTTGAGAGTCCCACATTGTATCTTGTCAGAACAGGTGAAACGGTCATCAGGTGCTTAAAATGTGCCCAGCGTAAGGTGAAAGGGGGACTCATTTACTCCATGGTTTGAGAACCTGCTTGACCAGAGAACTCTATTCTTTTGACATCAAACCTATTAATATACCTTTGAAAACATTCTTTGAAACACATTTTTTAAGGTCATCATAGGAAAATTCACTGTGATAACCCAGAATTCACTTTGGCACACAACTAGAGTCAATTGGTCTCATAGGGAAGATGCTCTTTTTATCAAGAAGCATACAGGGGCTGAGGAGATGGCTCAGAGGGTAAACAAATTACTCCACAAGCCTGAGGGTCTGAGTTCTAGTTCCCAGAGCCAATGTAAAAAGCTGAGCACAATCATGTATGCTTGTAATCTGTGTACTGGGTGGGGGGGACAGGACCATCCAAGGGCTTGATGGTCGGTCTAGCTGAATTGGAAAGATCGGGTTCAGTGAGAGACCCTGCCTCAAAAAAAATAGAGTGACTGAGGAAGACAAAGTCAACCTCTGACCTCCACTCACAAACAGGCACATGTTTCCACATGCTTCCATGTGCATACACACGAGAGTATAAATATCTAAGATGAAGTGATTGATCATCTTACCCAGGGTCCTCCTTCCTGCTTAGCTTCTTTAGGTGTGCAGATTTTAGTATGTTTATCCTATATTATATGTCTAATATCCACTTATAAGTGAGTATATAGCATGCATGTCTTTCTGCTTCTGGGATACCTCACTCAGGATGATCTTTTCCACCATTTGCCTGCAAATTTCATAATTTCCTTGTTTTTAATTGCTGAGCAGTATTCCATAGTGTAAATGCACCACAATTTCTGTATCCATTCCTCTGTTGAGGGACATCTGGGTTGTTTCCAGATTCTGGCTATTACAAATAAAGCTATTATGAACATGGTTGAGCAAATGTCCTTGTGTACTTGAGCATACTTTGGATATATGCCTAGGAGTGGTATAGCTGGATCTTGAGGAAGCGCTATTCCTAATCGTCTGAGAAAGCGCAGATCCTCACTCAGAAAGGCAAATGGGACTGACATCAGAAGAGGGAGGAAAGAGGGACCAGGACAGGAGTCTACCTCTGAAAGACTCTACCCAGCAAGGTATCAGAGCAGATGCTGAGACTCATAGCCAAACTTTGGGCAGAGTGCAGGAAATTTTATGAAGGAAAGGGGAGATAGAAAGACCTGGAGGGGACATGAGCTCCATAGGAGAGCAACAGAACCAAAAAAATCTGGGCAAAGGGATCTGAGACTGATATTCCAACCGAAGACCACGCATAGAGGTAACCTAGAACCCCTGCCCACATGTAGCCCATGTCAGCTCAGTGTCCAAGTGGGTTCCCTAGTAATGGGAACAGGGACTGTCTTTGACATGAACTCAGTGGTTACCTCCCCCTAAGGGGGGAGCAGCCTTACCAGGCCACAGAGGAAGACAATGCAGCCAGTCCTGATGAGACCTGAAAGGCTGGGGTCAGAGGGAAGGGGATGAGGGCCTCCCCTATCAGTGGACTTGGGGAGGGGTGTGGGAGGAGATGAGGAAGGGAGGGTGGGATTAGGGGGGCTGAGGGAGGGAGCTATAGCTGGAATACAAAGTGAATAAACTGTAATTAATAAAAATAAATTAATAAATAACTGTAATGTAAAAAAAAGCTGAAGTGATTAATGTTCAGGATTTCCTAGAGAAATAAGCTGTGGGTGGAGTAGAGTGTTAACAGAAATAAAACAAACCTATTATTAGTTGACTTGTTTTAAATGGTTGATGGATACATAGAGATTCTTTATACTTCTCTGTTTTTGTATTTATTTGGCATTCTTACATAAAAGCATTTTAAAAGGAAATATTTAACCCCAAACTCCTAATGATTTATTCATAATGATAGTAATAAATGATTTATCATGTTCTAAAGAATTTTCTAGGTACTTTGTATGCATTATCACTTATTCATTATAGTGTCTGAGGTGGTTTAAATGAGAACTGTACTCCATAGTCTTGACCACTAGAATATTTGGTCCCCAGTTCAAGGTGCTGTCTGGGGAGATTTTCGTGGTTCAGCCTTGCTGGAAGAAGTATGTCACTAGGAGTGAACTTTGGGTTTAAAAACTCCAGAGGAAACTTCCGGTTCACTCTGCTTCATGCTTACATCTGAAGAGGTGAGCTCTCGGCTTTCTCTTGCTCCTGTAGCTCGCTGCCACACTTCCCCACCATAATGGACTCTTAACCCTCTGGAGCCAGAAGCCCAAATAAACTCTTTCTTCCAGAAGTTACTTTTGGTCACTTGTGTTATCATAGCAACAGAAAAGAAACTAACACAGCATCTTGGTGTGGAAAGTGCTCATCGTTATCATCTTTTTATAAGATGAAAGGTCACACACAGCTGGTAAATTAAAGGGAAACCAACAGTGACAGGTTGTGGATCCAGGTCTCACCACCAAGCCTACATTCATAACAAGTGTGCAGTTTACTAACTATACTGGCACTACAGAGGACCAACCCCCTGTGGCCTCTGGCCGGCATATGTCTCCCTTAGAGGCAAAAATTGTCAAAGTCACCATCAAGGCTGTTTGGCATGTGTGAGGAAAGAAACAGAAAGGGGCAGACACGAGCCACCGAGCCAGTAGTGCCCACCCTGTGCCACCTCCGTCCATTCTCCACTGCTCTGCGCATGCCGCGTGAACACATTTCCTTGCTTTCATCACCCATAGCTCATGTCTTTCATGGAGATGGAAAGTGGGCATAGCATAACGATACCTCTCCAAATCAGAGAGCTAGATTTAAGGCCTTCTGCCTCTCAGTTTTCCAGAACATATAATACACTGCTTGCTTCATCACACTACAAATCCCCACTATGTATAAATTTTAAGTTCACTGCATGAACTGGAAGAAATTTGCTTTCAATGAAGATGTATGCCATCAAAAGAGGCAAGTGTGACCACGCCCAGGCATTTTCACTTCTTACCCCTTGACTGACTTCTCCTTCATTCTGCGGCAGTTTCCCAGAGATTATTAACCTCATTGTGTCCAGTAAGTATGAAAACAGTGAATGTGAAAGAGGCATAGAAAATACGTGAATTGCATTATTCTCTTTAAGTTGAAAGTGAAGGGAAAATGATCAATGCTGTTTTCATGATGACATTATGGGTTTGATAAGAAAGGGCTCATTTACAGTATCTTACAACCCAGGCTCTATGTAAGAGAGGTTGGTACTCCAAAGAAAGGTACATTTTCAGAAATGTTTTGTCCTCAACAACAAAGCAGGTACACACGCGTGCACACACATGCACATGTTTTGAAAAGACAAATAATATGTAATTATTAAGGAGGATTGAAAAAAAATGTCTCTTTGGTATCAAAATGGCTCATGTAGATTTTATGTGTTAAATCCAAGTGGCCCCACCTAAGCCAAATTTTCCATTTATAAGCAGCAATCTTACCCATTTGTTGACAATGAGGAGCTATTGGTTATTCCCATCCACTTTCAATCTCAATTTTGTCTGTGAAAAAAAGAAAGAGCTAATTACTTGGATAAGTGAATTTTTTTTGTTGTTATAGGGCACAGAGAGCTACAATCAAAAGAAAAAGAAACCTTCAGTGTCAAGGACCATAGCACACTGCTCCTTAACCCTTGTCCCCTGATAAAGATTTTCGAATGCTGTAATTGGTCCAGACTAGACCAAGGGCCCTCTCGTGGAGAAGGGAGAAGAGAACTTGTGCTAAGCCACACAGACCAACTAAAGCTGTTATGGACTAGCTCATTCTCCAAGGGAAAGGTTGCTGAACTGACAAACCCTCCTTGTAATGTGAGGCCCAATCAGCGAAAAGTGAGCAGCCCAAATTGCCTACCAGGTGCTCACTGAGAAACAGAACTAAAGTTCCAGGATGGGAGCCACCGGCAAGCCAGCCATGTTCCAATTGCTATTTAGAGAGGGTAAATTCTGACTCCCAAGATGCTGTCATCCATGGTTAAAAAGCATTACAGGAATATTTTGATGAAAAATAAGGACAGGCCAGTAAGAGAGAACAAGGTTCCTAGGACAGGGACGGCAGACCTTCTGATCGGTGGTGTTCAGCAGGAGGAGAGACTTGTGTATTCACCCCTTCTCGGTGTCAGTCAGAAAAACCTATCTGCTTCAGTGCATGACAGGACTGATCTCTTGGTGAAGTTGAGCTGCTTGCGTGGTGATCTCTTCACTCCCTTTTTACCATCATCACCCACCTCAGTTGTTACTGACAAGCTCGCCTGCCATAGGCAGTGCCCGATGTGGAACAGTAAGGAAACCTAGAAAATTAGCCTACATTCGAGACAAAAACCGAGATTTTTATCTGTTGTCAAAAAAAATACACTGATACCCCCAGGATTTCTGGAAAGGAATTTTATCCCCCTCTGTCTCTTACAAATTGAGCAGCCAAGCATTCCTGCAAATGCTGCTGCGTTTTAAGACAGGGTCATATTTAAGCTTTTCCCATGCTTTTCCATTTGACCTTGGTTCTTTCTTTCCCTAGAGAAAAATCTGAGATTCCTGCAGAATCCTAACGTCTCTGGTGTAGCATTACTCAGCCTTGCATTCCTGTCTCTAACACTGTGGGTTAGCCTTTCTTCTTCTCAATTAAAACATCCTTCAAGAGCTTTGCTTTCTAAGACTTCCGCACTGGAAAGCCTATTTTGTATGTAGTGTATGTATGCACGTGCGATTATATATAAGCCTGCTCTCATAACTAAGAACACAGTAATGAAAAAGAAAGACAGCTCTTTAGCTGCACCCAAATCCCAAGGCGTCTTCCCTACCTAAGGGACTGGCTATGCCAGCCCCAATCTCTATGCTTAAATTCTTGCCCAGATCCAAGCTATTGGCTACTGGGCCAGGCGAAGTGCTTGGAAATTCAGGTCACAGCTTGACACCCAGACTATGGAAAATGGCATATTCAATGGGGCCTGAATAAGATGCAGCTTTCAATGCAGTGCAGTCTACTGGGCTCCAGCTCCTGCTCTTTGGAGATTGTATTCTGTGTAGCTATCATCATCTCTTGCTATTATTTACATCTCTTCCTGGCTCTTTGTTTAACACTTGGTTTCACAGGATGCCATTCAGACAGTGATAGGGTGGCCTCCACACTGGAAAGTTGTTTCCTTTGCAAGTCTAAAGGGTACAGGCTGTTCATAATTGGACCTGACAGTTATTAAAGTGTGCCGGTGTGCCTGTCTTTATTGAGAAGAATTACAGGCCCATGAGAGACAAGAAGATATCCTGATACCTTCGGCTGGCCCACCAATGAGTCTGCGGCATAGCTTTGTAAGGGTTGCGGTGGGAACCCAGGATCCCAGCGCTTCTGGAAGAAAGTGCAGTTCTTCAGTCTAAGAGCTTCAGGCAGGCAGGAAGGGAGGAGGGGACAAGGAGGAGGAGGAGGCAGCAACAGCCACCACCAAACCCCTCTATAGCAAGTCTATCCTTGTGGGGTCCTGACCCACTAACTCTTCCCCCTTGGCCTCTCCTCATGTTATTCTCTATCTTATCTCCTGAGGTCCATTTCCTCCTGCCTGTCAAACTCCACCTCTATGGGTTTCTGCACAGTGTGCTTCCTCAGCCCAGAATTCTCTTCCTTCTCTGTTAACTCTTGCTCACCCACAGCTCAGCTCACAGGAAACATCTGCTAGAAAGCGACTTGAGATACAGAGGGTCTAGAGAGATGGCCTAGGGGTCAAAGAGCACCTGCTGGTCAATCATGAGGATTGGAGTTTGGATCCCAGCACCAGTGTGGCCCCTGACCTTTAGTATGTGCTCATGTACACGTGTGTGTATATGTATGTGGAAGTCAGATGTCCAAGTTATGAGTTTTCCTTTATTGCTCTGTAGCTCATGCTTTTGAATCAGAGTCTCCTAGTAAGCATCAGGCTCACTGACTGATTAGACTAACCGGCCAGCGAGCCTCCCCAGTACTGAGAGTACAGATATGTGCCACCACATGGCTTTTTATACGGATCTGAAGTCAGGCCATTATGCTTGTATAACACAAATATTTTACTTGCTTGCTTGCTTACTTACCCAGCCATCTCCCTGGCTCTTGAATTTGGGGCTTTTGAAGGGCAAGAACTTTGTTTTGTCCCTATATGTTTAATAAATGTTTCAGATGAATAAATTAATGGCTAGTGATTGAGTGAATAAAGGGAAAAATTGAGGGGAAGTGTGAGATAAAACAATCAGATTTTAATTTTTGTGTATGAGCCAGGTGTTAAACCAGCTGCCTCTGGAGTATAGACTGAGGCATCCTGTTTACATTCACTTTCTATAATTTTAAACTGTACTCCTATTTGTAAAGCCACCATTCGTAGTTAAATAACTTCTGCCCTCCTTGCAGTCATCTCTAGGAATGGCACACCTTGGCATTTCCCCACCCAACTCTCTCTCAGTCCCGACACATGTCAACGTAGCTTTGCCATGTTCTAACGACGATGCTGACCAGTTGACATGATCGTTTAAGCTCTGTCAACTGACAAATTGGGAAAGAGTTATGGAAGAAGGAAGTCATATCTCCAGGGTCTTCCCTCCTCTCCTGGGCAACTTTTTCTTAGTGGCCTATGAGAGACCATTCCATTGTTTAATCCAACAGAGACTGGGCTTCTCAGCATGTCTGTAAAAAGTGCATTCAACTACAAGTGTCTGGGACTCTACCAAGCTGGCATGAGCAAGGAAGAGGGGTCTATTTCTGTTAGATATTAGGAAGTGCAGACATGGGTTATTCAGAACTTCCGGTTCTATCTAATATGCCACGTCAGGGTTTCTATCTTTCAAGCTGCAAGATGGTGGTTATGCCATCTTCAGTCCACTCTCCAGGGCAAGCTAGCACACACAGTTTCTATCTTGCAGCCTTGAAAGAGAATTGATTCTTCTTAGGAGAGACCGCCCTCCCTCTCTCCCCTTCTCTCTCCCTGCCCATCCCCCCAAAATCACGATGGCAGGTTCACCATGGTGAACCCATCCTTCTGAGAAGCCTTCTATCTCTTGTCCAGGGACGATGGTCTCATTACACAATAATTCTCACCAGAGAGGCTTGCTCGGGGTCTCCAGTCCTCCCTAGGGCATTCTGTTTGTCACAGCGTCAAGACCACAGCTCGATAAGTACTTGCTGGATGTCATTTAATTAAAACCAATTGGCACAAGATAGATTTCATCCTTAGAGAGTTTTCACCGTAAATCATTATGAAGCTGAGGAGAATTTTGTTGCTAGATCCTGTGTTCAAATCTGGACCACATTGGAAGGCTTTCTTGTTAGCAGGGGCCGAGTAGAGGCTGTTCACTCAGCTTTCTAAAAACAATACCTCTGAAGACCAAACCTGAAGCAATATCAACTTTTAGGGGGGGAATTTTAAGTTTTGTTTTGTCTCATGTAAACCAGGCTAGCTTGATCTTGCTATATAGCTAATGTTGATCTTGAATTCCTGGTTGTCCTGCTGTACCTCCCAAGTCTTGAGAGATGTGCAGCATTGTATCCAGCTTAACATGTTAGGCTCTGAGTTCTATTCCCAGCACTGCATAGGGAATAAACAAACAAGCAAACAAATGTTTACGTTACTGCTACCTTTTATCTTTCTTTCCTTCCTTCCTTCCTTTCTTCCTTCCTTCTTTCTTTTCTGAGATTGAGGTATCACTACATGGCCCTGGCTGGCCTTGAAATCTCTATGTAGACCAAAGATCCTCCTAACTCTGCCTCCTGAAAGCTGAGCTTACAGGCGTGTGCCATGACATACACACATGATAGATAAATAAATAAATGTGAACAAATTTAAGAACCAGAGTAGACAGCGATTGAAGAAGACACCTGACATCAATTTCTGGTGTCAGCAGATAGGCACGCAGAAAGACAAACAAGGTGTATGTGGTCCTTGGGCCCAACTGGAGGTTTACTTCAATTTAGCCTCCAATAGCATCTTCCTCGCTATTCTTCTCTTCCCAGGTTTGTGTTGGTCATCTGAGGTCTTTATATTTGCTCATGGAGTCCTTTTCCAGTCCTGACTTTTCTCCTTGGTTGGCCCCAGGATTGTCCCCCGGGCCAGAGCTATGGATTCTTTTTATGTGATCTGGTCAGCCAGAATGAGCCCTGCTTGACTGATTCTGTAATTTCACTGGAAGCCAGTCCGCTGAGCAAGCTGCCTGCAATCCCCTAGACAGCCATGCTCTTTCTCTCTCCCATAAGTCCCTGACTCCGAGGGGCCCTTGGGTTCACACTAAACACTGACAATGAAGCGCCAGCATTTCCTCCTTCAGCAGCTCTCCATCATCTGCAGCTGTTTCCAAGGAGTCTGAATCCACGAATGTGGCAGTTTTTCATACTCTTCTCAGTCCCTTCGCCCCATTCTTCTGGGAGGTTGTGGGTGCTTCCCTTGGGCTCTAGAGTTTGCCAGCTCCCTGCAGACTTAGTACATGGGGCTGTCCCTTCTTCCCATGACTTTCTCTCGACTTGCGCCTTTGGTCGGCCTCCCCTTCTCAACGCCCATCACTCATATACTAATCCAGTTCTCCATATCCCTTCCTGGGAGCCTGTAGGAAAACTTGGGGCTGCCATCTTACCCCTTACCTGGAAACCCACTAAATTAGAAAAGCTAAGGGCCAAAGGTTGCATGTTTGTTACTTTATTTTATTTCTTGCTTACTGTGTTCCATTATGAAAGACACCATGCAAAACAGTGACATTATTATCTCTAAAGAGAGACCAAACAGGAACTCCCACGCTAATGGCTGTAACCTCATTCCATCCACATATGAGGACACCAAGTAGCATGGACTTTGGTTTCTTTCATATTTTTGGCTATCACAGCACTTGCCTGGCGTTGTGATAAAATACTGTGATTAAGGACACTTATAGAAGAAAGTTTATTTGGTCTTCCTGTTGGTTCCAGGGGGTTAGGGTTTATAACGGGAGGACAGCATGGCCGCAGACAGCAGACGTGGTGGCTTGAGCGGAAGCTTAGAGCTGGGAGCTCTCATTCCGAACTGCAAGCAGGACACAGAACGAAGAGGGGAAAAACGTCTGGAAGTTGTGAAACTTCAAAGCCCACCTCCAGTGACATACTTTCCTCCTAAACCCACCCAAACAGTATCACCAACTGGAGAGCAAGCATTCAAACCCCAGAACCTGTGGAGGACAGTTCTATTCAAATCAGCACACCAGCCATGTCAAGAACCTCCCTTTCACCTTCTCCCAGTGGCATGGTGTTCAGAGGAAGCCTCAGAGGAGACACCTTCCTTGGGCCCAACTCACAAATAGTTAACCTCAGTGCATGAACCTTCCTGTGGTCCAATACAAAATGACTGGTGAAGAGGCCCAGGGTTATCGGCAAAGTCTACGGGCTAGGACAAGCTCTCATAGAACAACCATGTTTGCAGGAAAGCCCCCCCCCCCACCCAGCAACAGATTGCTTTCGGCGGTGGCGTGTCCAACCCTAACAATTGTGTTCTCTCCTCCAGAAGAGTGTTTAGAAACATGGACAAGCTGGCCGGATGCAAGGATTTGTTTTGCCCCCCCCCCATTCCACACCTCTGTTAGCCACTGGGGGAGGGGGAGGGGACGGAAGTGACCAGATAACCAGGTTTGTCTTCTATGCTAACATGGCAGAAAATAACAAGCTGGAATTTTGTAAGGACCATTCCCTTCATTCCACTTACCCCCTGTGGAGACGATTTTGGGTTTTCTGAAATGAAAACAGTATCTGGTCATCACTAGGGGTTTTCAGAACTTGTGGGCACAATACAGTCTGCTAAAGCTTGGTTTAGCCATTTGAGGTGTCTCTGACCAGACATCATTGGCAGCCACCTACCAGCAGACAGGAGGGTTATTGATACGTTTTAGGCTGATGCTTTCAAACGCTGCTCAGGCCTGGCCATATCCCACCCTCTTGGAAGACTAAGCTTGGCTTTGGAATGGTTGCTTTAGAGGCAGCCATTTTAATGTTTAGCTCTTGCCTTTGTCCACCAAAAAAGATAGAGAAGGCCTTTAAAATGTCCTTCCCAGATAGCAAAATGAAAGACCCTCACAGAGTGCCCTCTCTAGATATTGTGCCCAGAAAAATTGTCTCCCCCTCCCTAAAAAAGGATAGATAAAGACTCTCAATAAACAAAACCAGGGACTTCATTACCCTTGACTCCCCAAATTGAAAAGAAAAAAAAAGATGCTTAAAGAGCAATAAGAAAAGCTTCAGAAGAGAAAAATATATGAAGACAGGTTCAGAATACAGAAATACTGGGACAGTGGGAAACAAATTGCTTTCAATTTCTATTCAGGGAGCAGAGGTTTCCAAGAATATGGAGCTTCTTTATGCCTTTATGAAACCAAAGATTAAAAAAATAATTCTAGCAGACCACTCATGGCCCTCAGCCCCTCTCAAATTATGCTAAAATTATGTTTAGAAGTGCTGTTGATTAAAAAATGCATAGGTGATCAAATGAATGCACTACAGTTTTTTAATCGGATGTCTATTTTTACGAATCGTGGTATCTGAATACATTCTAAAAATAGCCTCAGAGATCTGGGAAGGTGGATCTTAGCAGTGTGGAGAGACTGCAGATATCACAGGCCTTTTGAAGGATTTCTGCATTAAAACTCAAGTCGAACACAGGTTCCTGGGGCCTCCACTCCAAGGATCTATTGTTTTTCCCACCCAAAGCAGAGGCTCCTGACCTGGGAAAGGTGCAGCCAACTCCGTTTCCATATTTTCTCTAGCCTGGAGAATTAAAAAGAAAATGATGAGCAAAGGAGTTGAATATTGCAGGAATGAGTGAGAGGTTCTAATCTCTTCTGAGATAAGAAAGGGATCTTTGGCCAAAAATAGAGCTTTTGGCTACAGAGAACAACCCAACCCCAAGGGTCTTTCTGTATCCTAATGACTCCTGCATCAATTCTACAGCCTGACTGGGTCAAAACCTGTGAGCATGTGAGCGCCATGGTCTACAGAAAGGGCATAGTTATATTTCCTGATGGGACCCAGTCACCTGTGTCATGCTTGTTAAGCAGTAAATGCTGTAGCCCTTTTGTGGCTACCTGGGTCCATAGGACTGATTCTGGCCAGCGACTGTTGAGAAGATAGAATGGTGTTACTTTCCTGTCACTTTACAAGTACACCAGTCTCATTGGTCAAATGGCGTTAGAGAGAAGGTCCTTCAGTCAGCCTGGGCCTCGGAGCATTTGATGAGTGGAACTTCTCCACAGAACTGTGATGATCAAGAGGTACAATGGAGCTCTGGTCTGCTTTGTGTTGTTATAATACAGTACTACGGATGTGGTAACTCATGAAGATATATTTGTTCCTTACCGTTCCAGAGGGTGGGAAATTCAGTGTCAAATCTGGCACCCGATGAGGGTCGAGGATCGTTAGGCTCCATATGCTGGGTGGAAGGCAGAAAGGCAAGAGAACAGGACCGTACTGAACTTACTCTTACAGAGAGCCTAGTCACATGACAACTGCCCGGCTTCTGCAGTAACCTCCATCTACTCATGAGGGGAGAGCCCTCGTGACCCAGTGGCTTCCTGAAGACCCCAGTTCACAACACTTGCACTGGGGAGCCAGTCTCCAACACACAGACTCAGGTGGACACACAAGTAACAAACGGGAGATAACCCTTCCTTGGGTTAATCCTCAGCAACTTCGGAGTTGCTGACCAGTGAGGCGACTGTATTTTAAGTTCTTTAATAAGACTGTATTGAAACGCCACAGTGACTGCTTTAATCCATCCAGTGCCTGTCCTCACCCACTGATTTGGCTAAGAGAGTGGATTTTAGAAAAAAAAAAGCTGGGAAAAGGCTGTTGGTCAGGTTTCATTCAAAGCGGGGAGCTTGGCTGCTGCCCCTTCCCAGGCAGCGAGTAGAGCAAGCAAAGGAGAGAAAGCACACCCCACCAAAGCTCAGAAACCACAGGACTCAAGCCTATGCACATTCACAGGCGTCAATCTAGCTCTTTTCATGGACATGGCCCTTTTCTTGTGTCTGATTTTTTTTTAAGTGACGTTTTGAATGTTGGCCAATTCGAATCATTTTCATCCCACACCCTGAATCGACTCCGGGACTTTTGAATACACTTGGGTTTGTTTTTGGACAGTTGTGACGATGTATTCTGCAATCCACTGTTTAGCTGCACACTTTAGTGACAGGCCAGGGTAAATTGGGCAGCTTGGCATGTGTCAGGTTGTAAATGAAGGGAGGAAGGTTCCGATGGCACAGAGGGGGAAATAGAATGTCCTGAACCTGGCAGCAATGTCACGCTGCTGAACCCTGCCAGCCTGATGCTTGGTTACTTCCCAATCCAGCATCTTTCGGGGAAAAAATGCAAACATAGACAAGGTTCACAAATAAAGAGAGGGAAACACACACACAAAATCTTTTACTTCGCAATACCTAGTGATTTGGGAACAATTCTTTTAAGTGGGCATTTTTTTTAAATAGTGACATTTAAACATGGTCCAGCATTGTTCCCCCCATTGCCATTCCCCTTCCTCTGATGGACATGTCATTATTAAGCATCTTATTATTAGCACAAATGCTTTCTGTAGAAACATAAAGGCAAGGAGGCTCATTAATCAGAAACCAAATTTTCTATTCAGGCGCATAATCAGAAATCTTAGGAAGTGTGAATGGGCTTATCTGGTTGGAAGGCCTGAGAGTGCCTTCCCCGGGAGGCACTCGATCTGCAGGGAGAATGATATTCTGGGAAAGCTCACTGTGAGGCCTGAGCAATGCTCCTTCCAACTCGGCACTCCTGTGGACCTCACCCAGAGGCGCACAGAGGACCTGATGGACTCCTGCAAAAGGAGATGTGAGGAGGGGGAGAACCACTGTGCCTTGTCATATTTACCCCCATATTTTCCTGGCCTTCCAGCATCAGAGCATCACAGATGCTAGAATGGCCCACAGAAGGGGCCCTTCTGCCCTTAGGCATGGCAGATCTCGGCAGAAGTAACGTAGTTAGGGGTTAAACCCACAGACTATGGGGTCATGCATCCCTAACTTGAACTTCGGCTTTTCTACTTAGTAGTTGTATAGCCTTGGCTAAGTTACCAAGTTTTCTTCTTCTATGAAAGTGGTTGGTGGTTCTGCCTCTTACAAGCATTTGAAGATTAAATCAAGTAATCTCTATCACACAGGGAACTGAACAGTGTCTGGTTCTTGGCCCAGGACGGAAACGCCATGCAAAGGTAATGGTGAGGTCATGAGTCTGAGGAGGTAGTCGAGGCATGCAGAGTCCTCCTGGGCAAGCATTTGGTCTGCAGTTTTCTCTTGCTGTGGCTTTCCCAAGGTCTTGTTTTAGTCCTAAAGTAACCCAAAGACAGCCCCCAAAGACTCACCACCTGGTGAACCACAGATATAGAGGCAGTATAAAGAAAATGAACCCAGTTCTTTGCTCATGAGAAGAGTGGGGTGCTGAAGGAGCACTGTACCATGAGTCTGATTACTTCCGTTGTGGGTGTGGTAGTGTAGACCTATCATCTCAGCACTAGGGAAACTGAGGCTGGATCCCACCAGTCTGATGCCAGTCAGGGCTGCATAGCAAGAGACTGTCACACAAAAACAAAATTAACAGCAACAAATATTTTTAAAGGCATAAAGGACAAGAGAAAATGGTAGGAAAGGAATTATTCCAAAAGCCAATTGCTGAACACTGGTTTTTACACTGACAGACGCTCGGCAGATTTTCCTTTCTTCCCAAGTAGAAAGCATTTCTTTGAAAAGAAAATATGATGACTGTACCTTACCCAAGAATGTTCAAAAAGCTTTCCAGAAATTGCATGCCACAGTCCCACAGAGGCAGCTGGTTCCCAAGCCCTCTCCTGCATGCAGTCCCTGAGAACAAAGGCAGAAAGCTGTTGACCTGCCCCATCGCACCAGAGCTGCGCCAAGTCAAGGCTGCTCTGATCCCCGCCTGCCTGGCTTTTTGAGCTTCCAGGCACAACCCGGGTGTTTCTTTATTACAAAAGTCTCCGGTCCTATGCAAATTGCCGAACAACTCAGATGTAGGTTTGAGAGTTCACTCTGACCTTTCTTGGTGTCTGGGACAATGCGGCTCTTTTGGTTTGTAATTGGAAGGCATTAAGCTACCTGGCCGGCTGTCTTTTGTGGGGAGTTGCTACCTCCCCACTTTTAATGCACTGAAATTTTTGCTCAGACACTCCTCTTTGGTCTGACCTGTGGGCACTGTTAATAAGCAAAGAGAGTTATTTGTGACCTGCTTTAGGTTTTACATCATTCTCAAAGCAATTCAGCGGCTTTCTGTTTTAATGCAAGCTTCCCCCTTTTATTTATTTATTTTTTTGTCTTGTTCCATGGTTCACCTAATAAAAGTTCGTATTAGCAATGGATAACTGTGACCAAAACAGCAGACCTAGAAAAAGAAATCATGAAAGTTTAGCAGTGCTGTGTTGGTGAGGGGAGTAGGGGGTTAAGGGGTGTATATGGGAGTGTTGTTGAAATCTTCCATGGAAGTTTGTTCCATTTCCTCTGCTTTTTTTGCCACTCTTCCTCTAGGTTCCTGGAGACTGAACACTCTCATTTCATCCTTCCTTCACAGTGGCATTTTGTGTTTTCGTTCAAGAAACTCTCTGTGTGGGGTGGGACAGTGTAAACAGGATCTTCTCAGGGAATCTCCTGCCCAGCAGACATTTTTCTGGCTATGAAAACAAATAGAAAAATATTAAACAAACATGTCTTTACATTGTTGGAATTTTGGGAGAGTAAAGAGCAAAGCATTTATTTAATAACCCACCCCACGGAAGGAGCCATGGGTGCCAAGGAACATAAGATTAGGGCTATCAGCAAGAAGGAAGCCCACCCACCCCAAACCTCTTCTTCCAAATCTGCAAACGAACTTGCCAGCAACTTTGTGCTGTTCCTCAACTCCTAAGAGTTCCCAGCGTGCCTTGTCACAGAGGAAGCTGCCATTGGATCACACTCCTCTGATTGCTTCTAGCATTGGAATTGAACCTCATGAGCACACCAACTGCAGACATATTTACAGATGTGACTTTTAATCGTACTTCATCTTGGCCAGGTGTGGAGAGCACGTACGCAATGCCAGCCCTTGAGTGGCTAAAGCGAGAAGTTTGTCACTGGTTGAGGCCACAGCGGGCTACCTGTGAGTTTGAGGTAAGCCTGGGCTGTGTAGTGAAACCCTTCCTTGTACAAGCCAATGTCAATTAAAAAAAAAATTAGTTCACTTTAGGGGAGAATGAAAGGCTGGCCAAGAGACACAAAGCTGCAGCTTGACAGCAAGGTAATGTCCAATGACAGGACTTCAAACTATCTGAACGAGAGACAGTTAAGTGACCTAACTACAAAGAAACAATAAATGTTTAATGACTATATTATTAGTAATGACTACGTTAATTTTCCTGATCTCAGGCTGGAGAGGTGGCTCAGAGGTTAAGAACACTGGCTGCTCTTCCAAAGGTCCCAAGTTCAATTCCCAGCAACCACATGGTAGCTCATAACCATCTATAGTGAGATCTGGTGCCCTCTTCTGGTGTGCATGCACACATGCAGGCAGAACACTATCAATAATAAATGTTTAAAAAAAATTGAGTGGAGGAGAAAACAAGCAACAGAACAGGAGCATGCCAAAGAGGTCCTCTTGGGGTGGGGTGGGGTCAATGTAGTGATGTATCAGAGCAGATATGAAGA
>CM053743.1:32569763-32586153 GCA_028658305.1 Pachyuromys duprasi
AGCCGGGGAGTGACAGACTGGCTAGATCCCAGGGGAGGACATTGCAGCCAGCCCTGAGGAGACAGGATAAGCTGGGGTGGGATGGAAGGGAAGGAGGTCCTCCCCTGATGGTGGACTTGGAGGGGGCGGGGAAGAGGGAGATGAGGGAGGGAGTGGGAAGGTAGGAGGGAATGGGGGAGGGGGCTACGCCTGGGATTCAAAGTACCTAACCTGTGATTGAGATAAAAATAAATAAATTTATAAAAAAAATTTTCCTGATCTGATCGTTATACATCAAATATAAGGCAATATAATTATCACATTGTACCCTACAAATATAAACAATTATATAACAATCAAAAACTGAAGCTAAAATTTGACTCTTATTTCATGTTTAATTTGGGCAGTTTGAGCTTCACTCTGACTTTACAATGATAATGCTCTTTTGGGATATGTGTCAAATAGAGAATTTTACACGAATCACTTCATTCATTTAAATGTCAGGGTAATGAGTCTGTGAAGTAGATATTATCACCTCCATTTTACAGGTGAGAAAATCAAAGCACAGAGAAGTCAAATAATGTGCCCAAGGCCACACAGCTGATAGGTGAAGGATCCAGAATACAAAGCTTAGACTAAACAACCAAAGCCCAAGTTTAACATCACTGTCATATTCCTCTGTGAACTGGCAGCAAGTAGAGAAACAATTGTGTAGTGACTTGGAGATGATTCTTGTTGAATGAATTAAAACCAGACAAATAATTGACTCTTCTAGAATAATCCCATCAAGGGAGTCAGAAACTTGTCAAAACACAAAATCACAACAGTTTTTTGTTTAAATATCTTAATTGGCTTTCTTTGTAATTCTAGAGTCATTCAGCTCTGGGAAGGAGTGAGCACAGAAGTTTGTTTTTACACAGAGTGAAGGTCTTCAGAAAGCAGAAGCGAAGACCAAAAGTTGGATTTGACCATTTCAAAGTTACTCTGGGACAGGAGCAAGAATAATAGACAACCAGGCAGTGACGGCACATGCCCTTGATCCAAGCCCTCGGGAGGCAGAGTCAGGTGGGGCAGAGAAACCCTATCTTGGAAGAATGAAAGAAAGAAAGAAAGAAAGAAAGAAAGAAAGAAAGAAAGAAAGAAAGAAAGAAAGAAAGAAAGAAAGAAAGAAAGAAAGAAAGAAAGAGAAAGAAAGAAAAAAAAGGAACTCATTGATTACTATCAGATTTCTTTCTTGTTAAGGGTTAAAACATGCTAATTAAGACTAGACTATTTGAGAAATTTGACTATTGTCTCACTCTACTGTTTGCTCAGAAGGTCAGGAAATACATTAGTTTGGGGTTTAGTGATACAACTCTTAGCTTAATTTGAGTTTCAGTCTGGCCTGGTGAGGCCTAGCACAGGAACGTAGGCTAAAACAGTGTCCCCTATAATTTTCAGTAGTACTCTGTGGCAGTCAAGGTCAATGAACCCATCTGCTGTGAGAAAATGCCCTTACATCTCAGTGGCTTAACACAGGAAACTATATTTTTTCCTCACACCACAGAGCAATGACAAGTTCAAGATAACTAAAGGTGGGAGTGGACTTCGTACACTGTGGGTCTGCCATTTTGGGTGTTTCCCTCTTGAGGTAGGCTTCACATCAGAGTTTCTAGACCTCCATTGCTATCAGGTGGCAGGTGGTACCTGAGCAGAGGAGAACTCAGAGGCTTTAGGGTCAGGCCTGAAGTGTTGCGAATGCTGTTGTACTATCAGGATTTGGTCACCAGATCCTGATGGCTGCAGATTGAGACTGAAAACATAGCTTCCCCAGGTACTCAACGCAAGCATGAGGAAAGACATACTTGATGCTACCCATATCCATATTTTGATAGTCAGAAGGCTACCTGCTATCTTATTGACTTAACAAACTCCTGTTCTCCAGCTTGAATGGAAGTTTCCATTATTCTTGACATTCCTTTTAGTTTGGTGATGAATGTGGGAGTTTTGTAGAGTGAAGACCGAATATAAAGTGTATAAACTCTTCCAAGACTACCAGTGCTTGTCTGTTAAGCACTGGACATTAGAAAGCACTAGATCTGGTAGGGAAATTTTAATAAGGATTGACTTAGCAGAAAACTTTGGGTACTGAGACTGGAAGAAGCCAACGAATGCTTTCTTTAGAGAGAGAGAAATACATGCCTGTAGGTTTTTAAAGTCACAAGTTTATTTTTAAAGAAGTTGATTGTTTTGTTCAACACAACAAAGGAAAAATCAGCTTTAATCAGTTTTTAGACGATGTCACAAATGCTTATCTAAATCTTGACTCAACTAGGTGAAGTCATTTTGGGAGAGTTGCTGTCACAGAGAAGCATGCTTGAGGCTTACCCCAGTGGCAACTGGAAATGTCCCCCTTGTTTTCAAAGTTATGGTGCATAAAAAGCGGGCTTGGCTTTACTTGCCCGTAGAGTGGGGCTCTTAAGTTTTTAATTTCTAATGATAGGTTGAATTATTCATAAAAGATATCTATCTTTCTCAGTCTAATTACTAATCTCTCGATGCTATTGATGGTCTCAAGACTGCTATAAAAGCTTAATGCATCCTGCATTGTTGTGTCACACCTGCTAGCAATGACTTTGGCCTGGCAACAAAGGAGTTAAGAAAAATAAGACTTGAGGTGAGGCCGGGCAATTGGGTGATTACAAAATGCTTTTTGCACATTAAAGTAATCTTGTAAGCACTATGCCTGAAGTCACAGATACGGACTTATGCCTTAATTGTACCCTAGGGTTTTCCAAGTCATCAAGATTTAAGAGTGAATAAAATATATATATATATATATATATATATATATATATTCTTTCCTATTTTCGCAGCACACCGTCGTTTATGTTCTCAATAGCTTGTCTTTACTCATTTGAAAGTGCTTCGAATTAATAACCACCGTAGACATCAGCACTGGTCAAGCACGCTTTCTGTGCTAGTTTTCCGCTAGGCACCTTGTGAATGCTTCCTCAGCCATCCTGGGTAGGGAGGACAGTGCGCAGGTGAGCCCCCAGTGCTGTGGGTACTCCTTTGAAATCCCTACAGTGCTGTCGTTTCTGTGGCCACTGCTATGAGCTGAATCCTGCTCCCCTAGAAGTCATATCTGATGTTCTACCCTCAGAGGATCTTAAAATAAGACTCTACAGTCACGTATTTTGCAGTTACAGGCTCAAACAACCACAGATCCAAACTACTTGGTGGTGGGGAGGAGCTGAGTCCCGAAAGTTCCCAAAAGCAAAACTTGAATTTTCTGGTGCCTGCTACTCTGATGAATCCATGCCAGCAAAGTACTGTGTACGCAAATCCTATGGTAGCCTCCACATTGCCTTACAGACCCAACGTTCATCTGAACACTGCTTGTCTGTGTCTTGCTCATACCCTAAGAACTTAGGCCCAAGATGAGCACATCTGCAATGAACATGCATGGACGCTTCTCTTCTTGTATCATTCCCTAGACAGTGAAAAAGCTATCTGCAGAGCATTTGCATTGCATTTGGTAGTATAAGTCATCCAGAATTGATTTAAGGTACCCAAGAGTGTGCATAGGGAATTTGCAAATTCAGTACAGGTAATTGTGAAAATATGACATCACATTATAAAAAAGGATTTGAGCATCTGTGGGTTTAGATACCTGGGAGGAAGATAGCAGTGTTCTAGAACTGACCCGCAAGGATAGAGACGGATGATTGGATAGGAAAAGGGTCCTTAAAAAGCTAATAAAATAAAAAGGAGATCATTATAGTGGGCCTGACTTATACAATTGATGTCCTTGAGTTCTGAGCACTGTGGGGATTTGAATGAAAATGGCCATCTTAGGCTCCTGGGAGTGGCAGTACTTAGGAGGGGTTGAGAGGTGTGGCCTTGTTAGAGGAGGTGTGACCCTGTTGGAGGAAGTGTGTCACTGGGGTGGGCTTTGAGCTTTCAAGGGCCCAAGCCAGGCTCAGTCAGTGGGCCTACAGCCCCGCTGCTCTCTTTTCTCCTGCTGCCTGCAGATGTAGATATAGAACTCCCAGTTACTTCCCTAGCAGGGGCACAAGCCATGTTTGCCTTTCTTTGTACCAGTGTCCCTTCCTACAAAACTTTATAGTAAGGACTGATTTGGTTTTTCACTAGTTTTTAAATTTTTTTTTAAATCTTATTTTCAACAAAGGGAACCGGGGAACATAGTATAAGCACTATTTTTCATAAAAATATCAAATGTCATACTGAAGATATCAATGGATGCCAATGCCATAACAAGACAGATAAGAAACAATGTCCTGTTGGGCTGGAGAGATGGTTCAGAGGTTAAGAGAACTGCCTACTCTTCCAGAAGTCTTATGTCAGTTTCCAGCAACTATATGGTGGCTCACAACTGTCTGTAATGATGGGATCTAGTTACCTTTCTGGCATGTACTCATATATACAGAGAGAGAGACTTTTTTTAAATGCTTCTAAGAGTTACTGTGGTCATGGTGTCTATTCACACAGTAATGGAACCCTGACTAAGACAAGCAGAAACACTTAGAGGGAAACCGCATGGAGACAGTGGCTATCCACAAGCCATGGGAGCCTCAGGAAAAACCAACCTGCATGCACCGTGACCTTCGACTTGAAGCTCCTCGAATTATGAGGAAACACATCTCTGTTGCTGAAGACTTCCACTCTGTGGGACTTTGTTAGAGCAGCCTGGCAAGGCAGCCGACCAAGCACCGTTATCCTATTTATTGTTAAGGGGAGAAAAATAAAATAGAGAGGGCAGATTAAATTTCAACCATGGCTTTGAATTTTCTGTTGACATAATTTTGTTTTGCTTTAAATACACGCTTTCATCAAATGCGGCTTTCCTACAGACATAGGAAGGATGCATGAAATATGAATTAAGATGTTCCAGAAACTTCCGAGCATGTAGACAGTAGCTTTCTGAAGTGCACTTCTGTTCACACTCAGTAAACCCTGGTTTCCCACACAGGCACATCCTGTATGGTGGAGCATGTGTTGATATTGTGGCTCTTCAGAGAAGTGACATGCCTCAAGCCTCACACACATGATGCAAGTTTTCACACGATGCTTTGATCCCTCACTCTGGTTTATCTTTCTGGCACATAATAAACCCATGTCTGTGTCAAATCATTATGTAAAACTCTACATTTGATGATTAATTACACAATGAATATAGACCAAGAAGAAGTTGGAGTGGAAGAATGGCCGGGATTGGCTGGGGAGCGGGGGCGGGGATTTGCAGTGGGAGAGAGCAAGGAATACACCCTTTACAAGCAGTCTGCCTCACAACTTCACCTCAGTCTGTCTGGGCATCCCCCCACATTCTAGTTGCTGTGCGTGTCTTCTCTTCCTTCCTGGTTGGGGACAAAGGTATGCATAGACCATATGACCTTCAGGCATACTGGGTGCTGAGGGTTGAACAGAGCTGGGTTATTCCAACCAAACCAGAAAAGAACGACATAAGGAAAGGCCCAGATGAGAACATCTGGTTCAAGTTTTGCTCTCACATAGAACCTGAAATTTAAATTTTGAGGATGTATATATATATGTGTGTGTGTGTGCGTATGTATGCGTGTATGTGTATGTATATGTGTGTGTGCATATACACACACACACACACATATATATATATATTTGGGGCTAGGCAGCTGGCTTAGCAGATAAAGGCACTCATGCCGAGCCTGGCATCCTGTGGGCAGTCCCTGGGACACACATGGTGGAAGGAGAGAGCTGATTTCTACAGATTGTCCTTTGACCTCTACACACCTGCTGTGACACGCCAACCCTCCCTTCCCCATAAGTAGATAAATGTAACAAAATGAAAATCCTCCAAATGGTGGTTGTTCCAAATGTAGAAATGCTCCTGGCCTTTTCTGATTTCTGAGAGGCCACAAATGTAACCTTTTCACTTTAGTGTCTTTGTAACGAATATTTATGGAGTGGCTTCTGTGACGTGTGCAAGTCAGCCGAGAAGGCATGCTTCATATGCCCACAGGAGTAAGGCAGGGCTCTCTGGTCTCGGACAGCCCACTGTCCACCAGGGGAAACAACTCTAGCTTTGGGACTGGTCTGCTGAAGGAGTTCAGAGAACAGAAAGCTGCAGCGTCACTCGAGAGGGGCCCTGGTCAGGGACTGCTGCGGGTGTAAGTACAGGAGGAATGGCCTGTGACTAAAAGGAAGAAGATGTGGTTGGATGTACGGGATGGAGGTTGGGGGGCGGAGGTTGTGTATAGAAGCAGCAGTGTGAGGAAAAAAAACTAGGTTATTAAAAGAGAGAGAGAGCTCATACTAAGATAGGGGTTGGCTCTGGTGGGTAGTGAAGCATAAAATAGGCAGGGAGTTAGGGGACCCTGCTGGAGGAGGAGCAGAGGTTCTCAATGCAGACTGCATATTATCACCATGGGAACTTTTATAAACGTTGATGCCTACATCGTGGCACACAGCCATCAGCTAGTATTGTATGGAGGTGGTAGTCTAGTGTGCAGTCTTTCCTTTTTCTCTCTTCCTTCTTTCCTTTTTTCCTTCCTTCCTTCCTTTCTTTTCTCCTTTCTTTCAGGTAGGGTCTTCCTATATAATCAAACTGGTTTGGAATTTGCTACATAGCCCAAGATGGCCTTGAATTTACAATCTTCCTTAACTTTTCCTCTGGGGTTATATGTCCTACTCTGTTTTCCCTTTAACGTAAGTAGACTCGTTCTCAGGTCCAGGCGTTCTAAGCTTTCCGGTCTACCCACTCATACCTGAGAAAAGACACCCGTTCCTGACCTGATGGTGGTGTGGCTCTGAACACGTGCAAGCATGAGACCACCGCAGTCTTGGAAAGGGTATTCCTAAAGAATTCCTCTGTAAAAGCTCCCGGCCCCACGATGTTTAATCAGTTAAACAGGGAAACACTGAATGATTCCTTTCTATCTAAATAATCTGCCACCACTTAGTTGTGGAAACACTGACCTGTGCTGTGAAGGGCAGGGTTAAGTTTCAGCATGACCTTGACAGTCACCATTACGGCTTTGGTCTTGACTCGATCAGTTGCCACCTCTTGGGATCGTAAATATTGACACTCATCCTTCAAGAAATCAATGCCTGCATATTAGCCTCCAATTTCATATATTGATGTGCAGATCTAAGGGCCTCAGATAAATATGAGATGACTTCAGCTCCTCTTCTTGAAAGCTGAAAGGTCTGTGGCTCTGCCTTCCCTGGTGGTGCCTGACTATGGACTGGTATCACTATTGTTTTATCATATTATCTGTTTGCAATGTTTGCAGGAAGGCCATTCTAGCAACAAGCAGACAAGAGAAGGATCTGATTCTCAGAGGTCAAAGTCAACACTTCAGATTCTATAGAACTGAGTCCCTGGAATAAATTCTAAGACACATAGCTTTAAATCCTTTTGTTTAAAAAAAATCCACATTTTAAAATTGGGATCCCATTAACCTTTATTCATATCAAGGGATAGGAGTATCCAGAAACAGCTTTTCCATGCCCACTCTCAACCTAAGTGCCAAGTCCATGTGATTAAAGGTATGTGCTCAGAGTCTGTCAGCATCTACACACTTTTGCCACACACGCAGCATGGCTGTCTTATTTCCCTATAGAAGTAAGCGAGGAGACTTACTTCAGTGGTAGAATGCCTACTTAGCCCGTGGTAGACCCTGGATTTAGTCCCTGTCACCAACCCTCCTCACAACCAAACTGTTGGGCACAGTCATCCAGGCTCTGTGTAAATGAAAAACCTGGTACCGATGAACGGGAGTGAGCGAATTACTAGTTCTGGCCAGGGGGACATGGGCGTATATAAAGAACTCTCTCTTGTGTTATGAAAGGAAGGGACAGATAAAGCACCTTTCCTCCAGCTCACCCTCCCACTCCCACCCCCTGGGAGCCTGCTAGGAAAAGCAGGAAGCGCTAAAGGCTGTATCCCAAAATAACTGAGGAGTCTCCAGGCCTCACTCCAGAGCTCGGTTCCCTCCAGAGCTGCTGTTCCCTTAGGCGAAGTTGGCTATGGTTTTGGGCGGTGCAGGTAGGAGAAAACATTTCAGTAACAGCACTCCTTGGTCTGAAATTGTGCAAGATGAACAGGAAGGTTGGAATCTGGCAGCTGTGGCAGGCAGGCTGCCTAGGGAACACAGAGTTGAGGTGCAGAGAGACCCCAGGGAGGTTGCTGGGACCGCTCCCCACACTCTGACTTTTTGCCGCTTTAGTCAACCTGAATTACCGCCTCCTCTAAGATCGCCTCAAGCACCCAGGATCTTTTATTCACATTTTCAAAACTGAAATTAATGACTCATGCTTTTAAAACTCCAGATACCATTAAGTCTTCATAATAAGAAAGTTGCATAAGGCGAAACCAAAAATAAAGGGCGACGGTAGTCAGCAGGCAAAGGTTGCCTGGTTATACTTTGGCTGTTTGCTTTTAGCCTTGGGTGTGTATGTACGTGTGCGCATATGCTCAATTGTGTGTGTGATGGGGGGTAGTGGGGGGGGGACTGAAACAAAGTTTCTAAGCTACAGACACCGAGGATAATGATCAGCAATACATGGTTTCCTAGTCAAGACCCAGGGACCACCGGGGGGCGGGCCTTGCCGGGGCCCCACCAGGCAGCCCAGCAGGCCGTTACATTTCTAATTTACAGTTTGGCTAGACCAGGCAGTTTGGTGATAAGCACTGCTTGTTTGTTTGTCTTTGACGGATGCCAGGTGGATTGTGGTCAGATAATCTTACCTCAGCAGCCCCAGCCCTTTGAATCTACCCATCCAACAAGGAGCCATCCCCTGAGCAAATCGAAGGTCACGGGCACAGTGAGCACCCACAACAAAAGGGCAGCCCCAGTGGTGGCTGCCCCAGGAAGGCGGACAAAGAGAGAAAGGGGAAGAGAGCCTGCCAGGGCTCCAGAGAGGCGGCCAGCAAGGTAGCAAAAGGGCTGGACAGCAATTCTGTTTGTGCCAAAGGTTTGCTCGGCAGAAACCAAGGTTTTGTAGAGTTTTGAATTACACAACCTGTGTGGCTTCCAGCAATGATCTCGGGGGATCTGCTCAATCTGGGAATTTGGTTTTTTTTTTCTTCCTCTCCAAGAGCTGTGAGGTTGCAGTGAGGTACCCTCTTATGGGACAGTTTGGAGCAGGCTGCAAAATCAAAAGCTAGGAATAACCATGCTGTAAGCACAGCTGGTTGTGAAAGAACACTTGTATTTCCAGGCTCCTAAAGCTGCAGCCTAGAGGGGACATGCCATGGGAGGACCCCTGAAGACCCCAGGAGGTGAGGGATATGGCATGAGCTTGGGATGATAGGTAGGCATTCTGTTACCAGGAGCACTAACTCTTGGGGCCTTGGGTTACCTGAAAACTTCTTCAGCCTGAGCTGCATTAGAGATGACCCCAACTTGGTCACTTTTCTCTCCATCTTTGCTGCTTTGTGGACGAGAATATAATATATGGTCAGAATTTAACAAGTTAATGATTTCAGACCCTTAAAGAACCAAATCTCCCTCTTCAACTCAGGGAAAGGGTGCTGTGGCCAAGTGGGGGACAGAGCTAATGATGTTCCCAACGAATCCATAAAAGCACAAATGTATTCTGGGATACCAGCAGGGACAGCGAGTCTTTACCTATTTTCCTAGAGAACTTCACTCTTGTGAGGGTGAAGTTCTCATAATATGCCCCAGCGATCCACATCCGGCTCAGTTTTCACCTCAGTTCCAACTACAGTGTGCTTGAGACTCAGGCAGAGTGTGCAAACCGGTCTAGCCCGGGACTAATGTTCCCTACTTCCTGTGTACATGAATGCACTTTATAGATGCCAGGGTCATTCGTAATCCGTCAGCTGATTGAGAAAAATCAAAGCCTGCTTAAAGGCATTCTGCATAATTGTGTTCAAGTAATAACATGCACTGAGGTCCAAAATCCTGAAGCAGCTATCACACTGATTTCTACAGTGGAACAAATGCACACATCAGTTCTTCCCAGACTCGCCAGACACATGCTACTGATGTTTAGTATGGCGGCCATGATGAATCCTTTATTTCCTCTAGACTGTGAGATTCCTGATGCGGCCTCAGGTGATGGACATGGTATGATCATCTGGGGACCCGAGCAACCGCTGTTCCTAAATTGGGTCAATATTTCAACAGAACCCTTCCCTGGTGCTCAAGGGCCTATTCCTTAGAGGAAGTATGGCCTGCACAGTGAATTGAGGAGAGCCTCATCCTGCAGGTGTGCTTGGTTACCAAAGATTTCCTGGCATTGGCTGGAATACTAGGAACCTTTCTGTGTACCCTAACACACTACTTTCACACGTACACACACACACACACACACGTCACAGCCTCACTTGTAGGACAGAACACTCGTGCATGAACTCTTGGAGAGATGTTTAGTCCCTACCTGTGCAGGTTTTGTGAGCACCATGGAAAGAGAACATGGACATTATTAACCTCTTTCATTTAAATGAGGATGGTCTTATCTCTGAGGCTGAGATGACCTGCAAAGTCAGCTTCAAGTTACATCTGTGCCAAAAAAAAGTAAATGAAGTTCCGTCATTTTGCTTCTCTTCGTTGCCTCCACCAGGGCCTGAGGAGGATCCCAGGAGGGGCATTCTTCCCCCAGGGTCTGGGGAGCAGAAGCTCCGCTGGTTCAGCTTATTGCTCTCTTTTCCTTTTCTTACATTTTAAACATTTATTTATTTAAGATAGTCATAATTTTGTTTGCTGGTCTTTTGAGTCAGGGTTTCTCTGTGTAGCCCTGGCTGTCCTGGTACTCCCTCTAAAGACCAGGCTGGCTTCGAACTCAGAGAGATACACTGGAATTAAAGGTACCACCACCGCCTTCAATTTTTTATTGCTTTTATTTGTTCTTCCTCATTTTGGGGGGAGCAGGGGTGCTTCTGGATGGGACACAACGAAATTGCATTGTTTTCTAAAGAAATGTAAGAGCAATGGAAAGTTGGCCCCTGTCATAAGCTTACCAGTCAGGAGGTGGCATACATTTTCCCAGCGTGTTCTTTTTCAATTATATATAATGTCCTGTGTGTGTGTCTGTGTGTGTGTCTGTAAGCCCAAAGCTTTTAAGTTTTTCTATAAATGATATTTTAGATTAATTAATTTCCTTCATACAAATCACCAAAGCATGTATGCACACTGTAAAATAGACGCACGTGTTTCATACTTGTGACATTTTACAAGGCGGCATGTTCTTTCGTATTTATCTCAATCCAGTCTTTAGTTGGTCCAGTAAGATAGGTTAACTATCCCATCCCACAGATAAGGTAACTGAAGAGTAGAGCAAAAGGGCCCTTTGGTCTTGCAAAGTGCAGGCTGTACAATGTGATTTCATCTCAGGCATAACCAACTCCATGTCTTGGCTCTTGGTCTTAAACACATGTCTCGTCTCAAATGGGGGAAATGTCTATTTAAAAAAAATAATATTGTGCTGGTATTCTCCTTGGTATAAAAGAAAAAGTTGTAAAAACCTGAATTGTGTTTGTTGTTTTGGGCTGCAGTCTGTAAAATTGACATTTGACTAGCTTTGATATATGGCTCACCTTCATGGCATCTTCCTTTGTAAGGAAGGGAGAACAGAAGAGAAAATAAAATTTAGAAAGAAAGCAAAGCCAGAGTTGATGGCTCCCATCTATAATCCCAGCACTTAGAAGGCTGGCGCACGCGTGTCACTCCTGGTTCAAAGCACTTCTCAAGCATTAGTTCTCAACTCTCCTTCCTAATGCTGGGACCCTTTGACCCTTTAATACAGGTCCTCATGTTGTGGTGAGCCCCAAACAGAAAATTATTTTTGTTGCTGCTTCCTAACTGTAATTTTGCTACTGCTATGTGCCGTGCTATAAATATCTGATAGGCAGGGTAGCTGGTATGCAATCCCAAAGAGGTTGTGACCTACAGGTCCAGAACTATCGAGTGAGCTCTGAGCCAACTCAGACTATAGTATGAGTCCCTATCTCAGGAAACCAAGAGAAATAAAAATAAGAAAATTTAAAAAAACTTAAACACAAGCATACACACACACACACACACACACACTCATGCACGACACACAGAGAGAGCAGCAAAGAGGGAAGCAAGTAGGAGAAAGAAGGCACTAGAAGATCCTCAAAACCACAAGTCTCCTCCGTGATCCCTTCTTCCGTCCTGCTGCCTAGAGCCTCTCACCCCACAATCTTGGCTTTTATTTTGCCTTCCCTTTGATCGGGATTTTCACAGTCACCAGACTCCTTAAGTAATCAACAGAGACTGACTGTATCATATTGTCTTTCATTCTTTTTTTTTTTTTAAAGCGAGCATCACACAGACTTCCAGCCACCCCCCAGGGGACGAGAAGAAAGAAGCCATCAGCAGAACAAAGTCTTGCATTTATAAGGAGGGTATAAATACCACTCTCTTCTTCCCAGGGGGAAAAACACTGAACCAAAATGAAATGCCCTCCACGTATGAAATTTATAGAAATGTAAAGTTAGCAAATGTCGGAGCCACAGATGAGAAACATGACCTCAGTGTTGAAAGGAGAGAGATGAGAAAACAGAAAATGAAAGGAGCCTTTTTTTTTCCTCATTAAACAATTAGCTGGGGGAAGGATACTCAGTGTCTTCTAAATGAATGTGTTTATAGGAAGAAATGAAAACATTCGAATAATTTGATTAACGCACATAAATGACAAATGATAAAAGCCCCTGAGCAATTGAAGTCCTGAAATTGAAGTCTTTAAGGGACAAATATTCTCACCCCCTAATGTTATCACTGGCATGGAAATGTGATCAGCCAGAGCCGATGGGAGCGAGGCCGCCTAGGCTGATTATTACAGAGTCTTTCTCACCCCAACGCCTTTGGCATATAAGAACCTGTTTGCCTCTAGCTTCATGGGACATGAAAGAAAGGGGACTTTTCTTAAAGATGTTAGCACTGAAACTGGATGAGAAGGGCGGGCCCAGGAGCCAGGGCCACTGTTGTCTTTCAAGCGGTTTCCCAGATGCCACTCCCTCGGACAGTATGGCATCCTTGGCTCCCGGTGGCTGCCACAGAGGACAATGGTGGGACCCGCCCCGGGGTAGATACAGCTCAATGTGGTGCCAAGGCTCACTATTAAAAGTGCCTTTGTAAAGACAGAGTTACGTGATGACGTGTTCCCAGAGCACATGCCACTTTTTTTTTAATCTTTGGAAATCTCTAAAGGAAATGGACTGAAAAGATTGTAAAGCAGAGAGTGACCACGGCTGTCACTAGTGACTACTCTTAACTTTAAGTCTGTGTTGGTTTTAAGTAGCTGTCATACCCAAGCGCCACAGGCTGGGTGGCTTAAAGGACAGAGATGCCTTGTCTTACAGTTCTACAGGCTAACATTGGAGATTCAGTGTTCCCAGAGCTGTCGCTCCTGAGGCCTCTCACCTTCTCTTCCAGACGGTTAGAGTCTCCGTTCCCCTGTGTGTGTGCAGGTGCATTTGTGCTCATCTCTACTTACAAGAACATAGATCCATTAGATTAAGAGGTGCTCTGATGATTCCACTGTGACCCAGTTACCTCTGTCAAGGACCCTGTCTCCAAACACACTTCATTCTTCTAGCAGCTAGGGCTCCAGTCTGAGAACTTGGAAAAGCAGCTCAGCTTCAAACAAAGCCCTTTGAAGTTGTTTTAAATTGGAAGGGCCCAGTAGGAGTTCCCTGATCCAATCCAAGAGGCATGCAGTAAGACCTTTCCTGGACCCTGTGGACCATGCCAAAGCTCACAGAGAGCATGCCTTCCTCTTGTGCACACACCCCGAGAGAGGAGAGTTGTGAGTTTGATGCAGTAAGAGATTCCCAGCAGCTAACCCTGAACTTGGACAAGCCTAACAATATGCTGCCAACAGCGTTATTTGAAACTTGTGAATTATTTGCTCCTGGCATTTTCTGTTTAATAGTTTCAGACCAGGGTTGACCACAGCAGCTGAAATCACGCAAAGGCAAATCTCAGACAGAGATTTGTATGTGTATGTGGTTCCTCCTGAGGCTGGGTCTTCGTAGGAAGAAGAGAACACTCCGGTGTACTTCAGAATGGTCTGTTTTCCTCTCCTGGCCAGAAGCATGTACGGATTTTTCTGCACTATTCCTTGTTAGGACAAGTCTATGTCGATGGAGGAATGACACCGGAGTGTAGAACCCTGTGATGGGCCCCTCCAGAATTTTAAACCTTGGGCTAAGCCACACTGAGCTTCAGGCCATTCCTCAACAAGATTTCCTACTTGGGCACTGACTCCTGGGGTGGTTACTGTCATGGTGTCTCTCTGGTAAATTACTCTGCCTGACGTTCTGTCTGTCCCTTTAATTCTGAGGCAACACTTAGCCCTGTGGCCTCACTTTTCTGAAGGATGTGAACAGGGCTGCGTGATTTCCCCTTTGCTCAGCTTTCGATGTGATTAAGGGAAAGAAGAGAGCCCTAAATCATATGCCCACCTAGAACTTTCTTCCCAGACGATCGCCTGATGACGACACTCCCTGGGATTTTGTTTGATTTTTCAAAATGGTATTTTTCATTTATTATTGAAGACTGTTTTTAGATTCTTTGGAAGTCTATGGCGATGATTTTTTTCCTCCCAGAACACTGTAATTTTTTTCCTGTCCTTTATTGCTGCTGCTGGGGATTCTAGCCACCTGTCTAATTGCCATTGTTCCGGCATCACTTTTTCCTGATGGCTTGGGATCTCCCTAGGCATGCTACAATTTTAATGCATGTGCCCAGGTGTGAATCTCCTTTTATCTATCCATCCTGTGACTTCAGGGGCCTTCCTGGCTTCGAGGATTAGACTGTTCCAACAAATGGTTCTGGAAAATTCTCTTATTTCCCTTTAAGTATGCCTTTTCTCTTTAAATAGGACTCTCTCTGTCTGTCTCTGCCTCTGTCTCTGTCTCTGTGTGTGTGTGTGTGTGGATGTGTATGTATGTGCTGTGCATATACATCATCTGTTTGCAAACATGTGGGTTTGAGTGTGTGTGCAGGTCCCAGGCTGACATCAGTATTGAGGCAAGGCAAGGTCTCAAAATTAAACCCAGAACTCACTCACACAGGTTAGACTAGTCTAGTCTCTACTGCACTCTCTGAGAATCTCCTGATTCCATTTTCCAGAGCTGGAATTATAAGCCAGATACCAATCCGTCCTGCTATGTACCTGCGTACAGGACTTCTGAATTCTGCTTCTCATGCTTGAGTGGCAAGCACTTTACAAACAGCTACCTCCAAGCCTGCTCATTCACCTCACTGCAGAACCCTAGCGCGTCCCAGTCTTGCACATCACCTTGTCTCTCTTTTACAACATTAGTGATTTCGTGACATTTATTTTCCATTTCACAAATTCCCTACTCAACCTTGTCAAATAGTCTGTCCAGGATAGCCACATTTGTATTAAGGTGAAATCAGATTCACATAAAACCGTCCATTTAATTGCACAACGAGGTGACCCTCAGCAGGTACACAGGGCTGTGTTGATGCCGATTCCATCTCTGTTAGTACAAAGGAAAGCCTTGGAGCAGTGGTAAGGTGACTCTTTATTGTAAGCCTCTTCCTCTGCTCCGGTGCGCTCCGTGCTCTGTCCCTATGCTTTCCCTGTCCCTAGGAGTTACCTTCTTTCTCTATGAATTTGCATATGGTGAATATTTCATACAAACAGAACCACAAAAGATGACATTTCTGGCTCTTTTCACTGAACACGGTGCTTTTGAGGTTCATTCATGTTAGACCATGCAAAATAATTTTTTGAAGTTTGAGATTTTGTTCATTTTTATTCATGTGCATGAATGTTTGCTGGAATGTATGTCTGTACGCCACGGTGCATGCAGTGCCCAGGAAGGCCAAAAGAGACCAATGTGTTCCCGGAGTCCAAAGTTGTAGACAGTTGTGAGCATCCATGTGGGTGCTGGGAATTGAGCCAAGGTCCTCTGAAAGAGCAATAAGTACTCTTTTTTTTAGATTTATTTTTTTTAATTTATTTATTTTTATCTCAATCACAGGTTAGGTACTTTGAATCCCAGGCGTAGCCCCCTCCCCCATTCCCTCCTACCCTCTCACTCCCTCCCTCATCTCCTTCCCCACCCCTCCAAGTCCACCAACAGGGGAGGACCTCCTTCCCTTCCATCCAACCCCAGCTTATCCTGTCTCCTCAGGGCTGGCTGCAAAGTCCTCCCCTGGGATATACGCAGTCTGTCACTCCCCGGCTTGTATGGGGGAGGGTCAAAGAGTCAGCCATCAAGATCATGACTGAAACAGTCCCTGTTTCCCTGAATAGGGTCTTCAGCCCTACACTGAGTTATCATGGGCCCCATCCGTGCGGGGGTTCCAGTCCACATCCGCACATGGTCCTTGATTGTAGAAACCGTCTCTTACAAGACCCCTGTGCCCTGCTCAGTTTGGTCTTTGTGGAGCTCTTGTTC
>CM053743.1:32586653-32605554 GCA_028658305.1 Pachyuromys duprasi
GATTTTCTCACCGTAGGAGTTCCGCTCACCTGGCACTCACAATGCTGGCGTTTTAGGTCCCAGAGTTCAGTCTCCTGGTCGCTGCGTTGTTTCTGCTCTCCTACTCCTCAGACACAGTGTTCTCTCGTGGCAGCCATCTTGGATCAAGACTGCAATAAGTACTCTTAACTGCTGACTTATCTCTCCAGTCCCCAGGATTTTATTTTTTTCTTTCTAAGTAATGTGTGTGTGTGTGTGTGTGTAATTTTGTCCACCTACTTATCTGTTGATTGACATGAAAGATGTTTCTAGCTTTTAAGTTTTTCAATGTTTGCTTGTGAAATCTTTGCAGCGCAGTTGGTAGATCTTGTATTAACTCTGTATTTAAATTTTGAGCTCCTGCAAAATGTAATCAATTCTCAAATGCAATAATTGCAACTTTAATTTCTAGGCATAGTCCTCAAGTTCTGGGGGGGAGACACTTACTCATTCTTTGAAAATTTTCTGACTGCTTATATTCACCAACCTCCCTGATTTCTTGAAATTCATTACTAAATAATCCACACTAATAATAATTGTGATATCAAAGGTTTTCAAACCTGGTTTTATGTGCATTGGCTTTGGTGACTGCCAGTCCTTCTTCGTGTGTCTGTGGTCATGCATGTGTATCATCATTTCTACTAAGTGATCACATTCTGCAGAACTGTAGTCACTGGAATTTTGGAGGCTTCTGCTACCTTCAGTTGTTTGGTTGTGTGGTTAGTCTCAACTCAACCTAGGGACCCAGTAAAATCAGTCCTCTGTTTATGGGCCTGTATCTCACAGGGGGAGTGAGTTCGGGATGCACCCATCTGATGAAAGGCTTACAGTCATCCACAAGGAACGGGCAATTTTGTTGTTGTTTATTTTTTTTTCCTTGCTACCATCTTCAAGTTCAAAACAGGCAATGATCAGAAAAGCAAACTTCACAGTCTCTCTCTTTTACTTTCTGCTAAATAAATGAATGCCCCATGTTTTTAAAAAAAAGTATTACCAGAGATAGATTAAAAAAAAACATAGTAAAAATAAAAAGTTAGTTTGGGACTATAGACATGACTTGGTGGTTAAGCACACGGGCCACTCTTTAGAAGACAGCGGCGTTGGTTCCCAGAACTCACCTGCCTACTTACAACCACTTGAAACCCCGGTTCCAGATGAGCTAACCCCCTCTTCTGACCTTCAAGGGCACTGTGCCTCGGGATGCACATACAAACATACAGGCAAGCACAATACTCATACACCCAAAATACAAAATGAAACCTTTAAATAAAACCACAAGAACAATTCAGTTCACTTAGCATCGTAACCTGTAAATGACTAAAGCAAAGAGTTGGCAGAGCTTTAGGGAGGAAAGCAAATCCTTTCTAACAGCCTAAATGTTTAACCTAGTTCTCTTAATTATTACTAGATCAAACTAGCAGAAGTATCACTAAAGACAGGAGAATCTGATTGGCAGAACAACCAGGCTGGTGGGATGGATACGCATTCAACTTCCCACCCACCAACAGGACACACATCCACTCCAAGCGTACGAGCAAGACTGGTAGACCCGGGCACACGTGAGGTCTGGCCTCCCACTTACTGTCTTGCCATTGCCTTGTAACAGGCTAAACTTCCCATCTCCAATTTTTCTTTCTTACAGGACTGCAGCTGGCTGAAACCACACAGAAGACTAAATTTGGCAATTTTGGAGGGCAGAAGGGAAGTGAAGCCATTGCTCAGCTCACACGAGTGCTGCTTATCCACAATCTGAACACAAGTGAAGCAGTGCTGCACCTGCTGGTACTCCCCTGCCTCATCTCTGTCCAGCAGTACCGAACCCTGGGCCATGTGTGTGCCAGTGGAACATACCCTTGCCTTCCTTGACACCAGGGTCAGTGGCAACAAGAATAGATAATATCTCTGACTCTCCTCCAGGATGCTCAGTCCAGGCTGCTAGGTTCCAGCCTGGGGGTGACCAGCCCTCCCTGAAGACCTCCTGCATCATTAACAGACTTGGAGCCTACACCTTGAACTGACTGCTGTTCAGTCAGCTCTCACTCGGCCTGTGGAAACTGGGTCTGTGTGAGAAACCTGTACCTCCTGGTAGTCTGCTTCTTAAGCTAACCCCTGCCCAGAATGCCCATGAAGTGATCCAGGAAAAGTGCAGAGTGGTTCAGGTCAGGATTAGAATTCTTCAGTTAAATAAGTATATTTAGGCCAAAGTGTGGACACTGAACAGACAACCTAGAAAACCATACAAGTTCTCTTCTGCCTTGTGCCTTGGAAATGCAGATACTGAATGTGGTCTTTAAAGGACCTTGCCAGATGAATAAAAGCAAACTGTAATGGATTTTATTTGTTTTAAATGCCATTTTGAACACTGACTTGCCAATAATTCCATATTCTTGGTTCTTTCCTGAAGAAGGCTCTTCCTGCTGACTAATACTGGCTCATCTAGTATTAAAAATTGTGAGAAAAACATTGATGATTTATGGACTGACATTTGTGAGGCATTTCATATAAGCAAGCATTATGTCAAATCCTCCAGTGCATTACCTAATTAATCCTCTTGAGAACCCACTCACGTAGGATTTCTTACAGATAAGCTAAGAGGCGGTGAGATACAGTTATTTATCAGTCCATGCTGTTTACATATAGCAGTTGCTTATCCACAGCTACTATTCCTATTCCTTACTCAATGCAGAAGAGAGTCATAACCTTGTGTCATACTATTGTGGGCCTAAGAACATGTTCATCTGAACCTCTCATGCCAGCAGCCAGCTTTTGCCTCACCAAAATATTTGTTTTTATTTCAAAGCCACATCCATGGAGAGTTACTGGTCAAACCAAAAGTGTCAACGTGCAGACCAGAAAGCATGCCCTAAATGCAAAAAGCTCTCGGAGTGTGGCCCAGCAGCTTTGCTTTCTATGGATTTGTAGGAGAGAACTTCATATGTTTTTTTCTAAATCTGTGTCTGGGTGAAGTTACATATTCTTCATATACTTGAACCCAAATTGCATATCACAACCGACTAAGTGCAGAAACAGATCCCAGGGTCTAACAGTCTTCACTGAACCACTAGAAAAGAGGATCCTAAAGCACATCCAGTCCTACTCCATTCTTCTTGTCAGTTTTTAAATATGAAAGTTTTTATAAAATACATTTAAGCTTATTTGTAGTGAATTCCTGCTATTTAATAAATTAAGGAACTGCATGTTTTTAGTTGTTGATTCCTTACGTGGTAATAGATATTTCATATTCAGGAACAAAACTTCTATTGGACCCTAAATAATTTGTAAGAGTATACAACAAGGTTGCTAAAAGGTTGAAGATCAGTTAGACTGTGCCAATTAAATGCTATTTCTCGTCACTAACTATCCATTAATATGACCGCCTGCTTCAACTTTATCAAACTTGGGCAGGATACATTAAGCAGAGACCGATTCTACACTGATACTGTTCAAAACTAGTATATTCTTGGGCTGGAGGGATGGCTCATTGGTTAAAAAACAGTTGCTGCTCTTGTAGAGAACATGAATCCAGTTTAGAGCACCCATACAGTGGCTCACAACTCCAGTTCCAGGAATCCAACACACTCTTCTGCCCTCTGTGAGCACTGTACAATTGTACAAAATATACATGCATGCATATGAAAAATCAATACATTGAAGTAATTTTAAAATAGTAATAAAATAAAATCAGTATCTCTCTCTCTTTTTTTACTTCTCCTAATGATCTTGAAGCAAGAGTTATTTTTTTTTCATTGGAGATTCAATACTGATTTTAAAAAACCCAAGTGAAATGAAGAAAATTAAGGGTGGCACTCGGCATCCTGCATCATAAGAGAAGCGTCAATGAAAGCAGTGAGATGCTATCACACAACTGTGAGAATGGTCCACATCCAAACCCTGACAACAGCAAGGGCTGACAAGAACATGGAGCAAAGGGAACTCTTGTTCTCCACAGTGCAAGCGCGCAGTGGACACTACCCCTGTGGAAGGAAGTTTGGCAGTTTCTTGCAAACAGAATTTGCTCTTGCCGTACTAGTTTTTCAACTGAGATCAAATAAGTTGAAAGCATACTTACAAAGAAACATGCACATGGACATTTAGTCACGTTTGTTCAAATTTGGAAGCAACCAAGATGCCTGTCAATGAGTGAATGGTCAAACAACCTGATTTCTAAAACCCATAGAGTGGGATATAATTCACCATTGAAGATAAATGATCTTATCAGACATGGAGGAATGGCAGAAGGGTGTTACTAAGAGAAATATGCTTATCTTAAAAGGATACACAGTATATGATTTCAACACCGCTGAAAAGGAATGAAATTGAGGAAGTGTTTTAAAAACTGATGGTTTGGGGGGACTTAAGGAAAGAAACTGATAAGTAAAAGTAGTGTATGGGAGTTTTGTGGCAGTGAAGATACTTTCCTGGGTATTCTGTTCAGTTTTCCCCACATCCCTAGGAGAGGAAATGAAGTGAAGGTTCTTCGGGATTAAACAATCTACCACAGTCGTGTGTTTATCCCAGGATTTCAAAGTCAGCCCCCTTAATGGTGTGGCTCTTGAGCACATGCCCCTGGAAACTCACTTACAGGATTTCAAAGTTTCCTCAGGGGCACATGCATAGGGTCCTGATGTCTTCTTATGACCATTGCAATAAAACAAGGGACCGAAGAGTCTTACTGTGGTCACTGCTCATGGCAAATAGGTGTTTGAAACAGATCTTGCATGTGTGCACGAAGGAGGAAAAAAACTTGTCATATCCAAGCTTGCATTAGGCACTAGTGTTCCCACATCAGTCTCCCAAAACACACTGGAGGCCAACTCTCACTCTCCCTGTTAGAGCCATGAGGAAACTGAGACTCAAGAATTCAGGTAGTTAGCTAAAACCATTCGGACAATGAATGCCAGGCTAAGACTGCCCACGTTCACGATGCTCCATCAGAAGTCTCCATGACGCTTACAGTATGAAGGCTCCTCCTGAATTTTCATGCCAGAGTGTTAAGGCTGGTAATGGATTCACGGACATAGTGCTCTTAATTGTGGTACTGGGATTCCTTCTCCTGGTGACCGGATCCAGCTTCCCACCCGTGGAACTCAGATGGGGAATGGAGAGAGGACTGTGATAGGCCAACTAAACTCTGCCTATTTAACTTTTGGTAGTAACCCTTGAATATCATATGTGTCAGAAAGCCTGACACCTCAGGTGACTCTAGTCCAACAACAACAACAACAACAACAACAAATGCCCTGTGTTGAGTGAGCCACGGGTGCTCTGTCTGAGTATAGTACAATCCATCATTAAGTGGCCGTCAGCTTCTTCCGGGTCCTTGTATTATGTATGGACTGCCAATTAGTTTGAGCAAGTGCTAAAACTAAATAAATGATGAGGAAACTTCTATTTTTATCCAGGATAATTAGGGCCTGCCTTTGGGGTGCTAAGGTGGAACTGAAGGCTGAAGAAGAGTCATGGGAGACATTACAAACAATGGGAACCCCTTGAATGCCCTTGAGCACAGCCAACAGGAAGCTCCGTGGCTTCGGCATGCACGTAGGGGAGTGGACCACGTAGGCCCCCTTGCTTAAGTCAGTGACTGAAGAATGGATAGAGGTAGTTAAGCAGTGCTCAGGATTTTATTCTTTCTTAAGATCCCCTTATATAACCGATTTGTTGTGCAATCGTGGTAGTTCAAGGAAGCTGGCCTGAACCTTAGAGAAGAGGTTGAATTATTCCAAGCGATCCATGGAGTCGGCAGGCTGGGAGACACTGGGGAGTGAAGAGAGCCTCTCACACAGGGCAGGGTACTGCAGCCGAGAAGTTCCCCATGTATAAGCCACACAAGCCCCTCACTTCCTGAGCATCTGTATTTTGTGGGCGCTGGAACCCTCTTGCTTTCCCACTGAAGGCCCCTGGCTTCCTCTTGGTAAAGTCAAAAACATGACCCAGTTGCGACAGAGGTACAAAACATCAGTTTGCTGGGGAAGGAGGGAAGAAATTGAAAAGATCCTATGCACATTAATTAAAGCCCAAATTCAGGATTCTGTACAAACACACACACACACACTCACATGCACACACCTAGAATAACAACTGCTGATGTCTGATACAAGCAAGAGGGGAAAGGAGAACAGGGAGAACGGAAACCCAACATACACATAAGCCAGATGGTCCATGGCTTGTCTGAGATGGTTTGTTTTTCATGAAAACACTGGGTGTTGCATTAGAATGTTGATTTCTTGCCAGGTTTCCTTCTTCACCGCCTTCGGCTTTTATCATTCTCTGGAAAATACCTGGAGCCCAAATCTCCCCAAGGGAGTCGAAGACCATGACACCTCTTCGGGGCCTTTTTAAAAATCAAGTGACAGTGACAAAGGAAGGCTCGGTCCTCCCACTACCGTCTTACCAATATTGTGTTCCATTTTTAAATCCCAGAGGAAGGAGGTGCGCAGCAGAATAAATGTCTTCTGTGCATGCCTGCTTGGATAAAAGGAGGTAAAGCTGGCTTTAAGATCCCAGGGGATCCTAGGGACACGATGGATACTTTAATCTCCACATGGGTGGTCTCCAAGGAGCTTGAGTAATAAAGGTGTTAGAATATCTTGACGTAAACTTTCTCTTTTTTTTTTTTTGGAGTTATGTGGACTTATTCACAGAAGCTAAATATTTTGGGGGGAAAAAAAGCTCAACAGGTACAGGCAGATCACTACAGATAATAGAAATTAATGCCAAAGTTTTATTTTGCAGTAGAGTCACTGGAGGAGACAGAGACATATATAATAATTAAAAGAGAGGATCTGGGATATGTATTTATACACACATACACACACCAGGGCTGGAGATGTAAATTAGCAGCAAAGGGCTTTCCTAGCATGAACAGGCCTAGATTCCCCCCCTCAGAAATGTATCCATTTATATATTTACATTACATATTTATTATATCTAAAACGAAAGCCACTGTGCTCCATAAATAAGTAAAATGATTATATGTCAATCAAAATTTTTTTTCAAAAATTGAGAAGGCCCATGGCCAGGATCAGTCCATGAGGGTCTCTCTGGACTGGCAACCGATTTCCCCTTCCTCCTTTGATGAGGAGAGAGGCATAGCATCTCAAGTCAAGAAGGAACTCTTCTCCTCGTGACAGGCCCCTGGGTAAAGACCCGGCACAGCCAACGTCATGAGCTGCAGGGCTTCTGGAACTGAAAAGAATGGAAAGAGCTGATTAGAACAGAGGGCGAGGCCAGAACCCAAAGGCTGCACGAAAAAACAAAGTATGAAGGTGGGGAAGGTATCCTGTGGTCTAGAGTCTCTGCACGGGTTCATAATTGAAAGCTTGGCCCCAGTGTGGTAAGGCCAGGGGTCTTAGCCCCGTTAAGAGATGTGGTTCAGGAAGAGGTACACTGGGTTCTGTCCTCAGCTTGGATTACCACCGTTCTCGCCTGAGCTCAGTGTCTCCCTGGCTTGCTAGCTCACGTCTGCTCCTTCATGATGTCACCTGCCCTGTGCTGCAGCCAGGCACTGAACAGTGCTAGCACTGTGCTGCTCGTACTCTTAGGCCCCCAAAGCATGACTTGAAACATACCTAGTTTGTGTACTACCTGGCACTATTGTTAAGTTACAGAAAACAGACCCCCTGCAAAGAACATGGTATTCCCAAGGACTGCTCGCCCACCGGGCTCAAGTATGCTAAAGGGATAGCAGAGAGGGCCTGAGTGCTCCAAGAAATGGCCTTCATATGGAGATGTGGTTTTTGCAGAGAAAGAAGGGTGAGATGCAGAGACATGAGGAATAGTCAAGTGTGCATATCCTGAGCTGATGGGGCTGGCGGTCGAACGATTTTCTCCAGGGACCTCTGACTGGCTCCCCCGTGCCTTGAATTGCACTGGCATTTGGGAGGGCAGGCAGAGAGGCTGAGTTTGGATTCCAACCAGGATGTAAGGGAGCACAGAAGCCACCCACAGCACCAAACCCAGTCTTCATGCAGCAGGTTCTCCCTGAACCTGATGAGTTTTCAATGCAAAATTATCATCCTCACAGGTCAGTGAACTCCAATACTTAACTTCGCATGAGGCTGGATTTCCAGAACCTTTGTCATATAATCTCACAATGAATTCCTACGTGTTCCTAAAAGCCTGCAACGTGTCTAGAACTAGCACGTAATTCAGAGATGGTAAAACAAGCAGAAAAGATGCTCAGTGTATTTATAGCCTCCTTGTCTCCAAGGAGACAGGTAATTCAGGAGGCAAATATGGCGGTGAATATATGTCTCATAATCACTGTGGGCACAGCAGAAACATAAAGAGTGTCAACAGCTAGAACACTATGCAGCATTCTAAGACACTGGCCCATAGCCTTCTCGGTGCCTTACACACATATTTGTGTTTTTAAAGTCTTTCCAACAATTTAGCAGTGTTGTTAGAGCCATCTTATGCCTACGAAGTTGAGATTCAAAGACAGTAGGCAAGCTCTCCACAGTCTCAACCAGTGAAGCATCTGAGGTAAGATTTAATAGCAACCTATCTGACATATACTGTGGTATTTTAAGAACAAAGGGTGGAGAGGAAGAGAGGCATGGTGGTGCCAGGTGGATGCTCCCACGAGATGTTCACATAGCAGGGCTGTGCGTGGACAGAACTGAGTTATCCAGCCCTTGGCAGGTGGATAAGAGGAGAGAGTTCCAGTCACTTGTGTTGCTATCCCTCTGGATAACTAGAGTTTCTTCAATGAGGGCAGAGAGGAGACTGGATGCCTAATGGGCAGTAAGAGGCACCGCCCACCCTGAGCTTCTTGCACGGATGGTGGCATTATGCTATGGTGCTAAACGTGAGGTGGTGAAGCCTGGGAAACAACGTAGGGAGTCGAAGAAATTTTTTTTAAAAAATAGAAATATTTAGAAAAGATTTTCCTGAAAATAGTTGACATCCTGTGGGGGTGGGAGGGTAAAAGATGATTCCAAGGATTCCAAGGAGGATGGGAATGGGGCAAAGAGGAAAAAAAGCAGATCATGCGGGTCAGAAGATGGGGATGTTCTTATCTGTAGTTAAATATGAGCTGATAGTAAGACAGTCATGAGGCTAGGCCTTCTGAGCAGGTAGACAGCAAGACCCATCTGCATTGGCTTGATTCTGAGAGGATAGACATGTCTCAACACACAGCATGTAATAGGAGAAAAGCAGGGGTCACAAAAGCTGAAGGGGCCTTTGCATTTGATGCCAGGAAGCAAGTGAGCTGATGAGCCAAGTGCTTCCTGGGAGTCCAAAGGAGAGTCAAAAAAAAAAAAAAACAACAACAACAACAACAAAAAAAAAAACGAGTCTCGGAAGGCTGCATGAGAGCGAGTTTCAGAAGCAAGGCTAGCTGTCAGACACACGTGGTGATGGAAAATGACTGATGAGGGCACCTAATCTACTATCATCTAGTTTGTGCAGAATACAGAATAGAAGAGCCCAAAGGAAAAACAGTTAATATTCTCAACAGTGACTCAGCGAAGTTTGAAGAAGCCATTGAATGACCAGTGTTTTCTTTAGGTAGTTTCATTATATTATATTTTTATGTATTATTTCACTTTTTTACTTTATTTTATGGGTATGTGTTGTGTGGGGGGGGGCATGCCTGCATGTATGCATATGCACCATGTGTTTGCAGGAGCCCACAGAGGGCAGGCAAGGGCACTAGATACCCTAGAATTGGAGTTGCAGGTGGTTTTGAGGCATCACATGGGTGCTGAGAACCAACTGTGTCTTCTGCAGGAACAGCCAATTGTCTTAACTGCTGAGCCATCCCCACCTCCTCATTAGTTTATTATTTGAGATGGGGTTCCATGCAGCCCTTGAGGATGACCTTGAACTTCAACTCATCTGCCGCTACCTGCCTTGTGCTGTGATTACAGACACTGTTATGCCCAGATTTCCGCGGCTTTGCATACTCTAGGCAAGTACTCTATAAACTGCGTGACATCCCAGCCCCAAGTGTTATTTGGATGACACTTTCCTTCTTTAAATGTTTGGGTTTCTCATGAAGAAGATACTGCAACTCTTCATAAACCGGAATATTGATTTGTCATCTCATTGCCAGCCTCTGGCCACAGCGGCAGATGTGAGCTTTATATGATTACATCGATTTAGTTATATAGGCAGATTTAAAAAAAACAACTTTATCTTGTGCGTTTTTGTTGTAGCAATGCCATTGTTTTATCTACAATCCTCTCACGTTAAAAAATATCTCCCCTATTCCAGCCTGAAAAGTTTCCCCACCCACTCTGTGCCCCACTTCAAAAGTCTGCTACTTCCCAAAGGCCACAGGTTTGCATTTGAAGCCTTTGAAGAATCCATGGGAGAAACCGAAAAAGAATAAAGAAAAAGAAAAAGATGCTTTGGGTCATCTGAGAGCTTTCTCCATTACTGCCTCTTGAGACTAAAGGCTGTTTGAAAAACGGAACAGATTCTGCCCTTTGGTGAAAGCAATCCCATCGTAAGTGTTATGTTGGAAACTGTAACGGAGGGTGAAATAAGCCACATGTATGAGGGCACTGTTCTCAAAGCAGACTGAAGCATATGCATGAATAAGGTTAGCTTTTACTTGCACAAAGAGACAAGCACCATGAGATTCTCAGGAGCTCAGACTGGGAGCTGGTGGAATTACAGGGAACTTAACAGCAGAGATGCCATTTCTGATTAAATGAAGTTGGCAAGAGTAAAGGAAAGGTCATTCAAGGTGAAAAGGCAGAAACACTTGGGCATAGAGCTGAGGAAGTTTTGGGTAAGATGAGAAGCTGCAGAAGATAGCAGTAGCTAGCGAAAACTGAGAGTGATTTGGCCTAAAGGCCCCACAGCATTGATCATTGCACCCTGTAGGCACTTTGAGAACCCTTTCCATTTCACGCTGGAGAGAGAGTCATCAGCTCTGGAGTTTGGAGGGCTATCTTGCAGTTGTAGAATGAATTTGATGGAGGTGTGGTGAAGGAGGGAGCAAAGTACAAAAGGGCGAGTAAGGGGGAAAGGAGCAGGGGTCTAAGTGAAGATGTCTGTGATGTCCAGGTGAAGGTGAAACAAGCTGGCCTAGAGAAGTGAGGATGGAGAGATGATAGAGATGAGACCAGGACCAGGCTGTCTTGCTGGGTGGAGACGATGCTAAAGAACAAGGTAGATCCAGGACACTCTGTTACCATGGTTCCTGACTTCTCTTGAGGGACTTTCTGGAGCAAAACTTTCATCGTCCTTACGGGTAAGTGAGTATACACAAAGTGCAAGTGTGCTCGCGTGCACATGTGTGAACACACACACAGCATTTTCCCTTCAATTTCAAGTATTTCCTAGATTCTTTAAAATCTCTCTAGCAGGTTTAGAAGCAGACTGACTGACTTGGCGTTTGGAGAAATCGTTGACATCAGATAGTTTCCTATGATTATGGCTCTCTCCTAAGGATTAAATGGAGCCAGTGTTTATCTAGAACTTGAATCTTGCAATAGTCAAGATCTCTATGTATCTATCTTCATAGCTCTGTTTAGGAAATGTAGACAAAAATAGTCCCCACAGGACAGCCAACTATCTCAAGAAAACTACTGCAAGGAAGCCACACTCACTAACCAACACTGTAGAAACTTCTCACTCATTGCCACAGGCAAAGAATTGCATTCTTTTTTATTAACATATTATATTATTTTTTATAATTTTATATAAAATAAAACGTATTTTAGTGACTTTTTTTATCCCTCCTCTACTTCCCCAGGCCCTCTCAAACCCACCCTGTTCTAGTTCGCTTTCTATTGCTATGATAAATGCTGTAACCAAAAGCAACCTGTATAGTAAAGAATTTATCTCACACAGTATAGTACCTCATCAAGGGAAGCCAATGCAGGAACTCAAGGAGGAGGCTTAAGGCAGAAACCAATGGAAGAAATACTGCTTACTGGCTTGCTCCTAGACTCACATTCAGATAACTTTCTTACGCAACCCAGGGCCACCTGCCTAAGGATGGTTCCACCCACAGTGAGCTAAACCCTCACACATCAATTAGTCATCAAGGAAATACCTCACAGGGGAACCCACAGGCCAGTCTGATGGATGCAATTTTGAATTTTCCTCTTTCCAGGTATGTCAAATTGGCATAATCACATATGCTCACCTCTGGCCCCCTTCCAACTTCATATCTTTTTTTTTACAATTTAAATTTTAATTATTTATTTTTGGAGGTATGGGTGTGTTGTCTGCATGTATGTCTGTCCATCGCTCGTGAGCCTGCTACTTGCATGGGCTAGAAAAGGACATCAGATCCCCTAGAAGTAGAGTTACAAATATTTACAAGCTATGTGGGCACTGTGAATCAAACCTCTGGAGGAGCAACCACTGAGCCATCTCTTCAGCCCTCTGCCTTTTAATAGTCAACTCCTTCCAATTTGTGCTGACCATATCCTCAAAGGCGTTGGGCCAGGCACAGAAACACGGTTGACCTACTACACCCTTAAAACTGACTCTTTCTCCCTCAGAACCCATCAGCTCTTTAGCTAGGAGTTGGGAAAAATGGGCCTTTCATCCCCTCATCCCCATGCTGGAATATTGGCTGGACTGATCTTGTGCAAGTCTTGTGAAGGCAACCACAGCCCCTGTGTGTGCATGAGTGTTTTAGTCCTATCCCATCCAGATGACACTGATTTGCTTCAGTCCTCCCTGACCTCTGACTGTTACAGTCTCTACCACCATTCTGATTGGTGTAAGATGGAATCTCAGAGTTGTTTTGATTTGCATTTCCCTGATGACTAAGGACATTGAACATTTGGACAACACATGCTGGAGAGGATGTGGAGAAAGGAGAACCGTCTTCCTTTGCTGGTGGGAGTGCAAACTTGTACAACCACTTTGGAAATCAATATGATACTTTCTTGGAAAATTGGGAATAGCACTACCTCAAGATCCAGCTACACTCCTAGGCATATACCCAAAACATGCGCCACCATTCAACAAGGACATTCGCTCTACTATGTTCATAGCAGCTTTATTTGTAATGGCCAGAATCTGGAAACAACCCCGATGTCCCTCAACTGAGGAATGGACACAGAAATTGTGGCACATTTGCACAATAGAATATTACTTAGCAATTAAAAACAAGGAAATCATGAAATTTTCAGAAAAATGGTGGGAGCTAGAAAAGATCATCCTAGAAAAGGTAATCCAGAAGCAGAAAGACACATATGATATATACTCCCTTATAAGTGGATATTAGCTATATAATATAGGATAAACATACTAAAATCTATAGTCCTAATGAAGCTAAACAACAAGGAGGACTCTAGGGAAGAGACTGAAACCTCATTCAAAAGGGCAAACTGGATAGACATTGGAAGTAGGAAAAGACAAGGAACAGGACAGGAGCCTTCCATAGAGAACCTCTGACTCTACCCATCAGGGTACTGAAGCAGATGCTGAGACTCACAGCCAAACTTTGGGCAGAGTGCAGGGAACCTTATGGAAGAAGGGGGAGATAGAAATACCTGAAGGGGACAGGTACTCCACAAGGAAAACAACAGAGGCAAAAACTCTGGGCCCAGGGGGTCCTGCAGAGACTGCTGCACCAACAAAGGACCATGTACGGAGATGACCTAGATCCCCTGCTCAGATGTAGCCAATTGTCAGCTCTGTCTCGATGTGGGTTCCAGAGTAAGGGGAGCAGGGTCTGTCTCTGTCATGAACTTGATTGCCTGCTCTTTGATTACTTGCCCCTGATGATGTGGCCTTGCCAGGCCACAGAGGAAGAGGAACCAGGCAGTCCTGATGAGACTTGATAAGCTCTGGGCAGAGGGCAGAGGAGGAGAACTCCCCCTTTCAGTGGGCTAGGGGAAGGGGATGGGGGGAGGGAGAGAGGGTGGGACTGGGAGGAGTTGAGGGAGAGGCCTTCAACTGGGATGTATAATGAATAAATTGAGAAAAAATAAAAATAAAAATTTTAAAAAGAAAATGGGAAAGAAGTGTGATATCTATGTCCTACATGAGCACTCTACTGACGTTCTCCGTGCTTTGACTATTTGTGACTTTCTGAATTAATCACAGGCTACTGTGGGTCACCCAAGATGGATGCTAGGAACCAGACTGTGGCCTTCTGTGGGAGCAGTACATGATCTTAAGTGCTGAGCTATCACTTCAGCACCAGGACGGTACATTTCTAAGCAAACATTATTCAAGTAACTAATATTATTTAGGGGAATATTATTATTATTTATTATTAATATTATTTAGGAACATCTGCTGGCATGTATGTATATGCAAATGTATGGGGGCAAGCATTTGTGTGCACATGTATATAAAAGCCCGAGGAGAAGCCTCTGATCTTTTTGCTTAGGTACCCTGCTCTTTCTCTTTCTCCTCTTCCTCCTCTTCTCTCTCTCTTAAAACAATATCTTTTGTTAACCTGGAACTTACCAGCTAGAGTAGGAAGACTAGCCAGGAATCCACTTGTCTATGCCCCTCTCCAACATCAAAAGTATAATCATGGCCACTCTGGCTTTATTTACATGGATTCTGGGAAACTGAACTTAAGCCTTCATGCTTTCAGGTCAAACACTTTATCCGCCAAACCCCAAGAATAACTGTTTTTGAAACAGGATCCTGTTGTGCAGCTCAGTCTTGCCTAGAACCCGCACTCCTCCTACCTGCTCCTCTGGGAGCTGGGATTACATGGCATGCACTGTCTACCACTCTAGAGGCAAAGGGGCCTGGGAGGGTGGAGCTGATAAATGAGACAGACTAAAGCCTTGCGCCACAGCCAACTTTATTCAGAGCATCAGACAATTTATACTCCGAGGGTTAAGAGGAGTCATATTAATAAAGGGTACAATCGTGAGGTCAAGTCATACATGGTGGACAAGTCACAGCTGGGAGAAGAGCTGCATGTGGAAGAAACATCTTTGTATAGAAACATATTTTATAGAGGCATATAAACAATAATAGCCACTTGTAATGAATTATCTGAATAAACTCACTCCTATCCACTATACCTGAGAGGGTCATGAAAGCATAATCCAAGAAGAATTCTGTGTTATTTAAGAAACTGAGCTCACGAGGCTCCTGTCTTGGTTTATCGAAGTTTCCTCACAAGCACTCAGAAGTCTCCCCACACAACTCCACTCTTGGACTGTCTTCCAACAAGACACTACCACACACAAATTCAAGAAAAGTTTTAAACATGTGGACAGCCCCAGAATCTCTGCCTATAGCTTAAGGCTTCAGCCAGCAAGAAACTCTAGAGCTAAAAGAAGACAGATGTGGATGCAACTTTAAGAAAGCAAAAGAAGGAAGAAGGAAGGCAGAAAACTCAAGTGCCATTTCCAGAGAAGACAGGAAGACAGCAGAGCTCTACCGACAAATCTTGGCCCATATGGGTGGGGCTCTCAAGAACACAAATGTTTCCTCCGTGACGGCCAGGGGTCAGTGGGAAGTCTGACCCTCACAAGATATGCCTAGAATCTCAACCCGGACCCTGGACACAGAGAATGACTGAACACAGGCCCTCCGAGGGAGTAGCCATTTGTCTCAATGCCTCTCACCTGTCATGGACACAGTGACGGAAACGGGCTCTGAACTGCCGAAAGCATTTGGGAATGGAGACTGGGTGAATGTTAGAAATCAAGAGACACTCTTAGGTGGAAAATAGAATCTGAATGATGGACAGAGAAAAACGAATTAGGAAAAAAATACGTCTGACAGCTATTATTTTACTCCATAAATTATTTCATTGGTATCTGGCGTTGTGTCTGGTTTAAGTAGAAATGTTCCCATACAGAAGCCTCAAGGAGAGATAACGCTGACAGCTCCATTTTTTTTTAAACTTGAAATCTAAGCTATCAGCTATCCCCTATCATCAGCCTGTCCAGCAAGTGAGTCCTCTCCCTGAACTGTGTCCTTCTGACACAAGCGGCACGGACAGAACGTTTTACCCAGTTAGAGGAAGCTCTGGATACGATGCTCTGGGTCCTAACACGAGGGGAGGGGGAGCACGTGCGGAGAGCTGCCCCTTCGTCCTCTGGAAGCAGAGGGAGTCCCGCAGTTCCTGGACACCCTCGCCCCTGGAGACTTCATCCTTTGGTCCACACTTGTCAGCACGCTGTCTCCACCCAGTGCTTGAATGGCTGGTCTCCTGGATCAGAGAGAGCACCACAAACTGGAACTGAGTGGCTTTCCTGACCATTCTGGAGGAAAAAAAAAAAATCTTCGCACCTTCAGGAGGATTGTCTCCCAGCCCTGCCTTGCCTCCTCAGGCCTGAACTGTGTATTCAGAGCCGGGCTGCTTGTTCTTGTTCCAAGTATGAATGAGCAGGTGGATTGTGGGTAAGGCTGGACCTCAGTACTGTGTAGAAAAACTTGGGGGGGGGGGAGAAAGGGCGAACAGATTACTCTTCTGTTCTATAGCAAAGTGCCATGATTTGGGTAATTTATAAATAGTTAAAAAAAAATTTACCTATCCACATTCAGAGGTCGAGAGAATCAAGATTGAGGGGCACTTACATATTCAAATCAGATGACAGCCTGCCTTCTGCTTCGTAGATGGGGCTCTGTGTTCTTTATTCAGATGACAGAGGGGCATGGAGGATCCCTGGAGCTACTTTCCTGTCTCTGTCTGAAGAGCTGGCCCATCTCAAGGCCCCACCTCCTAACACCATCACCGTGGGGGACTGGGTTTCGACACACGAATTTCAGAGGGACACAAACATTCCATTCCAGAGCATCCGTCAGACATGGGGTGGACTCGATGCTATATAGTTTAGGAACCAATTGGGACTGCACTGTATATGGTCGTCAGTGGACCCAACAGAAGCTTTTGTGGTCCGGCCTACAAAGGATTTTATCAGCTAACTCCGCCCCCTTGTGATTCCTAAAACTCTGAAACATTCTTCCTGGAACCTGATGGTCTGGTCTCCACTGATACATTAACAAGGAGCTCATTAACAGCAAGCTCATTAAGGAAGGGTTTTTGCATTCCACCGTGACCCAGCTCTGGACAGCTGTGTTGGGAACCCTTCCCCGTGCCTTCAAACCTCAGTTGTCTGGCCTTGCCTAGGCTCTTATACCACCTGTGGGACCCATCCTAATACTGAATGCTCATTCCCTTGTAAGCCCCTGATCCCGCCCCTACCATAATTATGCCAAAGACTCCTGAGGATAAGTCCTGTGTCCCTCTTCTACATCACACCCCCTGTACAGAGCACAAAACGCTCACTGTATGATCAGGAGCTATTTGTGGAACACATGCATAAATGACTGTTGTGCCAGGGTCAGCTTCCTGGTGTCTCCCAGATGAGGCTGGAGGAGAATATTAATGACAGCTGTTTAATAGAAAAACAGCAAATATGTGAGGAGCCGCAAACTCCCTTCGGCTTCTGGTGACTTCATTTTCTCATCCCCAACAGGAGCAGCTTGGATGCCACTGTTCTTGCCAGCAACAGTGCCAACCCTCCATGGGAGGGGAACAGGAAGACATAGGAGTGTTTGGCTCTTGTGAGGCCTCCTACTACTGGCAGGAACTGGGAACTCAAAAGGTCCTGCGATGTCTGGGACGTTCTAGCACAATGAAGAATTGCTCACTGCTACTCAACCCCTGCCAGCTATTAATAGCATCCCATCAAGAAGCACAGGGCAGTGTAGGCTGTCGAGGGGGCGGGGCCTGACATGCTAATCCTCACTCAGTACCAACTAACTGTGTGATCTTTAGCCCACCGGCTCGTCTCTGTGTGCATCCACTTCTTTATGTCTCGTGGGAAGTTAAAACCGCCTGATTTTTCCTTTCACTCACCAGTGTAAAAATCAAATAATTACAGTGAACGCCCCCTTTGTGGCCCAGAGACCACCATGGGAGATGTTGTAGGAGGACTGTGGGCACTGAGGGATAGGGAAGCCTGCAGTGGGCAGTGTCTTCTGGCTTTGACAGGGCCGTCGAGTCATGAACACACAGCAGCTCTGACTGTCAACGTGGAGCCTGCAGAACAAAACAACAAAAGAAAGAATGAGAGAGAGAAGTAGACAAAGTAAAAGAGGGAGAAAAAAGTGAGGAAACAAAGAATAGAGGGAGGGAGGAGGCTAGGAGGGGGACCACGTAGGTAGAGAAGGAGTTAGCATAAGTGAGAAGGGAAGGAGGGACGGTAGTAGGGTGAATATGATCATAGTTCATTGTGTACAAATGTGTCAATTAAAAAATCTAACAAAGAAATTAAGACAAATATATGTTTTTTTTATTCATTCCTTTCTGGTTGGACAGTTAAGATGGTTCCAGAATTTAGCTTATGAATCACGCAAGTGAAAAACGTATGCAGGGGTGCCATCAGTTAATACGGAGCCCTGTTGCTTTTCCACGAGCAGACTGGCAATTGGGCTAGCTTTTCTAGACTTAGAAGGGGTTACACAGGGGACTGCCAATGAACTGCCAATGGTCCCTGGAGGAGATCCTGTTCTTGTGACCATTGGGAAGGTAGCAGTGATGGGAGACACAGAGAGGCCGAAGGAAAGCCACCCGGACCAACCTGGAAGCACTTTCTAGACTCCTGCTGCTGCCCACCTCCTCCTACAGATGGCTTTCATCTTCCCTAAGCAGCGTGTCATTTCTGCGCCGGCAGAGATCCTGTCTACTTGCCTAGTGCTTTAGCTGCAAAGCACTGCTCAGAACATTTGACACGTAGTAAACGCTTGACACATATTTGCTGAATAAAGGAAAGGATGTGTTGTGTGCATGCATGGATGGTTTCTTCCACATTTAGCTCAGGCACGCTCTTCTCCGGAAAGCTGTGCCCGACTCCCCCAGACCCACGCGTTCCATGTCCACATTCCAATCACAGAGCTGACAAACTCACACAAAACTCCGCATCCATTTGTTCTCCCCCCCCCCCACCCCCAGCAGCCTGTGAACTGCTCAGGG
>CM053743.1:32606054-32630205 GCA_028658305.1 Pachyuromys duprasi
AGTGTGTCTGGTTTTATGTTGAGGTCTTTGATCCACTTGGACTTTAGCTTTGTGCAAGGTGATAAATATGGATCTATTTTCATTTTTCTGCATACAGATATCCAGTTGGACCAGCACCATTTGTTGAAGATGCTGTCTTTTAAATTACTTTTTAATTTCTTATTGACAGTGTATGTGTGTGCACACGTGTACAGAGGTCACAGAAGAGTTTGGAAGGGCCAGTTGTTCCCTTCCTCTATGTGGGTACTAGGGTTTACAGAACTCAGATAACCAAACTTGAACTATCTTGCCAGCTTCTGGGAAAATTAGATGCAACAATTCCTTTTGGCCTTGCCCATGGGCAGACTTTAGAGTATGTGTATATGTCTATGTGTGATCTTCATGCTACCTGGGAATTCAAGCCTGGCTTCTTTGTAGTGACTATCTGAGTGGCTAAGAGCTTGAGGTCTGAGGGAAGGCTCATGGTTTAAGTTTTGGCCATCTACCTGCTGTGTGCCCAGCCCCTCTCAACGCCAGAGCTCCTCCTAAGTAAGAAGGGAGCAATCATCTGGGTTCCTATAAGATCAATCAGATTCAACTCTAGAATGTGTTCAGCATACCCTATGTTTGTTTGATTCTTTGTAGGGATGGATATGATGCAAACTCAGTTGTCATTGGCTCTTTAATCCTTGAGGAGGTCCAGGATCATCAGGAACCATCAAAGGATAAAACCATGATGACAAAAGTCACAGGGTTCGCAGGAAGCATTGGATTAGGGGCTCCCATGATGGACACGGGAAGGAGAACATTAGAAGACAAGGTCTAGAAGGCATGGCATGAAAGCAACATGGGAGCAATGGTCTGGAGCAGCAGCAGGGCTGGGAACACAGGGACACTGCGTTCCCACCAATAATGACATGGGATTTGGATCTTGGCATTTGGAATGCTTGGGGATTTCAGTCTTTGGCTTTGGCTGGTAGGGATACCAGTGTGAGGGTTTAAGGGGGACAGCATAGAGCAATACACAACCTCTTTGCCTTGTTCCTCTTTCTACCACATTAGATTTAAGCTGTCAATAAGTGGAGCAGGAAGAGTGCTTCAGTGCACGCCTTTTCCCTACAAAAATCAAAGCTACCAGTGTCTTCGGCATGACAGGGAAAAGGCTTCCAGTGCAATTACCCAGTGACAACCAGAGGTTATATTATAAAAGAAAAATAGTGACTGTGTGAAGCTTCCTATGAAAGCACAAACCTGGGCTAGGAGCCAATCTAACTTTGACCATGGGGGTCCAGAGAAGTTGGGAAAGCAGCTCTTATTGAGTGATGCCAATGGAATGCAGAGAAGCACCAGTAGCCCTTTGATTCAACCAGCCATACATCAGAACTATTTAAAAACCAAACAAACATAAAGAACATCAATGTATACTAAACATGTACAGGCATTTTTCTTGTCTTTTTACTATAAACAATATAGCAAATTAACATTTCATATAGCGTTTATGCCATCTTAGGAATCTAGAGATTATCTAAGATATATAATTTTACACCATATATGAACTTGAGCATCTGTGGTTTGGAGGGACTTGCAGGTACAGGATGACTGTATCTGACAAAGAACAGACTAATGTTTGATTGCGTGAGCTTAGGAACCAGACTACACCCAGACTTTCTGGCTTGAAACCTGTCTGAGTCAGAGTTCTGTTGTTGGGAAGAGACACCATGACCACAGCAACTCTTACAAAAGAAAGCATTTAATTGGGACTGGTTACAGTTTCAGAAGTTCACTCTGTTATCGTCATGGTTGCAAGCAGGGCAGCACGCAGGCAGACATGCCGGGGAAAGTAACTGAGAGCTCTGTGCCTGGATCCACGGGGAGCAGGAAGAGAGAGACCCTGGGATTGGCTTAGGCTTTGCAATCCCAAAGCCCAGCCCTGTTACTCACTTCCTCCAAGAAGGCCACACCTCCTAGTGTCACTCCCTGATGACTAAGCATTCAAAAATATGTGCCATCAGAAGCCATTCTCATTCAGACCACCACAAAACTCATGTTTATTACCTGTTAACTGTGCCTCTGTGAAGTCCCATGTAGTGATCTGACTCTTCTCTGATTTGTTCTCTTCACTGTTAGGGGCAGAATTGTGATTCCTTAACTTAATGTGTTTATATCATTAACCTGATGAGATCTAGAATTGCCCAGGAGGTGGGCCTCTGGGCATGCCTGCCTTTAGCAGGTTAGGTTAAGTGAGGTAGGAATAGAACCACATACTAAATACTAAATACTTAGTTTGTCCAGTTTAGCATTAGACATGTCTGCAAGCAACAGAAAATGAATATAATACTGAATAAGAGAGCGTGCATTTCTCTATCCCCTGCCAGCATCTAAAGGTGATGTGAGGTGATTGTGGTATATATGTGTCCACTATGGGTGTCATCACTCATGTTAGCTGGACTATATAAAAAGAGAGAGAGAGAAAGTGAGCTGAGCACTAGCATTGATTGTTCCCTTCTTCCTGGTTGGGATGCTGTGTGACTACCTGCTTCAAGTTTCTGCTGTTCTGGGTTTCATCATGGCGGACTATGTATACCTGGAACTGTGAGCAACAATAAACCTCTCCTTAGGTTGTTTTGGGAGGAAGGTATTTTTTTTCCACAGTGACAGTAACTCGGAAACTGCCCCAATCCTCAGTACCTCAAATGTGATCTATTGGAGGAAAGAGCTTGGGCAAGAGGGTTCATGAGCTTGACTGTTATACCTGTAAGAAGTGACTAGAAATAGAGAGCCAGAGATGAGCAAGCATAGAAGAAAGGCCACAGCAAGGGCAATTAGAGGGAGCAATCTGCAAGCCAAGGGAAGCAGCCTCAAGAGAAACAGAGCCTGTCAGCACCTCTATCTTGGACTTCCAGTCCCAAGAATGTGAGAAAATTAATCTGCTATTTAAGTATCTGTTCCTTGAAGTTTTATGACGGCAATCCTAGCAAATTAGTATACTCATCTATGACACGAAGGCTAAAGATAGTACCTACCTCGTTGAGTTGTTGTGAAGTTAAGTGAGGTTCCCATGTAAGGAGTTTGTGACTTTGCCTGGAACACTATATTAATGCTCAAATAAAGGCTACAATTAAAGAAAGTCCTCACAAGTTCTGCTGTACTGGGGGGAAGAGAAATAAAAATGCTCCAAAGTACATAGGCGCCATAACTATCACATACTAAACACTTAATATGTCTTGTTTAGATTCAGACATGTCTGCAAGCAACAGAAAATGAACACAGTACTGAATGAGAGAGCATGTGTTTCTCTGCCCCCACCAGCATAGATAACATAAGGAGGTTACGGTGTACATGCTATTGGTGCTTTGAGTTCTTTCTAGCTCATTCGATTTTCATCTTCAGAGTTCATCTCCATTGTCCAAGATAGAACTGCAGGGGGTTTTGTCCTTGCATCCTAATCCTGTGCCCAATGAAGGATTAAAGGACAGCCAAGGCAAGAGGAAATTGCACATACCTCTTTTGCTATGTTTCTCTAGTTAGAATTTGATTCCATGGCCATACTTACATGAGCAACACCATGTTTATTACATGCATCCACAACCCAGTTAAAAAATTCGAGCTCCTTTTATGGAGGACATAGGGAAAGGAGACATCTGGTGATGATAACTGACCTCTGACACAATGCACAATGTGTTTGTGAAACGGGAATCATTGATGTTATTGGCTTCTGATGGGAAAACTGAGGTTCTGTTTGTTTTCTGGGGATATGAGGCTAAATAAACTTTAAAAGGTGAGACCTCAGACTCTGTGTCTCTCTGTCTGTCTCTCTCTCTCTCTCTTGTTCTCGCTCTTTAATGTGACTGACCCTTTTTCACACAACCAAGGATCTCCCCAATGGTGGTGTTCAGCCCCTTTCTGATGGAGGCTTGAAAATGTGTGGCTCAGAACACAATCATTGAAGCCAGACATGAATAATGCCCCAAGTCTAACCTCCGTGGTGTGCCAAAATAAGTCTTGAAGAGTAGTGCAGGCTCATCATACCCTCCTCAAGAAACACTGAGGGACAAAGACAGAGAGGCCCCTGGGATGTTTTGAGTACCACCCCCTAAAAAGTTAGGCCTCCTGCCATTTTGTGATATAAAGGAAAAGAGCTCACATACACGTAGCGTGGAAACGACTGCTGGGCATGGTTTGCTTAACAGTTTCCAGAGGGGGGAAAAAAAAGAAGTCTGACAGAAAAGTTGAGGGAGTAACTGTTGAACTGGAATTTTAAAAAAAGGCTTTCACCAAAATGTCAGGGGAACGAAGTGCTGGGAAGAGAGGCCATTAAGAAGCGTGTGGGGACGAAGCTGGCGGCAGCTCTTCCAGGGGGAAGCGGGGGGTGTTGTTTCTGGTCCTACTTCTTTAAAAAACATCCATCTCTTTTTTTATTCGGCTCATTTGTAGGGCTCCATGAGAAGCCATACAGCCTTTTACAGGCAGATAGACTCTATCCACATGAAATCATGAAAACGCAGTCTCTCCATCCCAGCAGCCGGCAACAACTGTCAAGAGTTCTTCAGCTACAGATGCGGTCTCTGATAGATTGAAAACCTGACAGAAGTCTCACACCCACGAAACTAGCCAAGCATGCAGCTCCAGGAAAGCTGGGAGGTATAGAGTGGCAGGAGCTGGCATCTCAACAGGAAAATCTTTCTGACACTAGATGCTATTGCTTTCCAAACCAACACGGGTGCCCTAGGAAGGGAAGGCACCATAGAAGGCAAGTGGGTCCAGGCCCTGTGAGGGAGATGTGCAAGAAAGCACCACTCAGGCTGGCCCAAATGCCAAGGGCTTTACCATACCTTGGTGTCAGCAATGGTGACTGAAATGTCTTACTGCTCAGTGTTGTGCCATTGCTGCTGATCCACGGCAGGTGGGGTGGACAATGGCGGACCCAGAGGGGCTGAGGCTGCAGGACAGAGGTTGTTCCACCCTGAGGCTGGCCTGGCCCTGGCCTGAACTGAACACCTACCTGTGCCAGCCTGTCACGGGATGAAGGTGTTAGCTATCCAGGCATCTGCCGAATGTCACTGTGACCAACACCCAGAGGAAGAAAGGCTTATTTTGGCTCATGACTCCAGAGGATACGATGCATGGTGGTGTGACTCTATCTGTGCTTGGCAGGGCTGTAAAATAGAACCTATTTTTTTCTTTCCCCTTTTCCTCTCTCCTTTCCTTTCCTCCCTTCTTTCCTCCAGTCCTTTTCGTGGTGATAGGTCTCATTATGGCATTTTCATATAAACTTTGTGTTGATTCTTCCTTCCCTAGTCCCTGTGTGTCCTTCCCCATCCCACCCTGTTATCATGGTTGTCGGCTTCAGGTCACGTGTATTCAAGTACCCTCATTCTTTCACATCGTGGCTGCAGTGAAAACAGCTCTGACCTTCCAAGATCATCCCCTAGCGCCAACTTCCCAAGAGCCAGGAGCCACCCCCTAATGGCTCCAAAGACTTCCAGGCTGCACTGTGATCCAGAGAACATGTGATCAGAAGGCATGTCTGGAGGGCAAGTTTCCATTTAGGCTATAACATGTGTCCCTTGGAAGGCTAACCCACATGGATGGCACGATGGGTAGAGCAGCACAGGTGCATTCCTTGGATTTCAGGACTCCAGAGTCCTGGCAGTTGAGCAGAGGAGGCCTGATATGGAACACTGAAGAGGAGAGAGAAGGAAAGGACAATGGCCAGGGGAGAAATAGGAGGGATGGTTAGAGGAGGGCCTTCTAGATTGGCTTTAGGTACTTGAGCTGGAAGAGGCTGGACAAGGTCATGTCACAGGTACCAATAGGCAGGAGTGGGTCCACCTTTGCTCTACTGTTTCTCCCTTACAAGCCTTGCCAGCATCAGACCTGCTCTACCCAAGGGATCTTATTCTTCCCTAGGCCCAGTTGTAAGTTCTTCCTCTGAAATGCACCTGCAAAGAGGCTGCCTCATCTTTTTTAAATTCCTGAAACAACAAGACAGTAGTATGATCAATAAGTTCTCATTCTTAAACTTCTTAGAGAGTCTAGGGGGAAAAAAAAACTATGATCTTGATTCTCAGATAAAAAGGGGGCAGGGGAGAGTGGGAAAGGACAGAGGAGGGAGGGGCATAACCACACAGGATATTCCATATTTTCTCTTCTTTTATGGATCCCATAGGTGTCCATCCATAGATCTGGTTAAAAACAAAACAAGCAAACAAACAAAAACCCCTGATCTCCTGGTTACAACTCTCTGATTGATGATTTAATAACCTCAATGTGGAGACTTCCTTTCTGTGCATTTCTTCTGAGCCTCCTTCCATGTGCACACACAATTGTTGCACAATTACAATCTACATACAATTTGTATGCTCTGCTTTATAAAACCCAGCATTATCGCGTAAGCATGTTTCTATGTTGCTGTATAGCCTTCACAATTACAAAATTTTAATGAATGTACAAAATTATGTTGAATTGTTGCGGTATAATTTTCTTAACTGTTCCTCAATGATTAGGTTTTTAAACGGCTTCTAATTTTAGATTAGGAAAGATAATGCTTGATGGCATATCTTTATGCATTTGTTTCCCTTCTGTTGACGATTCTCTTGAGAGAAATTCCCAGGAGTGGTTTTACTGACTCCCAGGGAAAGTGTATATATATTCTTCCCCTTTGATACTAACACACACACACATACACACACCTCTTAAAACATGATATTGTAATTGTTTTCCAAAGCAGTTACATGTTCTGATTTATGGCGCCTTGATTCGTCACTGTTTTCTGTTTTGTTTTTTATAAACAGTCTTCACATACCCGAGGCTGGTCTAGAACCCTCTTTGTAGCTGAAGATGACCATGGACTCTTGGTCCTGCTATCTCCACCTCCTGAGTGCTGGGATTACAGGCATACGACACCACAGCATGTTTGGGCGGTGTTGGGGGTCGAACTCGGGACTTTCAGGCATACTAGGTCGGCACTCTACTAACTGAACTACATTCTTAGCGTGTGGAGTGTTTCCTTTGAGTCCTTTGCCTGCTGTGGAGTTACGGAGAGTGAAGTGGAGATGGGAAGAGGGGGACCGCTAAGGGGGAAGTATGTGTAATGGAGTGGATGGGATTTTTTTTCTGCATTCATAGTGAATAGAACCAGATAGGAGAGGAGAGTCAAGGCGCTACCTGCTCTGAATTAGTGAACAACGCACACCCACTGTGGCTCCTTTTCCCGTCTCTAAGCTTCTAAATTTCACCAGTCAACATGGGCCCTGAGGCTGGAGTTAGACCAGGACCGGCAGGGTCCCTTAGCAAGCCACTGTGATGCAGTACTCAGTGGTGGTCCCTCTTCATGGTGTGACATCCCTTAACCTCGCACTGTGGATGCACTGCCAGAGGAAAGAGAATGCACACATGTGTGACTTTCGATGTGACAGTAACTTCTTTTTTTTTTTTTTTCAAAAGCAAAAGGAAACAGGTGAGCTTCCTGATTTCAAAATCTATTACAAAGCTGCCGTTATTAAAATAGGGTGATACTGGTAGAAAGGCAACCATTTAAACCAATGAAGCAGATAGAAAGCCCAGAGGTAAACCAGGTGTATATAGCAAACTGCTCTTCCACAAAGGAGCCAGGAACACACAATGAATAAAAGGCAGTCTCTCTAACAAATGGGGCTGGGGAAACTGGCTATTCAGTACAACCGAAGGAAACTGGATCCTTATCTTATACACACACACACACAAATCAGCTCATAGTGGATTAAGACTCAACGACCTGACACCTAAAACACCTCGAAGAAAATGCAGGTGGGAAGGTTTTTAAGCCTGGGCAGAACAGTGGTTTCTTCAATACAAGCACAAACCGAGAAAGCAAACTTTACAAATGGCACCACATAGTACTGAAAAGCTTTCTCGCTCAAAAAAGATAATCAATAAATTAAAATGCGTCCTACGAAATAGGCAGAAAAAAAAAATGTTTGCAAACCGCATATCCAATATGGTAGACCACATATAAGGCAAGGCATCTATGAGTCAAAGTGAAAACAAAAACAACCCAATTTAAAAACGGGCAGAATTGAGTAGACATTTCTGCAAAGAAGACTTAGAAATGGCCAGCAGGCGTATAAAAAGATGCTCTGCATCACTATCCATCAGGAAAATGCCAATCAAACTACAATGACGTATCACTTCCTAGGGGTTAGTATGGCAATTATCAAGATGAAGACAGTGAAAGACAGCAAGGGCATTAGGGATATGGACAGGCCATGTGTCACATGGTACAACTGATATGGAAAAGAGTAGGGAGATGTCTCAAAAATATTAAAATAGAATCTGGGAATGTACTCTATTACCGGGTTGGATTGGATCCCCAGTACCACACAAACCAAGTGTGGTTTATATATATATATATATATATATATATATACACACATATATATATATATATCTTAATTGAATTTGGCCATTGAGCGTGCACACACTGCCCGTGAACACACACACACACACACACACATATATATATATATATTCAAAGATATAAATATTCAAAAGAATTAAATCTTGGAAAGATTTCTGCACCTGCATGCTTATTGCAGCATTATTTGCAAGAGCTAAAATATGAAAACAACCCAATGTCAACAAACAGAGGAACAGATGAGGGAAATGTGACGAATCCACACAAAGGCATACGAGTCAATCCTTACAAAAGAAAGCACTCTTGCCATCTTTAGGGCATAACTGAACCTGGAGGACTTTATGCTCCAGGAAATGATGGAAGTCACAGAATGACAAAGGCTACATGGGTTCAAGTTCTCCACAGCAAGAGAATAAAATGGAAGCTATCAAGGCACTGGGAGTACTCAGAGTTGTTCAGACAGAATTTCAAGAAGAAGTCGTAAGCCAGGCCAGATGGTTCAGACATGTCTTCTCCAAAGGCTGAGGCAGGAAGAGCAGAAGTTCAAGGCCTGTCTGAACTACAGAGGGCGTTCAAGGCCAGTCTGAACAGTTTGGTGAGATACTGTCTCAAAGAAAAAAATAAAAGGTGAGCGTGGAACACCCCTCGGTGCTAGAGTTCTTGTCTAGGACATTCAAGAATATGAATTCCTAGTATCCAGAGAGGGTGGAATCTGCAAAGGTCTGAGATGCAATGTGACTCTGAAGACAATACTGTTTTTTACAATTAACATCATCATCATTATGTTTGCTTTGATACAGGGTTTTTCTGTGCATCCCTAGCAGCAATTAACATTTTTTAAAGAGTAGATTTTTTAAAGTTTTTTAATGAGTTTATGACACATACATTTTGCAGGTTGTTCTTAAATTTTGAAAAATTTCTTGTTTTTAACACTAAAAGCTAGGGAGGGTGCACCAGGAACAGTTTAAAGGTCATGAGCACATCCATTATTGTGCTTACAGAGATTTCATATGCTCAGATTCATCAAATAATAGGCACCAAATATGTAGACATTTTAAATGTAATGTTCCCACAAAGCGGTTTGATTTTTTAGTTGAGTTAACATTAGGGAATCAGAGAGATGTCTCAGTAGATCAGGCACTTGCCACACACTTGTGAGGAATTGTGTTTGGATTCCCAGCCTCCCAGCATGCTGGTAAATGCCAGGCAGGTGTAGGCAGCACAGCTGAGACCCAGGACATAACAGTATTCAGAGGCAGCGACAGCAGATGCCCCGGGCAGCCTGGCTTCCTACACCAGCCAAATCAGCTAACTTTTGTTCAGGGTGAGACTTTGCCTCACTATCTATACAGTGGAAAGCAGCCAAGGACATCCATTGTCAATCTCTGGCCTCATTCATGTGTGCCTGCATACACACGTGCTCCCACACATATGCAAACATACATACATGCATGAGTAATGTACACAAATAAGAAAGTGAATCTAGGGGTTGGAGAGCTGGCTCAGCTGTTAAGAGAACTGGCTGCTCTTCCAGAGGACCCTGGTTTGATTGCTAGCACCCATATGGAGTCCACAACCATCTGTCACTCCAGCTCCGAGGTATCTGGTGCTCTCTCCTGCTCTTTGTGGGCCACAGTCACATACATGATGCAGAGACAGATATGCAGACAACACTTCCATAGACATAAAAATAGTAACTCAATAGAAAGTTATTTAAAAGGAACTGTAATATTTTAAGTTATTATACAAAATCCACCACTTATTTGTGTAAAGATCATAAAAATATATAGATTTTTACATACCCTTTTGCAAGAACAACTTTGAAATCTGGTACACACTTTACATTTACAGTACAGTTCCAGAGAGCTGTGTTTTTCTTTTCTTGCATCGGGGAACGGGAACTGAGATGAGATCTCAGCACTCATTCGAGCCTGCCTAGAATTCAACATCCTTCTCCCTCCATCTTCAAAGTGCTAGGATTATGGACAATGTCGCCATGATCGTGAAAAAGCTCATAGAGTCATGGCCGCTGTATCAGAGACTGTAGTCCTACAGCCCAGCCAAAAGCGTTAGAGATGTTCCACACTGTGAAACTGTGCTGATACATGGAGCTTCCAGGAAGTGAGAAGCATGCTCTTTATCCAAATAGAGCCTTTAAGAAAGACTCGAGTGCTCTGGGTGAGATGGATAAAGCTTTATGCTAAACACATCACAGATGCCCTTTGCTCACAGAATACAATTTGAGCCTCTCTCTGTCTAGCTTCTGTGTCAGTGCATCATTCTGCTTTCAGAATGCCTAGAGAGTAGACACTATTGACATGTGCCAGAACGTGTGGACTCTGGCCCTTCTGTAGCCACACAACATCAAGATCTCTGGGGGGTGGGGGGCTGGAAACCAGTGTTTCCAAAACAGATTTTTAGCTAGAGGTTTGATGTGGTAACAAAAAGAGCCTAATGCCGTTGAGGAGCTTGAAGCTTAGAGAGCAGGCTCTCTTGGTTAGGCTCTGACTCACCAGCTTTCCTCCCACACCACCATGGGCTACCTTTCCAAAACTTCCTGTTGGTTTGTGGCAGCCATGATGGTGCTGTCAGAGCAGTAAAGATAGCTTTGTGAGAAGATAAAAATACTGCACCCAGCTTGGCCAAATTGGAGAAGGAAGGATGGATTTCTGCCTTTAATCTGGCCTTGCTGCAGGCTGAATGTGATCGCTCATGCCAACTGCCGGAAACTCATCATGTGATAAGATGCCTCACAAGGCCCCGTCACTAAAGGATGTATAGCCCTGGGACCTTGTCACCACAGCAGAAATGTGTGCATGTGGACAGGAAGGGCTCAGAGAGGTGTCAGAGACTAATCAATGCTATCCAAGTTGCCCAGTTCAGCCATGGCTACCTGTTAACACGCTCTCCAGATCCAAGAGCAGCAATCAGACAGGCAGAGCAGGGGCTGCAAACATCCTGACAACAGGAGCCAGCAGCTGGGCTGAGGCCCAGTCAGCATAGGCGGGCTGAGCGCACGCACGGGAGCGGCAGCTGCCACACAGCTGGACTCAGGAGGCATGTGGGAGCCGACTTGCAAATCATGCTTGAAAAATTCATCTGACTAAGCTTGGACGTGAAAGCAGGCACGTGAGCTCCAATCAGCACACACGCCTAAGCCAAACGGGAGACAGAAATGCAACCGGACTACTAAGAGGCAGTAGGCACACTTCTGGCTGGACGTGGCTGGCGTTTGAGGAAGGGCAGGGCATGGGCTATATTTGGAAATGACCCTTAATTTAGAAGGATGGACTGGCTTGAGAAGGGGGTTTGCTTGGCTGAGAGACACTTACACGTGTTCCGTAATCGAGGAACATTTGTGCGTCCTTTATCACCCTGTTTATTCTGGACCCTTACATTAGTCTAGACTTTGAACTTGCAATGAAACTTTATCCTTGGCAAATGGAAGAGGCTCAGAGAAATTAAGTGAACATCTAAGATGGTGTGGGTGTATACACATGCTATTTGATATATGCAAACATTTATTTGTGTTTGTATATTACATATAACACATATATTAACTATAATACTATATGTATATGCTGCATATATATAAATATGTACATATATACCACAATCGTTCATTCAATAGATACTCATTGGGGAGTAATTAGGTCCTACACGGTATGCAGGTGGTGCCACAAGAGGGATACTGGGACAATACAAATATTGATCCAGCTTTCCTGGAACTCGGAGTCCAGTTAGGAAGAAAATACAAGCAATCACGACACAGACAGATGCCTGGGGCCTGGAGTAAGCGCCGTAGAGGCGAGGTGAGAGGGGTTGTGAGGGGTCTAACAGCAGAGGTCTGACCCTGCTGAGGAAGGCAGGGGGCTGAGCGGTCTAGAAGAACAGATGTTTACCAGCACATGTGTCTAGGCTGTTTGGGTCTAGAAATTAAAACTACAGCTGATGATGGTTCTGATGCCGAGGATATTCTCATTAGGCAGAGAGGAGTGAGGATGCCCTCGAAGCTCTCCACTCTGTGGCTGGGCATGGTGACGCATACCTATAATCCCAACACTCATGAGGTAGAGGCAGGATGTTTGACACGAGTCTGAGGCCAACCTGCTCTGTGTAACATGTTCCAGTGCTACACAGAGAGACCTAGTCTCAAACAAACATAAAAAAAATGGCCAGTTTCACACACACAATAATAATAATAATAATCTTAACTTGAATTAAAAGATAAGAAAGTAAAAGGTACACTCATAAAAAAAGAGAGGGATTGCTGGGTAGTAGATCGTGAGTCTAACACGTGCAAGGCCTTGACTTCAACCCCCAGCACTAAAACCCAACAAACCAACCAACCAGAGCATGAAACCTTCCGTGAAAGGGACAACTGTGTGCAGATTGGCTCCATACATTCCCTTCCATCCTTGAAAGTTGTTGTCAAGAGGCAGAGTGCGATTGGGCGTTTCCGTCCTCTCTCCTCTCCCCATCTAGCCCTCTACTGTTTCCTCCGCCTGCTTTATCTTCCGCTGGCTGATCAGCACCACACAGTGGGTCCAGCCTTGACTGTGTTAACCTCTGTGTTCTGAAATTTCAACTGTGTATATGACTGTGTGAAATTTACTAGATTACAGAAACAAGCCTCAAATTATGTCCCTCCTACACACACACACACCCCTGCACAGTCTCTAAATTAGAATGACTCTTGCTGTCAACCACATCAGCACTTCAGATGCCTCATAGATAGGAATGCTGGCAGACTCACAGCCTGGCACTGTGTGTTTATATAAATTAACCGTGAGGGTATTTCTTCTTCTTTTCTCCTCCTCCTCCTTCTTCCTCTTCTTCGCCTAGCAAACAGTAAGATCCACACAGCATCACACGCTGTTTTCTGAAAACAGAGAACGGGATTCCTTGCCATAATAGTTCTTAGAAGGCTGCTTGCCTCTGGTTGCTCGAATGCAGCCTTTTCCAGGCAGCCAGGACATCAATAATTTGGCAGAGAGAGAGAGAGAGAGAGAGAGAGAGAGAGAGAGAGAGAGAGAGAGAGAGAAAGAGAAATGAAAAAAGGAAAGAAAAGACCAGTGAAGGCAAGGGAAGTTTAGACACAGCAGTTGCCTTGGATGCCATCTGGAGCTTAAAGGGGCTCTTGCTTCTCCAGCGCCGACTTGCTTAAGGAAATTCATGCTCCCTTTGCAGCCGAGGCTCCCACTCCAACAAGGCTGTGTGTGATATGATGCCCTGGAGGGCCAGCGAGGGTTGGGGTACAAGCAGTCAGATGGCATCATGGGAACAGTCCCCGATCCTGCAGAGGGTTCTGTTGACTGCTCTCTGCTTGCCAACAGTGGGAGGCTTGTTCTCGTGGTTAAATAATTAAATAGGCAGTTTGTATTTATTTAACATACAGACTGTAAGCCAATTCCTGCTAACAGCTACCAAAGCAGTGGCACTTCCTAGCTAGAAATGGTTCAGAGGCTCTGAGCAGGACAATGGGCCGGGCCCCACCCCCAACCTCCCCCAACACCTTTTTCATCCCTTCCAACAATAAATCAGTTCACAGCATGTGATCCAAAAACAACAGCCCACTTTTACTAGCCCAGTCCCTTGGGCCCCATTGTCAGTTTTGACCTCCCCCCCACACACACACAAAACTGTGCTGAGCGTGTGGAAGGGGAGAATGTCTGTTTTCCTCATCTGTACTTATTCATTTTTTAAAAAGTAAATTTTGACCTCATAATTGGGGAAAAAATGTTATTAATGACAACCTGAAGTAGGAGTTTAGGTGGGTGCTGCGATACATACTTGTAACCCTAGCATTTGGGAGGTTTGGGAGGTCAAGGCCTGCCTGAGCTAGAGTGAGACTGCCCCCCTAAAACGCATGAGAGAGTGTGTCAGAGATTAGTAGAGGTAAACCATTGAAGAGAATCACGGGAATTGTGGTAGGGAAAAAAAATACTTAAATGTGTAGGTGGAGAATAGTCTGCAGAGCTTTAGATAATCCAGAATAAATTAAAATCTCCATTTAGTGTGGCCCAGATAGCTTTTAATGCAGCCCAACCAGAACCCATAAACTGACTTGCAACAGGCTGTGGCCAAGAGATAATGATTAGAAACGCCTCTTGGCTGTGAGTAGCCAAGGTAGCCCACAACAGAGGCATCCCCAGACCCCGAGCAGACATGCCACATTTCGGTGCTACTCATATCCACCTCATGGTGCTTTGAAACCTTCCAGGGTTTCCAACTCAGCTTCCCAGACATCCATGCGGAGAACCTCCACTTCCGTGGCTGAGCCGATAGACGTGAGACTGCAGGATTGGCACTCGGTTGGGCAGTTTTGGAGGGTGGATTTTGTAGATGGTAGTAGGTAGTAGCATGCTTCAAGATCAAGGGGCTGCACACACCTGAGGTATTCAACTGGGGACAGTAAAGAAACAGAGTAGCCAAAGACAACACCCTCTCAACCAGTGGAGGGTGCGGGGAGACGTATTGAGCTATCCACATCTCATTTATGCTTTTACCTTGTCACATGTACACAAAATGTTATAAGCAGACATGGAGGCCAGAGCCTCTCTTGTCTCCTGGAGGTCAGTCAGACTGTGGAAAGCGTCTAAGAACAGCGTCCCTGTGACTGCAGCTTAAGAGGAAGGCAGCTGCTCTGCCCTTTGTAACTCACCGCCAACTTCCTGAGCACGGTGGGTACCACTTCTCCAGCTTAGAACTCCGGCACGGTGGATTCCAAGGGCCTACCCCGGGGAGGAAGTGGCCGGAGGTAGGAGGCAAGAGAGAAGAAAGATAGACTAACTTTTATTCTTCTCTTCATTTCTCTTTGGCCTTCTAACCCATTCTCTTCTGTGCACCTTTGTCTTTTGCATGGTTCTACAAACGGTAGATACTCTAGAGATCTCTCTAATTTCAAGACCAAAACAGCAACTGAGGTAACAGGACTCCATTTGTCCCATGAACCTCGGCAGCAGGGGTTGACGCGACCCTCCTCCAAACTGCTGCATCTCCAGATAACGTGCCACCACACTCAGCTAAGTCATTCCCAGCCTTCTGGGTGGCACAGCATTTCCCGCTGCAAAACGAGGTATCTCTCCCCATTATCTGCAGATACCAGGATAGGTCTGGACTCTGCCTCTTCATCTGCGAAATGGATCAGTCCCACTTCTTGTCCTTGCCTAGCCTAAGGACTGAAAAAGATAACGGGCATAGAAATGCTGTCCTCGCTGTTTACTGTGTCCTATTTGTCAGTCTTGAGACACTGTAGAATTCGTTTTCACCTCTCCTAGGGGTCAGGAGCTGAGGACCCAACCTCAGCAGCAGGACTTGTGAGTGTTGTTCCATGCCTATTCCGGTCTTCGTTTTCTCAAGTCCCAAAGAAGTGAGTTTCTCCATATGGTCTCTGTGCTAGTGAGGGGTTTTTTGTTTGTTTGTTTGTTTGTTTGTTTGTTCGTTATTGTTTCGTTTGTTTCCTTGCTTGTTTTTGTTTTCGTTTCTTTTGTCAATATGATACAAGCCAGAGTCATCTGGAAAAACAACTTCAGCTGAGAAATGCCTTCATCAGATTGGCCTGTGGGCAGGTCTGTAGGGTATTATTTTCCAGACCGATGGTTGCTGTGGGAAGGCCCAGCCCATCGTGAGTGCTGTCACCCCTGGGCCTGTGACCCTGGACAGTGCAGGAAAAGAAACTGAGCAAGCCAGGAGGGCCTGGCCAGTAGGCAGCATTTCTCCATGGTCTCTGCTCCAGTTCCTGCCCAGCTTGAGTTCCGGACTGTGATGGACTTTGATCAGAATATGTTAGCCAAATAACCCACTCTTCCCCAGGTTGCTTTTGGTCATGGTATTTATCACAGTTATAGAAAGCAAACTTAGACTGTCCTCAAGGTTTCCCTACATTAACCGCTGTTTCGTGTCTGTCGGCTCAGCTCTGGAAGCAGAGATTCTCTGCATGGATGTCTGGGAAGCTGAGTTGGAAAAGTTCTAAAGCACCACGAGATAGATATGAGTAGCACAGAAATGAGGCACGTCGGCTCAGGATCTGGGGGTGCCTCTCTTGCAGGCCATCCCCGCTACTCACAGCCAAGAGACACTTCTGATCATTATCTTAATGTCTCTTGGCCACAGCCTGAAGTCACTGTTCAGAAACCTGCTCCTGGCAAATCCCCTCTGCCTTTGTGTCCCATTTCCTAGACGGGAAATCCAGTGACCATTGTCTAAGGATTCCATCCCTCACCTCTGTCTGTAACCTGTGTATTCTCTTCTCCACTTCCTGCTCCACCTGCTTGAGCCTCCTGTCCAATATCCCTGTTCCCTTCTATGACTTTCTCCTCCCCCTTCTCCAGTACTCATCTGCTAGCAGACCCTTCTTCCCATACTCCAGAGCTTCCTCAGGATCAATGCAGCTGGCCTTGGTCCTATTTCCCAACCCCTTCCTCTTCCCTGCTCTACTTCATTTTTCTACAAGGAAATGACTGAATACAATCAACAAGGTGCCGGTGACCCAGAGCACCAATAGCAGACTGACCACACACCAGCACGACACTTAGCAGATTACAGACCCCCAAACATCCTGTCCTTGTTAACATGTGACATGTTCAGTCCCTGTGGAAGACACAGCCTCTGTCAACTGGATCCCTGGCATCCACAATCTAGAGTGGCGAAAGGAGAGATCACAGATTATATAAAAGAAGCTAAGCAGAAGGAGCAAACGCCTCTAAATGCTGGGTGAGAGAGAAAAGCTTAATGGGTTAGAGAAGCGTTTTGTAGGACAGTGGCAGCAAATGGGGGAGACGGAGCAAGGTGAGGCACAAAAATGTTAAGGACAGTGACGAAGTGGTTCAGAAAGTGTTGCCAGGAGCTGAGGACGTGGCCTAGTCACAGAGCACCTGCTTTATAGGCGTGAGGACCTGAAACCAATGCTCACACTACACAAAAATCTGGGTACACTGTCATCCTCAGCGATGGCAGGATGGGAAGCAGAGACAAACACTTGGAAGCTGGCTGACTCTCTAGTCTACCCTGCTTGGTGAGGCTCCAGGCCAAGGAGAGATTCTGCTTCAAACTAAAGGTGGAAGGCACCTGGCCAATGACTTCGGAGGTCTCCTTCTGACTTCCACGCCTAATTGCCCACATGCCATCCACACACCATACACATACATGCACATACACAGACCTGCACATACATGTAGACACACTCAAAGAGGAAGTGTTGTTGAGTTCTAAGTTATATTCTCATGTAATTTTTTAAGACATGCAACTTAAAGGTGAAATTCATTCTTGTCTGCTTTTGACTGTGGTTTCTTTTAATCTTTGACTCTAAGTCCTTCCAGAAACAGAGCCAAAAGAGCCAAGTAGGAACAATGGGGATGGGGACACACCAGGACTTGGGGATATATAGAGACTTCAAAATTAGCACAGATCTTTCAGACCTCTGCGCTTTAGAGAAGGTGATCAATCTCGGGGATTTCCCTTTGGTTACTCTTGTCAGGCAAAGTTTCGAAGGGGCAGGACATCTGTTTGAGCTAGAGAACTGGCGGCCAGAACATTTGCCATTGTCACCTCCTTCCTCCACTAAAAAGCATAAGCTTTCGTTCGGGGCTTGCTTGAAGCTGCTGGGAGACCATCAAAGGAGTCAAACTTCAGAATCCTGTGCTCGAAGCCAGAGGAAGAGCAGCCTCCCTCTGCAGTGGCGTTCAGAACCCAATGAACATTCGTTCTTAAAGTAGAACCTGTAATCATGTTCAGTACTGCTACCTGGACAATTTGATCAGGGACAAGCTCGTATTGTTAAGACAGCCCACAGTCACTGGGGAATGCCTGCCTCCACGGGACAAAATCTCTCCGTGGAGCAAAAATGATTTGTATTTGTCAAACTTCTTTTATCCATGGATTTCAAAGCATTTTAAAGAAGTCTAGGGTGAGGAAAGACAAACATGGCGCCTCATAAATTAAGGCACACCTGTCAATACTTTAAAGACGGAAGTTAATTGTTCCATGAGATGGTGTTGCTATCTAATTTTAGCCACTTGCATTGTTAAAAGTGTAACTTAATAATAGTCTGCGTTTGTGGGAAAGGAGCCTGCATTCTGCTGGTACTGTGCTAAGTTCCTCCTGTGAATCTAATTCCAAACTCCATCTTCTTTTGATATGGTTCTGTGAGAAAAGGTATTTTGAGGTTTACAGAGGTGACGCAACCTGTCCATGGTTACACAGCTAACAAAAGTATCAAAGTGACCTTTGAGAGGCAAAAACCACTTAGTAAACATTCTGGCCACCAGTTTCCCTCCTGAGGATCACCTGCTTGGCATGTCATGTGGCCCTAAGATCATGAAGAGATTAGGAACCACGGAACTGGAATCTTTGTTAACTGTTGAATGTGTCAGGGGCTGTCCATTATGCATTAACACCTTTATAAGAAAAACAAAACAAAAACCTCAAGGGTGATTTCTTTTTTTTTTAAAGAGAGCAAAGGATAACAAACCTCCATTATTGGCCATTTATCTAGAGTCACCATCACGACACATACTGCAGCCCAAAATTCCAGGACCTGAAGACCTGACATTCTCACCTTTGCCCTGAGTTTTTGCAGTGCATGCTCCTACTTGGTCTCTCTGTTTTCTACAGCCTGATATGTAGAATGCTTGTCAAAGCACAGAGCCAAGGTAACGCCCCTGTTTATAGCCGCCATTTCTTCTCATTAGCCAGACCACACCACCGCCCAACTGCGCGCCCTGCATGATGTAGCCAGTGCACAGATCTGAGCTCATCCAACGCCACACTCTTGCTGGCCTGCTCCAAGCCAGCCACACTCTCACAGACCCAGAGGTACAACAAGTTCTTGCCTTCCTGCTCTCACCCCTGACCCCTTCCTTCTCGGTTCCTGTTCTCTTCCTGTGCTTCTCAGGGCTCAAATGGTACCACTGGGGTTCAGTCAGTCACACAAATCTACAAACACATACTGTTTGTAGATCCACCTGTTTCTGCCTCCCCAATGCTGTTATCATAAGTGCACACTGCCATGCTTGGTATTTATAGGTAGTCTCCGGAGGTCAAACTCAGATCTCCAGGCTGCAAGCCCATTACTGCCTGAGCTTTCTCTCCAACCTGTATTTTAATATTTGGGGTACGGGAGTGATGGATAGATTTTCAACTGCCAGTGATTTCCAACCTTCCTAGAGCTATGACCCTTTAATACAGTTCCTTGTGTTGTGGTGACCCACCCATAAGATTATTTTGTTGCTACTTCATAACTGTAATTTTAGTATGTTATAAACTGTAATGTAAACAGTTTGGGAGATAGAGGTTTGCCAAAGGGGCCACAACCCACAGGTTGAGTACTGCTGAATTAGACTGAGAATTTTCCACGAAGGACAATTCTATCTTTTAGTCTCACTATTGTGTCCTCATCACTCAAGAGCCTGACTGACCAACTCTGTTAAATGCCAGCGAAAAGCATCCAGCAGGTCGAGAGACTCTCAGTTTAACCCTTTACCCACTACCCAGCTGCTATGCAACCTTTAGAAACATATTCACCTTCTATGAATCTGAGTCCCTTGTTCTGGGACCTAAATAACAAAAAGAATCCATACGAAGAAGATACGTGATAAAAATCAATTAAAATGTTTCGTGGTCCACAAACCTCAGGTTACAAAATTGTTTTCGCAAGCTTTCAATGTGTTATAAACCTTCTGAAGCAGAGGGCATTTCTAGTCTACTGGGCTCAGCTTGCGGAAGACCAAACTTCAGACAGCCTGTGGGTGATTTGCACACGGCTCCCACTGGGCTTCAGGCCCAGGACTTTTGGACTCCTCAGGAGTGAAAGAGGCCTAGCCTGTCCCCCAAGCCTTGGACCAGCTCCCTTGTCTTGCTGGTTTAAAGTCTTATAGTCCTCTTGTCCTCTTCCCTAACTGACTTCTCCAAAGCACCAGGTCAAAGGTAAACCCCCAGGGAAATTGTGCCTAAATAGCTCACACCTCCCTGGAGGATGGCAAGGACTCTTGGCTATCTTAAAGGAAAAAGAGAGAGAAGAAAATTCCATAGGCACCTATCCGACTTGGCTCTCATTTGCCCCAGGAAGCCAGGGCTTCCTTAACTGTTCTAGATGCTTGGAAGAAACGGATGTTTATGCTTCTGTCTAGAACTTTCCCCAGAGGTTTGGGTAATGCCTCTCTTGCTTCTTCTTTGTCTATATTAGCAAAGACAATAAAATCTCTCGCTTCCAGGGGAAAGGTCAGAATTGGACACAAGTCACTCAAATGGGCAAAGGTCAGTATGGAGAGAGGTCACCTGTGAGACCATCGTCTAGGACAGATTTTTCCTTTTGACTTCTTCTGAGTTGCCTGTGAGCAAGTGGATATTAGCTTTCTTAGAACTTTCCAGAAATTCTCTAATCCTGTCCATAATGTTGAAGGAGATAGGGTTTGAGGCAGACAGGGTATCTCAAAGCAAACTAGTTTCACGACCCTTTGCTGTTCCCTGGATTGGGCTCTGAAGTAAATGAGGAAATAACTCACATTCCAAATGGTGTTCTGAAAACCCTGGCTTTGGGGGTTTTCTTCTTGTCCTGAAGGAATGGGGAGGAACTTCTTCTAGCTAGCAAAAGAGCTCCAGGGTCTATCTGACACTGGGTAGCCCCTCTCCCTTCTCTACAACAAGCTGCAGCCATTCTCTGCTTGGACCACTGCTACAGACTCCTAAGTGGCCTCTGCTTCTGCATGACCCTTACAGCATCCCAGGCCCATTACCTGCCTCTAGCCCAGAGTGGACCGAAGTATCTCTTCCGTGCACTGCAGTTCTTGTGTGAAATGCACAGTGTACCACGGCCAGTCAGGCCCGGTGTGAAACCCGGTGTGAGAAGACCAACTTCTCACCACTAACCTCTGCCCACTGCTTACTATCCAGCCACACCATTCTCCTAAGGGTCCCAAAGGGGTGGCCCAGTCCAGGGACTCCTGCAGATTTTCATGTGCCTGATGTGTGTCTTGGTGACACAGATTCAAAGTGTTTTCCTTGAGCCTTACTATGACAGACAAATATTAGGGTCCAGTCAATACCTCCTGAGGCTTCCCTGTTCTTACGACTCCAAGACAAACAAAATCAGATACGGCTTTGTGCTAGAAATGGAGATAACTCAATAAAACAAACAAGCAAGCAAACAGAGGCACTTCCGAGAGTGAAAGGGGGCCAGAATTAGGAGAAAATGCCAGAAGCTCCATGGTGCTATGTCATCTCCCCTACAACACACACACACACACTGGCTTCCATAGATATTCTTTTGAGCATCCTCTGTCGCTTGTCCAGTCTTTCTGCCTTCGACTTCTAGAATATGCTAATTTTGGCCTCATTCTCCATCTTCCTCTCCTGCCTGACTCCCTGGCCTAACTCTGACTCTAGTGACAGATAAGCAACAGCTTGCCCTGAGAAGCTCAACCTTACAGGGAGGTAAGAAGACAAGCAAATACAGTCCAAAGGTGGACAGAAGAACACGTACGCACATGGTGGGATGGCCAGGGTTGAGTCAAGAGAAGCCTCACAAGATGGGAGAGATTACTGACAGTAATAGTTTGAGTGGAACATTTCCTTAGGCTAGGTGCTTTTGTTTGTTTGTTTGTTTGCCTATCATTAATTCCCATCTTGGACATTTTCTTTATTATTATCATCATCATCATCATTTATCACAATTTATTCAATTTGTACCCCAGCTGTGGCCCCCTCCCTCATCTCCTCCCAATCCCACCTTCCCTCCCTCTTTTTTTTTTAAGGTAGAATAATACTACGCAGTCTTGACTGACCTTGTACTCACAATATAGATTAGGCTAACCTCAAACTTGCAGAATCCTTCTGTCTTGGCTCCCAAGTGTGAGGGTTACAGAACTGTGCCACCCATACCCAGCCTTCAAATACTTAAACCTATGACTTAGGGCGGTGGTTCTCAACCAGTGGGTCGAGACCCCTTTGGGATTGAATATCAGATATCCTGCCTATCAGATATTTACATTGCTATTCATAGCAGTGGCAAAATTACAGTGTTGAGGTAGCAATGAAAGTGATTGTATGGTTGGGGTCACCACAACATGAGGAACAGTGTTAAAGGGTCACAGCACTAGGGAGGTTGAGAGCCGCTGACATAGGGGGAGGGCAGTGTGGAACCATGAGCTGGGGCCTCCGTTTGACTCTCTCACTTCTGCTTATCGACTTTCTAGCCTCGGGCAAGCTGTTTAACTCCAGAGGCAGCTCCATCTTCTTCAAAGTCGAGATAAAAAATATTTCTAAATCAATATTTCTTTCTCTTATGTTGTCTTGTGTCAAACCAGAGTCTTGAGGAATCCCATGTGGGCCTTGAACTTGCTAGGGAGTTGAGAATGTCTTTCAGCTTTGATTTCTCCAGTCTACACAGGCTTACTGCTGGGACAGCTGTTCTTTGCCTCCGTATCCGGCTCTAAAACTCAGTGCTGCTCATGCTTTCTTAAAAAGGAAAATTATCACAAGTGCCTGGAATGGTGTCTGGTGCTTAGCAAGCGTCTATTAAAAACTGACCAATTTTGTGAGTTCATTACAATAAAGTGATTTAAAAAAAAAAACTGGCCGCTACTAATAAATATTCTTACTGGCTTACAGAAAAGGTGGGTGATTTTGCCATGATCACACAGCTGGGAAAACGCAAGAGCCGAAGTTCAAACTCAAGCCTGTCCCACCTGAGAACCCAGGCTCTCAGCCAGGGCGCTCCTCCTGGGCCTGAACAATAACAGCAACTTTGTGATGAGCTTTCGGAAGTTTTTCCAAAGTCGGAGTCAGAAAGCTGCATCGGCCGAGAATAAATACTCGGAACCGAAATCTGAGAAACAGCACATCCTGCCCAGAGAAGAAAGCAGTGGGGCTGACGAGCGCCAGGCTGGTGGTCCTCGCCTGGTGGGAGGGTCCTCCCCTGGTGGGAAAGCAGCAGTGATGGCCTCTGTGCCCAGGGCTGACGGCAGGTGGCAGGTGCATCTCTAGGACGAGGGAAGCTGCTCAGGCTTCCCTTCCCCAGTCTGACCCAGGTGGCTGCTGTGGGACCCCTCCACCTTGACTGCAAACCAGCTTTCTCCCTACAAGGCAGCCTGGGCCTCGACCCTGCTCTTCTTGGCTCTCACCGAAGATAGAGTGCCACATCAAAGCAAGAGCAGAACTGGGGGTCCATTCTTCCAACTTGGATTGCTCCTGAGGAGCAGTTATGGTGTATCTGCATAAAAGGCTTTAATTATCTGGTAGCCTAATAAAACAAGTTTCAAAGGACCTACAAAGACCTACTTACCAAGTGCGCAATCTGTAATTACTTATTATCTCTTTGGCAACAGATAGTTGTTTAAAACCATTATGTGAAAGTTTAGGTGCTTCCAGGACAGATTATTTTTCTGAACTCTTTAATGTTTTAAACTGAAACATATGTGTGTACATATATATACATAGATGTATACACACACACATATATAGTGACAGTAATAGTTCAAAGTGAACATTTACTTTGCTCTATGCAATGTGCTACTTCTTAAGGTAGAATAATGTTGTTTTTTTTTACTTACTTTTTTAAAAACAGAACAATATATTTTTGTGTGTGTAAGTGTTGTGAGCTTCCAGTTGTTGCAGAAATTACATTCAGGTAAAATATTTAAACTATTAAAAAGGAGGAAATCATGAAATTCGCAGGCAAATGGTGGGACCTGGAAACGATCATACTGAGTGAGGTATCCCAAAAGCAGAAAGAAACATATGGTATACACTCACTTATATAAACCTATAGGATAGGAAGTT
>CM053743.1:32630705-32683769 GCA_028658305.1 Pachyuromys duprasi
AAAAAGGAATTAAGAATTTATGAATGAAAAAAAAATATTTAAACTATCTAAGTTTATTGACATGGACCATGATATTGAGACTAGTCCCCAGGTTGTACCAAAGACAATGGATTTGGGCCTTAAACCTGAACTTGAGTCTATGTTTGTAAACTGCTGCTCCTCATTCACTGATGGTCAGCATTCAGTGTATCTCATTCAGGAAGCCAGAAGGGGCCAGCTAGAGGAACAGGTTCTGGCTTTTGAACAGAGTGGGTCTCCTGTGAGGAGGTTTCATCCACGGATGCATTACTTAACCAGACAATATTTCAACTGTCATCCCACACCAGGCAGGTGCTCTGATGAGCAAGAAGGACCGGAGTGGGCAGGCCTGCTCCTGTGGAGGTGAGCAAGATGCTGGCAGACTTATTCTTCCAGAGGATGGAGGTTGCTGCTTTAATCCAGATAATGCCTTTGGAAATGGATCTCATTTAGATGAACGGTCACAGAAGACTTCTCTACGAATGTGAGGGATGGATGGATAGACGGACAGACGGACAGATGGAAGGATGGGTGGATTTTAACTGAAGGTGAGCTTTATCAGGAGAATCCCATGAAGAGGTATCCCCATCCCACTGGCAATGACCTCACTGGGTTTGACAAACAGATGGGAGTCTGGCATGAACGAACATGAAGGGACATAAGATGATCACAGAGGAGTGCATGGAGACCGACTCATTTGTAAACTTTTAATATGTGAAGAGTCCATGTTTCGGTTTAAGTACAGCAGGAAATTTTTATAAGAATTTCAAGCAGAGGACAGGCATGAATGGCAACAGACAAAGCATTCTAGCTACTGGGTGCGTAACGGGTGACAGGGGAACACGTGTAGACCTACCAGGCATGCTAGGGGATGATTGTAGTAACTGAGATGGAAAAAATTGGTCACAGCAGTGAAGAAGGCCAGAAGTGGTTGAATGTAGGATCTGTTTTGTCGTCTGAGGCAACAAGCCTTCCTTCCTGGAGAAATGAGGGTAAGGAATACAAGGGTGTTGGCTCCTGACTTTTGAGCCGGGCAGATAATGGGAGGCACTAGACGAAGTGGAGACAGGTGAGGAAGAGGAGAATTCAGCTTTGAAAGTTAGTTAAGTGTGCCTGCTGAATAAGAATCATAAACACGACACTGAGCAGTCCAGAGTTTGGAAGAGAAGTCAAGGTTAGAATTTCAGCATACGGAAAAGTCTCTCCTCCTAAAGAAAGCTGAAGTTTAGACATGTGAAGGGCTTTGCTGAAGTTTCACACGGCTTACATGTAAGCCCTTCCGGCTCCCATCTCTTTGTCTTCCCATCCTTGCCCACCGCTCCTAGACCTGTAGTGATCACTTCCCAATCACACCCACTTTCTACTTCTCAGAGAGTCAGAGTCTGCCTTGTGCACAATCCAGCCTCCACCTAGACAACATCGTGGTTTTCTATGTTTGACCTCTACAACTTCTGTAATCTTGTTCTGAACCCGAGGTAGAACATGAGCATTAGCTGACTTTCCGTTACTGTCACAAACTACCTGGGACACTCATCTGAAAAAGAGACTTCTCTTCTGACTCAGCCACAGGTGGCCTTGGGACCTCTGAGGAGGCAGCACTTTGTAAGGCAGAGGATCCCTTTTCACTTCATGTTGACCAAGAAGCCAAGAGGGAGGAAGGAACTGGGATTCTGATATCCCCTTCAAGGACAAGTGCTCTATAACTCAAGTATCTCCAACCAGGCTCACTCATTTCATTAAAATTCCACCACCTCCCAACAGCCCCACGGTCTAGAAACCATGACTATAACACACAAGTCTTTGCAGGACACTGATGGAATCCTAGCTCTGTGTGTGGCTGAAGCCTGTGCTCACAGTTCCTTGTTATGTGTCATGATCAAATGTGAAGATGTATGACTTACTAGCTTCTGCTCATCCACCAACTACAATAAAAGCTTCACAAACCGTCTTTTGCTATTGTGTACCAGCCTAGGACCTGGGTAATCAGGACATAAATGTAGACATTGGCAGTTGATTAACAGTGGTAATAAGTGAATAGTTATTTGTGGTAGTCAGGGTTTCCTAGAGCAGTGGTTCTCAACCTTCCTCGTGCTACAACTCTTAATGCAGTTCTTCATGTTGTAGTGAACCCCCCAAATAAAATTATTTTGATGCTACTTTATATCTGGTAATTTGCTACTGTTATGAATCATAATGTAAATATTTAATATGAAAAATATCTGATATGGGACCCCTTAAATGGGTCATGACACAGGTTAAAAACCACTGCACTAAGCTGAGCACACACCTGTAATCCCAGCACTCTGGGATGCAGAGGCAGTAGATCTATGTGATTTGAGGCCAGCCTGGTCTACAAAGTGAGTTCAGGACAGCCAAGGCTACATAGAGAAACTCTGACTCTAATACTGCCCCTCCCAAAAAAAAAAAAAAAAGAAAAAGTAAAGAAAATCACTGCTCTAGAGGAACAGATCTGATAGAATGAGTGTGTGTGTGCGTGTGCATGTGTGTGTGTGAGTGAGTGAGTGATTTGTTAGAGTGGTTTATAGGCTGTGGTCCAGCTTGTCCAACAGTGTCTGTCTATCAGTGGAAGATCCAAGAGTCTAGTGTTTGTTTAGTCCATGGGGCTGGATGTCTCAGCTAGTTTTCACTATACACCAGAATCCCAAAGAAGTAGGTCCTAATGCCAGTAAAGGAATGGACCTGCCAGTCAGAGTGAGAGAAACAGGCAAAGAGCACAAGCTCTCTTCTTCCATGTCCTTTATATAGTCTGCCATTAGAAGGTACAGCCCGGATAAAGGATGTATCTTCCTACCTCAAAAGATCTGGATTAAAGCTGGGTCTTCTCACTTCAGATTATTTAATTAAGAAAACCAAGCAAACAACAGTCCTCAAGAGTGTACCCTGCTGCATGGGTTTTAGTTAATTCCAGATTAGTCAAGTTGACAACCAAGAACAGCCATCACAGTATAAATGAATTAATATACTTAAATTTTAAAAAAGCAACAACAAATGACAAGGAGACCGGAGAGATAGGTCAGTGGTTAAGAGTACATACTGTTCTTAGAGAGGACTCAGGTTTGGTCCCAGCACCATGAGAAAAGCCTGTAACTCTAGGAGCTCTAGGAGACCCAATATCTTCTTCTGGTCTCCTTGGGCACCTGCACTCATGCGCACATACCCACACAGAGACACACTTATGTAAACATAATAAAAACATTTTTTTTGAAAAGAAGAGCTATATTACCTGGATCATTTAGGAGAATATTATTCATTCAATTAAAATGAAAATACATTCTCAATCTTTAGGGCATGTGAAGAAGCTAAAGATAAAGTGATTTACCAATTTTAAAGTAAAACATAAATACATGACACCTTTAAATCAGTGACAAAGGGGAAAAACAAAACCACCATGCAGCTGATGGCCATAATCATGCCCACTAAGCTTTTCTCAGAGTTCCGAAAAAATTCTCCTACACACATCCCTTTTTCCTTATTTTTCACCTTTGCTCGCTCACTTCAGGAAGTGGCAAGACCTACTGAAAATGTCTCCAGCGTCAGCCACTTAGAAGGATTCACGCCGTTTTCCTCACGTTCACGCAGAGGACATCTAAAGCAGAGGCTGGAAACGCTGAGCCATCTATTCTTTGCCTGTGGCTTCATTTATTGGTGGCCAAGAGACATTGGACCCAATAAGGCCTCATGGGGAACCAGCGGGCCATGGGAACAAAAGTGCCATTTGCACTTGAAACAGTTGAAAGAAGTGTGGCCACCCTGATGGGAAGACCTTGTGGGAAGGAGGTGGCCTAGGACTGCATGCGGTGGGGAGGATGGCCAAGCGTGCCAGAAGCACAGCAGAGTCCAGTTCTTTCACCACCTCCACCCAGGCACGGGGCATGTGAGCAAGCCAGTGTCGGGGACTCCGCCCCTTCCACCCCCTCTGGGACTCTAGGCCCAGCTGCTTTTGAATGTAAAGCAGGAAACGGGCCAAGCTGACCCACCGAGTCATGAGAAACAATCAATTGTTATCTTTAAACCACAAATTGGTGGGGTAATTTGTTACGCAGCAATGAACAATCAAAGCAGCAATTGCTACAAGGAATGGAATGTTTCAATAATAATAATAAAAATAAAAAGCTAAAATGTGTGGCTTTGGGAACCAAATGGCTGGTAGGGGGTCTATAAGAGACTGCTTGAACAGTTGGAGGGATGCTAAGAAATCATTTGCTAAAACCTAAGAAAAAGGCCACCTGTGTCAGGTAGTTGTAGAAAGTTTGCTAAGTTGTCACCTCTAGTTATAGGGAGTTCACAGAGTATTTAATTAGTTAGTAGTATGGCTAACTAATTAAAAGAATATGCCAGGAAGAATGTTGAGAGGGTCTAGTTTGTTCTGTGTAGTTTTCTGTGATATATGAAAAGAGAAGTTTACTAAAGAAATAATGGTTCCGTTTTCAAGCAATATTTAAAGGAAATACAGAGCTGCCAGAACAATGGGTTGGGCACTGGCTCAGCTGGTAGAAGTGTTTGCTTTGTGAGCATGAAAATGTTAGTTCTAGTCCCCAGAACTCACGGAAAAGCTGGCATGATGACCTGGGCTTGTGATTTCAGTGCTGCAAAGGCAAAGATTGGAGGCTCCTTGGAGCTCACTAGCCTGTCCATGTAGCTGAATCATCGAGCTCCCAGCTCAGTTAGAAACTGAGGAAAACATACTGACCTTTGGTCTACACACACACACACATGCACACACATGAACATGCACACACTCACAGAGTAATGTGGGGAGAAAGCCCCAAACAAAATTGTTGGCTTCAAAACGTTTCTTAAATTGAGCTATGTTCCTCAAGGGTGGTCACACCCAAGACCCTCTCTATTAGTTGAAAATAGTTGCGGGGTAGAAAGACTATTAAAAATCATTCAGGAAAAATCTAAGGTAGTGCTTCCTGCATACTCTCCATTGAACCAAATGACACAAAACAGAAAAGCTCTGTTCTACTCTTTAGAGACTAGAAAACAAAGACAAGAATTTGAATATGAGAAATGAGACAGAGAAACGCGTCATAGAAATCCATCTGACTACAGAAAGTGGACTGAATCAGACAGGACAGCCCTGAGAAACTAGGAGGCGGAATAAATAACTGTCCTGGCTGTGCTAATTCCATCCTGAAGACACTGCACTGCATTCACAGCAGTCTGAAGACTACCCAAGGCTCACCACCAATTCTAGTGACCAGCACACTTGAGACAGGTAAGACACTGTCAAATGAACTAATGCATGAGCGGCTTAAAATATTTCGGAAGAGTAACATGGAAGATACTGTAACAGGCCCCTGACCTAGCACAACTGACTCCATGGTCGAAGTGCCGTTCAGACTGTAAAACTCAGCACGGAGACAGCACCGCCTGCCAAAACGAAAACAAAGACCTAATCCATCAAAGTCCATCGTTCTGGAAAAGTCGCTAAATGTACTAACCTTGCTTTTTGGCTTCTGTAGTTCTGCTTCCGGCTAACTGTTCTTGTTAACTGAAGTGTATCAGCGCAGGACAGGGATTTTGAAATTAAAAGCTCACCTCGAAAAAGGCTCTGGGCTACACTGGGGTCTTGAACAGCCAGTGTAGTCACCTGCCAGCTAATAAAGACTTCCTATAGGTTCCAGTTCTTATCTGAGCGGTACCCCTCCAACAGATACATGGGGATAGAGCAATTCTCACGGAAAGTCAGTTTGAATCAGTTCATTAGACTGAAATGATTCAACATCACTCAAACGCCCTGTGGAAGGAAAAGTAAATTCTCAATATATTCAGAAAAAAAGAAGTATTCACCCACCTAACAGATGAAACAGAAAAAAAAATGCAAACACATAGGGTTAAACATATTTCTCTTAGTTTTGATATAACAACCAGACAAAAATATGACATAAAAGATTTGTATTTTGCTATGAAAGTTGATAATTTATAAGTGTAAATAGCTGTAAATAGCTATATAAGTGGATAAAAAACTGACCTATTTACTTATTTAAAAAGATGTCAGGAATATTGGTTTTGTTTTCAATTAAATGTTTGCAGTGAAAAAAAAAATGCTTGCAGTGGAGATGAACGGAAGCTAGGTATAGTGCCACACACTTGTAACCCATTACTTAGGAGGTGATAGCAGAAGGATCACAAGTTCAAGTCCAGTTTCAGCTACACAGTGAGACCCCCACTTGAGAAAAATCAGCTGTTGTTGTTATTCAGTTTTGAGCCAGGATCTCACTTTGTAGCCCTGGGTGGCCTGGAATTCTCTGTTTAGTGCAGGTTAAAGGCAAGTGCCAGCATGTCTGGTCCCTTTTTCTCTCTCTCCCCTCCCCCCCTCTCATTACTTGGGTAAATAAGCAGGTAGAAAAGAAACCCTCCAACAGTACCCATAGAGTAAACATAGCATCTGAACATTCCTGAATCTGTTCTACCCTCCTGGCAGAGAAAGCACAGAAACGGTACCAGCAGAGCTTTCTTCCTTCTTGCATATCTAAGCTATTTAAGGATAAAACAATATCAGTTTCATGCAAATTCTTCCTGAAGATGGAAAAGAAAAGAAAAAACTAACTCTTAACTATTTTACGATGTTGTGGATTTTGTTTGTTTGACCGACGATTCTAACACACACACACACACTTTACAATGTAGACCATACATAGTCCCACAGACATAGACACAAACCCCTGAAAGAAGAATATTAGCAAAATGAATGTAAGAATGAAAATGCATCAAGCGGGGGCACAAATCAGGCTTTTCCCTGGATTCAAAGTTGATTTATCATTTGAAAATCAGTAGAGGTGATTTAGCATGCTCCCAGAACAAAGGGGGAAAATATCACAGAATCATCTTAACAGAGACAAGAAAAGGAAGCACTTCAGGAAATTTCGCTTCCACACGGTGAAAACTCTTAGGGAGCTGGAAGGAAGACACTGTCTTCCTCTGGTAGAGGGTGGACCTAAAGCCAGAGCACGGTGATCATGTGATCCTACAGGAGGTAATGAGGCTTGCCTCACTCTGGCAGCAGGATGTACCGGCTGCCCTGGCCAGCAGATAGGATCGATGAGATAAAGTACTTGAGAGGAACCGAGGCTGAAAGGCCTGGAAAGCATGAAATGGAGTTGTCACTATTTACAGGGGGCATGATTTGTGCACCTACCCCAGAAATCTCCATGTTTTATAAATAATGACTTAATTTAAGATAGCTAAGTGAAAGAGGAACAAAGGTCATTTGTATTTTTATCTGTCAAGGCATATAACTGGCAGATACATTTTAAAATAAAAGAGAGCGTTCACAGTAGCCTCAATCAAATACCCAAGACTACATTTAATACAGCTTCTTCAGTAGCTGCAGATTGGAGAGCGTAACATGTCAGCCAGAGAGAGTCAAGAAATCTTAAGCAAAGTCACAGAGAGGTCAGTTCTCATGGACCAGAAGATCAACATGAAGAGGTTGTCAGCCTCTGAACTGATCTATAGGTTTAATGGAATGGTAATCAGACTTCTAGTAGATGTTTTATTTTAAAACCCAACACAATGATTTTAGATTCTTACGTAAAATACGAAGAACCAACAATAGCTTCCTCTCCCCCAGTAAATGACACAGTCCAACTTATTGCCAGCTATTGCCAGGTAGCACCCCAGCAGTAAAACACGATGGTTGCACGGGTGTGAACAGAAGCAAAGGAACATCACTGAAGAAGACAAAAATGGATCTACACCTAGGCCTAGTGACAGGAAAAGACTTTATGATGTCACACCTACTGACAGGAAAAGTGGCAGAACAGACCAGGAGACCAAGATTTTAAGTACTTAGAGCCCTGCCAGGTGACCGTGTAAGGGGGAAGAACTCCTCACTCCCTCCAGTATGACAGACAGAAATTAACTTTGGGTGAATCACCATCACTGGAAGGCTTTCTTTCTTTCTTTCTTTCTTTCTTTTCTTTTCTTTTCTTTATTTCATTCTTTCTTTGGAGTGGGGGTGTTTCAAGACAGGGTTTTTCTGTGTAGCCTTGGCTATCCTAGACTCACTTTGTAGATCAGGCTGGCCTCAAATTCGCAGAGACACCCCTGCCTCTGCCTCCCAGAGTGCTGAGATTAGAGGCCTGTACCACCACTGAAATTTCTTTCTTAATCCTCAGCATCTAGGAGTGGCTCTTTCCTATGGAATGTCTTCACAGGAAGGAGTGAGAGTGCTAGTCTCTTCTTTCGTTTATTTCTAGGAAGAAAGGGTCTATTCTGCTTATAGTCTGAAAGGATATATTCTAACCTGGTAGGAAAGTCATGGGAGCAGAAGGCCAACTGGTCATATTACATCAGCAATCACGAAGAAGAATGTGAACAGGAAGCGAGGACAGACCACAGACCCCAAGGCTTACTCCCAAGTAAGTGGCAAGACTCCCTGTCCTAATGTGTCTAACCTCAAAGAAGCTCCACCCTCATAACCTTGCCCAAATCTATGTTCCAGGGGCCTCAGTGCCTACTACCAGCCTTCGAAGGGTTGAGGTTTCAACACATAAACATGAGGAGAGTAAGTATGTTATCTAATATCAACTATTATAAAACGAGCCAGTTGTGGTAATGCTTTAAGAACAAACAAACAAACAAACAAACAAACAAACTCAATGTCATATGCCTGCAATCCCTAGACTTGGGAGGTAGACACAGGAAGAGAGTGGGTTCCAAGATAACTTCAGCTATCCAATGAGATTTGTTCTCAATGTCTCCTCCTCCTCCCTTCCCTCCACCTCCTTTTAGCTATTATTATTATTCTAACAATAATAATTGTAAATGGAATATTATGTAGTAGTGAGGAGAAGCGATCTATAAACATTTCCCTCAGTGTGTCTCACAGAGAGTTCAGCCGCTGCAATGTAAAGCTTTAGGACAGACCGCATTATCCCATTATGTTGGAGGCCGGACCACCGATACTTTGGGGAGACACTTACATAGAGAAACTTACACAAAACAGCAGCAAGGGGAAACTGTGGGCACAGACGTACTCTGTACAGATCTGAGTGGTGAGAGTATGTGGAGAAGAATTTTGTGATAGCCAACACAGCTGCTCAAGGGGCAATTGTGCAATTTCATGTATATATACTATACTTTAGTGAAAATGTATAATAAAAATCAGAAAGCCAGCGTCCCTGCAGGTGTGTAACCTGAAAGGGGCACATCATTGTTTATGGATAGCACTCCTTCCGGAGCCCAGTGAAAACTTGTAGTTTGATCACGAGAAACAACACTCAAACCTCAATAGAGGAACTATCTACTAAAAATGGGAAAAGAAAATCATATTCTTCGAGAACAGCAGTGTCCAATAATCATGGTGGCTCACGCAGACTTGTAAACCCAGCATAGGAGAGAGACGGGGAGGGGGAGTTACAGAGTGAGACTGAAAAGAAAAGAAAAGAGCAAAACAGGTAACAAAGAAAAATGAACAGAGAAAAGCCAAAGAGGCTCCGAGACAATTCTTCTTTGTCCAGCATGTTTCAGAGAAGATAAAAGCCTGTTTCCCATATTCAAAACAAACAAACAAAAAAACCTAACTAACAAACAAACACAAACAAGCACTGAAGCAGAGGTGGGGAAAGGATCTGTGGATGGCGGAGACCAGAGCTCCAGGATGGTGAAAGCCCGTCATTGCCAGCAGTTGCCAGAATCTGCGGAGAGGCAAGGAGGGACACTGCCTTGGCCCTTCAGCTGGATCCTAGCCTTGGAGAAGCCTTAGTTTTGGCCTCCAAGACTTGGGAACCACAGAGTGTGGCGATGCTCACCTTTAATCCCAACATTCAGGAGGAAGAGGCAGAAAAATCTCTGTGACTCTGAGGCCAGCCCTAGTCTACACAGTTCTACCTGAGTCTGTCTCAAAAAACAAAACAAACAGAAAGCAGGAGTCAGTAGGACCCGAGGTCAAGCAGTTACCTGTTCCAAAGCTCATCTCTAGTTTCTGTCTCTGACCTTGACCTTGCTCCTCAGTTACGTTTGTAACTAACCATCCTTTCACATTATTATATGGATCTTCAAGAGGCATCTCAAGCATGTTGAAATTCACACATCAAAACCCAGTCAAATGTTCCCTCTTTCCTCCAGAGTCCCTGTCCCATCCCTGTAACATATGGTTGTCACCCACCAAAATTTTTAATTGAAAAAGTTAGAAGTCAATCTTGATTAACCTCCATTCCCTAAACTACCTTAATCCATCAGCAAATCCTTTTATAAGTCCTGGCTCTTACTGTATCTGCTCTCTGAACCAGGTGGTTTTCCAGGTTGTTGGAGTCTTGCTCAAAGAATGGTAGGCACCAGCTAACAGCAAAGTAGCAAATGGTGTTTTATCGGAAGGCAAAGTGAAAGCACAAAATAGATGTACTGCCTGATGGCAGGCAGCAGGCTCCCTGGGAGATTTGCTCTCAGGGGCCCAGGTAACTGCCTGGGGCATTTTCTTATGGAAGTGGGGGTGGCACTGATTGCTAGGGGCAAATTGTGGATGATTTTCTGTTTTGACTAACAGGCTTAGATGATAGACTCCTCTGTTTGCTCTGCATGTCCTTTCCCATGATGCATGTGATTTTAGTCATGTGCCCATCTAACCATGTATAGCCACACTATGGAGTCCTTCCCTAAAAAGTTCATTCATAAGACACACTTTGCACTGCTACGTGGATACCTAAAACCAATCCGGAATGGATGGACACACTACCTCTGTTCCCACGATATGTTTGATCACAAAAGAGAATCACTAGGAGTTGTAAGGAAACGTTGGCGAGGAGTAATTGTGGCTTTGTTTGGTGAGGAGTGTATGTGTGGATTGATGCAGGTAGGTATTGTGATCTTTCATAGCCCTCACTGCAGCCATGGCGCGCGCCTGCATATTCTTTCTCGGCATTGACCCTGGCAGTCACCTCCTGCTCTGGTTCCCCTGGCAGTGAGCATAGCCTTGGTTTCCTTAAGTCTACTATTAGTATTGCATGAGTATCACGTACCCGAGAGGATGTACAAATGCCCCAGCACATGTGTGAAGGTCAGAGAACAACTTTGAAGCATCAGAATCAAGCCATCACTTTACCTTTTAAAACTATGAATTGGGGCTGGGGATATAGCCCCGTGGTACAGTGTTTGCTCAGCATGAGCGAGGCTCTAGGGTTCAACTCCCAGCCCCACCACAAATAAATAAAACAATGAATTAGTTAACGTCACTTCCTGTTCAAAGGTCTCCAGTGACATAATATTTACTGAGACACGGTAGACAGTTTTCATTTTCTTGGTTACCCAGAATCCTAACTCAGCTTGTACAAGCTCCAACTTGCCTTTGGAGCTTTGACAGGTGGGTAGACTCTGCTTCCCGCTAGGGAACACTTTGCATTCTGTCTTTTCTGAGCCTCTTTATCCCCAGAACGTGGATACATGACCACTTGACTACTCAGCTATACTCACACACAGTGGTAGTCAATGCCATATGGCATTTCCACCGAGTGGTAGATGACTACATATTTGGTTAAGTTTCCTAGGTATGTCTATGAAGGTATTTTTGAATGAGCTTAACACTTGAATAGACAGAAGGAAATGGGGTACCTCCCGATGTGGGTGGGCCTCATCCGATCAGCTAAAGGCCTGAGTTAAAAACAAAAGCCTTAGCATGAACGAATCCACTATCTGCTTCCCTAATCTCAAGAAGAGATGTCCGTATTCTCCTGCCTTCAGACCTGGAGTTGTAAGGTATGAGCTGAAATACGCTATCTGTGTTCCTGAGACTTCCATTGCGCAAATGAAGATCTTGGAGACTCTTGGTCTCTACAAACATGGAGTCAGTTCCTCATAGCAAATCTCTGGACATGCCTGTCCAATCTACCTGCCATTGAATCAGGTTTTGACTTGAAGTCAGAAGAGGCTGTGAGCATACTTTTTATCTACTTCATTGGTTTCTTGTGTCTCTACCTCCCTTCTCCACCCGTATTCCCTCCTATTAGCTTCTAATACCCCAACACTAGGCAGGAGAGATAGAAGGTTAGTGAAGAGAAGGGACATAGTAGTAAAGAAACTACTTCCAGATGGTTAGGGTCATCATGTTTTTGGGGGGGCAATATCCATCTCAGTTGTCTGGATACCTAATAGTCCAGCAAACCAGCAACAGCAAACGCAGCAGAAGGATGAACCAGCAACAGCACAGGGAGCAGCAGCCTTCTTCTTTTTTTGAGTATTCTGCTCTCTACCAGATGTGGTATTTATTTATACCCTCTCAGAGTCCTCAAAATTCCACTAACTGTAGCTGGCAAAGACCACACCCCTCTCTGAGCAGCACAAGGCAAATATCAGCTGTGGATAAACTAAGGCAGCCCCCTATCCCACACTTGGGATTAAAACAAAACAATATTTACATAACATAACTGAGTTTTTAAAGAAACCAAAACTTCCACTATAGGAGACCCTCCTTCAAATGAAGCAGAAGTGGGGGGTGGGGCTGCAGACTGGTGCTCAGAGGTCAGTGTTCACAGGAGTGCAACAGGAGCACCAGCTTTGGCTAGGGCCAGCTGTGTTCTCTTTTCTGCATCTGTCCCTCATAGCCCCATGGTACAGAGAGCCTTTGGATGAATTCCTTTGCTGATAGAATCTTCTGTCACTCCCAACACAGAATTACAGACATAGCTTACAAAACCCTACCTATTTCAGTCACTGTCACTTTTTCAACTTATACCACCTTCCGTCTGAGGTTGCTGCCATCTATTCCTGGGGTCTCTGCTCCCCAAACTTATCCTGTATCTTTGTCCATGGTGTGGGGTGCCCTTCCCAGGTATCTCTCTGCAGCTGCTGCATCTCCTTATTGAGGACCCTGCTCAAAGGGCAACTTCATAGGTGAACTTTGTTGAGTTAAAGCCAACTGCTTCCCCACACAGGTGCCTTCATTGATAACCCTGTTTTTCCTCGCAGCAGCTACAACTACGCTAAAGCATCTTGTTTGCGTTCTTACTTGTTTATGGTCCACCTTGGAAGCTGTATCGGGCCAGGCTCAGGTCGGAATAATAAGTGCCATCTCTTTATGCCTCCATTCTGATAAGGGGAGGGGGATCGTTAGCAGAGTGGGAGAACCAAGGCCCCTCTTCAGAGAGAGCAAGCCAGACTTCTTCTGTGGCTCCAGGAGAAGTCTGTGGCTTCTTCACACCAAAAGATTGATTTCTGAATGTCAGGACCTTGGGGCTTGAAGACGGAGGTGGATGAAACGCCAGCTCTGCAATTTTGTTTTAACCATATCTCCCCAGCGTTTATACAGTTTACACACTCCCAATAGCACAAATTCCTTCAGTATTTCTGGAACTTTCCTCTTGTTTCTTAGCTGTATTCACAGCACTGTCCTTTCTCTCCTCTACCCTGGGGCTCCTGTTCATTGCCTAAAGTCATCAGTAGGCCATGTGGCACTTTTTCTATGCCACAAACACTTTTTCTATACATGTGGCATCTCACTTCTATCAACCCTTAATCCTCACCTGTGAGATGAGGTCAGGACAGGTAGTCCCATTTTCAGATGGGAGAGCCAATTGAACTCTTTGTACTCCCAAGGCATAGCATGCACACCAGATTCCATCAAAATAAGCTGTATATTCATGATCCACCTGTCCCATATGCTCCTTAAGGACACTGTCTGTGTGTGCCTTATTTGTTGCTGTGCCTGGCACCTAGTTGTGTGCCTCAAGCAGAGCAGGTGCTCTACAAAGGGTTGGATCGAAGACTATAGGGAATCAACGATTGTCTCATGCCATCTGCTTTGACTTCAGAGAAAATGCCTTGGCTTCTAGGACCGTGGGCTTCACTTAACTAATGCAGACAGTGCCAATACCCAAGCAACAGTTAAGGCAGAAGGCAGGGAGAGCTTAGGATTGCCTCTTAGGATCCTGATTCATCTACCTCAAACTTACATAGCTCAAGGCAAGATCAGGACAGGGCTGGGGTTGGAGGGTATCACAAACGTTTTTCAAAGCAAGGGAGAGGGCTGAATGGATAGGATGCCTGGTACTCTCAACTCTGTTTTCTCAGTCCAGGGAGGGTTCTTTCTACTGCTATATTTCTGTGTTATGGTCTATTAGCCACAACCTCTCATGACCATCTCTTGCTTGTGTCTAAGAGGGGAGCTCTCACGGGGCAATACGCAAAAAAGAGGTCACCAATTACATTGCAACAGATCCAGCTGCACGCATACACTCTCTGGACCCTATAGATCCACCAGGCCAGAAGATTTCAAAAACCTTTTCTTTTGTTTTAAATAGAACTCGTTTAAGAAGAGTCTCTAGTTACACAAACCACGTGAGTACCAGGGAGTAATGGTGAAAACAAAATTGGAGACCTGGGCTCGCATCTGCCTTCATGCCCACCGAGTGGATTGAATACCATCAGTGTGCCAGGACTGCCTCGGTACAAAGGTGAATCCGACTCCACAGAGCTGCCATGCCCTGCACACAGTCATGCACTGCTTAGCTCAGCATGCTGACAGGATGAGATGCATCAAAAGGACCTTTGCCTCCAGATGCCCCTCCGCTTCCTTTCCTGTAAACATGACTGCTAATCACAATGATTACCATAGTGCCATGGGTAATCTCAGGCACTCTAACCCAAAATGCTACATTTGTAAGACTGAATAGAAACCTTGGGTTGTGTCCTATGTGCTTGTGCAACACACGGACAGATCTAAAAACTCTTTGTCACACGTGGCAGTAGGTTTTTGTAGAGAGAGGCATGTTTGTGGCAGAAAGAAGTCTCCAGAAGACAAAAGCTCCACGTTTTCTAGTTTCCAACGACTAAAGCAGAGGCTCATGGGAGATGCTAGGAATAGGCTTTTATAGAGAGGAAAAGGAGGCCTGGGAAGTGAACACTTGAATGGCACCCCATGGAACATTTGGGGAGTCTCTTTGAGCTCTGAGACCCAGCTACTGGAACGTATTCCTTGCATCACCATAGTCTATCAATCAGGAAACATTCTTGAGTTAATTAGTTAACTGATAAATTAATCAGTAAGCACTCAAGGTAAAGACCCACTTGGTAGTCAGTATTGAAGAAACAGAAATGCCAAGTTTCACAAGGCTCAGCATGACTCTGAAAGGAGCATCTTGGGGACCAAGGGGACCAGCACTGAGTACCCTCTCACTGTGAACATCTCAGCAGCTTCCCAGATCTCCCAGTAATGACTTAGAAGAAATCTCTTGCTAGATGAGTAGAATGGGGATGCCAAGACAATCAAATTTGATTTAGACAAATAAAGGATGTAGTATTCATACATCTTTATAGCCCCAAATAATGAGATCCTTAAAGGCAAGTTATCTCCTATAGTGCTTACAGGAGACCGTGCGTGGAGTTGTTGAGGCAGGTGTTGGCAGGTATTGGCGGGAAAACTGGGTCTCAGAGTGGTTTTAGCACCTGTAAATGCTAAATTCTAAATCTGGGTCTCATTCCTCCAATTGTTCCTCCCAGAATTGAACTCAGAAAATGTTAGCTATGGATATGAAATAATAGCCTAATTTGTTAGTTAACATTTGTGTGTCTGCACTCAAATGTATGTGGAAGCCAGAGAAGAGAACAACCTTGAATGCTGGTTTCTCTCTTATGTTCTGTTTGTTTCTTTGTTGGGGGAGGTTCTTTGTTTTATTGAGAAAAGTACAACCTTGGATGTCTTTCCTCAGGAGCCACCTACTTTGCATTTTTTTTGAAACAAGATCTCTCATTTGTCCTGGAGCTTGCCGAGGTAGGCTAGGCTGGCTGGCCAGCAAATCCCCTGTGGTCAGCTCTCCCGTGGCAGGATTCCAAGCACATGGAGCCACACCCTCTCTTTTTCAGATGGGAGACCAAGCTCAGGTCACTGACTGGGTATCACCCCAGAGCATCTGAAAACTAGAGGATCTTGGAGGGATGCAGTTCCTGATCAGATTCTTCAAGCCTTGGACAGGAAAGGATTATTGGCAACCCGTGAGCACAGAGCTGTTTTGCGTGACCCTTAGTGTTCACTGCAGGCTTCTGATTTGAGTTCAGCACTGCAGAGTGCTCAACTGGGAAGTGTTCTCTGTGCTCTCCGAAAGCTACGAAGTAGCATTTTGTCGTGTATTTGAGTGGATGGATCAGGAGAACTTACAAGATGTATATGGGAGGCCATCTTCTCCCTCACTATCTTCTCCCTCCTGCTTCAGTTGCTGTCAGCTTGGGTGGACATGGGGGAATTTGTGCTTCTGCATTGCACTGCCAGCCATAGTTTCAAGGGAACAAAACAATGTCACAGTAAAACCTCAGGAAGGTAGCTTTCTCCTTTCAGGCTGCATCTATGAGGTGAGGTGAGGTTCGGAAGTCAACATCTCTAGTAGGTGCCTCTTGACTGTCCCTTCCTGATTATTCCCTCAGGATCTGTTTGTCTCTCAGGACAAATTGTTAGGACACCTGCCTAGAACCCACCTGCGATGGATGATTAGTCTAGGTTGTTAACTTGACTGTATTTAGAAATAACCTGGGTTATCACTTCTATGAGAGTCTGGAGGGTGTTTCTAGAGAGGTGTAGCTGAACAGGGAACACTCATCCTGAATGCGAACGGCTGCTCCATACTCCATACACCCTCTGCCATGATGCCTGGACCAAAATAACCCCATTTGTTCCTTAAGCTGCTTTTGTCTCCGGATGAGAGAGGTAGCCCATACTGGACCACCCAGCTCCTTCAACTGTGCACACAATTTCCTGTGTTAAATCTTTCTCTGACTGAAAGAGTCAGTAAGGTCACTGGATTTGCATGTATACTTTGAATGATACACGGACTTACACAAAACAGTACAAACCTTAGACAACAACCAAAGAAAAAGAGCAGAAAATAAGTACAAGATTAGACAAAACGCGTGTTATCAATTTCCTCCTTTTGCAAAGAGGAGATTTGAGCTTATCTCTAAGCTTTCCAGGAGAGAAGAAGCAGTCATTTGATTCACAAAATCTGAAGTAAAACCATTTCATTCATGCAAAAGTACCATTTGTTCTGGGACCAGATAAAGCTTCCCGTATGAATTTTGATGGTACTCTTTGTGCTAAGTCAGGGGAAGTGATCTGGGTTGTTAACTTTTGTTCCTAATGAAAAACAAATTGTTGGATAAAGTGGGGGTATTTACAAACTGTATCATGATATACAGGCATACCTTAAAACTTCCATTTAAATTACTCCCTTGAATATGTATTAATTCCCCCAATCTCTCAGAGCAAGGTAAAGCTTTCTCTGTCTGATTAAGAGTCCTCTGATTTGAATTATAATGCCATCTTCCTTATATAAATTATATCCACAATATATCATGTGTGATTTGGAGCTTCAGTGTACTTAAATTGGGACATGGTATCTGACAACTCATGAAGAATTCTGAGTGCCTGTTGTCCAGATTTAAAAATACAATAATCCTTACCCAGTTGCAGTTGTGATAGTCACTTCTATATCTACATGTCCCTCATGTTCACCTTCATGAAGTATTTCCAAGCATTCCCCTTGAATTTATTAAAATAAAAAAGTCAATCATATTTTTAGGTACTTTAATATAAATGTAACATATTATGACAGTAGCAAGTTCAACTGGCGTAAATATGATTGAGAACACAACAGACTTTGGTAAGCATACGGTTTTGCTAGTGTGATCAGGTGGGTGGGCACACTAGAGAGTATGTGGACCCAATCATCCCATGAGCTTGAACATCAATATTTAGGATAGGCAGGAGAGCTAGAAGATAATGATTAAATCAATGGCAGATCCGGGAAGGAATGCAGTAAGGACTACTTAACATGGTATCTCAGTGAATTCTATAGCCAGGCTCTGAGCAGGAAACAACCTCAAGTCATATCGGTTATACCCAGCATAGCAGAATGAAAACAGCTACTAAACATTGATCACAATAATTCCCGCCTTATGTTTCCCTTAATCTAGGGTGGAGGCTGATGGATTAACCCAAGGATAACTTGGTGGAGCATCCCACAGCCTAATCATGCACACAGCTTGTTATGTTGATGGACAGAACTCACATTTAGAAGGAGAGGTCCAACAGATGATGGCTCTTCTGAGAGCTGTACATAGTATTGTTTGTATGAAGGAGGCATTTGAAAGGCTCTAAATATCGGGGAGTTGAGGGTAGCCATTTTTATTGTCTGTCAAGAGTAGACTAATGCTTTCCCAATCAGCCCAAATAGAAGCAAGGACAGATTGATTGGCATGGGGGTGGGGGTGTTGCACTCATTGGACAGCAATTCAAAAGAAAACTGATAGCCTATTGTTATCAGAAGGGTGAACGCTTAATGCTACCCAGGTGTGGTTTGCCTGTATTTTAATCACAGGCAGCTGAACTGTAGGAGTATGCATGTGATTGGAAAATGACTTCCTTTCTTCCAGTTTCTTTGAGACACCCCAAAAAGACTAGTAATTTTCTTCTCAAATACGTTCCATAGAAATCAACTCAGGTATACCAGTTATCCCTACTACTTTCTCTGTACACTTCCACTCACTAACGTCGATTATGTTTTCTGATTTAATTAACTTTTAATGAGCACACACACTTCTCCCAGCACAGCACTAGGCTCTCTCAGGTGGATCATCTTTATTTAATAAACTGACTAAAGTAAAAATTTACTTACATCCCTCTGATGTAGCTTTAACCCAGATATATGCCTGCCTCTGTATAGGATAAAAGTAGACTAAAAAGACAGACCTCAGACCCGCCAGAGCCAATCATCAAGTTTCTACCTGAAAGTGTTAGATTTTCCTGTGTGACAATAACATGGACAATTACAGTTATTTACGGTGATACAGAGTAATTACTGTGAGCCACTGTAAGTTAAAAATGTAAGCTGATGATTTCATTTCTTTAAGTAGTGCACACATAGAGGTAGAAAGGTATGGGAGAAACCATATCAAAGATATCACTGATAATCTACAGGAAAGAGTGCGCTGAGCAAATATTTCAGAGCTCTAACTTTGCAGGTTCCATATCTGTGAATTGAACCGACAAGGTCAGAAAGGATTTTAAATTGTTCCTCTCAGTCTGGGACGAGGACTCAGGGCAGAGAGTGTTTGCTGAATAAGCATAAGGAACTAAGCTTGAAATCCCAGGTCCCACACTAAAAAGTCAGACATGGAGGTTTACAGGGAGAGATTACAGGGAGGAGGAGACAGGAGAATTCCCAGATTGCTGGACAGGTAGGTAGTCTAGTCTATCAGTAAGCTCCAGGTTCAGTCAGAGAAAAAGGTGGAAGCTAGGCATGTTGGCACGCGCCTGTAACCCCAGCACTCCGGCAGGCAGGGGCAGGCAAATCTCTGTGAGTTTGAGGCCAGCCTGGTCTAATATGCGAGTCGAGGACAACCAAGACTGTAGAGAAAACCCATCTTGAAAAAAAAAAAAAAGGAAGAAGAAAGAAGGAAAAAGAAGACACATGCTGTCCACCTCTAGGCTACACACACACACAAACACACATACACACACTGCACTCCTGTACATATACCTGTATGCATATATACATGTTTGTGAGTGCTCACACACAAACACATTGTTCCTGTAGCAGTGAGTTTGTACAGACTTTTCTCCTTGTCACTCCCTAAACAAGGCATATCAAACATTTGCATAGCATTTGCATAGTATTAGGCATTAAAAGTAATCTAGAAACCATCTAAAGCATATGGAAGGGCGTGCATGTGTTATGTGCAAATAACCCACTTTAAATAAGGGGCTTGTACATCCTCAGGTTTTCCTACCTCCAGGGGGCCTTGGAATTAATCTCCCGCAGACATGAAGAAACAAGTGTATATTTAATAAAAAATTTTAGATGAAATTTAGAGGTAAGCACCTTGGTGATAGAGATATCTGAAAAACTCTGAGACACAGGTGGTATCCTTCTTCGTCTTCCTGTCTGAGTCAGTTTGGCAGTTTACGTTTAAGTGGCTAGAGAATATCCCCCCAAGCACCCCAAAGGCAGGAAGTCTTATAGCAACAGGGGAGGTCAGTCAGTCACAGCTAAGCACACAGTGGGGGATGGGCCATTAAACTGCTAAACTACAGGGGACTGCAGCATTTTCCCATTTTCCCAAGGGTTACCTATGAAAGACCAAAGTCTGGGGACATTGTGGGAAGGGACAGGGGCCTGGGATCCATCAGCCACAGAAACAACTTGAAGCTCACACTTTCTGAGTCTACTGAAATGGACTCGGAGGTCTGGTAAAATTCATTTAACCCTAGTCACCTCGTGTAATGCACACACCTCCTATCTCTAAGGCTGCTGTGAGGATTAAGACCAAAACGTGCCTTCAACGCTTATAAATAGACCCTTTAAGAAAGGGGTCTGGGCTGGGCAGCGGTGCCTCATGCCTCTACTCCCAGCACTCAGAGGGTAGAGGCAGGAGGATCTTTGTGTTCCAGGACAGCCAGAGCTGTTATAGAAACTGTCTCAAAGGGGGGTGGGGGAGTGGGAGGGTGTGTCTGGAGAGATGTCTTCAAGGTAAGTAGTGACAAAAAGAGGGAAGATGGTGGCCCCGCAAGTCCCTGGCTATACCCTTGTCTTTAAACTTCCCTGTCATGCATTTCAGAGACCTGAGGGGGTGTGCAGTGTCTATATTCTAGCCAGAGGGATTAAAGCTGTGTATTCCAGCCAGATCACACAGTCTTTGGATATTATCCCTTACCAGAGTAGCCATGTTGCTAGATTAAAATTCCTCTACAATCCAGTATTATAATGTAGCTGAAGCCAGAGGCCTCAAACCAGACCAACGACTCATTGCAATAACAATTGCAGGTATTGTGTTTGGACAAAAAGGTATACTGTGTAACACACCACATCTCTTATGACAAGATGATTTGCTTGTTTGGTTGGTTGGTTGGCTGGTTTATTTTGAGGGAAGGTTGCAATGGTAGAGGGCAGATATGAAGAGACAGGGATGTGCGTGGAATTAGGGTGCAAGATGTGAAATTCACAAAGAATCAATTTAGAAAGTGTGTTTTTTTAAAGTGGGTCTTCCCACTTTAAATTATTTAATTAAGAAAATAATCTCGAACAAAAACCCAGCTGCATGGGTTTTAGTTAATTCTAGACATAGTGAAGTTGATAACCAAGAATAGCCATCATACTCTCTACATTTCAGTCCCCTCATCTATGAAATAATGATTGTATTTGATTGTCGAAAAGATTGGATCAATTGATTTATTTAAAACACTTAGAATGTGAACGGGGTGCTGGGTAAAAGTTAGCAAACATAATGCAATTCCTCATTTCCAATTTCAGACAGACATAACCAATCAACAGTAGCATCCCTTGCCCAGAACATGTTAGAAAACTGCACTCTTAACAAAGCTACTTTATGTAGTCGCTAATTGACTGGCCTCACCAAATGAAAACTATTTTTATAGCACATTGGGCCCACTAGAAAATCTGGCTGAAGCCACAGAGAAAGTCATTTCCTTCACACCAGTTTTCTATAGCAAACACTCTATAGGAATAACTCCTAGCTCGATTAGAAACAAACAATGCCTCAACTGCCTTAATGGGAAGTTTGGCTCTCAGACCAGGCATCCTGCTGTGTAGGCACAGGGTTTTCAGCTGCCCCAGAATGCCTATGAGGCAGCCATGAGGAAAGTCCTTTGCCTGTCCTCATTCTTCATCTGCTACAGAACAAGAGTGACTGCTAAGCCACAGACCACAAAGAAAAAGGTCACTCTCTCATAAAAACTCACCACAGTCCTGCTGAAGCGCTCAGAAAAGCACGCATACTTCAAAGCCGGCCACGGAGAGAGACACACAGATGAACCCCCCCCCACACTCAAGAACACTCGTTCTATCCAGGAGTATCTCTGCCGAGGCCCCAGCCCCTGTGAGGTCAAACCCTTCAGAGAAAAGCCTATATCATGAAAGCTGCATTCAACCAACAAGGGTTTCATCAGCAGTGGAGGAGACCCAAGGGGGCACCATGTTGATACGTAACAGAGACAGACAACTACTGCTTTCAGGGGGAAAATGATGCTCTTTTACATCAAGCACAGAAGAGATTCCAGCTTAGTCCTCTAGGCCAGTTCCGTACCCATCTGTGAATCCAGCACATTTATTTTCTCATGAAGCTCAAACGAACAAGACTGTTCTTTGAAACACAGAGGAAAAGAGATCCCTGTAGGGCATCGGACATTCATGAGACCCATGGTGGAGTGAAAAGGTAGATGATCCTGGGACTGCCCTATCCTGGAACCTCCCTCCTGTGAACGTTGCAATTCAGTTCTCACCATTATCTTAGACAAGTTAGCAGGAGCTAGCAGAGCAACCGTTCTGATTTCTTTACCAATTTTTAAAAAATATTTTTAAAGGTGAAATGAAATGGCAAACAGGTCACTGTAGCTGAGAAACAGACAATAGAGGGCTTACTTATATGCCAGCCGGACTGACGCTGCGGAAAATCTTAGAATGAGGAAGACAAGAGCTCAGTGATACAGTGCTTGACTAGCATTCATGAGGGCCTGGATATAGTATGGCAAATAAATTATGATTATAAATAAATAAAATTTTAGGATTTAAGAGTAAAACACTAGAGTGTTCTTTCCAACCACAGTACCAGAGCCATCAGGTTTAGGACAAGATAGCAAAGCTCTCAGAAATAAAAATCTTTGTAGCTTAGAGATGAGCAATACTTCTCTTCCAGGATTGCTTATGTGTGTCTGTTGGGGGGGGGGGGTTGTTAGTGGAAAACATAACACAGATGACAATGTATAGTAGGCGCTACATAAATTGTCATCATTGCTGATAATTGTCTGAACAAGTCAACATAGCAATTGCCATTGTTATTTAAAAGGTCAGTTGATGCAGAAAGAGCCCAAAGACAATCAATGCATGCATCTGTGCAATGAGAACCAAAGGTTCTTCATTTTAGAAGGTGAGAGTAACTGAAAGTCAACTGATTAAAATCACCTCAGTACCTCCTCATGGAAATTTTTAGAATGACAGAAATTTAAAACTGGGATCACGAGGATTAAATACACAGTAAAACCACTAAGTATACATTTTCTGTCGGTTAGATTTTATGGTTTATTAGTTATGTTTCAGTGAAAGATCTAAAAATATTTTCCAAAGGCCAGGAGCTGAAAGAGGATTCAGAGAGTAATAAGAATAGGAAGCACGCTGTATGTAGCATAGAACACCAAGAAGAAAGTAAATGTGAAAAATAGATTAGGAGTTCAGAGGCATGACAGAGTCAGGTACCTGAGATGCAATGAGGTCCCAGGAAAAGAAAGGCAGGATGGGGCACAGACATTTTAAAAAGAACTGAGCATTTTCCAGTACTGATTAAAAGCTAGCAAGCAAAGTGCATATGGATTCAAGACATTTATTATATACAAAGGAACTCAAGTTTAGATAACAAAGTATTAAGATGCAAAGGAAAAGAGAAATACAAAAATGTATCTTCAGAATGAGCTGACTTCTAAACTTGTGTGTGTACAGACACACATCATGTGTGCACATGAGTGTAGAGGCCCAAGGTTGATGTCACAGTCTTTCTGTCAATATCCACCTTATTTTTTTAATAGTGTCTGTCCCTGAACCTGAAGCCCACCAATTCAGCCATATTTGCTAGCCATTAAGGCTGAGAGTCTCTACTGTCCCTGCTTCCTGAGTGCTGAGATTACAGACATACAGTGGCTCACATGGCTTTTACAGGGGTGCTATGGATTGAACGCAGGTCCTCACGTGTACACTTATGCTCTGAACACTTCTTACTTCAGAGTGATCTCCTAACCCCATGATCTGACTTCTCAACAGTAACGATAAAACCTGGAAGAGGGTGAAGGCAAATCACCACCCTTGAATTCACTATCAATGTGAGAATGTCAAGATTGAAGGCGAAGTAATTTAGACTAAGGAGCATCATCACTTTCAGACCTTCACTAAATAAAAATAAAATCTAATGAAAGTTAAACCACCCCTCTGGATTCAGCACCCCCTCGTCTCTGCCTACTGCCCAATGCAGCCCTCCTTAGGTCCCGCTCTGGCCAGGTTTGTCTTATTTTCCCTGAGACCATTTCCTCCCAGGTGGCTCCCCTTCATTTCCCACTAATGAAATGTTTAATTATTTATTTGAGAACTATTAATTAACCACATGTGAAGCACCATACCCACAGCTTTGGGGGCTGTAAGTGGGGCACTTGTACTTCAGAAAGTCTCACGAACATAGCAACTTGTTCTCCCTTTGGGGTCCCAGAGAGAATGTGCAGTCCGGTCTCCCTCAGGCCAAAGAATGGGCTACATGGGTAAGGCTGAAGTTCCCAAGGCACCTTGGCTGAACCACAGAAGGGCTGGGAAGGATGTCTTCCAAGGACACTGACGTAGGAGCGATCAGGATGGGGAAACTAAGTACTTACCACCACCAAAGTGAGGATTCAGGTCTGGATGCAGATTATAGTCCCGTAACCTGCTAAGGGAGAAGTCTTTAGGAACTCATTACCTTTTGTGCTGGCTAAATTTATTTTGCCAACTTGACAAAACAAAATAGTTATCTAAGAGGGAATCTCAAATGAGAAAACGTCCCCATCAGACTGGTCTGTAGAACATTTTCTTGGCTAGTGATTGACATGAGAGGAACCAACCTACTGTGGGTCCTACTACTTCTGCATAGTACTAGTAAGCCTGGGGTGGGGTGGGGAAGGTATAAGGAAGCAAACTGAGCAAGCCAGGAGGAGCAAAATACTAAGCAGCATTCCTCCATGGTGTGCGATTCAGTTCCTGCCTCCAGGTTCCTGCCTAGACTTCTTTTCATGAGGGACAGCTGTAAGCTGAAATAAACTTTCCTTCTGGAATCATTTGTGGTCATGGTATTTTACCCCAGCAAGAGAAAACCACCCTGGAACCATCTCCAAATGACTACATGAATCAGTACTCAGCAAGTACATACCAGTGAGCATGATGGCTATTCTAAGACTAGATAAAGTGGGTAGGGGAGATGTCAAGTGCCGGAACAACTACAGTTCAAGGCAAAGCCTATGGTGAGAGCCCCTGGAAGCATGGAACGAGAGGCAACTTCCAAATGAGATTATTTCTGTTGGTCTGAACAGATGTGGGCTGAGGAGACATGAGATTGGCAGCAGAAAAGGAGTGGGCGTATTTATGGGCGTGAAGGCTGGGTGACATAGTCTAGAATTGCTGGTTAATGTGTTGGCACTTTGACCAGAGCACAGAAATCCCACTTGCAAAGTGACCAGGGCAACATTGTTTGCATTCAGGACAGTGGCTCTCAACTTGTGGGTCACAACCCCTAGGTGGGGGGTTGTCAAGCTGCCCTTTCAGAGGGGTCACCTAAGACCATAGAAAAGTACAGATATTTACAATTCGTAACAGTAGTAAAATTAGCGTGAAGTAGCAACCAAAATAATTTTTATGGTTGGAGGGGGTCACAATATGAGGAAGTGAATTAAAGGGTGACAGCATTAGGTCAGCTGAGAAGCACTGATTTAGGAGGATGGTAATAATTGGAAGTGATTATTGAATCTCTTTGATTTGTGCCATCACAGGAATACAACACTTCCTTCTACTACTTAGTGAGCCTAATTTATCATGACAACTATTGCCATTTCTGAGCACTCTGTATGTTTAGGCACCTAAGGGAGGTGGTCTTGAAGATTTCCTGTTGGTGCATCACTGAACTTGTACTATGAAACCTACATTTCAGGAGCAATCAGCTCAACTTCACACAGCAGTAAATGGCAAAGACAGGGCTAACACCAAGATCTGAACTCAATTTGAGCTTGGACAAGGGCCTGGGCCTGTGAGAGAAACAAAAACAGGCTAATAACATGAGCTCCTCAACCGCTTTCAATTCAAGATCTCAAACATGGAAAGGCTAAGTGACAGTGAATGCGTTTGGAAGGAAAAGGACTCTTTGTTCTGTGGCCAATTAACATTCATTTCTGTTTGTACTAAGCCAGCAGCCATCTTCTGGCTGAAATGTGGCTCTGACTTCTTTGTTGTTGCTATTGATGCCTTCCTAGCTACAAAATCCCCTCCTGATTGGAAAGGACTTGTCTTCATCACAGCTCATCTCCTGCCCTTTCTCTTTCCCTTGTGGGGACACTTTAAACACATGTACATGACAATTCTACACAGCTAGTCAAGACTGATGATATTTGAGCATATAACCCATTCTAGCGTGTATATGTAGGTTCATGTGCGTTGTTCATTCCTTAGGCACTGCCCATTGGGTTTTTTTAGACAACACTTCTCACTGGCTAGGCCTTGACCAGCAGAAGGCTAGATTAGCTGGCCAGTAAGCTCCATGGCACCTTCTCCCCACCATTGAAATTATAGATGTGTACCAGCTTGGTGGGTGCTCTCAAACTAGGCCTCTGATCCGCCTCCTTCCTAATAGACTACATGGTACAGGGAGGTTCTTTTTCTCAGGAGGTTCTAGTAGTTTGGTTGGTGCCTTCTGGTGCCACTGGGATGACCCAGCTGCAGGAAGGTAGTCTTCTCACACATCACAGGTCTCCATGTGTAAGGGTACCGTACTCTGTCTCAGAAGCCAGCCAGACCAGAGCTCTGTCCCCAGGAGCCTGAGGGTAGGAAAAAAAGGAACTACCTAGCCTTGTGCTGAGTGGTAAGGTCAGCTCACCTCAGCCCCCACACCAATCAGAGCATAAGCTGCTTTCTTCAGATCCCTAGTATAACCTTGGACATCACTACTGAAGCTAATTTTCAGTCAGTCTGTTTTAGGGAAAAACATGCTGCGTGCATTAGCTTGGACCACATGAAATTGCTGTTATTTACTGTTGTTTTGCCAACAAATAGTCACTTCCCATGAATCAACCTAATGTTAATCATAGCTATGTGGAAAACTCAAAATGTTTTCTACATTTTTCAATTGGAATAGCGAGCCCGGGTAATAAAATGAAAACACACACACACACTAAAATTACTTAATAAATATCTATTAAATTTTCAAGGATATAAATCCTAGTGCAATATGAAAGTCCTGTATGTATTTTATGCAAACTATACACAAAACTTTCTGACTGGGTGAATGTACCTAAAAACCAACCAACCAACCAACCAACCAACCAACCAACCCACCCACCCCAGGATGTCTGGATGGCCTAGCAGTCTAAGGCACCAGATTCAAGGTTCAGGGAATCTTATGAAAGAAGGGGGAGATAGTAAGACATGGAGGAGACAGGAGCTCCACAAGGAGAGCAACAGAACCAAAAACTCTGTGCACAGGGGTCTTTTCTGAGATTGATACTCTAACCAAGGACCTTACATGGAGATAACCTAGAATCACTGCTCAGATGTAACCCATGACAGTTCAGTGTCTAAGTGGGTACCCTAGTAAGGGGAACAGGGACTGTCTCTGATATGAACTCAGTGGCTGGCTCTTTGATACCTCCCCCTGATGGGGTAGCATTATTAGGCCACAGAGGAAGACAATGCAGTCAGTCCTGATGAGACCTCATAAGCTAGGGCCAGATGGAAGGGGAGGAGGACCTCCCCTATCAGTGGATTTGGTGAGGAGCATGGGAAGAAATGAGGGAGGGAGGATGGGATTCAGAGGTAATGAGGGAAGAGGCTACAGCTGGGATACAAAGTGAATAAACTGTAATTAATATAAAAAATAAAAATAAACCCCAAGACATATTTGATCTCTATATTTACATTTTTATTAGAATTCTTCAGAACTGTCAACAATTGGACAACATATCAGAAAAAAACCACATGAAACATAACATGTTTAAACTTGCACAGCTTATATATTTACACATAAAGTTACTGTATATATAAAAAATATTTTCAGGGACTCATGGGGCTCAGGAATATTCAAAAGACATTATTGCTACATTTCAATATTTACAAAAAAAGCCACAGAATAATTCCAAACATCAAGCAACTGAAAGAAACATCTGACACCTGATGTAAAAAAAAAATTATAAAAATATAAACTTTCAAGAATATCCGAGACAAAAATTCTCAAATGGTGTGCCCCTGAAGTACCTAGACATCCATGACTAACAGCTACTTTCCTTACTATAATCGTAGTCAATAGGAATGCAAAGGAATGTTTTGGACAGCATGGCAGACCGTGACAGTCTCCTACGCGACAATACAACCTTCAAACCAATTAACTTTGGAAAGGTGCAAGAGTGTAGAACTCCAGTGCGAATGGTCACTTCCAGGTTAATGGCTACACATCTCTTAAGTGTAGTCTAAAGGACAAAGGGGCCGGGGGACAGCGAACCGTGAAGGCAACATACCTGAATTCTGCAAGACAACACATAAATCCTGCCACATACGCATGGCGCTTGTACTGGACAGTGATGATGTGCAATGGGGGGTGGCAACTACAGGCTCCAGTCTACGGGGCAGATTTTAAGTAGGTTTTCCTGGAACAGTAGTACTGTAGAAGGTTTAAGGGATGGGTACAGTATGTTGAGCATAGATTGGAGTGTCGTGAGTGCAAGTGGGTTTCCAAGAAATAGGTCCTTCTGCACTCCACTCCACCAAGCCTCTGGGGTGGCTTTGGGTAAACTCTTCTGGACAGCGAGCGCCGTGCAGGAGAGAGGAATGGTGGTGGAAGCTGTTACTCTGGGGTACTGGAGGTCCCTCGGGACTCAGGGCAAGAACTCAACCACACACGCTTATCACACACACATACGCACACACACATACACTTCTGTAGATACTGGCCCAATGTCCAGGACGTGCCCATAAAAAAGGCTAGATCTGACTTCCGCTTCCTGCTATTTGAGAATCCAAGCCAGGACCGCACTGCTTTCTCGCTCCTGTGGGAATCGTGGGGTAAAATGGTAACCTTTTCAAACAGCATCAGCTCCCTTGGCTGCAAAGCCAAGGCTTGTTCTGGAGAATCTACAGAGCAAGTATGTTGGCTTACGAGGGCTCAGAAAGATTGTGCTTAGCAGTTACATTTTTCCTTAAAAAAGAAAACGCCTTAACTGTTTCCTTCAAATCTGTATGGCTCGTAATCTATTCTTCTTACACACAGCAGACCTAATGCCAGGGTTGTACACGAAAACTAAAGCTCGCGGGGCTCCCCCTCCCACGTATGAACACAGACAATGCACAGATGAATATATACAAGTGCTGGCTAGGGAGGAGGCCTGGCGTCCAACTCTACTCCCTAACAGCAAACTCTATTTAACAACCAGGTTAGTTGTACAAAAGCCCGTGCAGTTGCCTACAGCAGAGCATCTCTATCCACACGTCTGGGGCAGTCCTTCACAACCCCGGCCATGTTCTCAGTATGGACAGATCTCTTAAGCCCAGATGCTCTACCATGTCTCCTCTGTTCTAATAACGGTCTATGGTCCACAAAGAGGGCTTGGGGCTTCCCTTTCTAGTCTTGCTACATTTCCCCATCAGGAGGGAGGGCTCTCTAGGCCAAATGGGACTACTTCTAGTCTTCAAATTATCTACTAGCCATACTTTTCAAACAGACTCAGAGGAGCATTGCAAAGAACTCAGAGGAGTCCTTCTGCTTACCGTAGGAGCTACTTTGCTATTGGGAAGATATATACATACAGTTCGGACCTTCGCAGTGGGACGGTGGCTGGTGGCAAAACAAGACAGGTCATCAGCCACTAAAGTGTGCTCGTAAAGGCAGGATCACAGTGGGGTTGGGGTTGGGGGCAGGAACCCGCTACCCTGGAATAGGAGGCAAGTCAAAGTGAAACAAAACAACCATCATAGAAGTCAAAATGGGGTTTGAGACAGCAGCGGAGCCGGTTGGACTTGCTTTCTGCTCAGGCATCTTCTTGAACAAGCAGAGGCTGGGTGGAAGAGGCGCTGCTGCCCACAGAATTGACCCTCACAGAATGGTCCACCACCACAGGGGTCTCCGGGTTGAGACTGCAGTTTGCTAAGTTGGAGTAAATCTGTGGAGAAAGAGTCCATAGTCAAATACAGCAGTGCCCGAGACAAACCCAGGAAGCGGCGACACGCACAGCTGCAGAATGCTGAAGACCAGGGTTTGGCAAGGAGCACTGGACAAAACCAAGATTGGACTTACACCTAGGCTTTCGCCCAAGGAAATCATTTCAGGCAAGAAGTGCACAATGCTTGCAATGTTTCCCTTCTGATGGGATGTGTCTGAAAGCAAGTACTAGCTAGCCTATGAAGGTGGCTTACAGAACCCTAGGGCCGACTCAACCCAACTGCTGGTGTAAATTGCAGCGACACCCATGACTCTTTCAGAGGTCATTTGTCAGGAATCAAAGCACTTGGGTGGAAAATGATGTTCCATTTGAAATGTGCTTTGATGCCCCACAGAGCAAGCATTAACTCGAAAGGATCAGTGGTTTGATAGCAGAAAAGGTAGTTCCCAGCAGATAGCTCTGGGAGGGGGAGAGCAGCTTAAATAGAAGTCTAGTCCCAGTAAAGATAGCCAATTCCTCCTTAAAACCAAAGAGAAAAAGAATGGATTTATTTTATCCACACTCCTCAAATCGCTGGGAGGGATGTCCTAACTTCAAACAACCCTTCTACGTGGCTGTGACCATCACAGACATTGCCGCGGGCTGGCCCTGGCTGTTTAAAGCTCACTTGACTGTGACTACAGGCTGTCCTCTTCCATGCCTTCATCCAACCCACCCAGGGTGGAACGGCCCTGCCATGTGAGGAGACCAGACAGTCCCATGGTTGACATTCCAGGACTGGGAAAGAAGCATGGCCAGGCCTTATGATAACATCTAATTCCACACATCTGAACGCAAGGCCTCCTTCCTCCCCCAACTCTGGATTAGAGCGGAGGTGGAAGCGGGGGAGGCCGTGCGTGTGAGCAGAGAGTACAGGCTTCCACTGTTTCATTTCCACCCTGGGAAGCCCAGCTTATAATCCAAGCCAGGGAGGTGGGGAAGACTGGTCCCTCGACCTTGCAGCCTGAGGATGAGGAGGAAGAGGACCCCGGGCCTGGCCTGTTACTCACGTGCTTGGTGCTGTCCGAGATCTGCTTCTCAATGAGCTGAACCACCTGCTTGAACGTCGGCCTTTTCAGGGGATCAGCATCCCAGCAAGTCTTCATTACGTCATACCTGAAAAGACGGGGCTGCCGTCACTCCTCGGTGCCCCTAGCCTGCTTTCTGCCGTCCACCACACGACAGCTTCAGTAACAAACCTGGGCGATGCACCAGGATTTATGAAGTGACACATGCACAGCATAAGACCCCCTGTGTGTGAGATGCTGTCAAAAGTTTCTGTACTTCTGGTGACAAGAGGGTATGAACAGAACCACAGCCGTAACATTTGAAGGGGGCAGCCACCAAAGGAGCCAAGTAACATTCTTAACTGTGCTGGCAAAGACCATCAACATTTCTCTCTTTTAAGAGAGGGAGATCATCTCAAGAAAAGGCTCGTGGGTCCTTACATTTCGGCAGGTGCGTGCTCCGGACTGAGCATCCGGAAGCCTTCCTTGATCATCTTGTAAAACTTGGAATCAACCGGCATCCCTGGGTAGGGGCTGCTTCCTGGGGTACAGAGAGGTGGCGGTCAGTGTCAGTCACAAGTGGACAGCATACTAAGAAAACCGCCAGCAGCTTTCGGGCCACGAGGGTGACCTTTGATAAAGGGACCTCTTACCTAGAGAGAACAGCTCCCAGAGGAAAATCCCATAGGACCAGACGTCGCTTTCAAATGTGTACACGCAGTTGAAAATGCTTTCTGGTGCCATCCACTTCACAGGCAGTCGGGCCTACAACAACAAAACCTTTAAACACTCTCGGTGTATACACCTAGCTCCTCTCTCTCGTGGCATCCCTTCATGCACTGCCTCACACCACGATAGCTAGCTGTCCGTGTACTCATCTTTGACCAGGATGTGGAGGGCTACGCACAGGAATGACAAAACACAGAAAGGTTTTGTCACTGCCAAGTAAGCTATTTGCGGTAGGATTCTCTGCCCGGTCCTCAATCCCTTCCCTTTTACTCTTGGCCTTCCGCTGTATGCAACCCACACTACCCCTCCCCTCAACAGCTGGAGAAGTTACCTAAATAAGAATAAGCCAGCCAAAGAATCATCTTTTGCAAAAACAAAAACAAACAAACAGCAACAATAATAAAAACTTCAAATACCAGGTGTTGTTTCATAGAAGAAATGAGGTAATGCAGGAAAAGAAAATGCCCAACGGTTACTAGCTCACTAATGTCTCGCTAATGCTCTGGCAGCAGGCTCGGCTGAGCGCTGCGGCTGCTCTGAGGTGGAAGGCCGCAGAACTGGTACTCGCAACCGGAGACACTCAGGCTCTTTCCACTACCACTGCGACCAGGCCTCTTACAGTCTGTCAGGATTTCTGGATATTAATCTGTCATGTGAAGCTGAAGCAATCCTTTAAATCCGTCTAGGACTGAAGACTAGGAAGAGGGCCCCTTCTTGGGCTAAAGCTATTTAGTGCTATAAAAACCATTTACTCTCTATCCCCAGGTTTTACGCTGCCTGTTAAGCTAGGATCTATTAGTGTCTTGAATTCAAGGGGCCCATGTATCTAAAACTTAACTTCTAAGCGAAGTCTAGCATTTTACAAAAGGCAGTAGAAGAGGCTCCATGACCTGTCCTCCACAGTGGTCAAAGACACCTGACATCCCATCAGAGCAGTGACAGGAATCACAAGGCCAAACTTTCACTCACTGTCCCTCTGAGACTACAATGGCTTTTATAATATATTGCTCCATATAATAAACAGGTGTGTGCACTGTCCACCATAAATTTACTTTTCAAAACTGCTGATTTTGAAATGTGATATAACTGATATAAGTTCAAAATGATATCGCTGTCACTCAGGGTATCTGCTCTTCTTGGTTAAATCTGAGTATTCCATTCATTTGAAATGGCATTCCAACAAGGGGTCCATAGGCTACCCTGGACTCAGAGCCCAGGGTGGAAAATGGTTATGAATTCACATTTTTCTGAAGAACTTTCAGAGAACAAAGAGACTTTACAACGACCACACTTAAAATTCCACGCAGGGCCACATTACGTACGTTTTCCTTGTTTTAAACTTTCTCCAATAATTGGCTAGTGCAACTGCTTGCCTTGTCAACTACAGAAGGAGCTAGGAGGATGGTGGGGTACAACCTCTGTCCTAACAGTTTGGATTTCAAAAGCACAAAGCAGAGTAGGAATGGTCTTGGCACTGTTCTAAGAACTCTGCCATGTATTAGCGACCCCGAGTACTGAGTACCTAGGACTTGTCAGGCACACACCCACTAAGTGGGACCACTCAGCCAGCCTGGAGCCTGGAGCTTCACTTCCTCTATCTTGTTCCTTTATTAATATGCAGAGGCTGGATATTGATAATGGAATACTGAAGCATTCCCCATCTTTCTTCAAGTATTAAGCCAGGAAATTGATTCCACCAATTTCTCTTGAAAATTAAAAATAAAAAATAAAAAAAAATTGACCTTGACAGAGCCATTGCAGAACCATATGATTGAGCCGGGATATAAAGCTAGGAATACCCTTAACAAAACCAAGACGTGTACAGCCTTCCAAAAGAGGTGCCATGGTGATGAAAGAGAAGGTATTGCATTATCATGACAGACACAAAAATCGACCTCTAAGAATATATATGGACTGTTCAAATGGGCTGGGGAAAAAAAGGTACCTAAAGATATATATCTAGGAGGTTATGGCCTTCCATACCCATTGGCCCCTACTGACTAGCTATCTCAGATATAAATCACTAAAATATACTGGACCTTAGTTTCTACTGCTATAAAAAATTGGAAGACAATGTGTTCTAAGGCACGGGTTTGTTCTGAGGTTACAGAAAAGGCTCGTGATGAAATACAGCACTTTGAAAATTTCACTGTTCCACAAACCAACCATTGCTTATGAATCTGCTTAATAGCCCTGTATTGATGATGAGACTCAGCATTGCATACCACTAACTCTAACACCATCTTAGACTGCAGTCATTTTTGCATATTATTTCAACTTAAAAAAAAATAGCCTACTGTGACCTTCAGGTCTACATTTGTTAGAGTTGAGCAAAATCAAATTCATTGCTATTCTCGGGTTATAGTAAAAATTTAAGGCTATTTCTGTTTCTTTCACATGCTCAATAATTACACAATTATAACTAAGAATTCTATTATCAAATGTTAGTGGTAGTAATGTTCCATGGAAATTTCGTTAAAATGCATGACATTACACAGTAGGGATGGGACTAAGTCAATCACAGAAAAGAACTTTGAATCAAAACTGGATGCCAAAACACCCTGGGTAGACACGCCAAACAGAGGAAGGTACTCACGTTTCCTTTAACCACATAATTTGAATCATTCCTGATGTCTCTGGCTAGACCAAAATCACAAATCTTTGTGATCCGCCCGTGAGTGAGAAGGATATTCCTGGCTGCCAAATCTCTGTGAATACACTATCAGGGGAGAAAAGAAAATGATAGCCATTCATTTCAGCTCTCAAAGAGAAAAAGATTTTTAATACTACAATGCTGTTTACATAATAAAAAAAACTTTTGTTTTAGAGTATTTCATATACCAAAAATAAAAACTGTGCTGCAAACGGTATTCACATTTTGTGATTCATGTGATCAGGACTCTAATTACTATAATTGCTTCCCAACCCAATTCTAATAAACATCTCCCCTCCCCTTCATTCATAGGAAAATGTATTATAAATAGTCAAATTGCATTTCTAAACTGAAAGTTAATTTTGTATGCATCTCTTTGAATGTCTTCCCCTAAAAATGTTTCACAGCTTCAACTTGTCTCCCAAGGACACAAGAAAGAGGGTCTTTATTTCAGCCTGTCTTTTAGTGATTGCCTGGACATGTCACATGTGACATGTCACTGTGACCTCATTCTCAGCCACACCTTTCTCCTAGGGAACACTTCCATCCCTTCCAGAATCACGGTCCATCCTTCTCTCCCCTTCACCATCCCTTTCCTAACTGCTCATTGCTCTCTCTGACCTCTATTTCCTGATTCTCCATGAGTCGTATATGTACAGTATGTGGGGCTTTCCTGAAGGGGCCCAGATAAATGCCTCGCCAGGCATGATAGCAGTGAGGCTCACTCCTGATGCCCCCATTTGCTGAGAAAACCATTATCGTCCTATTTTCTAGAAGCAAATCCTACATCTCAAAGCCAAAATTTTAAATGAATTCACTGCATATAAAAGAATATTCATGGAAGCCCATTTAGACAGGTTTGCGCTTTCAAGCTTTATAAAACAGAGCAGGAATTCCAAAGAGACAGCAGTTGGAACGTGAAGAAACGAAATTTCCTCCACTTTTGGTTACCATACTTCAAAATGACACTCTGCATTCTAACTGGGACCATGAAATGTTCAAGCCTTCTCTGAGCCTCTTGTGAGACTCACTGCCACTCACATTCTTGGAGGCGAGGAACGCCATGCCCTTGGCCACCTGGTAGGAGAAGCTCAGCAAGTCTTCCAGGTCCAGTGCCAGCTCATCATCCTCCATGACGGCGGGAGTCACATCTCGTTCTATATACGAGTCTGTTGGGAAGATAGCAATAAAGAGCTTAGCTGTGAGGAGAGAAGGGAAGGCGACGTACTTCCAGAACAGCAAGATTTTAGATAGAAAAACATTTGCTTTTGCCTGAAGCCTCTACCTGCAAAAACCTTTTGCTTTACCACCGCGCATTCCTTCTGGGAATGATGTGGTCATTCTGATTAGTGGGCAAAAGGCAAAAGCTTTGGGCCACATCTCTTCAAAGTCAGCACCTGATCCCTAGCCCCTCCTCCCAAGACAAGGTAAAAATTGGAAACACGTCTTGATTACAATCCCTGCATGTCGGGTTGTTTTGGCTGCTTGATGGGGACCCACCTATTCTTGCGGATCTCCTTTTGTCTGTCTTGGTTGGCACAACATAGGAAACTCCAGGCTTCATGTCCATGTACTCATTGGTACTGTCACTGCAGGAGAGATGCAACAGCCAAGTCAGAGATGAAGAGAACTAGTAAGGGGGTAGGGAACACAGCAGTGATGGCCAGGTTATGGGTCTCCCCCACTGCCGAACAGCAGACTGACTTTAGGTTAAGAAAAGGAATGAAGAGTTTCAAGACTGGGTTCTGTGAGATGAACATTTGCCATTCGATACTAAGATCCAATTCTCAGGAATTAAATGTCTCCTTTGTAGGGAATCAGGTTAGAAGGATCCCGTCTCCAGCTATCATGGATTTTATGGGGGGGGGGGGGGAGGAAACAGCCAAAAACAAACAAACAAAAAGTTACCTCACATTACTTTAGACTCTAAATTAGAGCCTACTCAGACAAGTGGATGTGTGAGTGGGGGAGATGTTGAACATCTAGCGACCGAGGGAAGAAGGTTTTAAAAAACTGAGTTTGGTTCAGATAAACACCAATAATTTGGATGATTTTCTAGACCATCTGGACCTCTTGAATCTGCAACATTTGGCTGGAGACTCTTCAAGATTTCTAGTACTTCCTGCCTCTGATTAGCATAGAGACACCATGACAACAACCTCCTTCAGAATGTGCTGGTGGCTCCAAACCCATATGGGATCCCAAAGCGCAGAGAACACCACACAGGATGGACCAACTCAGGCCGTTTATTTCAAAAAGTTAAAAAACACGCAGGGCCCAGTCCAGATGAGGCAAAGTGACTCCTGTTTTTGTACAAAAAGTTGACGTTCAAGAACAACTAACAGTAGGTAGGTTTTTGGCATTTTACTACCACGGTAAACAACTCAAGTTTATAGGATTAAAATGAAAATATAGCGCGTCACTTGGGACTTTCAAACGTTAGTGCTGGGAAAGGCTCCAGTAGGCGACTGCTCATCAGAATTTATGGAGGTCTCCTGGTCAGAAGGGGAAATCCTGCCATCTTAATGCAGACTACAGTTCCTATGGCAGTTCGTGATTTTAGTTTCTGGTGCTGGGATTTGAACCCAGGGCTTAGAATAACAATGAAAAGAGGTTAAGACCCACCACACAATTGGAACAGTATAAAATACAAGGGCTGGGTGCAATTACGGTTTCCGTTGGGCCTGGTGGATCTCAGCCACATTTGGAGAGAAAAGATAGGCTAACCACAGCAGACATCTCTACTGTGGTCGCACAGCAAACCAGCTTTCCTCCAAGAACCTGAAGCTGCTTATGTACAATCCTTCGCATCTCTGCCCTTGAGAACAGAGTCGATGAGGTCCAGAATTCAAACAATGTTCTCTAATAGTGGTGTCTTTATAATACAGTAAAATGACGGCGCATACCAGGGACACAAAAACGATGATGATGACAAGACATCTATATATGGAAATATACTCCATTTCTTGGCCATTCTGCTCCATCTCCAGGACTTCCTGTGACCACATGATGGCCTTTAACCTCTGCCCTATAAGTAGTTCCACTGTGAGGATGCCTACAGCCCCAAGGTCAGCAATATAAATGGAAACACAATAACGGGACCACAGTAAAAAGAAACACGTAGAAAACACGTTCAGTTCCACAGAACTAAGGCTCAGGGAAGAGCAGAAACACACATTTAAAAGAAATCAGTAAGAATCTTAATTTGAATTTTCAAGGGCACTATCTGAACTTCCAAAATAGTTAATCACATTTAAAGAACTTAATAATTCTGATTTCACACCTCAGAGTACCTGTGTTCATTTTTTAAAAAAGAATCAGCCCTGATTGCAAACCCTTATGACCCCATGAACTGCCTGTCAACAGCTGACTATTTATGCAAATCAGCCTTACCAGGAAGACTCCTTTGAATGCAGAAGGTTCTTATACAGGGCTGCTTCTGCCTGATCTTCTTGCTTTGAGAAAATAAATGAGTCACGTTTTCTCCTCAAAAAATTCAAAAGATCACCATAGCAACAATATTCTGTAATGACCAGGGTGGGCCCTATGGGGACACAAGAAAATGTTAGGGGGAGACAAGATACACCATTAGATAATCCTGCCTCCTGTAGAAATACCCAAGGGTGAACACGGCTATTAACATTCAGCCTCAGTGGCTAAGCCTTCTTAGTCCCTACTTAAACCTATCTATTAGCATTGCTTATCAAAAAAAAAAAAAGCAGTGTCATGCTGAGTGAAATAAAACAAGCGGGCCCCTTTCTACCTGGATGCCTAAGTGACAGGAGCGTCAGGGGCCAGGCCTGACTGCTGGCTTTACAGCTGCAAGCGAGTGCTTCCAGAGGTTCTACTGTGATCAAGCTTCCTGCAGGGATCCTTTGATCCACGCCTGCGTGCAGCAGGGTTTAGTGTCCTTGCTGTAATGTCATTATGAAAATGAAGAACCTGAGCGGCAGCCCGGCAGGGAAGTCGGCACATGGAGCAGCCAGCTAAGCCCAGATTGGGAAGTAGGCGAAAAAACTTGAAACGACCCGTTTTCCTGAGCATTACTAGTTGAAAAGAAAGTTGGTGCTCAGAACGTTTAAAAGCGCAGTTCTGAAGTTAACAGGCAACTAATTACCAAGGGTAGGAACCGCCACGCGAACGATTCGTGGTGTGATGGAAGCACCAGTTATGGGGCCTGTTTTCAGACACGATCTAAGGCCACCTACTGCCCTGTGGCTCTCTAGATAGACAGCAAGAGCTCACTCTACACACCTTGGTTCCTTCTGCAAACGCTAAGACATCCTTGACGAGGACATTGACTCATTAGAATTGAAGCTTGTTTTTAATGGAAGCTTTTTTTTTCTTTCGGTGTGCATTTGAGAAGCAGGAGGCTCGAGGCTACTTTCAGTTATAGAAGGCAAATGAACATTAACTCCTCACCCAATAATTACGACCCAGAAACATATAAAGCTTTAAGAAAAGCCTTTTGGGTGAGCTGGGCCAGTAGCACCTGTGAGAGTAAGTTTCGTATGCCCTGGCTATTCCCCCCTCGGGATGATACTGCCAAAAGCCACACCTCTGTACCTGTTTAAGCTGTTTAAGGGCATGAGCGCTACAATTCAATACACAGAAGCAACGTATAATGAGCCAAGGAGCGTGTAAGTGGCTCCGCACAAAGAAAGATCCCGTGTGTTCTCACATGTTTGTGGGAGTTAAAAATGTTGATCTAATGGAGGTCCTTAAGACTAGTGAGAGGGAGGGGGAAATGAGAGGCTGAGAGGGAAATGAGATCCCAGGCCGAGGGGGAAATGAGAGGCTGTGTAATGAGCACCAACACAGTTGCCACGAGTCCTTCTAAAGTTCTACCTCACAGCGTCACAACTACAGCACACATCTCAAAATACCAAGAGGACAGCAGCCTGAAGGCTCCCAACACAGAGAAATGATAAAACTCCACATTCTTAGGAACACTGCAGAAAAAAACAGAACAAAACACTGGGGGAAAAAAAAAATCTCCCAAACAGCTTATCATTAGGCACTGTCCAAATCACATTTTGATAGCCCGATAGACAGCAAGAGGTGCTGTGGACACAGACTCACCTCCCACGGTACATGCTCCGAGGAGATTCACGATATTCATGTGATTGCCCAGGTAGCTTAGGACCTTCAGTTCTGACATGAGGGCCTCTCTCTCCGTTAAATGGGCACTTGCTAAAATGGAAAACAGTGTACTTTAGCAAAGCAAATAAATAAATAAACTCACTAGGCAAACTGGTGGTGGGTGCAGGCAGTGGGTACCCTGCACACACTTACGTTTGAGCATCTTCACAGCGACGGTCATGGCGGCGTCCGACTTAATTAGGCCATACGCAGTGGCCTCAACAACCTTCCCGAAGGCACCAGCACCCAATGTCTTCCCTTTAGAAAGGAAGAAGGCAGGGTCAGCAGGGAGACCAGTCGTGAGGTTCCAAAATCAACAAGGCACATGTGTCCGGGTACACTTCTCTATAGTGTTCTCTTTGCTAACCCTGACAACTACTGTGCAGTTTGAGAGAAAGCACTTCTTGTTTCAGGTGAAACAAGACAAAGGAAGCCACTGCAGGTTCCCTTTAAAAAAACAAAAAACAAAACCATTGTTATGCATACACAAATGGAAAGCCCCGGCTGCATACTGACCAAAACTCAGCCTGTTTCTGGGAAACTCCCATTTGTGATCATAAGGAAGTTGTGTCGGGTCTATGTAAACATAGTTGTTTCCATTTATCTCCTCGACAACCTTCCATTGTACTTCATACATGGGCTTCTGGAGGAGAAAGGGAAAAAATGACGGGTTAACAATAGATGCCTCGGCCATTGTGATCAGGGAAGGGAGCAAATGAATGCCTACCTGCAAATACTTGTAGGCGAGAACCATCACAATGATGCCCATCAGGCCAGCTGTGATCACAAAGCCAATAAGCAATGGTGTGAACAGGGTGTGTTCCTGGATTTGCTCTGTAAGTGAAGAGAATCGTGATTGTGAGCTGTTGGAGGGACAAGAACCTGGCCACCTCCTGTCCCAAACTAAACCATTTCTCCCACAATACATGCAGGGAACACATCTTTCTCTTGGTGTTTGAATACATCCTCCCTCCCTCCCTCCTTCCATTCCTGTCTGTCCCTTCGTTCCATCCTTCCTCTTTGGTGCTAGGGATGGAAGCTGCTCTGACATTGCACTATACACCTGCCCCCCAGCCTCACTGGGTACACAGGCATCTCTGAAGATGTAAGCTGAAACCAGATTACAGAGAAACTGAAATTTCTGAAGGGCATGCATAAACACTGTTCTGTTTTTAGTGGAAAAAGAACATCTGAATGGCCCTGCTTTCTGGGTGGTTTGCATTTTCTTCTTTCTTGTGTTTTCTAAATCCTCTACACCGGGCAGAAACGTCTTTTCACAGGGAAGAAAGACATTTCTGAAGCCTCATTTTCATTGCTCTGTCTGGGAAAAACAACAATACAGAGCAGTGTTATGATTCTGCCCCTCCTTATCTAAAAGCTGAGGACACACAGCTTTTTGGGGCGAGTCCTATGGCCCATGGTAAATGCCACAGACACTGGGCATTGCAATGAACTTAAGTGCCCAGTTTCCTGGTCATATGTACCCACTCCTCAATGCCTTCAAGGGTCATTGGGCCTGCTAGTCACTCAGGAAGCACAATTTAAAGAAAGAGCTGGCTGGACAAGGAACGTAGCTCCAGAAAACCATCACATACTCCGCACGGGGCTCTGTGAGATTCTGACAGTACAAATGGACAAGCACATACATACACACACAGATAAAACTGGGCGGCGGGGGGAGGGGGGACTCATTTGCTGACAAGATCATACAACAGATAATGTGAACATTTTGATCCAGATGTTTAATAAAACGTAACACCTAATATAGCTAAAATTTTAAATTGAATTAAAAAATTTCTAATATGCCCTAATGCTACTGGTGCATACAGTAGGGAGGCACCCCCACGCAAATATAACTGTACATATATAACTTGCCAAGAAGCTCATACAGACACACAGAGAATAGGGAAGGTGAAGTGGTTGAGATTACACTGGAAAATGGATAAACTTCATCAGCAGACTAGTACAGAATGAGGGTTTGTGAGTTCAATGGCAACATGGTGTAACAGGAGGTTTTTCCAGAAATGATATGGCCAGTACTGGAATGGACATAAAATCATGATATGATAGACAGAGCCTAAACATCCCCTTAAATTGGATTAAAAGGAAATATACCTTTGTTGTTACCTTTAAATGCAAAGTTAAAGAAGGCGGAACTCTTGCCCACATTGTTGTAGGCCTTACACTCCACTGTGCCGTTGTGCCGGAAGACACTGGAGTCTATGGAACTCTCAACCACCAGTTTTCCAAATGGTGACACAGATACATTCTGGAGCTGTACATCCACAGTTTCGACGGGAACGGTACACCTACAACAAGAGAACAACAGTGTGGGCTTACGCAGGGAAACCAAATCAGAGCCCGAGACTCCTTGATCTGGCACACTTGTACGGCAAAGCTACCAATAAGAACACCCTTCGCAGCCATCTGCCCAGGATGGCCTGAAGAGAAATGAAGCCCTCTCAGCCCAATGAGTGATGAAAGCACTGTGAAAGGGCAGGAAGGAGGAGTGATGATTTAGGGGATGGACGAGGACTTGCATCCTGATCGTATGTGCCCAGCTGGAGATTCCTGCCAGGTTCTGTCAATTCTCCAATGTTAGGTTTCTTTGGCTGGCCTCCCTTAAGAGTTCCTGAAAGAAGTGGACGCAAATGGTCGCCAACATCAGATCCTGCCATACTCAGAATCTCAGAAACAAATTTGGAAAAGGGTAAGTGATGACTGAAGATAGCACAGAAGAGGAAATTGCAAGAAATCAACAAGAAGGAAGACAAAAAAGGACTCAAAATGTGCAGCAGGGAGGAGCCACCCTGTGGTCCAGAGTTGGAAGCAGGTCCCATGGTGTGGCAATGACTGCTCTGGCTGCAAGGACCTTCTCTTCAGGAGCCAGTCCTTGAACACCTTCCACTGCCTTCTAAACATCCTAAAATACAGCTACACGAAGGCAGAGACCTGGGCATAGCCAAGCCTGGTGTATGCCAGACCAGCATTTGGCACTTGGTTTGCTTCCACATAAACATTTGGCTGAGCACAAGCTAATCTACTCAGGCCATGTCACAGAGGGCGCAACTTTTGCAGTTTTTATGCTTTCCTTATTGCTCCCTCAAACAAAATGTTTTGCTAAAGCCCACCCTAAAACAACAATCCAACATGATCAATCCTGATGCATTGCTGTAAAACATCTTCCATGAAAAATAAAATTTTCACTACCATTCTGACTATTCCTGAGGCCAAACTAAGCTTCTAAAGCTGGAGTGTAACATGGATGCTTTACGGGTAAAAACCAGCAACATCGACCCCATTTTCATGCTCAGGTAATTCGAGAGGACAATTTAAGGCTGAAGTGTGGACTCTGAGGGAAAAGCTACACAAAGGCAGGTGTTCCTTGTTTTGGAGGCCGGGCACCTAATCAAGGAGAAACACTTTTGCAAACCCATTGCTCACTAATGCCTATGTGTGTTGTAATTGTGAGATCATTACTTTTTGGTTACTTGGCAATTAACTTCTGAAGTAATTTTTTTTTCTCATGATAACTGCAGCCATATTTCCCATACACATTACCTCCCGTGTATAGAATAGAAATCTAATTACTCTGTCCTGGGAAATTGCTTTATCTACCTGCAGGCTAGAAATTGCATGATAAACCCAAAAAGATAACCATCAAAATAGAGAAGTCACTCAGTAATCATTTTTCAGCAAACAAAATTAATGTCAACCAGGAAAAATATAGCCATTATCCCTTCTTAAAAAGCCACAGAGATATAGGAGGGGAAAAAAAATAATCAAAACACAGCTTTTTATTCTAAAAAAATAAATAGTCTGAAAACACATTTGAAATTCAACTGAATTATAGCCCTTCCCTTCTGCATTTTAAGCAGTGCCAAAAATAATCGGCTCACCTTTGCTCCGTTCCCGCACAAAAATACCACTCTATTATGGGCTTCGGGAATCCTGCTGCCACGCACTGGAGAATGCCATTCACGAGCCTGTCAGATGTCAGGATTTCTGGCTTTGCTGCAGGAAGAGGAATAGCCATATGTCAGTCTACTAAACAGCCACGCCACCATTTCCCCTATTCTCTTTTTCATCCCTAGGACCTTCCGGAGGCAGCCGAACAAGCTAAGGGACTTACTGCTCACCCAAACCAGAGATGGGAGACTCCCGGAGGTGGCGGGAGAGTTTAGTGGGTATGCTGTCCAGCCCTGCATGGTCCCTCCTCGTCCACCTTAAGATACAGAGACTCTATATACCAGACACTGCAAGGCCAGCCTCGTTGGTTTCTGTTTCAGGTCAATATCAGCATCCTTAACTTGAGACTCCTTGCCAATGGGGCTTCAAGCCATTCTTCCTGCCCGACACTTCACATTATGGGGAGTGAAATGGATGAAATTACAAGTTGTTGCGGAAAGACAGAAGCTATACTTACTCTCTTTTTAGGGAGTGCAAGAGGTGGTGCTGATGAAAGATTTGGATTGTTGTACTTACAGGGAAAGCTAAATCACGACAGTGAATGACAAGTGTGAGCACCTAAACCTTTATTTCACACACAAAACACAGAAAATAGAAGAGGAAAACAGCCTAGGAGTTTTGTTCAGTACATTTATCTACAGTCTGAGTATAATCAGCAAAAACATAAATTGTACCAGCAGGAAGACTCTAATTTGACAGCCGTGTGTAACTACAATAATCAATTGATATTCAACAATTTCATATTCTTGAAATTATTTCTAAAGTGAAAGGAAGGTGAGTGTCTAGCGCAGTTAGGACGGCACTCCATCTAAGGGATTCTGGTTCTTTGATGTAGTTAACAGCATCACGTGGGCAGAGAGGGTAGCATGGCCACCTACACCGCTGTGAGAGCCAGCAAGGCAGGTGGGTGGTGGACAATCCAAATGGATTAAGCTCCGGAATCCCTCTCTTAATTCTGTTTCTTCATTCATAGAGAGGGAATGATGATGGTCACCTTGCAGAATGATAATTAAGGTGATGGAACATGCAAAGAACTAAAGAACGAGGGCTGTTGAGATGTCCTGGCAGGTGAAGAAGGCTGCCACCCATCCTCACTATCTGAGCTTGATTCCTGGGACTCACATGGTGGAAGGAGAACTAAAAGACTCCCCCTCCTTGCCCTCTGACCTCCATGTGTACGTTGTGGTGCACACTGCCCACCCCCATACACACAAATAAATAAATGCAATACAGTTTTTTTAAAAAAGAACTAAGAACGACTCATGGATGAATAATGATACTGCTATTATTATTGTTATTATTGGTAATCTGGTTGTTTTCTATTAGAATACCCTGCTCCCCAGTTAAGCGAGTTAGCTACAGATTAAGATGGCAATATTTACCAGCCTTCATTCTCCCTTTAATGCTCTGAAAATTGTGTGTATTAATCTGAAGCACTGGGATTTCAACGTCAATTACACATAACTAATAAGCGCAATAGATGTGAGACAGAAAGATTGACAGGTCAGAAATTTAAGGAGTTCATTTCCCCAAAGGAAGGTAACGGTGATAAATGACATCTCCGCCGAAGAACAACTGCTCAGCACCTCGCCTCCTCCGAGGCAAGATAAGTTGGCAGGGACTGGTGTCCACATGCATGGCACACCCACCTGCCACTCAACCTGGCCCTGCTGATGGCAGGCCGTTTTGGCAAACACACACAAAAGAGCCATTGCTCTCCAAAGCCATCTCAAGGTAGGAGAATCCTTGAGGACTTGGATCTAATGCCAGCTTTCACAAATAGAGCAAGAAGAGGAGCCATCGTCTTTCGAAAGCATCCATCTGGCAAGTTTCATTTAATTATCACGGGCAACTGTGGGATCAGGCTGAAAAGTAGGACACAGAAGAACAATGGACTCTTAGGAGCGTGCTGCTTTGCTGGAGCCTGCGGAAGCCGTACGGCGGGTCTCTCTGGACTCACCTCAAGACTCACCTCCTTTTCTGAGCAACCCCACTTCCCCCAAGCCAAGTTGGCTGGTGTCTGTCTGTGTTTCTGGAGCCCCTGGAAGCACTTGACTTTGTTGTGCAAGCTCATGCTTTGCCTCCTCCTTCAGACTTTCAATGGCAGGAGCCACATGTTAGACTAATAGTGTAGGTCTGGTGGCAGCAGACACACCATAAGAGCTGGTCAATGAATATAAACTACCCAAGGGAACAAGGGATCAATGTCAGGAGATAACCAGGAGAAAGGCCTAATGGTGGGTTTCCTGGGCAGGAGAACTAGTTCCCTTGCTCTTTCAGCAGAAAAGCAAAAGACAGGAAATCTACATGTACGCCCGCCCAGACAGACTGGAGTTCCACCATGTTAAGATGGGCTTTTCTTGAGTTAACACAATAGAAAAATAATTCCTAACTGCTAAAGAGATACAGTTCTCTACCTATGGGTAATGACCTCTCTAGGGGTCAAGATATCTTACATATCAGATATTCACATTATGATCCATTACAGTTATGAAGTAGCAACAAAATAATTTTTATGACTGGGGGTCACCACAACACAAGGAACTGTGTTAAAGGGTCACAGCCCTAGGAAGGCTGAGAGCCACCACCTTGAGGCACTAATAATGCTGACCTCTGGCCAGTAGGCTTATGGATAGTTTCCACTTCATTCTTTTTCTTATCATGCAGTGAACATGGAGACAAAAAAATGAATGTATAAAACATTTTAATTAAAAAATTGGAACAGCTCAAACTTGCACCATCAATTATACTTTGCTTTAATGACAAGTGCTCTCTAAGATCCAAGCCTTCTAGCGTGACACCTGGTAGCAGTTACATAACGGCCAGCCTAAGCCAGCCAGCCATATTGTGGTCTGGCTGGCCTACTTGCTCTTTCCCGTGTGTTGGTTAATCATGTTTTTGTTTTTAAGCTACTATCCCAGGTTGGTCATAATCCGAGGCTAGATGAATTGCTTGCCCTGTTGGGACTTCAGAGGGTCCTAAAACTCAGAAACACATTAGACCTTCTGAGACACTAAACGAAGATTCCTGCCCCGCCCTCACAGCCCACCTCCCAGCTTCTATAAGCTACAGATCTGACCCGGTGCTTGGGTTTTTGGTGCAGAGGGCCAGAGAAGCAGCCTACGGGTGACAGTTCAGCATCTGTGCCTGCGGGTCCCTGTGAGGAAGTGTCTCCTACAGTTTTGCTCTCCTACTTATTCCCCGTCTCAGCCCTGTCCCTCAATACTGGTGGTGTGATACTTCATCCTGAAAAGGCTAAGTCACACTGGTCCGGCATAGGCTGTCTGTGGCAGTGTTAGGAAAATGTTTAATGCATAAAGAATGAGCTAGGTAGAACTGATTCCTAAAATGAAAATCTGAGCTTATCTGCATTTTATAAGTGGCTCAATGCACTGTGTATGGCATTAAATATGCATTCCACTGCTAAAGATACATAACTCTGCAATTCTCCAGGTTAAGTCAGAGCTGTGGTTTCTCAGACATCCTGAAATAAGTAGGATATCAAATGGCACATTGTCTAATTCCTCCCAAGTTGGGGTTTTTGATAAGCTTAAGAACTGTCTAAGTTACATGCTTCCTATGCAGATTTTTTTAAAACTAGCCCTTTCCATTTGAAAAGCATCATAGACTTAAGCCATCCCAACAACACTGGTCGTCTGGTAGGCAGTAACTGTGAGGATCTGTTGTCTGTGCAATTAAAATCATAAACACCGATTTACCCCGCTGATTGATCTTGACAAATATCCTTCTTGCTACCATCAGGGCCAGGTGGGAAGCAGGAACAAAAAGGATTTTAAGAACAGGATACACATAGCAAGAGCTGGCGGTGAACCTCTGGAGGCTCCAGGTCTCTGAACCCCAGGAGAGAAGCCTTCCATCTATGTCCTGCAGGGCAGTGCTTCAGAATGGAGTTCTTCTCTGGCCCCGCCCACCTTAACCAGCTCCCATGCTGTGTGCAATTTGCCTGTACTCTATAATCAGCAGGAGAGGGGGCACAGACGTGGGTCTCCAAATAATAAAAGACCAAATGGAGGGTGGTCGAAAGGATGACTTTCTGTTCTTATAACTCTGGGTTTGCAGGGGCAGAATGGGGGCACAGTGGGCGTTTTGAACAATTTGTCAGGGGCCTGGAAAGAGTCTACATTTCTGCTACAATACTGTTATAATGGGAGGGAACATAAGCCAGCTCACATAGGAGTATAAACCATTTTAAAAAAATTAAAAGAATTGTTATAGGCACGTGTTACAGAAATCCTCAGAATAGAGACTTTGGAAACATATTGCCTCTTATCCCTTCTTGAGGATATCTAAAAGTGGCAAATGGGTGTTTCAGACAGAGTCTCATTATTAGTCCAGGGTAACTTCAAACTTCTTATGTAGCCAAGGATGACCTCAGATCCTCCTGCCTTCAGAGTGCTGAAATTACAGGAGCATGCTGCCAAGCTCATTTATGTTGGCGATCAAACCCAGGGCACCTCCATGAATGCTAAGCAAACTCTACAAATGGATCCCCACATACCACCAACCCCCAAATAGGCATTTTAAAAAGTAAATTTGTCTAAAAAACGAGTAACAACTCTATCTATATCTATCTAATTTATTTCATTTTTATTTTATGTGCTTTAGTGTGAAGGTGTCAGATCCCTTGGAACTGGCATTACAGACAGTTGTGAGCTGCCATGCGGGTGCTGGGAATTGAACCTGGGTCCTTTGGAAGAGCACACAGTGCTCTTAACTACTGAGCCATCTCTCCAGCCCCCAACTATACATTTTAAATACAGAACCCATTCCAACAACAAAATGTCACTTTCATGAAGTGATATTCCCAACTAGATTATGACTTATATTTCAAAAATCTTTCTGACCTTTTTAAAAACTACTTAAAATTATTTTTCTTAATTTGTTGGCTGCTCAGACCTACATGTACAGTTTTCTGAATCCCCATTCTAAAAATCCATCAGTAGAACCTCTAGGGGCTGGGGCTGGCCATGCCAGGGTAAAATAAGGAACTGCACTGCAGCTAGGATCCCCAGTACCTACTGTTAAACATCAGGTGGGGTACGATGGCCCACCTATAATCTCAGTGCTGGGAAGCCGAGACACGGCGTCCCCAGAGCTAGCTGGCTACCTCCTACACCAGCTGAGTCAGCGAGCTCAACGTTCAAGTGAGGGACCCTTGCTTTAATACAGCGGCCTTCAACCTTCCCAACGCTGTGACCCTTTAATACAGGTCCTCGTGCAGCGAGCCCAGCCATAAATTTTGCTGCTCCTTCATAACTGTAATCTTGCTACTGTTATGAATCATAATGTAGCTATCAGATATGGGGAGCCCCCCCAACGGGGGTGCAACCCATGAGTTGAAGACCACTGCTTTAATAAAGTAGAATAGGATCACAAAAGACATGAAACACGGCCTCTACACACACTTGTGTGCCAGCATGTCCACACCACATATACAATCTAGAAAACAAACAAGACCAACCCTCCTAGTTTCAAGATAGAAACCCCAACATAATGTCCCTATTTGCAGAAAGCCTTCTCTCCTCAGACTCATTAAGGTCAATTCATAGGATCCTCAGTGTGATGTAGCCCAGATGTGAGCAGGGGACCAGAGCGTCCAACACAGCACAGCTGTGCAGGCCGCCAAGGTGCACGGGCACAGGTTGAGATGTTATTTTCCTACTCTGCAAAGCAGGCAATTCATTTTGCCACATAATTCAGAGGATATTGACATAGTGCCCACAGAAAAATTATGTACCTATTCTTGGATTAATTTAAATTCCCCACTGAATTAGAGGCGACCCTGCATACATTTATAAATGAACGGGGCTAATTTGATGTAAAAACACACCTGGCTCAAATGAAAAGGAAATTTCCACACAGCAGAAGGTTCACAATATAAAAAGACTGCTCATGCTGTTGTCAGGAAGTCAGGGGCAACTTAATCACAGTTTGCAGTTGCACACTGAACCCATTTCCCTGCTTTTCTGCCATTTAATTAAAAAAAAGAAAAAGAAAAATGGCTAGACCACACAATCCACATAGGCAACAGAGCCCCCAGGGAATAAGGCAGGTGACTGAATTCAAATACACACTCCATCAGTGGCACACCCCACTTGACAAATTATCTTAGGACACATGAAGGAGTAATAATGGCAGCACTTGGGACAGAGAAATGTTTAGAGATATGTTTACTGCTGTCTTTTTTTCCAGAGTTATAGAGAGATCTGAGTTCTATGGTAACAACTGGGTCCCATATCTGTTTGATTCCTTCCTATTTCAATGTCTACAGCCATTCTAGTGTCTAGAGATTGTCTTTCTATGAAGAGATATGATGTCACATCAAGGACTCAGTGGGTAAAGGACTTGCCCCCGAACCTAGCAAGGGAGTTCCACAAGGTGGAGGGAGAGAACCGACTCCCTTAAATTGCCCTCTGACCGTCACACTCACACTGTGGTATGGACAAATTGCACGTGTGTGAGGGCTAGCACACAATACAAAACAACTGTTAAAAAAAAAAAACAATCCTCAGTCTGAGTTTAAGAGGCAATAAAAACAGATCTCAAATAAATGTACAGAGTCTACAAACAGATTAATGTGAAAAGACTGGCAACTATTTTTACATAAATTAAGTAAAATGCTAACATAACTTGAGAGTTACTCTTTAGAATAACCTTTAGACTGGTCCTGGGAACTGGCAGTGTGTGGAAGACACAAGAGCGTGAAACATAATGACAGATGGCGACTTCATAACTTCCAGGCACTTAGGGAAGGTCCCTCACTCAAGGTGAAACAGTGATTATAAACTCCTGACAGCTTTCTTTTAAAACTCAGTCATATCATTTTTTTGAACTGTCTTACTTCATAATGCCTCAAAATTGTATGACATGTGGGCTTAAAGGGATTATGAAAGATCTGCACAAAGAGATACCAAAGGGAGGCTGTGGGAGAGAATTCTATGACGTGGAAAGATAATCTCAATACCTCTGTCCTCCACACCGAAAAGCCAGGCTCTGAACCAACACAACCCCACATCTGTTGAGATGTGTTTATTTTATGTATATGACTGTTTTGCCTACATGTATGTATGTAGGTGTACAAAGTGTGTGCCTGTGCAGGTCAGAGGAGGGCACCAGATCCCTTGGAACTGGAGTAATGGATGGTTACAAACCAGCACATGAGTGCTGAGAACCAAACTTGGGTGTGCTGTGAGGACATCCAGCTGTCAGCCTGCCTCTCTCTCCCTCTCTCTCTCCCTCTCTCTCTCAGAGTCTTGAAGAAGATAAAATATAAAATGAGGGGTATTAGCAATGGGAAGCAATGAAATGTCCAAACAAAACTTTTTAAACACTAAATTATAAAATTTGCTTTTCATTTTTGCTTCAACATAACTTGTGAGGTAAGAAAAACTTGACTTTAAAAAGCCACACAAAGGCTACATCCAACCAAATCTGCAGGACAGCCTGCATGCAGCCCGTTTGCCAACAGTGAGGACGAATCTGTCAAGCCAGCCATGTAGATCACTTCAGACCACTACCAGCCATCTGGGTTACCCACCTGGCTGGAGTCTCAGGGTCCTTTGCCAGTGTGAAAAAGAATGGCGGCCTGCCTTCAGGTCTGCTCAGCGTAGGGGCGTGGAGTCTGCCCTTGAAGAAGATCCTCACGGAGTAAGGCTACATCCCCATGGCCGTGGAAGCCCCCACAGCTTCTGAGAAGCAAGTAGACAGTCAGGACGTCCATGAAGCACCACTCTAATTATTGTCTCAGAATCCCAACTACTTCCGCCAGGACCAAGCTTCATAGAAGCACTTGAAGGCAAAAGCCTTTTAATACAAAGCCCCACAGAGAAATGCACTGGGGTTTTTCAAACACGACAGCTTGGACACACACTTGTTTAGAAAATCTTACAGCCCTGACCTTAATAAAAAACAGGCATGCTGGGAGTGTGGCTCAGCAGCACGGGGTATGCAGAGACCTTAGAGTCCAACCCCAGCATCTGAAATCAATGAGGAGGAGGAGGAGGAACGACAAAGACGTGGGAGAGTATCTCCAGTTATGCGGAGAGTTCTAGCTTTGCTGTCATTGTCCATGAGGGTCCTCAAGGGCAGGCTCACTCCAAGCTCCCAAACTGAGCAGTCCTTGGAGGCAGGCGGCCATTCTTGTCTTCACACTGGTAAAGGACCCTTAGATTTCAGCCAGGTGGACAACCCAGATGGCTGGCAGGCAGTCGGAAGCCATCTACATGGCTGGCTTGACAGGTCCACCTTCACTGTTGGCAAATGGGCTACAAGCAGGCTGTCCCCATACAGCAGCTTCCACCTCGCAAGGCTCTAGCCATCTGTAACTGGATTTATCTATCAATGACCCAAAATAAATCAAAGGCAGTCCGGACTTTGCAAATGTGGTCAAAGGGGAACTTTCTCATCAAGAACCTTCATTCCGGGTAATTTATTGCTCTGGCTTGATTTTTTGTATACTTCAGGGTCTATAAATAATCATGTGAGGACCAAGCAGGATGTTAATTATTGGATGTAGTGACTTAGAAATAATCCAGTATTGGACATTTTCTTAAATTGTTTCCGGTGCCCTGTTAGCACCCTTCCATAGAGGGTGACATTGACAGTCATTCCGGTGTGGATCCAGCCATCACTGGGGACTGCAGTCTGGCTTAACACCAGTCGGCTCTATGGAGGCGGCATAAGGAAGGTGAGCCCCTCCTGTCCCCTGCCCCAGCAGTCCTCCTCAATGGCTGGGGACTGTCACTGAAGGCCATACATTTAGGACTGGAGGAAAGGCCACTGATAACGCTTTTATATCTCATTTAAAATCCCTAAGGCTGATCTGCACATGCTATCTGATGTTGTCTCAAGGTTTAAGACAATTCAGAGATTTAAAGATAACTAACATTATAGCAAGCGTCATCTACTTCAATAATTATGTGAATAATCCTGGACTCACATGGATATGAGGTTGAAAGTCAAAGTAAAGTTATAGATTTATTTTGCTGACTGCCCCTTGGGAATCCACTAGAAAGCCTTTCCTTTATCCAAAAACAAAACCAAACAACCCAACAACAGACCAGAATGAGAGAAAAGCCAAGTGAGTGCGTTCAAGTTAAAGTACGTACCTGGCCTTTGATTTTGGGTCTGACCGACATTATAACTGTCTGACCAGGGAGGGAACCACAACCAGAGGCTTCCGGTAAGCAGGGCAGCTGCCCACACAGCAGCCAATGAGTTTTTTTTGTTTCTGATTATTTTTTTAATAAATTTATTTATTTTTATATCAATCACAGGTTAGGTTTTTTGCATCCCATGCGTAGCCCCCTCCCTCCCTCCCATCCTCCCCAACCCTCCCTCATCTCCTCCCCGCCCCCTGCAAGTTCACCAACCATCTGACCCCAGATCATCTTGTCTCCTCAGGGCTGGCTGCAATGTCCTACCCCGGGATCTAGCCAGTCTGTCACTCCCCGGCTTGTATGGGGGAGGGTCAAAGAGTCAGCCTTCAAGCTCATGACTGAAACAGTCCCTGTTTCCCTTACTAGGGTCTTCAGTTCACCAATGAGTTATCATGGGCAACATCTGAGCAGGGGTTCTAGGCCATATCCATACATGGTCCC
>CM053743.1:32684269-32727180 GCA_028658305.1 Pachyuromys duprasi
TGATCTTAGAGCCTGTGCTGTTGGTGTTCTATTCAGGAAGTAGTCTCCTGTGCCAATGAGTTCTAGGGTCTTCCCCACTTTCTCTTCTAACCAGTTTAGTGTGTCTGGTTTTATGTTGAGGTCTTTAGCTTTGTGCAAGGTGATAAATATGGATCTATTGGGAAAGAGCAGTGCCTAATGGAGAAAGCACACTGTAGTACCATTTGGAGTTTTACAATTGTATGTTTTCCCCCATTTTTCATATGCAAAAGAAATACTTCACTGTCTTTCCCCCCAAGGGCACTAAACTTGTCAGAACTAAGAGTCTGACATCTCTGTACCTTGGATGAAGCACTCCCGAGAGGAATTATAGTCATACAAATTCAATGGGAATGGGGTGGGGTGTGGCTTTTTTTTTTATTTTAATGGAAACTCCAAGCCTCCTCATATAAGAAATTAGCCACCTACCCCCACACTAGTTACACTGAAATCTACATATTTTCCACAAAAAAAAGGACTTTCAAGCATTTAGGCCATTCCAAATCAAGGACTTTGCATTAGCATTTCTTAGCACCAACTCTAGTAAGCAATTACGCATCAGTGTCACTAAGCAGCCTAAATTTCTCGGCTAACCCAGCACATTTATTATCTTGACTTTTATTAATTCTAATTTTTGCAGTGCATAATTCCTTTCCCCTGGAGGCTAAGCTTATTTACAGAATAAACTATGCAGAGAATTACCCATAACTGTCACCGTTACCCTATGATGTCAAAAAGAACACAATGATTCCCAAGGTTTTGATTTTAAAACAGTTTTGCTTGGTTGTTTGTTGGAGACTGGTTCAAACACAGCTCAGGCCGGCCTCAACTCACCACGTAGCCCAGAATGTCCTTGAACTTCTAACCCTCCTGCCTGGGTATATGAACCATGCTTTGGCTTGGTTTTACACAATGCTAGGGACCGGAACATGGCAGGCAACCATTTTATCTACTAAACCATGCCCCCAGCCCTTGATTTTATGTCCAATGCAAAAAATTAAATAATAAAAGAAAGAAACCTAACCCATAATACCGTCAAAATGTAACTGTACAGAGCATTTGGGACATGTTTCACAAGAGATGGACAGTTTGAACAAATATGCTCACTGTCAAAGCCATTTGTAAATCCAACTGTGCCCTGTGAGAGAAGTGAATGGCTTTTGTCAACTTAGCATTTCCAAGGAGCCGACATGAATGAAAAGGCTTCCTGAAAAGCTTAACCTCAGAGCGCAGACTCCAGTCCTCTCAGAGTGAAGAGGCAGGCATTCCATCAATGGCAAGGTGCCTGTTGGAGCTCAGAACAAGACTACAGAAGAGGCCCCTCCTGGCAGGGGAAGATCACTTGGCAACTGAGTGGTGTTCCACAGGCGTGACTGAAACTGCTGGGTAGAAAGGCAACTTCATAAGTCAAGCGGGAGAAAGTTCATGCCCTAGTGGCAGGTGACATGTTTGGAAAGGAGGGGAAAAGGACATCTAAATTCACCTCTGTTCCAGAGGCCCAAGCAAAGAGTAACATGATGAGCTTCTTGGTGGGTTCCAGGGAGTGTACTCAGCCATGAGGTGCTGCCAATGTTCCCCAGGGAGAAAGGCACCGGAACGCATACGTGGCACCTCAAAGGAGCAATATGGCAGACTGTTCCCTACACCCGTGAAACCTGACAAAGCCTATGTACTACCTACCTGATTCTTTATTTTGACTCCCTAGTAACTGGCTCTCACTGTATTTTCTGGGAGTACAGACCTATAGTGGATCGAGGATCTTGGGGCAGGTAGGTGAGAGAGGCCCTACCACACTCAGAATCAAGTTTTTGCATGAACAGTTTGCACATTACGCTTGCAAAAATACTGATTTGCCTATGGTCGTCTCTTAAATTAGTTGAATATTAAGGTTTTCAGAAGTAGGTAATTTTGCCCATGTGTAATATATTAAGCTCCCTTGATTAATATCTGAATTAATCTAGAAATATTTGAATTGGGGGCCAATGAGATACCAAATAATCAAAACTGTTCTCAGGAACAGAAATATTAATTAACACTTCCTTTGGAAGGGCGGTGCTCTGTGTTCCAGAGTTTGGGGCCGCTGGTTCCACCCTGCCCTCCTCTTAAGGACATACATGATCCGTCAGTAGATTAAAATATCGGTGACAGTCAGCAACACAAAAGTACTTAATTAAGTTTGAGGCCAGCCTGGTCTACAAAGCCAGTCCAGGCATCCAAGGCTACATAGAGAAACCCTGTCTCAAAAAACCAAAACCAACCAACCTTAATTATTGGCATGTGACACTTCTCCTAACTGAGACAGGGTCTCACTGTCAAGACCAGGCTGGCCTTGAACTCAAAGAGTTCTACCTACCTCCAGCTTCCAGAACGCCAGGGTCAACGGCACGCACCATGATACCCATCTCAGACGCACATTGATGTCTGTGGCGGCCAGCCTTGGTTGTTAACCTGACTGCTTCTGGGGCACTGTGAGGGAGTTCCTTGATCAGATTATTTGAAGCAGGAAAACCCAACCAAAATCTGGGTCTCCTTCAGGATTCCAGTGTAGACTGAAGACCAGGGCTCTCCAGGGCTCCTCCTGGCCCTGCATGAGGGCGGGACACTCAGCCTGGCCAACTGAATGAGGCGACCACTGCTGGACCACACCGACAACATTCTGTAAGGTGATCTGTGTGTGTGTTCCTTTAGAGAACTCTGACTGATACACCCTCTTAACCAGGGAAGCGCAATTTTAGACATGCTGATACAGCCAAGCACTCTAGACTACAGTAAAAAAGCTTCCAGAGTAGTGCTCTACCAGCTATTCTTCTTTTTCATTAACAAATGGATCTGACCACACCCAACATGCTACCATAGCAGGGACAGAGGGAATAAACATAGGTGAAACCACAGCAGGTAGGCTGCTCCAGGGGAGGGAAGGTCTTCTCGCCCGGCCCCCAGCCCCTCCCCCCTTACAGCCCAGTTCCTAAATTGTTCTTGTAGGGAATTATTCTGGTCTGAGCTGAACTATCCCCACAGGTGTGTGCATTTGGATGCTTGATCCTCCCTGGTGGCGGGGTTTTGGGAGAGCCTGAAACCTACAGAGCAGGAGGCATGGCTAGCAGAGGTCACTGAGGCAGGCCACCGAGGGTTGTCGCCTGGCTTCCAGCCTCAACTTCCTGATTAGTCATGAGGTGAACAAGTTGTAAACACCTACTGCCACAGACCAAACCCCAAAGCCATGCCCTCCCTGCCAAGATGAGCTGTATTCCCTGCAGGCAAGAACCAAAAGAGCCCTTTCCTGCAGCTGCTGGTGTATTATTCTCTTTCAGCAACAAGTAACTAAGACAGGAATGCTCCGCTGTCTTCCCAGCCACACACACCCTAACAGTTAAGTCACTGGGCTGTCTTCTGGAATACTCAGGTAGATATAATGGTGTCCACCTCTCCTATTCAGTGCAGGGCTCCACCTCGAAGAGCGATAGCAGTGCAGGACTTTGGTATTGGGGTTTTGAGGGTCCCATGACTACAGACAACTGGCCCCTCCACCACCACCACCGAACCAGCGGCTGCCTGCTCCCCCAGTACTCCTGAAGTACTCAGGAGTGGCCCGTTGAGAGCTGGGTCAATATCGCATTGATCATAGTGGGAGAACAGCCTTGGACACAAATAGTATATCACAGGCTGAAGAGAAAAAGCGCTGGAGAAGAGGAAATTCTTGTCAGGGATTAACAATATCTCTCTCCCACCCAATGGCAAACACCAACTCCTATTCAACATCTGGCTCTCCAGTCCAACGATCAATAATAATACAGTTTCTCTTAAACAGTTGCTAATCTCAGGCTCTTTGGCCCCTGTTTACTTCAAAGGCAGCCCTCAGAAATTCACAGCACTTCTACAAGGTCATGTGGCCACTGAAATGTAGGACAGGGAGCCGGTTTCTCTTCCAGCCACCAAACCACGAGGTCTTTGTTAAGGTCAAAATTATCATGAAACATTATTTACATAGTACACAAGGAACGCAGCTCTGCAGCTGTTATACACACGGGCTGCAGCGTGCAATAACACCAAATAAAAAGATAAGGCATCCTGCGATTTACTTACTGTTCACGAAAACATCAAATGTCACGGAAGCACTGTCATCCGAGTTGGACACCAGGAAGGTGTAAGTGCCCCCTTCTGTGTCTTTCAGTCTGGTCAGATGAAGTTCATTCACATATCTACAAAGGAAAGACAGTAAGTCAACCCCCCGTGGAGTCTGTCCTAGAGTGCAAGTCTCTGTCACCGCTCCTACCTGGAAAGAGTGCCTATGTGTGGGGGAATACCAAAGAATCATTTAATTCAGTGTTAACAAAACGAGCATACGTGCACGCACAACACACACACTACACACAGGCATGAACACACACACAGTCACTCTATTTGGGACAACAGCCTGCATCTGAAGACTGACAAATAGGCTAGCCATGCCTTTGGGGGCCACTGTCCCAGGCTACCTTCATGACCACTTCCTTCTCTGCCCACACTGTAGGCATACCCTGTACTCTGTCCTGGGAAATCCTAGCTCAGGAGCCTGCACACAGCCTTGATTTTCTTTCTTTTATTCCTTTTTTTTTTTTCAAGACAGGGTTTCTCTGTGTAGCCTTGGGTGTCCTGGACTCACTTTGTAGACCAGTCTGGCTTGGAACTCACAGTGATCCGCCTGCCTCTGCCTCCCTGAGTGCTGGTATTGTAGACATGCGCCACCAAGCCTGGCTCACCTTCAATCTTCACGTTGGGATCCACATAATCATGAAGTCCTCCACCCACTATCTCCCTCCCTTGCTTTTGTCAATAAGACTATTCTTGGCTTTCCTTTTACTCCCAGGCCTTTTTCCCAGAGGCCTCTGCAGTATTTGTAGTACCTGCTCTACTCAGGGATCTACAGGATGGTTGTGAGGAAGGAACTCCGTGTAATCCTTAAGCTAGCGCGAGATCTAGACGGCCAGGCCCGCTGGGCGGGCCATGGCCAACTCACAACGCTCAGTGGCCTCGCTCTTGCTCCCCTCTCACCACCCCGCAGACAGCCTGCTCAGATTCAACCACCTGCTGCTAGATCAGCCTTTCTAATCTCAGCCTCTTACGCAAGTGCCTCGGTCCTGCGTCGGGCTGTCCCCACAGACCCCTGTTGTGGGTACAGTTCAGCTCTTCTCCTACCTGGGTACTCCCCACACCCACCCTCTTTAGCCCAACCCTCAATAATCCAGGCGAGCCTATCAGTTCTCACTTGTGTTTATTCAACAGTCAGCAGCTCCTGAATGGAATAACATAAACTCTACCCAGCTACCAGCCCCTTACTCGTCATTTGATCTAGGTCACATCACCTCACCCTTCTGTGCCTTGGCTTCCTCTTCCACAAAGATGGAGGAAATTTAAGAGTGCTACAGGGTCAGAGAGATGCTAAAGCTACTTTCAGCACAAGTACCTGAGTTTGAGCCCTGGAATGCACATAAAGGTGAAGAAGAAGGTTGTCTTCTGACTTTCACATGCACTCTGGGAAACATTACAGCACATCCCTGCATCATCACATACCCACACACAATATCAAATTCAATTTTAAAAAACTTAAGTGCTAAGGCTTTATGCTGATATATGTAAGGTATATGTGACAGAAAAAAAATCAAAAGCACACAAAGTATTATTACTGCTACTATTGTAATTACGTTTTGAAGATCTAGTAAGAGATCTGATTGAAAAAAAAAAAAATCACCTAGCCTGAAGCTTAATGATTCACAGTTGCCACAGAGTTTTAATAATGATACCAACTTCCCTGTCTTTCTAAGGAGAATCATTATGTCCTGAAGATATGCTAGTCATTGCTTTAGGTTGCCGTTGAAACTAAGAGAAAAGTTAACCCCCACTTCCCAAATGAGAAACTGAGTCAGCATACATTCGCATCTGTGGAATACACCTTCTGAACCCACAGCAAAATGGAACTCTTGGCTGAGGGCACAGAAGTGTGTCCTACCTCAACTGGTACCTTGCCAGGCACTGCTAGGTCACCAGAACCCAACCTGGGAAGGCTGGTGGGGGAGAAGGGCACAGATCCTTCTTACCTGATGTTACTTTCATTATCAGCTTTCAGGTAATCTTCCCCCTTGTTGGTGGAGGTCCTGTTCATGTAGATCCACTGCTGGTGTTCAGGTTTGGGGTAGGCCTCGTACTCCACCACCAAATCTACGTTTTCTCCATCGTTTACAAACACTGTAGTGTTCTTCACAGGGAAGATGTTAATGAATCCTTTATCTAAGTGTGACGCAATAAGACAGTAATCAATACTCACAACTGACAAGAGCACACACGTCACTTTAGAGTCACAAAAATGATGACTTCCAGTGATGACTAGCACCAAGGAGAAGATGCACTCGAGCCCTGTGTCACCCTCCCTTGCTCTTCACTGTGCCCTGGGTAAGGCAGGGCACACACTAAGTCCTGCCCTGAGGGCTGCTGCCTCACTGGCTATTCCCTTAAAGGTCCTCTCCATCCACTGGTCTGCACGCTATGAGGCTCAAGTTCAAGATATTTTGCTAAATAGCCCCTACCTAAACCACGAAGAATTACAAATGTAGTAAGAAAGTGCCACTAGGTCAAGAGAATAAGCTCCAGTATGTGATAAAAGTGCTATTTGAAGAAAATGAGCATTGACCCTTCATACCACACGTTGTCACACCACAGGCCATCAGTCAGACAGCAGATAAAACATGGAAACCAGGGAGGGGGTGGGTAGGGATGGGTGCTTTTTGGAAGCGACCAAAGGGAAATATCTTAAAGGGTAAATTTGAATGAAGGTAATGGGAGAAAGGATGTTTAGCTAAACCGGTAATTAAAACATGGATGGCACTCTCCATTTATTAAAAATAGCAAAACTAATTTAAAATAAACCCACAGGGATCTCAAGTGTGTTCGAAGCGGCAGGAAGAACCGCACAGGACAAACTGGCATGCTGCTTCTCAGAAACCAGTGAGTGATCGAGATTTTTCTTTTTTTAAATTATCTATTTTTAAGTCTAAATCCTATAATTTCCACTCGAGGGCTCTTCTTAAAATGGGCTACAGATGCACAGAGTGCTCTCTGGACAGGTTACAATAACTCTCGAAATGACAGACCACTGGCGAAGTAAATAGCGCAGCCTTAGAAATGGTTGTGTAATAATCCAAGAGTGAGCTTGAGAAAGAGCAATAAGCTAATTGCTGATATTATCCTTATAGCCACCTTTAGGGAACGCTTTCCTATGTGCCAAGAACGGGCCTCGGGTGCTCTAGCACACACTTTTATTTAATAATTATGACATTTATGCTTACAATCCTTCTGGAACCTGGAGCTGTAGCCTCTCATGTATAGGTGAAAAACAGGTGTTAGGGTTTTTCTGTGTGTGTGTGTGTGTGTGTGTGTGTGTGTGTGTGTGTGTGTTTGCCATCTATGTATACGGTACATGCACATTAAGAGTGTGGAGACTAGGCAGGTAGTGGTGGTGCACACCTTCAATCCTAGTACTCCGGAGGCAGAGGTGGATCTCTGAGTTCAAGGCCAGCCTGGTCTACAATTCAGGTTCCAGGACAGCCAGGGCTACACAGAGAAACCCTGTCTTGAAAAACCAAAAAAAAAAAAAACAACCAAAAAAAAAAACCTGTAGAATGCAGTCTCCTGTCAGACTAGAGCAGGACTCCGGGAGTCTTTCACTGAGTCAGAAACTAACCATTTCAGCAAGAGTGGCTGGCCAGGGAGGATTTGAACTCAGTTCCTCAGGTTTGCGGAACCCCAGTGTTCTTACCCCTCTAAGCCATCTCCCAACCCTACATTAGAGATTTAATGATAACTAATTTATAGGTGATTCTTGTAAATCTCTAATGTACAGACAAAATCAATGATTTATATTTGGATCCAAAGCCATATAGGCAAAGTCTAGCATTGAACATGGGTCTAAGAGAAGCCAAGAATGGTCTCTTTTTTTAGAGGCTCTATACATTTTAAGTGAGGGAGAATAAGAATATGAATAAAATTGTATGTATAATTAAGAACTCATATACAAAAATAAAAGCAAAATACTCAAATCTTTTTAAAAAATAGCTACATCAAGTTAGAATTTAAATTTTATTCATTTTCAAATGCTTAAAATTAATTGTAAACTTTCACTAACTTTGCAGTTATCTATGCATGCACAAGAGGATGCCATTGCAGTTTATTTTTTTTAATGCCCTCTGCTTGCCTAATGGTTCAAAGTCAAAAACGCAATCCAGTGTAGTAGTGTCTTCTTATCTACTGAGCCTATTTGGAAGGGATTAGTTTCAGTAAGGAATGAAAAAAAAATCATCCAAAATAAAGGCTTGGAACTGGCCCTGTCCTAACCCACTAATGACATAACCCCTGCCACTCTTTGCTGTTTGCTAGATCTTGCTGTGTTAAAAGAATCAGTGTTGCTACACAAGGTCATATATTCAGATAGCCCACAACGGGAGAAATGCCATGGTTACCACCAATAAACAACGGAAGCAGTCCTCAGTTTCCTGTTGTCTAACCTCGCTCCACAAGGATTTAACCATGAAGAACACAAGTGTTAAAGGTTTGGTTGCTAGCAAATGGGCTTGTGGGAAGCGACTGGGTCCTGAGGGTTCTAAGTTCATCAGTGGATATCCATCGTGGGGTGGCTTTTTGAAAGACATGGGCCACTGGGGGTATGCCTCTAAAGGCTCTATCTTGTGCCTGGCCCTTCCAGGCTTGCTCTCTGCTCTGGGCATCCATAAGGTGAACGGACATCTCTCTTTAGCCACCTGTTCCTCCTGTGATGTTCCAGCCTGCCTCAAGTCTACAGACTCAGAACCAAGAGCCAAGAAAAATCTTTCCTCCCTTAAACTGTTTGTGTCAGGCTTTCTGTCATAGTAGCAAAGGCTGACAACATCAGAGGGCTATGCTACATGGCAGAACAAGGCTTTAAATTCCTATAATGTAAGAATTTCTAAGACTCTATGTTAGGTATCATTACATTAAAAAAAAATGGAACTCTAACCAAATTGTTATAACATAAAAGTTTAATGTTTTTCAAGTGTTTCTGCATCAAGAAGTTAGTGGTCCATTAACTCTTAATCAGGTTCAAACTCTACGCCTGACACTCCCATAAAATCTGCCTCTTCTCTATCTCCAATGCTGTGGAAGCTGGAGGCTGCTTCTTCTGAAGGAAATGCAGAGGAAAACTGGGGTACATTAGAAAGCTAAGTAGCAGAGCCCCTAACCCCAAAACCAGGTCAGATTCTATCTACTCTTGCACAAAGCATGCACACTCATGCTCACAAACACACCCACACAAAAACAACCAAACACTAGGAGATGGTGGATTTGTTTCTTTACTCCACTATAGTAATGTTTTTGTGGTCTGTATGCATCCCTGTAACATCATGCGGCATGCCTTCACTGTACACAATCCTAAACCATAAAAAACAAAAAACAGCATATAGTCCCAAAGTCTAATTCTCTCCCCCATCCTATGTTGAATCTGAACCCACTCCTAGTCCCTACAGAATTACCCTGTCTTTGTCTCCTCCTGTTCCTGTCCCATCACAGCCGGCTCTTGACCCTCGACAAAACCAGATTCGGATTTCACAGCCACAGGGCTTTCCAGTCACACATTTCTAATTCTTGGAAACTGATGAATGGATTTTTTAAAATCCGATTACATACAACAATATGCTCAAAACATCCTTACTAATTGCTTTCTGGAGCTGAAGAGGAGATATCAACATGCTCTCTAATCAACTTAGCAAATTAGTGCTTATGGAGTTTAATATTTTAAAAGCATAGCCTTCTATTCAAAGTAATAAATGGCTCACGATCACAGTTGGGGACAGAGGAGTACACTTTCTGTGTGATGACTCTATAATTATAAGCGAAGTGTCTTCTCTGTGTTGAGAGACTTTTCATTAGAACTTGGGCAGAAATACCAAATTTTTATGACGTTACTACAGGAGAAAAAAAAAATCACAGAGCTCTGTTCTATAAATCACAGAAATCTTGGGTGGGGGAAAGAGAGACAAAACCAACACTGCATTGCTTTATTACTACTTACAAAGATGAGTTTCACCATTCTACATGTGTGTCACCAAAATCAAGCACCAAGAAAAGGGTTGCATTAAAAAGGCATGACAATATATATCATTTTATGTGTCAATTACAATAAAGATGGAATGGTATCTTTAAAAAAAAAATAGGTGAACTCAAAACAAAAGAAAACAAAAACCCCCAAACAACAAAAAACTAGGAATGAAATACTTTTGAGATAAATTAAAAAATAAAAAAGGAACCTACTACGCGCTACCTCTTCCTCAGAGAGGGAGAGGAGCCAAAAGGCTGGAGAAGCACAATCCCGCATAGGCCACAAAGGGACTGACAACTGAAAATAACATACCAGAAGACAAAGAGATACTCCAGGCTCCTCTGCTCATCTCTGACGCCTGACAAAGAACATTTCCAAACTTGAACCGCTTGGCTAGGGCTGAAATGTGAGGGGAAACTGAGTGTATGCTTTGCTTGCGGGGGAAGGGAAGGTGGGAAGACAGTGACAGGTCTGAACTTTAGTAACTGGTTTCCACTGTCTTTTGGGTAAGCTGGTAGGATCTGGTTCTGTTGGCAACAAGCTCCTCCTCACTCATTCACTCATTCATTCATTCATTCATTCATTCATTCATTCAGTGATAATACATTCTAAGAACCATTTCTTAGAATTCCCATTTGCATAAAAAGAAAACTATCTAGTAATTTCTCCTTTCCCTATTGCTGGTAATTTATACATTCCCATAGAGATATTTACCTACTACTTTCAAGGTTGTTGTGACATTTGCTGATCCAAAACTATTATTGGCATAGCACATGAACACTCCAGAATCATTAACTCTTGCTGAGCTGATAGTCAGCGTCTCCTGGCGTTCGTAGTCGAAGTCGCCCCGATGCCAGCTATTACGCTTTCTCTGTGCTTTCGTCTGAGGATTTCAGAAGGAAGGGAGGAAAAATCAAAGATTACCATATGATTTATATTCAGGATCTTTCCTAAATTAAAAATAGCGGCAATTAGTTCTCATATCAGCACTCGTTATACACTACTGAGGGGGAAAAAAAAAGTGTCATGACAAGCCTGTCAGTGGAGCCCTTCATGTCACAGGATTATATGGAAAGAGAGTCATTATGAATGATTGGGGGGAAAATGGGAAAGTCATTCCAAGTTCTCTGCTGTATTAGATTTTGGTAGTCACTACAGAATATTACAGAATACTGATTTTCATGATGAGTCAGCACACTTACGTCATATTAACATTTCCTTTTTTGTTTTATTTGCTTTGAGACAGGATCTCCATATAAACCAGGGTAGCCTCTAATTACTGATGTAAGAGAATGACCTTGAACTTCTGAGCTACCTGCAGGGAACACAGGCACAAGCCACCAGCAAGCCTGGTTTACTGTGTCCGATGCATTGAACCCAGGGTTTCGGCATGCCAGGTCAGCACTCTGTCAAGTGGGCTACACCCCCAGCCACCCACCCCGCCCCACCCTTTTTATGTGTGCATCTAAGGACTGAAAGGAAACATCTAACCTTTTAAATTAACATTTAGCATCTTCAGAAACAAAATCAGAATGAGAATATGTGCAACTGACTTGCAGTTCACCATTGCAGTTATCATCCCAGTAGGATTTTCCCACCTACTCAAGGGATGAAGCACATGACATATACAAGAGCACATCACAAAGCATTTGAGCGGGCTGACAGGGAAGGACATGGCTCCACCCTTGTGTGACTCCTGTGATCTATCTGCAGACCAGACATGGAGAGATGCTTGCAAAGGAAATATCATGGGGAAAACTTTAATATAGGACGCTCTACTGAAAGCATTCGAAGAAGTCTAACTCTGCCTTCTGTGTCTTCCAAATTTTCTGCAGTGTGCACACTTTCCCATTACAGTCGTGAAAACAACAGCCTCAATTAAAGCAAGCAAGCAGGAGCGGATACTGGCAAAGACCAAGGGTGATGGCCAGAGACATTGCCCTAGCAGCCAGGTGCTGGTAATGGTGACAATGCTGGAAAGGAGCTTGGCAGGACACTGAGATCCTCTGAACATCTGTGCCGAAGGGACACTGTAAAAGACAAAAGTTCTGTGCTATTGACTGCAGTGACAACAAGAACATCCATCAGGTAAATGACTTTCCGGAAATGAGAGAAATGCTTATGGTACTTAGCAAAAAAGGAGACGAGGTAGCTTACATAGGCAATGCTCACACCTGGGAGCGGAGATGGGCAAAAGGCTAGAGGTTCAAGGTGAGCTTGGCCTACAACAGAGAGGAATCTATCACAAACAAAGCACCCATCTTAAGTGGTAATTCGTGCACATGGGCAAAAGACAAGAGAAACACAGAAAACACACGGGTGACCTGGCAGTAAGAAGGACTAGCCACTTGTGACCATGGAGTACTTCAAATGCTTCAGAATGTAGTTTTGAGTCCGCATAAAATATATCCTAGATTATACTTAGAATTATAAGATGCAGAATACATTATTAATAACGTTCATGTTACTTTTAGTAGGAAATGATACTATTTCACATTACGGGGCCAAATATGACATTAAAACCACTTGTTTTGGGAATGTGCCTATCAAAAAGATTTAAATGGCCCGCCCCGCAGCATCGCTAGCTATGTAGACAATGTCTTCTCTTTTTTTTCCTCTTATAATTGCGGTTTAAAATTTTCTCTTCAGGGCTGGGAACTGAAGGCCTCACACAGGCAAAGCAAGAGCTCTGCTATCCAGCTAACACTCTGCCCACAAGGTCTGGAATCCTGCTACATTTAAATAAACATGCGTAAAAGCTGATGGCCCAAGACTCATTAAAAGCAAGAGAATCTGTTTGGCCATTAATGAGCTGTGAGCTCGTGATCAAGTCAAAGACCCACCTGGCCTGGCCTTTGTTCCCACAGGGTGTGAATTAACAAACAGGGCTTTAAAGGCCTCCCCAATATGGTTCCCTGCAGATCCGAAACCATCCCTTCTGTGAGGTGTTTCCAGTGGTAGAAATCTCCCATTTCAATGCACAGCATCACTACCAAACCAAAGCAAACCACACTCGACATCCTCTCCCGCTGGCCTTCAGGCCACTGTTTCTGACTTCTCTCCGTAGCCGCAGAGATAAAGAACAGAAGGGACACCACTTCCTCCTAGAGCCAGAGAGTCCCCAACAGGGCACCAAGCACAAACTCTGAGATGGTCAGTGCAGAGCAAAATAGCTTGGTCAAAACTGATGTTCAAGCAACACCCAAGGTCAAAGATCATAAGTTAGCATGCCGACACCACCGAACTCAACATTGAAAGGGAATAGGATCGCTAGCATTTGGGAGCATCAGAAGGTCCAGCATGAACAAGCATTGTATAAAACCCAAGACTTGCACGCCTGAGCAAATAATCACAACGCTTGAGACTGTGCTGTAGCCCCAGTTTCTCATGAGTGAAACTTCTTCTAAATGGTCAAGATCAAACACTAATGGATTTTTAAAATAATCGTATAGTGCTAACAGCATTCCAAATTATGCCAAAGGATCAATAAAAGATTCATGGTGAACCCTGGCGGAGAGCCAAGAGTCCCATCTGCAAGTCACACATTGCATGCTGTCTGCACATGATTTGGTTTTCTTTAACCCTTGGAGGCACACACTGGGATCTCCCCAAAGACTTTCTAACACTGAAGGTTTAGCTGCCGTCGCCAGTGGGTTAATTGGGAATGGCATGCAGGGCTCCTGGGAACCGTGGTTCACAACAAAACTGCCTGGGGCAATTGAATTTCTCATCTTAAAAGGGCTAATTTTCAAGTATACACAGGCTCAAGTACATACACAGAGTCTAAATTGTTCTCTCATCTGAAATCGAGGATTATAGAAAGCCAATTAATATGGGATTGTGCTCTGTAAGGTTAGCCCAAAATCCATACAGAAGCTATTATTTGTATTACATTAGATGGTTTGAAAACCAAAACTTGTTTCTCTGTGCCATGGGTCTCTAGTGCAATCCATTCTCCAAGGCCAGTGGCAGGCTTCATAGACGAAGAAAGATATCATCCATCAAGGTCTGTACAAATGCCATCATTATGCGGATCACCATGGTTATGCCTTTAGCACAGAATTCTTTATGCAGGCATGAAATTGCCAATGTTGAACACTAGCCAAGAGGAGGAGGAAGAGGAGCAATAAAATGTGTTTTGCTTTTTTCCATTTCACATTCCCACATGTGAAATAAAGAGGAACTACTCATGATTAGGGAATCGTCTCACTAAAATTACTTAAAAATAGAAAGAAAACACAGACAGTGGGACTTTTAATGAAAAACTAAGAGTTTTCAAACCTTGTTATTGAGTATGAGACAAAAGAAATAAAATATCCAAATAAAACTGTCTAATATTGGTTACACAGTGCCCTTGCCTTCACAGGCATAATGTCTTTGGGTTTAAGCCTTAGCAACAAAACAAAGAGATGGGGTGGGGGATAGTCTGGCTAAAATTTATTTAAGATATGCCCAACACAGTATCTGACATTAGATATGTATTTGTCAACTCAATGAGAACATAACACATCCAAATGCTTCACATTATAGATAACCATTTTATTAACTGCAACAACAACAACAACAAAAAAACAGACGGAAAACCATTAGCAACTTAATCTCAGGTAACCAGCCTCACAGGGGAAAACCCAAGCTCCACAAAAGAGAGAACCCCATCTCCCAGGTGACCTGGTCATTCTGTGGGGATCAGAAGAGCTGTGTTGGGGCATGCACGACACCATTTATTCTTCACGGGGGTGGGGTGGATGTGCTCACAACTATTTCTATCATCTGGCCTAAGCAGACAATTGTTTTACCTGAAGGCTCTACAGTCCCTCCTGTGTTCGGGTTTGTCTTTTAGCTTCTGTACCGAAGTCATTTCAAATGAACAGTGGTAAGTCATAACGTGAGGCTGATGCCCTCTCTTTTCTCAAACCGTAGTGACAACGCGGCAGTTATTTGCCACTAATAATGAGCACATGTGTTGTCACAGGTGCAAGCAGACAGCACGTGAATTTGCTAACAGCCATATCTACCAGCAGAAGCATCTGAGGAGGCCAGTTTTGTAGGAATCTGTGTGATCTCCCACACAGACAGCAGCGCAGTGATAGGAACGAAAGGAGCTCTCTCACCTGAGTTATCCACATGGAGCCCACGGAAGTAGACACATCTTTTATGGTACATGTCACTGTAAACTTGTCCCCTTCCCTGAGGAGTTGACTTGTTTTACTCACAGACACAACTGGAAGAGCCTTGATGGCTAGAATTAAAAAGAAATGTGGCCCTGAAGTCAGACCGTCCATTATAGCATGAATTTTAACTTATTTTTAACATTCTGGGGTGTTTTTTGGATTTTTTTTGTTGTTCATTTGTTTGTTTTTGTTTTGAGACAAGGTTTCTCTGTATATAGCGTTGGCCGACCAGGCTGACCTCGAACTCACAGAGATGTGCCTGGCAACTTTTTACCATGTTTACTTTTACCATTCTTTTTTACCGTTTTTACCATTTTCACTTTTGTTTGTGCATATCTTTGCGTGTATGCCATGCGTGTGGGTGTCTGAGAAAGCCAAATGGAGGGATGTAGGCCACCCAGGGTGGGTGCTGGGATCTGACCTGAGCTTTCAGCAGTGAGCACTCTGAACTTCGAAGCCTCTTCTCTAGACACAGGCTTGTTTTTTTCTCGGCTGTGTAGAGCTTGCATTATATCATTAAAGAAAACACACAGCACTATACTAAGTGATCTGTACTATTTACGGGTCTAAAACATTGCTACCAGTTGTGTAATTCCGCCTACAAGCAAACGCACTCATACGGAGTGAAAAGGCAGGCATGCCCATGTCTGGCTTTTCCACTCAGGTGGAAGAGGTTAGCATCATGAGGCCGACTTCATCATGACCTGGAATACCCTTGGTTTCTTGAGGCTCAGTCTACAGTTAATAACGTTCTTTCAGCCAAATGGGTACTTTCCCCATACACTATACAATCACACCTTGCTTACTTCTGAGGAGTCCAGGTTTTAAATAATTAAACTCTCCTTCATTTTAATGAGTACAGTTTTTCAAAAGCAGATTAAGAATTCTCCTTATCAGTTGAAATCCCAAAGTGACACTGAATTAGATAACCTCAGATATAAAGCTTGATTTATCTTCTGGCTACTGAGAGGTTCAATGGGACTCCTCAGCGGTAAGTTCCGCAGGCCGTGGGCACTTTTCCTTCCCAGAGCTTGAAGGGCTTGAGAATTCATTAGAACCAACCAACTAAAGAAAAAAGAATCAGGTCATGTGCCCACAGCAAACTAATCTCCTCAGACTAAATCTTCCCATTGAGTAGGAACACTTGTGGCAAGGGTATCACTTAGGGGTGGGATGCCCTAAACCAGCAGGTTTACTGACCAACAGCCATGGACCTGTCACCCGGGAGGAATTCACAAACTCCTGCTATTACCTGGAAGGTGATGATCTTACTAGTAGCTTGCGCCCTGCTGGCCTAGGCCAACTGGGAAGAGACAAGTCTGCCCATACACAGGGTCTCCATGTCCCACATGGGGTCAGAAAGAGGCCATACCTGCCCTCACTTTCAGAATGAACTTCTCAGACAGCACCCATTTGCCCTGGCGCTGGGCAGCGCAGCGGAGACAGAGCCGGTGGTAGGTGCGCTTCACGTTTTTAATGGTGATGCCAGCCTTGGGGTTAGGGACAAAGGTCAGGTCCTTGGGCAGAGATTTCCCATCACACTCCCGGAGGGAGTAACTGGACACCTGTGGGTCTGTCAGAGGGCAGCGGACCAGCGTGTCGTTGTCTTCTTTCCCATACAAGGGAAGGCGAACCAGGAAAAGTGTGGCAGGATCTGAGGAGCAGAACAAACAGTCAGCGTGTTGCATGGCTGGACAGGGCCACTGAAAACACAATTCCTCTGCTTTTGTTTGTTTAGAGGTGGTCGCACTCACGGTGCAGCCCTAGCTGGCCTGGAACTTGTAGAGCAGGCTGCCTTCAAACCCACAGAGATCCCCCGGCCTCAGCTGCACCACATCCCGACCTCTGAGAGCTTCTTTAAAAGACTCAAAGTATTACAAGCTTGCACAACGCAATGGATTTCAATTTTTTTTTTAATTTTTAAGGACAATTTATTTATTTTTATTTTCTGTGCACTGGTGTTTTGCCTGCATGTGCCTGTGTGAGGGTGTCAGATCCCCTGGAACTGGAGTTATAGATAGTTGTGAGCTGCCATGTGGGTGCTGGGAATTGAACCCGGGTCCTCTGAAAGAACACGCAAGGCTCTCAACCCCTGAGCCGTCTCTCCAGCCCCTAATTTTTTACTTTTTAATTTACAGGTATGGGTATTGCTAGCTTGTCTGTATGTGGGCCATGTGTGTGCCAGCTGGAGACTGGAGTGGGGTATCAGATCTCCCGAAGCTGGAGTTAGAAGTGGTTGTGAGCTTCCTCGTGTGGGTGCTAGGAACCAAACTGGGTCCTCTGTAAACGCAGCAAGTGCTCTCAAAGGCCACGCTTCCAACACTCCGGCTTTTTATGTGTGTACTAAGGGCCAAATGCAGGTCCTCTGAGCACTCACGTGACTGATTAAGCTGTTGTCCCAGACCCCTGAAAACTTTAAAATTTATCCTCTCCACCTGGAAATCAAATGTCATATACACAGAAACAGAATCTGCTGCCACTGAAATATACTTGAATAATCATTTAATTAAAGACAAGCAAACAAATAATCAAACCTTCATGACCAAACTATGATCAGGAGCCACAGTTGGTTTTCTTGCTATACTTTCTCAGGCCCCAGGGTATAGAGCCTCCATAAGGTGCCACTTTCTTTCCTCCCAGAGGCACAGACTAGCTAAGGGTCTCACTGTGTGGGCCCCGACTGCTCCAGCTAACTCAGCACCTCCTCGGACAAGCCAGCGCCCACGCAGCCCATCGTTAAGCCGAGATGGTACATTCATTACCACCTGGAAATCACCAAAAAAATGCCATCTCCAACGTCACCAGCAGCTTGGGAGGTGGGCTCCACAATTCCAAAGCAGAACCCTGAAGCTAAGCTGTGGCTTATCAGTGAGCCTGTCCCCTCAGCTGCCCACTTAAGGAAGGACAGCTGATAAAGCAGTCAGAGGCACAGTCAATTTCACGGCGATCTTCCGAGGCAGCTTTATTAACCCCTGTTTGAGCATGCTAAGATTTGTATAATTGTGTTTCCCTAACAATCCCCTAAGGGAGACTGCTCGTCTTATCTAAAGACCACAGTGAGAAATGGAGGCTGGGGGCCGGCGCTAGGCAGCACATCTCCCAGGCGCAAGCAATGCAGCCACTACATACTCACAGAATCGCACACACGTTAGAAGTGACAGGCCCAGTCCCGATACAACCAGGGCTACAACCAGGACTTCCATTTCCTGCCCTCTCAACTGTCTCTTAAACTGTCATTAGTTTTGTTTTTACATCACGCAAAGGATACAACCCTGCGGGTTATTGACATAATAGCAAAAGCACACACACAAACTGCTGAATTTGTCTAGAAAATGAGGTATAGGAATCCAACTGTCACAGTGCTTTGTCTTCTGTTTCCAAGAGGTTGTAAGTGCTGAAAAGAACTCCAAGAGAACTTATGACTGACAAGGGATGCTTAGCTGTCTGAGTTGTTTTTCTGGAATTTACTCCCTTAAGGGTGGGCAAGTCCTTTGAAGCACTAGCCTGTTCAGGCCTTTTGAGGCCTTTGGTTCCCTGAAGTGTTTTTACTAAGTGGGAATATTTAGTATCTCAAGGCATTAAAATGCAGTTTTCCCAAAGGGCCTAATTTATTCTCAGGGTTGACTCCAAGCACCAGGACAAATGGGCTAACCAGACTGTAATCCAGTTACAGGCCTTGCAGACCCCCAGCTGGGGTCACACTCAAAGCCACTGTGAATCAAGCGATCTTGATCTTGGAAGGAAAACATATACGTTAGGCCTTTTAGAACCAGCCAGCAAAATTCTGCCTGTGGTTTGGCCACCTACATGTCACCTAAAAGTAAGAAAAGGGTACCAAAGTCTCTCCGCACAGCCACACATGAAGTCTGGCATTTACCTCTAACAAACACGTAAATTGAGCTCCTGAGGCCGCCACTGTTGATGCACGTGTATTTGCCCGTGTCCGTGGCCTCCGCTTTTTCCTGAATCCATTCACTGCGCTTATTCTCACGCACTTGATCAAGGGTCTCGAAAGTCCATTTGTCGAAGCTGGGATCAACACACGTTAGCCTGATCGTGTCGCCAGCTTCGACTATTAACTCTGGTTGTGCTGGCTGGATGGATGGGGGAGACGGCTCCCCTGGACTCACAGATGGCTGAGATGTTCCTGCCAAGAAAAACAAGGACTGTGTTGAGTGTGAACCGTCTTGGCGAAATAAGGCATTTCTTCTAATATTGAGTTCCATCTCTGTGCACACTACAATAAAAATAGCCCTGCTATTTGTGGCTGCAAAGGGAATTCTGTCTAAAGTTTAAATTCATCTATAAAGTTATTTTCTGCATCCTTCAGTTAGTCCTATGGGTCATCCTTGGTGTACAGGCTGCTGACCTACAAGCATAGCTTTCTTTGGGTCAACCATGCATAGGACCTGCAGTGATGATGGTCTGTCCTCACGGTGCTGCTGCAATAATATCCACTTAAAAACCAGAGCATCAGCCATTAGGTGGTGGCACATGCCTCCTTTAACCCCAGAACCTGGGAGGCAGAGGCAAGTGAATCTCTGTGAGTTCGAGGTCAGCCTGCCTGGTCTACAGAGTAAGTTCCAGGACAGCCAGGGCTACCCAAAGAAACCCTGTCTCGAAAAATCAAAACCACAACAGCAACAGCAAACATCTTACACAATGGAATTAGAAACACACACACATATGTTTATACATGTCTATATACTATACACGTACATGTTTTTATGTACTATATATACATACTACATAACACTATGTATTATATATATAAATTATATAGAATGTATGCATATACATGTATGTATATCTATATTATATATGTGCATAACTGTGAAAAGTATGTTTAAGAGAGTGTATATGACAGGAGGACATTCTTTTGTTTTTCTTTAAGCTTTGGATTCACCTATTCTCATCCAATATTCCTTACATGACAGTGCTCACAGAAATAAATATCTACGTATCTCCAATGTTTCAGTAAAAATGATGACCGCAACCTCAAGATTAGAATCTGAGGCAGTTTCTCTTCCAATCTGATCAACCTAAGGCTCGGAAAGACCACATTGGTGTGACATACATTCTTTCCATACATTTCACAGTTAAAGAAAGAACTCTGAAAGCACTCCTCATGCAAACCTGGCCAGCTGTGTATGTGTGTGTGTGGGGGGGTGTACCAATTCCTAAATGCTGCCCTTTGACCTTTAAAAGTACGTGTGTGCACACATACACAGTGATAATAAATAAAAATGGTTTCAAAGGACTCTGCTCAAGTACAGGAGTAAGTAAAATACAGCTATGAGTTCAGACTAAAGAAAAAGAGATGGGCTGGGCCTTGGCCCTGTCAAATGACGGGGAGGACAGGACTGAAGAGGACAAGACAGCAAGAAAAAATGGCCTGTGTGTGGAAAACAGTCCTGTGGAGGCATGATAGGTAAGGTTGAAGAACGTGGCAGACCACCAAGAGCACCCACACCTCCGCATATGCCTGGTCTAACTGCATGATGATTGTGGACAGAATGACTTCAGGATGGAAACATCCCCCAAACAAACAAACAAACCAGAGTCTACCAGCCAAATGCAGGTATGAAAGTCATGAAGAGGCTGATTTTGTTGTGGTGGTAGTTGCTCAACCTCCAAGGAAGTGGGAGAGCAGGGGAGGGAGGAAGGGAGGGGAAAGGACTAAAGGAGAGAGGAGGTAGGCCAAAGACCAGGCATTAGAAAGCGCCTTTAATCCCAGCACTTGGGAGGCAGAGGCAGGTAGATGTCTATAAATTTGAGGCCAGCCTGCTCTACAGAGTGAGTTCCAGGATAGTCAAGTCTACACAGAGAAACCCTATCTTGAGAAAACAAAAACAAAAAAGAAAAGAAAGTTCCAGAAAGAAGGTGGGATTGAGGCAGATACCACATAGTGAGACCAGACAGAAAAACAAGAATCCCAGGAACTGGCCAGGCATAGTAGCATATACCTTTAATCCCAGCACTTGAGAGGTAGGGACAGTCAGATGTCTGTCTGTTTGAGGCTAGCCTGGTCTACATAGTGAACCCTGTCACATTCTCTCTCACACACACACACTGGAATTCAAGGTCATAATTTCAGTGGAGTGGGAACATCTTCAAGTACAGGCAAAGAAGGACACAGAGTAAGGAACACAGGGGAGCATGTGCATGTGCAGACAGAAGGTACAGAGCCTGTAGACAAGCACAGAACGAAGGCACTGTGGAAAAAGCCTCAAATTGTCCCTTGCAGGCTTACATATGAATGAGCAGCTTCAATCCCTGTTTTGACTCCAACCAACGGCTTGCCTGTGAGTGCAACTGTGTCAAGCAAGGGTGATCCCACTCCAGGACAACAGCGACAGGGATTATAGCCATAAAATGTCATTAAGCACCAGCAACCAGAGAGATGCTGTAGGGTGACATAAGCCTTCCTGGGCCACCAGGCTCCAGATCTCAATGACCCAGCCTGCTTATGCACATAGAGCAGTGCCGAGTGATTTCAGAGGACTGGAAATATTCAAAAATATAAGTGGAGGTAGCAACAAATGAGGTGCTACTGCTTCAGGTACTTATATTCCAATTATGTAACCCCTAGTTGAAAAGAAGGAAGAAAGGGGGGAGGGGGAGAAAGGGAAGGAGGAAGGGACCAACCAGCTAGTTCCAGTGAATACAGAATACTCTCCAGACACTGACAGCAAACTTAATCCAAAAATTTAATTGATGTCTTACACTGTTTTATGAAATTTAAAAATAATTGCCACTAGAAGTATCCAGGGTTGTATTTTCAACAATGTCTTATAAGCTCAGTCTTCATACACACTATAAAATTAAAAAAGTTTTATTAGCATACAATGAAGGTAATGTTTATTGTCTTGTTTCCAAACTATCTTCAATGTCGTTATCATGGCCTCACTAAATAATAACAACAACAGAGACTGAGTGTAGAGAAACAGAGATTAGCATTAAAGGAGCATCCCTCAAAAAGATACTCTAGGGTTATAGGAATAAGAGGGACAGAGGTCTTGTGGAACCAGCCTGAGACCCGAAATGCAGCTCCTCAGTCCTGCATTAAAAGCCAAACAAGAAAGCACATCCCTGTATCTCTATCCTGGTGAGTAGACACAAGTGGATCCCAGGCCAGGCCTTCACTCATTGGCTCTGGCTGGCTGGCCTCGTCAGGGCAGCAGGCTCCAGGTCAGTGAGTGACCACATCTCAGGGGAGTAGAGTGATAAGCAGCAAAGGCAACACCTGAGGTCCTCCTCTGCCCTCCGAGCACAACGGTGTGTGTGCGCGCGCACACCACGCACACACTCAACTAAGCTGGGAAACCACTCTAAAATACACATTTTGGTGTGTGTACCGGATATTCAGCAAGCTGTCAACAACTTGTTTATTCGGCTGGTTTGTCCACACCAGGATTTTTTTGTCTTACTAAATGTACTTCCTTAATTACATCTGGCTATGGACAGTAGTAAGAGTTATTTTCTTGTCCCTGAACATGTTAATTGATGAACCGAGAGAAAATGACATATGATAAAACTCGCCACCCTGGAGACCGAATCTTATAATGAATGAGGGTCAGGTGGAGAACACAGCTGCTCTTCAGTAAGTGCTTATGAGTCCTTGCCGAACGAACATTGGCTTTTGCTCATCAAAACAAAACAAACACACAAACAGAAAAAAAACGGAAGGTCCCTTGACAGCAGGGGGTTGGGGTATATAAACAGACAACAGTGAAAAGCCGAGCACCAGGGCAGAGTGTCAACACACCCTCTGCTCAGAGCCTCTTCAAGGACTTGCAGTGTCTTCCCTATCATCTGCATGAAATTTATCCAAAATCAGGTCAGCTGAAGGCACGGGCTCAAACAGACCTGAACGGCAGCATTTCATAACATTAAATGCCACAACAGTCCACAAACATGAAACAACGTGTTGGGTGTTAACCCAACGAAATAGTAGTAAGCTGTGAAAGAAGAAATGAAGCGCTGACACATGCTACAACATGAGAAGACACAAATGTGTGTCCTTCCACACGTGAAGCCCTTGAAGGAGGGCAACACAGAGACAGAAAGGAGCATGGAGGTTACTAGGGGCTGGAGGATGAAGGGGCCCTGGAAATGAGAAGGAAGGCGACTGCCCCACACTGTGCTGAACTAGGAGAGCACACGCTATGTTGTGTATATTGTACCATCTTTCTGTTTTTGTTTTTTTTTTAACCCCAAAATTAAGCCAGGCTTGACGGTGCACCCCTTCAATCCCAGCTCTCGGGAGGCAGAGGCAGGCACATCTCTGAGTTTGAGACCAGCCTGGTCTACAGAATGAGGTTCAGGACAGCCAGGGCTACACAGAGAAACCCTTAAAGAATAAAAGAAATAAAACTAAATATAAAAAAGAAAAATGAACAGATAAAAAACCTAAAATTAAAATAAAACAAACAAAATCCCGGACAAGGACCACCTAAGCCTCCCCCAGCTGCCTATCCACCTCCAGTGGAGCCTCTGGAAGACACCCCCTCCCGCAGGGTGGCTTCAATTATGTCCTTTACAAATACAAATAACGAAAGCAAAAAACACAGAATTCTTCATTGTCTGCTGTTCCACCCAGTTCTGCTCTCTCAGTACCTTCCAGGAAGCCACCAGTGTGGATTCCCGATTCCCCACTCTGTGTGGAACCCCAGCTGAAGGACAGGCTGGAGTGCCAGGCCCTGGTGCCCCAGGGTGACCAACTGCTTGCTACACAAAATGCCCAACTCACCAGTTTGGGATGTGTATTGACAGTATATAACATATCAGTTACACGTATGACACACACATGCACACATATATGTAAGGGGGAAACAGCTGAAGGCTCATGATTAACAAAAAAACTGTAAGGGGTGCCTCACTGGGGGAGCTACTGTTGGATTTAATGTGGGTGAAACGTTTAGATTAGATTAAGATTAGAGGGGGCCTCCAGTTTGCAGCCTGCCTTCAGCATGTCTGAGGAGAACTTCTCGGGAGGAAAACTAGAATCCACAGAGCTTGCATTGGGGGGTGTGGTGTGTGTCCCGAAAGAACAGCCACTCAGAATGCCTTGGAGAACTCCCCTGACAATTAAGAGCAAACGAATCTCAAAGAATAGAATTTGACCCCTGTATTGAACATATAGTGTGTTGTAGAGCAACTTTAATTAAAAAAAAAATTAAAATGTCTAAGGCATACCTGTGCTTGTTATAGTGTGTCAGTTAACAAAACTGAGTCCAGACCAGTCATCCTCATGGAGTGACTGAGCCCGCTGCTCCCCCAGCTCCTGCAGCAATGGTGGCTCCTGCTAACCTTGTCATTCAAGGCCTTATTCGTTCAAAAGGACCATGCCTGCAAAGCCTGGATTTCTAGCTGGGGTTAAAAGAGGGGAAGTCGTGTCAAAGTCTTTCCTCCTTTGGAGGTAAATAATAAGGAACCAGGTAAAATGCTGGTTGGGAAGGGAACCCACGCAGAGGGGCCTAGTTTAGTTTTAGGGAAGTAGGCCTCTCTACCTTGTAGCCCAACTGTTCCTCAGTTTCTGTACTTAGTTACAATTTATGATAAAAAGAAAAACTAATGATGCGTGTATCAAATTGTTTCTGACATACTTTTACAGCCCCAAAGGAATATAATAGATAAGAACCAAGAGAGATGGACCCCAGTAATTGCCCACAACACCCTGGAGACCTTACAAAGATGATACTGGGAATAGGACAAAGCTGGAGGCAGTGACGAAAGGCCCAGTGAATGTCATGGGCCCTCAAACCACTCCCAGGGGTAGGGGGACTCTGAGTTCCCCACACACAAAGGGGAGCCAGGCCTCAGAGGGCCTAGCACCGTCTGCATGCTGCTATGCAGAGGCCGATTCCTCTGAGACAAATCTATCACATAACTAAAATGCTGTGCTGATGGGGACCCCACAGCCTCATATAAAAGACAGACAATGCATACGAAGCACAAAACAATGGGAACAACAGATTACAGACTGAATGCAGGAAGCAGCTATGCTGCCCAGAAGGACCAAGAATGGCTCCAGGGGAAGGAGCCGGTGCCTGTGTCAGGGGAATCAGCACATGTGTTTGAGGAAGAGCACAACTTCTCAATGTGGATGGTGTCGGGGATTCAGGGTGAGCTACTCCTGTGATGGCCTGAGCCTTCAGAACCCCTCAGCCTCCCGTGCAATCTGTACCCATCTCTAGACTCGTTTCTTAGAGATCAGGGATGCAAAATGTCATCAGTGATGGCAAGAAGAGGTGGGGAGTGAGAAATCGAGCCTAGGAGAGGGGCCAGTAACTAAGAACACTATCCAGCCCACACCGCCTCGAGTGGGGTCTGCTCACAGGTTTTATTGAAGGTCAGCTACACTTGGTGGCCAAGAACTTTACCCTTTTGTATTGTTTTACATACTATGCAATAGAAGATAAAATTAAATGAACTTGGGGGTAGCATACACTGTGAAATAAATCAAATTACTTTATGACCAAACTACTGAAAGAAAAAAAAGAAAAAAAAAAGGATCTTTCTGGTCAAGTGTGAGCATACTCACATATGCATCACACACAGACACAACACTCAAGAGACCTTAAAAGGACTTCCTGGGTAATGTTTAATCCGGCAACACAAAGATATCAGTTTCTGGTAGAATTCATCATTAAGGTCACATAGGCTTAAACAATTACTTAAGTAAACTCTGACCTCATCTCGGAGGCCCTGGGGTCCTGAAAACAACCCCTTTGTTTAAGGCAAATTTCTGCTTCGCTTTTAGAGATGGGATACTAACTAGTCTGTCACTTGCAAGTCAGTTTAAAACTCACAAAACAACAGGGTATTTCTGCAGGGTGTTTTTCCTTGCACAGTGGAGGCCAAGGCCTAAAGATGAGGCTGTTTGCAGAAGGGAGCAGGAGAGGGAAATTAAACACCAGAAAGTGGGCAATTAACACAACAGGTGTGAGCTGCGTCTCCACAGACCAGCAGGAACTTGGCCCCTCCATTTAACTTGGGGAGTGTTGAGGGCTGAGAACACCCCACCCACACCCTGCCCAGCTGGAGGTAGACTGGGCTGGAGCTCATTGGCATACAATGAAGCTAGTATCAGCAAAGGGGCTGCCATGGTTGACTTTTCACCTTAGGGGAATTCAGGAACAATCCTTAGTGGAAACTGGGCTTGGCTTAGAGTTTTAGGAGGGCATTTTCTTCCAAGGACTGGCTTTGTGTTACACTGTGCCCCACTGTGGGCTAACAGTGTTCTAAGTCTCACAAAGGCTAGGCTAAGCCTCGATGTCTGGCAGGTTGAGTATATTAACTAAGCACATTTATAACTTCTAGTGGTTTGTAAGCAGCATTGTTACTATTGTACCTTGAGGAACATCTGCATTAAAGTGAACTGATCTGAGAAATGAATGGAGAATCAGCAGAGGTCAGAAAGGGGTTCCTAGAGTTCGGAGTTCAACTTGAAGAAAGCTTATGGCCAGGGTGAGGGTGTGAGGGGTGGGGGTGATAATATGCTCAAGTACAAACTACAGCCATGGGGGGGGGGGCACCCCTGCGGCCTGATCTCCATAGGAGGGGTGAGGAGCTTGCCCTCAGAGGACTGAGAACAAAGTCAGCTGAGAAACAAGGAAGGGCCTAGCCAGCAGCAAGGGGGAAAATGAACTGTCTGGAGGAGGCTGGCAGCTGGGTGAGACGGGTATTTCTAGGTGCTTAAGGGACTCCAGGTGGGCTGGCCCTGGACACTGAAGAAACAGAAGACACTCCTGTTTTAGGCCTCTGTGGTGGGATGATGGTGGTGCCAAGTGATCAGAAGAAATAAAACAGACCTAGGGACATTTGGACCAGTGTGGTGGCTAGGTTCTAGAGACCAGAGGATGTGAGGGGTGACAGCCAGGGACACTCATATTCCTACTGGCCCGAAGTGGTGGAAACTAGGGCTGTCTGTGAAACCATGGGGCAAGACATGGTAGGTTGCAAAGACCAGATATATCAAAGCCAGGACCCAAGGTCACTGAAGGGGGTTGGAGACTGAAGATCTAGGGCATTTCATGTGGATGGTGCCAATGGAGGCGACAAAGCAAGAACAGCTGGGAGAGAGGGGCTCCCAGAATGCTGTGGGTGGCCCAGTGGTATGGGAGCCCCTGCTGGCTCAAGGGCGCCAGAGTCAGGGTGAGACACTGTTAAGACTCTCCTATTTCAGATCTAGTCTTCTGAGGAAGATCTGTGGCACAAGGAGATAAGGCTCTCTGCTGAGCCCTACAGGAGCCCAAGTGGAGAAATACCAGCGGAGAATGAGGCCTGGCTGATTTGTCCAGGAGAATGAGGCCTGGCTGAGTTGTCCAGGTTTTGTACAAGTAATAGAGCAGGGGTATCTGAGCACAGCGAGGCAAGCCTGCGCGGTCCCATTGCTTAAGTGGCTGAGATGGGAGAAACTCCAGAGGCTTGGAAGAAAGCGGCAAGCCAAGGAGAGTCCCCTTGCTCCTGGGAGGAAGGGGTGGGTGACTACGCCCCCACCCCCACCCCCCACGCTACCTGCTCTGCTGCATGGCGACTTCACAGGTAGATCCAACTACAGCTTGGGCCCTTCCTGCCTCTGCTGCTAAGAGCAGAACTCGAGCTTCAGGAGTTTCTGCCTTAACCACATGGACAATCCCAGGGCTAATCAATCACCTCGACTGATCACACCTTTCCTGTATCGTTCACATTTTCTGCTTCTCTGGTGTGTGTGGGCCTGGAGTTTTGTTGTTTGTTGTTTCTTGTTGTTTTAATCTTTTGCGATAAACCCTTGCCAGGTGGCTCAGACTGGCCTCCAGTGCCTAAGCTGAGGGTGGTCTCTGACCTCAGTCTCTTAAGCGGCAGCAGAGGTGCCCGCAGAGGGCACCGCTGCCCGCAGCTCCTGGCTCTTACACTTGTGACCCCCAGGCAGATCTCGTACTCTGCTGGTAGTTCTCCACTCAGAGGCCTCCACTAGGACCTGTGAGGTCCTGTGCAGCGCTTCATCCTGGTGGGGTTCACCCCACCCCCACCCTAAAATCCTAAACATGCTCCCTGGTGGCAAAGAAGACGGCCTCAGGCTGCCTGTGCCTTTTGACAAGCATACCCAAGATCAAAGAGATGTCACATGTTCTGCTGCTGCTGCTAAGGGGCTGAAAGGGATTCTGAGGTTTTTTACAATCGGGGCATTCAGCACAGCTTCGCACCGACTGAAGGACATGGGCACAGATGTGAAATGTTTGGTTTGGCTGTGATTTAGTATTTGTACATTTTCAATATGACAACATAACTGCCTGTGTTTGTTTTCAGGCAACTGCCGAAGGCTAAAGGGGGACACACCAGGCGGAGACACACAGAGTCCTGTTGATGGAAGTCTTCTCACCCAAGAATTAAACTCCAAGAGTCTCAAGAGCTCTAAGGGTCTGGGCTCTGCTGAGAGTGATGCTCAGTGGGTAGAGTTCACCTCATACACCAAAGACCCTGGGTTCAACTCCAGAGTATATCCTATACTGAGTGGGGCACACAGGGGGTGGGGGGAGAGTGTGTGTGCCAGGAGCTCAAGGTCATCCCTGACCTCAACCAACTCCTGGCTGGCCTGGGCTAGTTGAGACCTCCCACACTACAGGAGTCTTAGACCGTTGCTCTTAAGGTGCTGAAAATTCCAGGGGCTAGCAAGGCAGCTCAGCAGGTAAGACACTGTCTGGTAAAGCCTGATGATCTAAATTCAACCCTGGGATCCACAAAAGAGAAAGAAGGGATGGACGCTGGACAGTTTTCTTACGACCTCCACATACGTGCCCTGACACACACATGCCCTTACGTGCACACACAGAGTAAATAACTAAAAAAAGATCAAAGATAAATATGATCTATGCCAGACGGTGGTGGCACAAGCCTTTGATCGCAGCACTTGGGAGGCAGAGGCAAGTGGATCCCTATGAGTTTGAGGCCAGCCTGGTCTACAGAGTGAGCTGTAGGATAGCCAGGGCTACACCAAGAAATCCTGTCTCAAAAAAACCAAAAATAAAATAAAGATAATATAATCTAGACGGCTTTTTTAAAAGTTCAGGACCTATAATCAAATGCTTAGAACATAAGAGGTGAGGATAAAGACTTTCCTTAAAAGATTTCGGGGCTGGACATGGTACGGCCTCAAATGCCTATGACATAACTAACTGCCCACAAGGTCAGTAATTCCTGATCCATCCACACTCCAACAAGGAATTGTTTTTTTTAGAACTTTTCCGGATATACAGTTACCAGAAGTACAGGCTTTCCCAGGAAAATATTTTCCTTTAAAATATTCCCTGCTCACTCATCCTAAGAAAAATCCAACTGAGTGTCTGAGGAAGTAGGACTAACCCCTGGCCCCATCTCAAAGACACCCGAAGAGTGGAAGCTCACCTCAGCCATTATGAACTTGGCCTTCGGGGACTTAGATAAGCCCTGGGTTTGACAAGAACAACACATGTGGCTATCTCACAGAGCTAAGAGGAGGAACTTTCTCATTTCCACTGGGTTTCCCCCACTGTCCAGCACAGCTCCTGCTGTAAATATGTAGGTTTCCGTGTTTTGATTTCTGGAAAGCACTTACTGAAATGTGAACCAGATTAAGACGTGCCAAGGAGTGGTCTCTAATAAACACCAGAACGAGGGCCCAGCTGCCATCCGTGTGCGGGGCTGGGGGTATGGCCTCAGGGGCCGTCTACTTCTCTCAACATGAACTTCCTTAACTTAAACAACAACCGAGAACAAAGCGGGAGACGGTCAAGAAGAGAGGCAAGGGTCAGCCTCTAGAGCAGGACAGTTAGGCTCCAAGCCACAGACAGCTCAGCGCAGACCTGCTCCCAGGAGCCTCCCTGGCTGCACAGAGCACACACATGCCTGTAGGGATCTGTGTAGGGGCTGGCCACAGGTCCGGGTCAGGAATGCTGTCTTTCCTGTGACAGGCATGGCTGGTGGATGTGGATACAGCAGTGCCCTCCTGGCATGCTGTGTTCCTTCAGGAGTCTTAGAATTCTGCTAAATCCCAATTCTGCAGACCCAGGAGGAGAAGTAAGGTGGTGAAAGTGGCAAACAGAAGCTGCTGCAAATAACGCTCTGGAGACCCTAGGTTCCATTTCCAATCCCACAGCATCGAGTTCTAATGGTGTCAAATGAGACACTGGCAAGAATGGATTAACATTTTCACACATCCATGTGTATGTGTGCGCGCACACACACACATATGTACACGCATATGGCAACTGGGGCATTTCAGAAATGTATTAGGTAGCATGTGGGTGATATTTAATTACCACTTTAACCATTTGTAAGCATGCAGCACATTCGTGCCGCTGGGTAGTTATCACCTTCCTTCATTTCTATAAATTTTCATCCTCACAAACAGACACACTGCCTGCTGGCTGGCAGCTCTACTCCCCTTTCCCTCCCAGAGTCATGAGCCCGCTTTCTACCTCTAAGACTTTGGCATCCTAGACACCTTGAATGGGAGTGCCCATACACTCAAGTCCTTGTGTGACTTCCATGTCTCCCTTGAAGTGTCACGGAGACCCATTTACGCTGTAGCATGTTCGAAGCTGAATAACCTTCCACTGCACGTATGTGCCACCTTTTTTTTTTTCCTCCCTACTCATCCTGACATTTGGATGGCTTCCCTGAGGCATTTTCAACTATGATCAACACTTTGGAAAGGCCTCTCTGATTTCCTAGCTTTGAGAGATGCTAAGAATTAATTATGCTTAACTAGATGAATATGCTAATTTTCTTCATAATGGGTAAGTCAATACATTTTACTCATACATATACTCTAAAACCTACTTTTAAGGGACCTGTCAAATAAGGAAAGATTGTACCTTCCCTTTTCCTACACACTAGCAAACAGGAAATTTTCCTTCTATTTCTACTGTCAAGATGTCATCTTATGGAAGCGGGGACTAAAGCAGTCATGTTTTCAGCAAGAACTGTTATCTGAGGCAGCTGCTGGAGAGGCCGTGTTAACTGTTCTGCCTCCAGACTTCTAGTTCGGGGGCAACAGTGCACTGTGGGGCTGGATAAGAGGCCGGGACGAATCCCCGCAGAACCGCTTAGGGAGCCCTTCTCTACTTGCCTCCCTGTTATCTTGCCAAGGAGGAGAATCTGTTTTGTAGGTGCTAGAGATTTCTAGGAAGACAGAGAGCCTGAGTAGAACCTAAGGGGCTCCCTAAGGAACTTGAAGCACCCTTCTTTGTGTAAGGCCTTCCTGAAAGGAAGGAAAACAGCCTCCAGTCAAGCCTGGGTGGCCTGCGCTCCTTCCCAGAAACAAGCAAGTACTAAAAGTTAGCAGCTGTAGCCTGGAGTTGTCGGTACACACCTTGCAGCTTTCCTGTAACTTTCCAATTATCCCCAAAGCCACCTCTGGAAAAAACTTGCTGGGGTAGGGGTTGGGGGGAGCATCCAACTTTGTAATCTTAAACAGAACTCTTTGAGGACTAGACCAGAGGCCAGACCGGAGCTTAGGTAAGCAGGAGACAACACCATGAGGATATAGTGGCACAGGGGTGGGTTTTGGAGCCAGTTACAGGGATCACAAGCCAAGGCAATGAATGAAGCTTTGGGGAAGCCAACTGGCCTCTGCAGGCCTCAGTGGCGACGTAAGCCATGAGCGATCAGCGGTGATGCCTGTAAGTCAGGTGTGGAGTCAATCAGGGTCCTTACATCATCCCTAAATCCTTTAGGAACCCATGCTCAATAAAGCGCCCAATGTAATGCCACTGTGACACCACTGTGACGTCTTGAGGGCTTCAGTGACAGCGAGAGGAAAGGGACCAGAGAAAGTACCAAGAAAAGCACTCGCTGAGCCCAGGGCAAGGAGGAAGGCAAGAGGAGGAAAAGGCCATTCAGAATTCCCTGAAGTTAGGAGGAAAATGGTACTTGAAGAAGACACTAAAACAATGGGCACGGGAAACAAAATCACATCCCTTTGGGGGCACCAATGCCTGAAGTGAACTAAGTTCATTATAGTTATTCTCACATGACTTTTAAAAACTTAGAGCTTTTGTTCCTAAATGTACTGTTTTACTGAGTTTTCTCAATCAAGCGGAAGCTTACAACGGGTGTAAGAAGGCTTGAGGAGGGGACTATAATGTGCAGCTCAGTGGCAGAATGCTTGGCTAGCATGCACAAGGCCCTTGGTTCAATCCTTAACATTGCAAAAACAGTATGTAGAGCCCTCGATGTAAAATACACGTGTACACACACACCAGCAATATTCAAATCGTCCACAGATTGCTAGTTTCTCCATCAAAAGTAAGATTCCCAGAAATGCGTGAGCATTTTTTACTATCTAGGCCTCGAAATACCATCTTCAAAAAGCATTTCTTAAGGCTACGCAGCTTTTTTGTAAATGACGTGCATGGGTGCTACTGCCAACTCTTCTCATAAAGACCAATGGGGCCGAGGCTCTTATTTTAGACAAATGTCCCCATCTAAGGCTGCAGCTGCTGCTGGGAAGTCGCTCACAAGCTGCCACCTTCTAGAAAGGGAATGCAAAGCCTGAGCCAGGGCAAAGCAAATTAACAGGCCAGTGAGCACATCCTTCTTTTCATTGTATGTGTGTGTATGTCTGCCTGCCTGTCTATCTGTGTGTCTGCCTATATGCATGTCTATGTCTATGTGTGTGTGTTTGTCTGTGTGTATCTGCCTGTATTGCTGTGTCTGTTTCTGTGTGTTTGTAGGTCTGTCTGTCTGTGTGTCTGTGTGTCTGTGTGTCGGCACCCTCTGAAGCCAGAAGAGGGCACTGGTCTCCCGAAGCTAAGATGGTTCTGAGCACCACAGCTGGTTTCTGGAACATAACTATACCTCTGCAAAAGTAGAACGCACTTTTAACCATTGAGCCATCTATCTCTCCAGCCCCTGCATCTCCCTCCTGTTACTGTATAGGAAGAACAGCATACCCCAACACCCCATTTCTGTGCACACAGTGGGTAGCAGTGCTTGGAAGCCCTGGGAGAGATGAGAGAGCCCTCATTCGCATGAGAACTTTCCCAGTACCTCTCCAGTGCAGATTGCTGGCCTCTGACCCAGTATCGCAACAGCTCCAAGTTCAGCTTCCCTCTCTGTCTCCTCCCTGGAAAGCTAACACTCAAAGACCTGATCTCTCTCAGGCACCCCACAGCCAGAACTGAGCTTATAACCAAGCAAGAAGATGTACTGCAACAGCAGTAGCTGCCAATCAAGCTAGATCAGCCTTCCTAAAACTTGGCCAAATTGGAGAGCTACCGTGTAGCTCGGGTATCCTTGAAGTAAGGGTGAAGTTTATGCCCTCCCTCTGTCCCCACCATTCATTCATCCAAAAATACCACAGTGAAGTCTTGCTATGTGCTAGGCCCTCGGAGCACAGTGCACGAGACCACCCCACCCCCACCAGCGCCATTTATATTTAGCTCCTGGTTGGGCAATAGACCAATAATTATGCATTTATATAATTACTCTATGAGAAGTGTGGAGAAGCAGGCAGCACAAGGGAGCTGACCTGACCCGCCCTAGGGCTGGAAGAGAATTGCCAAGGGAGGATGCAAGAGCTGGAAACTGGGGTGCACAAGGAGGCCAGGAAGAAGCACTGTGTCCTCTGTGTGCTCCAGGCACTGAGCAGAGGGCAGGAAGCCACATACCTTTATGGAAGCCAGGGGAGCTCTGAGAGCAAAGCAAGAGGCAGGTGTGTGGGGCTGTGTAGAAGCAGGCCACCCCAGAAGACATCTGTAACCCCTACCCCATGTGTGAGCCATACTGGGAGGTTAGCCTCTGAAAGGCTGGACTCAGGCAGGTCTATTTAATTCTTTGAAAATATCACCTCCAGAAAGGCCTGCTTCTCTTCCCCTCATTGTGCATGCACGCTCCTGGAAACCTCCTGCACAGCCCCTCAGTGCTGCAGCTGTGTGCTTTCCTGTCCGGACTAACTGAAACTCCTATCTATCGTTCTCAGGCTGACAGAAGGAGAACTGAGAATTGCACCCTGTCTGAACTTCAAGGGACTCAAGAGGCCCTGAGCCTTGTGCTAGGACGAAGCCCAGCAACTCTGACCCCCTCAGCTGGTGCTTCTCAACCTTCAGCTCGCAGCAGATTCCCCTGATGGCCTTGTTAAAGGGACTGGAGAGCCATGCTCCCGTCATTTCCAGTGCGGCAGGTTTAGGGAGAGGAGATGCTGTCATCTTGACCTGGTGCCAGGGGCAATTGGAGTGGCTGGTCCTGACCACAACTGGAGAACTGGTAGCCAGCCTCCTGCCCTACAAAGTTGGCTACGGGGAAATAAAAACAGACTCAGGACATCAGAGTAGAAAGGAACTGTACTAGGAACTCTGTCTGTGAAGTCAAGGCGAACCTGCAGAAACAGATTTTCTTGAGTGAGCAAATCTGCCTGGCTTTTACACCTAGAAATCGGCCTCGCACTGGGTCCCCCTGACAAGCCTTGGCAGCCAGTCGTGCACAGATTTCTCAAATCCCCAAGCTTTCAAGTGGGAAATGTTGCAGAATGCACCAGTCACAGCTACAGGACTCCAGCACAGTGACACTGGTGGCGAAGACAACTTCTGCAGCGCATCAGACCTCAATCTGGCTCGGCGAGTCGGAGGGCCTGGCACTCAGTTCCCCGTGCTCCCCCGCTGGGGGCTTCTGAGCCCATTCTGGTGTGAGGAGAAGCACAGGGGTCCCTTACCTAGGACATGGTCTTCAACAGTACCTCTCTCAAGAAATAAATGTTGCCTGCTGGGGAAGCAGGGCCCTGGCTGCAGCTTTTCTCTGAGGACCCTGAGAAGGGACCCTTGCTGCCATATGGAACTACTTTCTCTTCAGAAAAGCCTCATACTGTCTGTGACACCAGGGGGGCCTGATCTCTCCTCAAAGCCCTCACCACGCTGTTGTCTGTCTGTCCATAGCGCTAATAACCCTTCTAATAAACTTCCTGGCCCCTCAAAATCAGTCTCAGCGTCCCCTTAGAACCGAAAGGTTCATCACCTACCAAGCCTTTCCTGGTGAGTAGTCAGACACCAGTGACTGTTTCCCTCAATTGCTAATCAGATAATTGTCCTGCAACAGTTAATTCTGCAGCCCTTCTATATTCAAATACACAAACCAGAAAATAATTAGACTCGAATAACCGCGCTGGTTTAAAAGCACTCTAATGGACAAAATTGGTGTATTCAATATCTGATTCAACATTCATCAGGACGCTTGCTGGTCAATTTGCTTAATGAGCAAGTGTTCAGTTTTCTCTTAATTTTTCTGGGGTGACGTTCACTTGGAGCAACACATTAAGACTGCTTCCCTTTTGCAAGAAATTCTTCCTAAGTGGCCCCTGGTGTAAAATGATCTCAGTGCCTGTAGGCAACAAGAGAAAAGGCCTGAAACTGATCTTACTGTATGCTAGAGCTGGGAAAGACAACAAACAGCAGCACAGCCTTCCAGTATGTCCACTGAGGAAGTTCTAGTTCTTCCTCCACAACTTTGCAATCTGGCCATGCCTAAGGGGGGGGGGGGGTCGTGGGGGAGGCCAACTCTATACTTGTGAGCTTTTGTTTGTGTGTTTGCTTGTTTGTTTGAGGCACAGTATATTTATTTAGTCCTGACATTCCCTATGTAGACCACGGTGGCCTCCAACCCACAGACATCCTCCTGCCTCTGTCTGCCTGTCCCCAAGTCCTGGGGTTAAAGGCATACACCTCCATGCCTGGCTAATAACCTTTTAATCTGATGATTGAAATCAGTGACCAAGGGGAATGAAACTCAACATTTTTTTCAAGAATGATTATAATTAAAAATATGCATCTCCCCCCCACCCGACTGGGAGTTGTGGGAGGGATGTACCCAATTAGGTAGCAAAGATAGCGTTATTATATAGCATTAAAAGCATAGATATGGCTTTAATGCTTTCAAAACTAAAAGGACTCTGTCTCCTTCAGAGCTCAAGAAACCTTTTACCAGGCAAGCTGATGGCAAAGTCAGTTCTTACAAGTGTTCCTCAAAGACAACAAAGCAGTAAGGAGCTTCCTGCTCTCCTTGCTTATTTCTGCCAGTATGTTTTGTTGTAAACAATAGCTTAGACAGCTGATATGTGTATGGTGGTGGTGGTGCACTTGGGTATTTGTTTCTACAATAATCTGTTTTCAGATAGTTTGCAAACACAACTCTTGTCTCCAAGACCAATGTTTAAAATTGTATTTCAAATGATTTTTGTTTGTTTGTAAGGCTGGCCTCACACTCACAGAGCTCTGCCTGCCTCTATCTCCCCAAGTGCTGCTGGGATCAAAGGCATGTGGCACCACTGCACAGCTGAAGATTGTATTTTCAAAGGCACCAGCCAGTTATTAAATGTTTCACTTTGGTCCAGGTTTGGCAAATCCATAAATTAATAAGCTGTATGGTAAAAGGTGACTTTAGACTTTGGGTGCTGTTTTGGCTTCAGGGGCAGTGATACAATCGATGAACTCTCAATCGCAAAAACAGAGCAGAACTCAGTATTTCAGACGGCATCACAGCTCTGTGCTACGAGGGGGGTGGGCAGACTATGACATCACAGCCCCGCGTGATCCAGCATGAGGCACCAAGAGTGTGCAAAGTGGGGACCAACTACCAGAAGCAGACGTAGAACCACACCGCTCATTCTGAGAAGAACCACAGAGACAGTGAGTACAGGAAGACTGTGCCACGTGTATGTCCAGTGCTCAGGAGAATGCTGGAGTCAGGGGGGTTGACTCCTATGAACTGACAACCCTAAAGGACGCCCCATAAGGGGAGAGAGAGGCAGGAATGAGATCTAAGAACAGAATAGGGACACGGGGAAGGAAAGAAACAAGGGCAGATGGACTGAGGGCAGGCATGAAAGATAGAGGAAGTGCCGCTTAGTTAAAACAAGAGCTGATAGCTGGGGTCTACAGTACTTAGGAGACAGTCCCGGCTTGCCTTTCCCAAAAAGTAGGAGAGCCGCTGCTACTGAATTCCAAAGAGTTACTTAAGAAAACGCTAAGGAGCAGGACACCAGCATCTCTAGTGTAGAAAATATAATCTTTCAGCTAGTGACACACCCCTGTAATTCCAGTACACAGGAAGTGACAGAGTTGAAAGCCAGTCACAACTAAATAGTGAGTTCGAGACCAGCCTGGGATACATGAAAACCTATAAATAAATAAACAAGTTTTAAAAGATCAAAGACTGGCATAGTGGAACACAGCTTTAATACCAGCACTCAGGAAGTAGAGGCAGCCAGATCTCTGAGTGTTCAAGGCCAGCCAGGTCTACATAAGGGCTACATAGTGGGACTTCATCTCAAAAACAAAATCCGCCACAGTGACACCAAGAAGGCTTACTTGATAGACACACACTGTGGGAGGACAGAATCAACTCTTTAAAGCTGTCCTTAGACCTTCATATGTATGATGGGTTGCACAAGCACACAAAATAAATATACTTGTTAAAAGCTCAACAAAAGTAAAATAAACTTTGGAAGGATATAAAGGAACATTCCAAAGTTACAAAAAAAAAATTAAGCAAATAAAATAAGCCACACTGAGCAGTATAATCAGACCACTAAAAACCTGGAAACTGAGGAGACAGCTTAGTGGTTGAGAGTTATGTTATTGGGGTTCCGATCCAAGCACCCATGTAGGAAGGTGGGCTGTCGGGACCTGGGCATCTTCAAAACTTGGAATTGTTCTTGGAATGTGCGTTCTTGCTCCTCGCTGGTGTGGTGGCTAGGAGTTGAGTTTACTTCAGATTACTCTTTATTGCTTGCTGGTGTTACTCAATGAAGCGTTTAAATTATCCTTTATGTGCTTCTATAGCAAAACACGTGTTTGCCACATGTGGCTTGTCCTTGTGATTGGATACATCTTGAGATCACGAGGACTTTAGCCATGTGACTTTCTTAACCCTCAGAGTGTAAATCGTCTGATGCTCTGAATAAGGTTGGCCACTGCAAGAGACTTTTAGCCTGCCTCCTTTACGGGCGCCATTCTCCCAGGCACCACTGCCTCTAGAGAGGCAGCAACAATCGGCATTCGACACACACCTGTAATCCTAGACCAGAGGGGGTGTGGAAGAAGACAGGACTGCTGAGGCTTACTGGTTTCCAGTCCAGCTAGAAAACCCAAGCTGTTAGATTCAGGGTGAGACCCTACCTCAAAGGAGTAAGTGGAGAATAGTATCAGACACCCACTGACCTCTTCTGATCTCATTCACACTAATATAAAAAGCTTACATGTGCACAAACAGATGTGTGCATATACACACAGATACATAAAAGTAAATAATTTTAAAACCTGGAAGCATGTTGAGTGGAGAAAAACAGAGAGTTAAAAAGTGGAGGTGAGATTTAGAAAAGATCATCCTGAGTGAGGTATTCCAGAAGCAGAAAGACAAACATGGTATATACTCACTTATAAGTGGATATAATATAGGACAAATATACTAAAATCTGTACACCTAAAGAAGCTAAGCAAGGAGGAGGACCCTGGGTAAGATGATCAATCCTCAGAAACGCAAATGTGATAGAAATCAGAAGAGGGAGAAAACAGGGAACAGGACAGAAGCCTACCACAGAAGGCCTCTGAAAGATTACCCAGCAGGGTATCAATGAGGCTCATAGCCAAACTTTGGGCAGAGTGCAGGGAATCTTATAAAAGAAGGGGGAGATAGACCTGGAGGGGACAGGAGCTCCACAAGGATAGCAACAGAACCAAAATATCTGGGCACAGGGGTCTTTTGTGAGACTGATACTCCAAACAAGGACCATGCATGGAGATAACCTAGACCCCCTGCTCAGCTGTAGCCCATGGCAGCTCAGTGTCCAAGTTGCCTCCATAGTAATGGGAACAGGGACTGTCTCTGACATGAACTCAGTGGATGTCTCTTTGATCACCTCCCTCTGATGGTGGAGCAGCCTTACCAGGCCACAGCGACAATGCAGCCACTCCTGATGAGACCTGATAGGCTAGGATCAGATGGAAGGAGACCTCCCCTATCAGTGGAATTGGGGAGGGGCATGGGAGGAGATGAGGGAGGATGTGGGGGGAATTGGGAAGGAATGAGGGAAGGGGCTACAGCTGGAATACAAAGTGAATAAACTGTAATTAATATAAAACCTAAAAATTTAAAATAATGAAATACGTGGAGCTAAGAGAACTAAAAAAAAAAGTAATAAATAAAATACAGAATGTAAGAACAACTAAAAGTGAATGTGTCTCAGAGTACAGTGGCCCTTTCTGTAATCCAAGAACTTGGGAAGCTAGGGAAAAGATCCAGAATTTGAGACCACCCTGGACTATACAGAAGATCCCTGGGTTTTTTGTTACTTTTCTTGTTGGTGGTAGTTGGCGTGCATATGTGGGTGGTGTGTGTGTGTGTTAAAAGTTGGGGGAACAGCAGCAGAATGAAAGGGGCAGGAAACTTTAAACAAACTGAATGATTTGAATCTAAACAAATGATAAAGGAACTAAAAAGATTTCCAAGAAAAATGGTAGGTCCAGAAGACAAAGAAGATCCAACAGATACTGCTCGTGGCTCTGGGGCTAACAGAGACAAGAACTACTAAAATGTCTGTCTTCAACAGCTCTTGGTGAAGGAAAATGAAAGCCACACTTGGAATTAGAGAGCAAAGCAGCAATCACATCTGTGAAAAGACCAACCAGAAAAGCCAAGACTTATGAACTACTGTGTTGCAAGGAGTAAAGAAAGCCATTTCTGTGGGTATCTACGTAAATGTGTGGCCAAATCAGGCAGGGAAAATCAGATTAGCATGCCTGACTTTGAGAGAGCTTTATGGCAAAAGACAACACAGCAAAAATACTAAATATACCAGAGCAAAGACAGCAAAAATACTAAATATACCAGAGCAAAGACAGGATGGCTGAGGCTTTCTATCAGACATATGACCTTTAGAATAAAGACTTCTGACAAGCTGCCATGAGCTTGATGGGGAGCGGCTCTCAGGGTCTACCTTCAGAAAGAAGAGCATGACAGAACTGTTCCCAGCACCCAGCACCAGATGCACACTGACCTGCTGAACCAAAAGTATGTGATGGAGGAAGAGTAGGTGAGTCCCTGTCACCAACATAGTTGACTGGAAAGGGGGCCAGAGCTAGTTCTGCACAGATGTTAGCTGAGGGCAAAATGGGGGCTTCTTCAAACCCCCAGCTCCTGGCACAAAAGGAACAGAGAGCAGACTAGTGGGCAATTTAAACGTCATTCCCGGTAAGAAGCCAATAGAAAACAGCTCTCCGAAAAAGCAGACAAGAGTGCTACTAAGGTATCCACCGATTAGAGCATTATTGTCATCCTCAAAGGTCACTAGAGAGAACACAATTGTCTCCCCAGCACTGGCTTTAGAAACAAAATCTGACCATGATCAAACCACTCAATCAACAATTTACAGGGAATGCAGGGACTGAAACATGCTAATTGTTGCAAGAATGTAATCAGCATAATTCACACTGATGTGACAGAGCAAGCACACAGTCTCTTCCTCAGGAGGGCAAGGCTGAAACCCACCAAGAAGCAATGGTGGCGAGGAGAACCTCTGAACCAAGGTTCCCTCTTAACTTCAGTCAAACGTTTAAAAACTTGTTTACATTTTTAACAGGGGGATGGTGAATACCGAATACTCCGGAGGAGGGCAGAGAAATGACATGAAGCATCCATACCCCAGGCATTGAAGGCTTGGGGGCCAGTGCAGTGACCATAGATGGCACCATCAGGGCTTGGAAAAGGAAATCAGTATTGTAAGGATACCTACTGAAAATATTTATAGATGGAATTCAAGCTTCACAGAAATGAGATGGTGAACTGGGAATGAGCAAGGCTGAAAGACTGGCCTCGTGGCCACTTTGATGAAAACATGTTAGCCAGGTGTGGTGATACACACCTGCAATCTGAGAGGGGGGATAGGGTGGAGGCAGGCCAGCCGGGTTACATAAAATGTCTTAAAACCACCAGCGACCATAAAGTTAATGTTCCTCCCTGTTGAAACAAAAATGGCTGGCAAAAGGTTTTCAAGCAAGCCAGGGAATAGAAACCAGAGGCTCCCTGATGCTTTTAAAAACATGTTTACTCTTTCCCAGTCAAGTCACAATAAATTTAAACATGCTTATACTGACAACTTGACACAACCTAGGGAGAGGAAACCTAGACTGAGGAATTGTCTTGATCTAATCTCCCTGTGGGTGTATCTGTCAGGCTTTTCTTAATTGGTAATTGATGTAGGAGGACCCAGCCCACTGTGAGGGGTGCCATTCCTAGGGAGGCAAGGCTGAGCAAGCCAGGTGGGAGCAAGCCGGTAAGCAGCACTCCTCCAGGTCTTTTAAGTTCCTGCCTTGACTTCCCTGGAGGATGATGGGCTGTTAAACAACCCCCCGCCCCCAACCAAGTTGCTTTGGTCACCGTGTTTAGCAAGAACAAAGGCCTATTTAAACAAAGGGCCCTGAAATTCTCACCCCAAACAGTAAGTCCTGACGAATGACTACTTCACTGGATGAAAAATGATGAACAAGTATTTCAAGCAACTGATTTTGTGACCCAGTAAAATCCCATGTGTGCACACCCAAAGCCGGCGATTTGTTTCATCAACACTGCTTGACACCACATGTCAAGCACCTCAGGTGTCCTCCCCAAAACCTTCACCAAAGTCTGCCAAACTTTGGAGTGTCCTTCCCACTTCCATCTGTCCCTAGATCCCTCCACAAGAACCAGATGTCCATCAGCCCAGGGCAGACAGAGAAATTCCAGTCCCAATTCTCAGTTCAGTAAGTCCCATTTTAAGACCGAAGAGCTCAGAGCTCAACACATTCTGGATGTCTGAAAGGCCACTCTAAAGGCCAACATGCAATAAATAAATAAACCACACTCTGTCCTCTCCTCTGTCTGTCATCTCCCTGCTGGGGCTTCATCTAGAGCAGACAGAGACACAGGAGTGGAATTCACAGGCTGTCCGTGCGTGTCTAAGCTGCACTTTGCTCAAGTACAGTCTTATAGGTTTTAATATGGCTATGCCCAAGTTCTTAATGAAAAGATGAAAGGGTTTTTAAACTGTGGTATAAAACAGGTACCCCCTTCTCCTAGAGATCCAAAGACCCCTGAAACATTCTAGTATGTTCTAAAACAAAGGATTCCAAATCTTCACTTATGACACCTGGCACACTAAAGATGCCCCATAATCCTGAATGTGAGAGATTCCCATGTGTTTCGGTTCTGATTTGGTCCCTGTCAAATGAGACAAAAGTCAGTGGTCAGCCCTTCCTGGGAAGGCAGTGGCTCCCCAAACACCCCAAAATTCCCAATGACCTGATCCCTGCCTATCCTGCCCTCTCCTCTCCATCCTTGAAATCTGTCTTCTTTCCTTAGCCTCCTGGTTGCCTTCTCCAGCTTTTCTCTGTTTGTCCCTTCATTGACCAGAAGTCTAAATTCAATAGAGTTTTGTAAGACAGGCCTGCAAATTTCCTTGTCTACTTTTTCCCTGCCTGCTTTTCTGGGCTCTTGAGAAGCCAGAACTCACTGGAACGTAAGGCCCACCTATTCCAGCTCTTGAATAGCTCTTTAATATAGGCTCAGTTTAAGAGCAAGACAACAGAATGATGCTGTGAGGGTCAGCAGCCGACACTGCCGCCGCCCCACGT
>CM053743.1:32727280-32774079 GCA_028658305.1 Pachyuromys duprasi
CAAGACAACAGAATGATGCTGTGAGGGTCAGCAGCCGACACTGCCGCCGCCCCACGTGTCCCTGTGTCAGGAGATGCCCCCTCACCCGATGGTACTGCACTCTCCCAGCCCCTTTAGAAAAACAGCGGTTCAGAACTGGATAATTTTAAATAATGTCCCTTGAAAATGCTGGAATGTAAATTAGGCAACACATTCAGATCTGCAGAAGAAAAAAAAAAAACCTCACAACCCCTTCTACATATGCTGGCTTATTTTAAAACTGGGGTGGGATGGGGTGGGGGGTCCTCTCCTATAAAAGTGATGCTTTCTAGTTCTGCCTCAGCTGAAAATACGTCTACTATCTCCCTGCTTTAAACATACCTATTATATGAAAATAAATACATTCAAGGACAAATTGGCTCCTAGCTATTCTAACGCCTTCATATTAAGACAACCAAAGCAGCTGGGTGGCACATGCTACACAGCACTTGGAAGGATGAGGCAGAAATATAAAGAGTTTGAGGTCTACCTAGGCTGCATAGTGAGTTCCAGGCTAGTCTGAGCTATATAGTGAGACCCTATGGATTCAAAAACAATCAAACTAGTCCACATGGTATTTACTCATCAATCAAATATTACCCATTTCTTAAAAGTCTTTCCAGGATATATCAATAACAGTGAAGGATACCTACACTGTGACAATTAGGATGGAAGTGGAAATGTATTTAATATTCTATGACCTAGTAATTGCCTAAAAATACCAGTCTAGTTTCTCAGAGAAGAGTCTCAGCTTTTTAAAATATGTTTCTATTCCCCTTTTTAAGCATGCACTGGCCTTGTAGAATGACGGCCAATGCCACCACCCTGAACTCTTCCAATATCCCCATTCACACCCCCCCCCACACACACACAGACTCCATTCTGTGAGTGCCTCTTCCCAATAGAGACACAGTCACTGCCAAAGTCCATTGTGGCCACCTCTTCTTTGTTTTCACACAGAACACTCTCTCTGTTTAAGAGTAGACTCATATTCAAATTACAGGTAGTTTCATTTTGGAGTCCTTGTTAATCCTTTGAAACACTCCAAGTCACCTGAGCTGGATATTCTGCCCCAAAATTTAAAGACACAGGCAAAGGAGGCACGAGGACCTCCTCTTTTCTACTCATCTTGTCCCCACCAGGTCAAGGGTGAGCTACTATTCTCAGGCAAGTGTCAAGAACCTACACCTTCCCTTAGGTGACAGTATTCTGCCCACCATGAACAGCCACCTGCTCTTTGTCAGGTCCAAAGGAAACTACTTTCGGGCTGCACACAAAACATAGTCCATATATTCAGAGAAGAGTTCATCCCTGGATATGTGAACTGCCTAAGACCTAACACTCTTTCCAATATTGTTTTGAGAGGGGATCCTAAGTGCCTTCTAATGCAGGAATGGCCATGGAATCAGGTAAGAGAGCCTGTGAGTTGGGGAGTAGCAGGGACTCTGGGGTCAGGGTCTTGCCAGCCCCAGCAGGAACCTTACCAAGGTCTTGCTCATTCCTGGTTCTGCTAGATCAAAAGAATTCACATTTAAAAAAAAAAAGGCTTTGGAACCTGTTGCACACCCTATTTCTTGTTTCACTACAGCTTTTTAATTTGTCAATAAGTGAAGAATGGGAAGCCGGTCTCTTGGCGCTGTCAAAGGTTCAGATGTTTGTAATCAGGGCTGGGGAGTGGCTGGCAGGAGGTGTCAGGGAGGAAGGAGTAGTGTAATTAGCCTTGGACTTAAAAACAACCCAATTTATTCCCAAACTCGATTTGCATGATACATACACAGACGTAATCACATGCAAAAGTGAGATGCATACTTTTCCATGTTTTAAAGTTATTTCTCTGAATAGGCAATTACTTGACCAGATTTCATTTACAAAAACCTCATCACATATGGCTTTGTGGAAAATGCTTCAATTTCTGAAGAATTCTGAAAAATCCAGGTGCCCTAAAGATTAGCCCATATCACCTTGTCCTCCATTCTCCAGAGCCTCTTTCTACAGAGCCTTCTGGCTCACTCAACAGGACTTTTTCTGTTCAGACTGTGATTGAATCGCAACCCACCCTTCAAGATTTCAGATCCCCACAATGCCTGTGAACCTACCAGACTACTCAGGGCAGTGGCTCCCTGTCCTCCAACCCAACTGAAGGCACGTGACCAGCTTTATGTCGCTTGTCAATTTTATGACAGGCGACATTCCCCTCCTGGGTCTGCCCAGCACTGATCTCCCTACAGCTTTCAGCTCCCTGGAGCTAGGAATCCCACACAAGACCCCATCATTCTTTCTTATGGTGTTACTGACCAGAAAAAGCTAGTGAGCTGCATGGTGGTTTCTACCCCAGGTCCCCGGTTGATCTACCTACCGTGTGCCTTTGAACCATGACTGTGAAATGACCAAAGGGAAGGAACAGATGGGCAGAAGAGTGGTGGGTGAGCGACAGAAGGAGCCATCCACCCTGAGCAAGCAAGGGGGAAAGGGAGGGCGGTGTGGCATCCTCCATCCCAGCTGAGCATCCTGCATCCTTGCTGTGCTGTCTGCCCAGACACGGGGCAGGGTGATTCCATCACGCATGAAACCCCACACCATACCACCCTTCGGTCGAGGATGGATCTCTCTAGACCTCAGACTTCCTTCGCTCTCTTATCTTGACACCCCATTCCCTGCACTGCACAACATGCTCTGTGGTTAGATGACCTACCCCAACAGATCAATAAACCTATTTTTAGCTGTGGCTTCCTCACTGAGCTGTTTTCCATGGAGCCAAAAACCTGTAAGTCTACCCAGTACATACGAGAAATACCCCGCAGCCAACGGAGTGAGGAAACCACCGTGGTCAGTTATCTTCCCATTTCCAAATTACGTAACAACGATTGCAGACCATGAAAGGGATGTCAAGCCAACTGAGTTAGGTGGGATGGGACCATATCAAAATAACAAGTGGCTTTTCTCCTATGTCTTGCAGAGATCCATTAACCAGCTGTGGTAGTATTTTTCAGCCCACTGTTAAAAGAATTTTTTTTAAAAATCCCCATTTCCTTCTGGAGTCATGCATGCCACTGGCAACTTGTACCATGCTTGTCACAGATTGCAAAGACCTGAAGACTGACAGTCAGAAAGCCTCCCTCACCTTATCATCTCTAGGCTTAATAAATCCAATTTCTTTAAGTTGCCTTCAAAGACCTTGTTTCCCAAAGTGCTCATCAGCTCCATGTCTGTGCTGACACCCCAAACACACATTTCATTCACATATCCACTGGACAGTTCCTTTCATGACATCTTTCTTTTCATCAGATGACTGGTGCATACTCAACAGAGTTCTTCATAATCCCCCAAATCCTTTCATAATAGTGCTGAGGCAGAGTTTGAGACTTTGAGGTTTCATTTTATTTCTTACATGGACCTGACCCGCCCCCCAAAAAAATCATTGATATTGAGCCTTGCATCTGTGAAATTGAGTTTGAGGTAAAGGCAACCCGGAGGTGAAGAACAAACAAGCCCAGCAGAGCCCAGCACCACTCTTTCCCACAAAGAGCCTGTCCTGTGAATCCCCCATTACACCCAAGCACCTAAGTCATCTGAACCCCGCCTCTCCTTCCCAAGTCTTGGTGCCTGGTAGGTGGTACTGGATACCATCTTTATCCCCCTCTGGTCTCTTGGGCATTCTCCCTTGTTTCCAAATATACCTAAACCCACGGGGCTTCCTACCCCTTTATCCAATACCACTGAAGAACTAAAATGAATTGTCACTCTGTACTGTTCCCTACTAACTGGCTCTACCAATATGGCTCTCATTCCATGGTAAGACACCCTCTAAAAAAGCCCTCCAAGGCATCCCCCTGAAAGGTCATTCACAATTTCCAGAAGGCAGAAGCAATGCAAGTGCCCATCAGCTGCGAATGGAGAAACCACACAGGGTACAGTCATAGGAGAGAATGGCTACTATTCAGCCTTGAAAGGAGGACACCCTGGCCAGATAGGATGGCACACGAATGTGCCCCTGGCACCAGAGACACAGTCAGGGTGCTTAGGAGCTAAGAAGCCAGGTTGGTCAACATGGCAAGACCTGTCTCAAAAATACAAACACACATGAAATTCTGGCCTTCCGCAACACGGAAGACCCCTGAGGGACATTATGGTAACTAAAATAAGCCAACCAGAAGTCGACAAACACTGTGCGGTCTACTTATACCAGACACATAGAACAGTCCAGAGACAGTAGTAGCCAGGGGATGGGTGAGGAGGAGTTTGCTAATGGGTTTCAGGGTTTCAGGTTTGCAAGATGAAGTGATGAGACTGGTTTATAACAGTGTGAAGGTACTTAATACCCTGAACTGGGCAACTGGGCATTCCAAAACGGTAAAGGGGTTAATTTTAGTATATACACAGTTTAGTTAAAAATAAATCAAAGAATTAATTTAAAAAAGAAGAAAAGAAAAAGAAGTACTCAGGAAGGCAGAGGCAGGCGGATTGCTATGAGTTCAAGGCCAGCCTGGTCTACAAAGCAAGTCCAGGATAGCCAAGATTATACAGAGAAACCCTGACTCAAAGAGGTTTAAAAAAAAGACTGCCTTCATCTTGACCACCTATAGTAAAGATGACTCAAGTTTTGGGGCAGGATGTGGCATTGTTTTCCATGCTGTGCTTAATTGGACAGAAGGCAAAGCAGGTGGCCGTGGACTGGTGACCTTGTTCCAGTCAAGCCCACCTTGGCCTGGCCTTCAAGGCCTTCTTCACAATCTGGACCAAGCTCAACACTAAGTAGACTCCCTCCCTCCCCTGTTCCTTGAGGCTAATCTAATCTGGGGTCCCCATTTCTACTTTCTTACCCTCTATTTCCTTACCTCGGCCATCTGACCAGACCAAAACTGGACGATCCTCAGGTAAGATCTGAACATCCTGCTCCTCCACCACGTTTCTCTTAATTTTTCCAATTATCACAAGGACAGACATTCTGCTCCCCTACTGTCTGGTGCATGGAGTCTTACCTGAAAATAAGACTTCCTGTGTGGATGTGCACTGTTTCCCTAGTCCCTGCTAATACCCACCCGCCATGCATCTGTACCCTGGCTTGCCTCTGAGCTCCTCCCTCCCACCGGAGTTCCTATCTGCTGCCCTGGGAGGGGACCCAGCAGGGGGTTGATAAACTTCGTTAAACTGATCCACGGTGTTCACCAGCCTTGCCTGTGTTCAGAGTGTGGTCCGGGTGAGCAGCAGAGCCGTTAAAACAGTGGTTTCCAGCCTGCTGTGAGTCGGAACCCATCCAAGGGCAAGTTCACGAGGTCCCTGTGCTCCCGGGGAGCTAGGACAGGAAAGCCCCTCCAGAAAGCTCCTCAGAGTTTGCACAACCACTTCAGGTAGAGCAAAGGGCTCCTGCGGCCAGAGGAGGGCTTTACACACCTAGATTCTCACTCCCCAAACTGTCATCCCAAACTCTCTATGCTCTTTGGTGGAAAGTCAAAGGACACAAGGTCAACTACAGAACCAAGGGAAAAACAGCATGCATCACCACTGGCAGCAGATTTTTTTTAAACCTAGTCATTCAATGCATAAACTTTATCTTAATATTAAAAAAAAAAAGGTAAAACCACCCCTGTAATCTGGTTTTACACCAGTTGCATTTTTTTTAAGAGACTAAACTTGAAAAGGGGTTATAAAGTCCACGCACAGCGGAGACCACCCACTTCCTCTGAGAGGCTCCAGGGTAAGCATACCCTGAACAAAACCTCCAGCCACCAATCCCCAGTGTTTGCACCGTGACCCCGTTACTGCTTTCCCCTTATACAGATGTGGAAAGCAAACCTCAGGAGGGTTAAACATCTGCTCTCTGATCTCACAGCAGATAAGTGGCAGAACGGGATTAAAACTCACCGATGTCAATTCCAGAAGCCAAGCTCTTAACTCTGCCCTAAATAACACCTGGACTTAAACACTACATTCTGTAGACCTGCTGGAAATCTCGCAGGCAAGGTGTGCATGGGAATAGAAGCCATGGCCAAAACGGAAGCTGAAGCATCAGATGGCTGGGGAAAACGATCAGGTTGGACCATTTAGTTGGAACCGTCTCCCATGTTGTCTAGAAGCATGCAGTCAGTCAAACAAGCATACCCACGAGCTGGCTACAGGCTTAAAACTGTTCTTCATTTATCAGAGACTGAAGACAGAAGATGAATCACACAACCATGCCCCAAGACGTCAGCAATCCGAGCCAAGGAGCCAGCCTTGCTCTCGGGTCTCTCCTACTTTCACCAAGATCCTTGCTGGATGGGTCCTGATTCAAGAGTCTCCCTCGCACTGACTACTCCCTCCCAAGCTCTGCTCACCCTGTGAGAATATCAACGGGTGCTGCTGAAGCTGCATATGAAATTTTGCATATTTGGAGCAATACAAATGTCTTTTAATCCCACTTTTGGAAAAGTTCCCACACATGACTACAGCACTTCCCACACACCCCCTGCCTGCCAACCCCTGAACTTAATTCATTCTGGCCCACCACTTCTGAGGAATGGCCCTACACCTAGTCCAGCTAAGGACTGCTCTGGACACCACGGCTGGTTTGGCTCATTTCCTCGAGCCCTTCTTTAATCAGCTAGAGGATCCTGGAGGAAATGAGTCAAAATCCTAAGAGTAACTTCTAAGGACTGTCAACAACAGGGACAAAACCTATCACCAAAACAACATCTGCAACTTCAGTGTGCGGCAAGGGAAAGCCCACAAAACACTTGGCACATCTCTGGTGAGAATTTCTTCTGGGAGTGCGGTAAACGGTCACTGTATTTAACCGTGCTCGGCCACGGTAAACAGCTACTGAAATCAGCCAGTTATCAGAGGCAAATATGTAATGTTATAATCATTTTTAGAGGGGGCTGGGAATGGTTTTCAACTTCATTTTAGAGATAATTTATCTTCCTTTCTCTCCCCTAACCCCCACCAACCCCTCATATGATAGGCTCAAATGCTCCCGCTCAAGCTATGCAGCAGTGAATCCTCAGCGCAAATTAACCCACTCAAATTGAGAAGACTAACCCAAAAGTCTCAAGACAGGCAGCCTGAAGCCTTCTTACCCAAAGTAGCAGTCCTGGACTCCTAGAACCTCCAACAGGGCTGGGCTGATAGTAACCACTCATTAAATATTTTTGCATGTGTTTTACTTTACGACAGATTCTGGTGGGCTGTATAAATGGATGCACAGTTGGACATATGGAGCTGAGCTCAGGCTCCTTCACTGGTTATTTTGGGCAAGTGACTTATTCTCCAGTTGGAAAATAGTAGAAGAGCAGAGGCTGGAGTAGTCCAACCTCCTGGGCACTTCCGTACAGAAAGAGCAGGGAAAGCCCTCCGCATGGGGCCTGGCAGACATTTGCTGATTATGAAGCCCTGCCTGTGCACGGAGCATATCCATGGTAGGATATTTAAGGCATGTTAGGAAGCGTGTTGTGAACGCATGGCATGCATGATTTATAACGTCATAAGAAAAAAGAATGTGTGGATGGGGGGGGGGGGAAACCAGAACAGGAAGAAGTGGAATGATTGAGGATCTCTACACAGAATTATCAGATTTCCAGCAGGATCATGCGCCAGAATGCCAGGTGCATGAATGACCAGGGCCTGGCACCTGCAGGAGCAGGGGGAAAGTATGATTCACTGGTCTCGGACCATCCTGTTGAGCTGTAAACGCTGTCAATGCCTGGGAGGGAGGAGGGGTCACCACAGAGCAGGCACTTGCTAGCCCTTCAAAGGGACAGCACAACATAAGCAAAAACACAACGCTGCTTCCTGCTGAGCCAGTGGCAAAACAGTAAGAGTAAAACACACACACACACACACACACACACACACACACACGAAAATCCCAAGAGGCCCTTAGACATCAAAGCAGCTTTCAGAAATTCTGAACGCCCCTGATCCTTTATGATGCAAATGTCTTCTTCAGGTAACTGAAGCCCCCCCTCCTCCGAATTTAAAAGACCGCCCAAGGGCACATAACCAAGGAGGCAGTAAGGCTGAAAAGGCAGTCTGAAACTGGAGGGGCAGAGCAAGGCGATTATAACACATTGCCTGCCAGGAAACAGACCTTCAAAATCCCTTTGTCAAAAAAGTTATTGGCCAGAGCCCGCTAATATGATCTGGAGGAAAACGCAAACCATTGATTCGTTTCTGTTTTCAAACGGGAACTATGCCGGGCTGTGGTGTTCCACCTAGGTCTAAAGCAGAACAAGGTGGAAAACACAAAGATCACTGTGGTCGTTTTAAGCCACGAGGAATCTGGACGCTCATTTGTGGCCCCTGGTGACCCCTCTTCTGGCACAAGGGTCCAGATGGGAGGCCTCCCCCACAAAGTCCTCTCGGGGGCTTTCAACAGCAGCGGGGGAGAGGGATCTGGAGAAGGTAGCCAGCGGTGGGTCCCAGCGATGCTGGTCGTATGGTGCTTTTATTCCTTCTCTCAAGCCTATAGCATCAGGGTAATCTGAAAGGGTTTCTGGGTTTTGTTTTGAAAATGACCTGGGCGAGGAAAAGGCTTCAGAGACTAGCCAGGCGGCCCGCACAAGCAGCGCACCAGCGACACCTGGCAAAAAGGGACAGGACTGAAGAGCTCCAGGAGCCTGAAGATCTTCCACCACCTTGAGACCAAGTTCCCTTGCGGGAGTTAACCCGGTTGTCCCAACAGCTTGTAGAAACAAATGGGATTTGCAGGAAGTTCAGCCCTTCCCCCTATCCCGCTTCCCCCAGGTGGCCCTGAGTATGGCTATCACGTGGGAGGGGTGTGTGTGTGTGTGTGTGTGTGTGTGGATCCCGGGATTCCCAAAGAAAAAACGGTCACCTGCTATTACAACCCGCACACACCGAGACCAGGGGGCCCGGCCGACTCAGCCCTCGCGCTGCGCGCACGAGGTGGCAAGAACCAGCCGCGTCCCCGCACAGCAGTCCCTGCTTCCCAGGAGCTGGGCGCCAGCGGCCGCTGCAGCAGCTCCCCGGCGCGTGGCAGCAATGAACACCGCGCGGCCGCAGAGAGGGGGCGAGCCTCCAGCACGGGATTTCCAAAAGGGAAAAGTCTGCAACCTAGCGGCTGCTCGCCACACGCCCGGCTCAAGTTGTCCCCCCGTAGCCGCCACCTACAGGCTCGCGGGGTCCCGCCCCAGAGCCGCACGCCGCGTGCTCCCCGTGCAAAGTGTGTGTGGGGGGCGGGGAGGGGAGCGCAAGCAAACCCGAGATTCGTCCCCGCGGGTGGGGCGGCGCGCAGCGAGGGCGACTGCGGCTTGGGTCCCCGGCTCCACGCACAAAGAGCACCCGGGGTGGGGAAGCGGCGGCTGCAGAGCCGAGAAAAGGGCTCTCCAACTTTGCCCGGCGTGTGTCCGGGGGCCCGGGGGCTGGTCCTCGCGGGCGCCGGTCACCCACCCGCAACTTTTAACAAAAGGAAGCTGCGGCCGCGCCTCTCTCGAAGGAGAGAGGACGCTCTGGGTGCGAAGCCCGAGGCCGCCCGCCGCTGCCACCCGCGCTCGGTCGGCACAAAAGCATCGTCCGAACTCGCCCGCAGCCCGCACTCAGCCCGGTGCCCCGGTTCCCCCAGAAGACCCTCGGCTCCCCGGGCTCCGCCGCCCCGACTGCAGGTGAGCGAGGCGGAGCAGCAGAGTCCCGCGGGTGGCTGTAACGCACAGGCACGGGGGAGAAGCCCCAAAGCTGCCGCTCCGGACGCACCCGGGTGGACACCCCTTCCCGGGCCCGGGTCGGCGCGGTCCTCTCTCGTCCCCCGCGCTTGCCCACCTGTGTGGCCGCGGAGCAGGACCAACAGGACGCAGAGCAGATCCCCGGCGCCGCGAGCGCCTCTCATCGCGGTGGCTGCGCTGGACGACTCCGAGCTCCTCTCTCCGCCACGGCTCTCGCCCGAGTGCACGGAGCGCGGCAAAGCCGAGCCCCCGGAGCCGCGGGCGGCGCGCGACAGCCCCTCCCCCAGCCCTCCCCTCCGCGTGTGGCCACGCCCCTCCCTGCTCCCGCCCGGGTCGCACTCCCTCCCGCTGCCTGGTGCTCGGGACTCTCGGGAGCTGCTGATCCCGGGGGCGCTGTGCTGAGACCCGGGGCACCCGCAGACCCTCCACCCTGGACCTTCTTCCTCCCGGCGCTCTCCCTCCATCGGTGGCCCCTTCGGCCCCAGGCGGCTCGCTGGCCACGCGGGTGCTGCCCGCGCTTTGTGAAGCCCGGCGCCACGCGCGCCTTGGGCACCGGCCAGCCACCTGGCAGGTGCTCCCTAGACAATAAAAGGACAACGGCGGGTCCCTCCCGCGCGCTCCGGAGGGGGAAGGCTGTGCTCGGCTGGTGGTGGAGGTGTTACGGGGTCGGGATTGCGGGGCGAAGGGATTGGGACATTGGTTCTCCGACGTCTTTCTCCCTTCCCGTTGGTAGAGGGGGACCGATCGTGGAGCCCCTCACCTCGGTAAAAGGTTGAGCCCACGTTTAAATAATTTTTCATGCTCAGTTTCTCCACCTGCTGCGAAACCTGTGAGAGCACAGCTGATTTCTATTGGCTAGCGTAGACCTCCGCCCAACCCAGCTCCTGCTGAGACTTGTGGAAATTGGGGCAGTGGAGTAAGGAGACTCTCGCTGTAAAGCAGTTAGATTTTAAAAACCGTTTTTGAAAAGCCCATTTGCATTTGGGTGCCTTTTCGCCTGGGTTTTGTTTTGTTTTAATCTCACCACCACCCCTGCTCCTTCCCCCACCTCTATCCTGCTCTGGCAGGCGTTAGGAGCAAGATAAAAGTAAAGTAATTATCTTTTCTTTTAAAGATTTTGTTTTTAATGTGTATGCGCGTTTTGCCTACATGTATGTCAGTGCGCTAGTCACGTGTGTAACTGGTGCCCGGGGAGGTCAGGAGACGGTGTCAGGTCTCCTGAAACTGGAGTTACAGATGTTTGTGGGTCATCTTGTGGGCCGCCTGTTGCTCAGTGACTCCTCCCTCTTCTTGTTCTTAACTATTGACCCCTCCATTACCCAGGCTTGCAAGTAACTGTACGAAGTAAGAGTAAACGCTTATTATTTTAGTTCTTAATGTGGCCCAAGATTGCACACCTAGTAGTGCTTGAATTTGAGGCCTCATTCTAAGATTTCCTCTGTGATCCTGAGTTTTCACTACATATTCTTCATGATTTCTATTTGTTTCCTTATTTCTTTATTGGAGGTACCACGTGTGTGTGTCAGAGAACAACTTTCAAGAGTGTGGGGGAGAGGGTTTGTTTGGTTTGGTTTGTTTTGGTTTTCCACTATGTAAGTCCTGGGAGTCAAACTCAAGTCATCTAGCTTGCTAGCAAATGCCCTGAGTGGTCTCCATGAGTGGTCTCACTGGCATTCTGACAAATGGATTAAACACCTCTACAGAGAGTTTAAGAGTGTAGAGTAGGGCAGACTCATACCCACAAACACGTAATAGATGCATAGATGGTAGATAGACAGATAATACATTTAAAATTTTAAAGAATGAAAAATAAAAGGGAGATAATCACCAGAAAAAAAATAACAACTACATGTGGCCTCTTTGAGTATCATCAAGAATAATATATCACTTCCTGGCTGTCCTTTTGGATATTGATGGGACCTGTGCTAGCTTAAGAAAATTCATGTTTAAAGCTGTTCACTTAAAACCTACCAGTACTAGAGAATGATTAAATGATACAGATATATTACAGCCTCTCCTGAAACCACTTTATTTCTCCCTTCCTTCAAAGCGTGTTTTGAAACACCTACAGAGCAGCAAGGAGGGGCTAGGCACTCCTTAGCAGACTCAGCCTCATTCTCACAGTCCGAGGGATCTGACCTGGGAGCCAATGCCAGCCCAATGACCTAGTACAAAACTCAGGTCCAACAGTTAAGAGAGGCATCAAGTTACACATTAGTCTTAGGATGGCAAAGGTAAGTAACACCACTCAAACAATCCTGAATTTCTGGGATTTTGGTTTATTTCTAAAGTACATCTTTATTTTAAGGGGGGGGGAAGCCACTGTGAGTTAAAAGGTCAATATTATGCCTGAAAGAGAAAAATTAATTTTTTTTCTTCACTCAACTGACATTGGAGAGGATAACATCTTCAGAAGTGTGGTGAAAAGAAACCATATTGCAAATGAATTCCAGGCAAGAAATTTCTGTCTGGAAAATATAAAAACAGGATGGGGAAATTATATAATTCTAAATTGTCATTCCTGTTTATCACTCAGCAAACATTATTGAATGCCCAGGACTTGCCAGTAGGCACCAAGACCTACACACAAATTAATAAGACAAAATCCCTGCCTATAGGAATCACGTTGTAATGGGGAAAACAGCCCCTCAAATAAAAAAACGGTACTATCTGAGAACAGAGCTCATGTGGAGCCAGGCCATACTGGCTGGTAGAATATTGAAATCTTATTGTACTGATTTTTTAAAAAGCCATCCCCTAAACACATCCTAAGTGCCCCTGATTCCAACCCACTCCTGAGACACCTCACATCTCCTTAGATCCAGCAATTACAGGCTGAATGCTGAGCACAGCAGAGAGCCTCCAGTCCCTGCACTTTTCGGGTTGTTAGCTATTTTCAATAGTACCCCCTGCCTGCTCCGTACTGCAAGAAGACATGTGCAAGGTGCTATTAGTTCAGGGCTCTGGGAACAAACCATGTTACAGATGAGCACTGTCCAACTGAACATTTTCAGAGATGGAGCTGTTTTGTTTCTCGGAGAGGACAGATGGGTCAGTTCTGTACTGTATTTTATGATAGCCCTAGACGCTATCATGATTGTGTTTTATATATTTCACTGCCTTTCTCATTATTTTAGCCAGAGAGGCTATTGACTGCCACTTGTGGGAATACATTTCAAACTGACGTAAACAAGCAAACAAAAACAGAACTTACTGCTGCTTACACCTGAAAGGCTCAGGGATGCAGGCATTTCAGATTCTCTTCCATCCAAGGACTCAAAGTTGTCAGGATTTGAACGGGAATGGTGATAGTGGTTGTGTGTGTGTGTGTGTGTGTGTGTGTTGGATGTAAATGGTTTCCCCTCCACCTCAGTCCTTCACAGATACTGTCCTGTATTGCTCTGTTGGTGTTGTGTGTCCACAGGCAGCTAGGCTTTGCCCCCATCAGTCTCTTCTATAGGAGTAGTGAGTGAGCCTCACTGGCCTATCTTAAGTCACTTGCTCATCCCTGAAGCCAGAGAGATAGAAAACAGTGATTGGAGCAGAGTGTTGTGTGTCAGCACTTGGGAAGCAGAGGTAGGCAGATCTCTGTGAGCTCCAGGCCAGCCTGGTCCATGTGTTGCATATGCCCATACCAAACAAAGCTGGGTTTAGAGGTCTATTTCACCCATATTCTGTAGACTAAAAAATAGTGAAGGATATGTGTCCAAAGAAAAATGCAGGATTTTCACTGGGAGAACAGATAATGCCGCACAGATAGATGAAAAGATATTTGAGAACAGCATGCAGCATACACCTTTACTCTCAGAACATAGAAGGCAGAGGCAGGCCAGCTTGTGAGTTCATGCCAGCCTGGTTTATATAAAGGTTATAAGCCAACCAGGGCTATACAGTAAGACTCTATTTTTTTTTTAATTTTTTTCTTTCCTATAATCTCACACAATCAAAATTTCTAAATTGACTTCACTATATAGTTGAGGGTGGCTTTGAACTCCTGATCCTTCTGCCTCTGCCTTATAAGTGCTGGGATTATAGCATGTGCTATGACCAGCTTTTTGCATTTAATAGTTTGTATTCTAAAAATAAAGACATTTATTGTAGATGATGTAGGAAATGCCAACAATCAGAAAGAACAAAACAAAAATCAATCAAGTTGTCAACATCAAACAGTTTATTTTAATGTTTCACCCTGATGCCTAAACCAAAGACTTAACAAAGAAAGCGAATTTTAAACCAATTTCCCTTATGAACATTGATGCAAAAATACTCAATAAAATACTCACAAACAGGATCCAAGAACACATCAAAAACATCATCCACAGTGATCAAGTAGGCTTCATCCCGGGGCTACAAGGATGGTTCCAATATCCAAAACCCATTAATGTAATCCACCATATAATCAAACTGAAAAAAACAAACAAACACATGATCATCTCATTAGACGCTGAAAAAAGCCTTTAACAAAACCCAACACTCATGTTAAAAAATCTTGCAGAGATCAGGGATACAAGGCCCATATTTAAACACAATAAAGGCAATATACAGCAGTCCAATAGCCAACATCAAATTAATGGATAGAAACCTAAAGCAATTTCACTAAAGGCAGGGACAAGGCAAGGCTGCCCACTCTCTTACCAATTCAATATAGTACTTGAAGCTCTAGCTAGAGCAACTAAAGGAGATCAAGGGGGTACAAATTGGAAAGGAAGAAGTAAAAGTATTGATATTTGCAACTGATATGATAGTATACATAAATGACCCCAAAAAATTCTACCAGAGGACACTTTTATTAGACTTTAAAAGAACCCCGCCCCCCATTCTCACCTCCAACCCTCTTCACCCTCAGGAAGGTAATCTTGGCAGCTGTCAGGGGATGAGAATGAAAAAGGGGAAGAAAGAACCCTAGCTGCTTGAGCTAAGTCAAGAGTGGAGAGATCAGCCTGTGGCCACAGTGTAGGGAGCGGGTCTTGAGAGAAAAAGCCCAAACTGTTAAGGAAAGCATTCTTAAGGCAGAGGTAGAAATAAGAAAAGAAAAGAAAAAGATGCCTTTCTGGAAGACTACGAGTGTGTGATCCTGTACAGCCTGAGCTAGAGGGTGAGAATTCTGGGAAGGAAAAGTATATTACCTTACTAAAGGGATAATTATCCCTCCTCTCTCTTTAGCATGGCTTAAGGCCGGCCCACCTTCCTGGGGGGTGTCCCTAAAGGCAGTCCCAACCTTCCTGTTTGTGATCCCTTAGCCAGATGATTAACCCAGCCCAACTGGAATGTTAGGTCTCCACCCAAGCCAGAGATTTCATCTTCCAGACCGGAAGTTTCTCTAAGGGACCTTCAAGGCTGCTTGTGCCCCTTACGCCACCAATTTTCAACTTTGTTCCTTAATATTCCTTGTTTTTGTCAACAGTTATCTGCAAGTCTCCTTCCTGTGAGGCTAAGGACACACACATAGGGCCCTCACTGTGAGACACCCTGCTAATGAAGGCTCCTCCCGGCTTGTGAGGATGGTCTCTGCAGCAGCTTTCACTCAGTGTGTACTGAACACTTTGGTGTGCCAGATGTACCGTATCAGGTACAAAGAATACAAAAGGAAGCATGGTCGCCGCCCTCATGGAACTCCCAGTGGAAGAAAAACAGCATGAGAGGGGCAAGGACTGCATTGCTATGTTTTTCTAACAGTTGTTCCCTGGATGGAACACGTAAATCACATGTGCTGTGACCTCAAAGAGGTGGCCATTAGAGTCTGCAGGACCAGGAAGAGGACAAGGGAGAAAGAGAAGAAGGAGACTGGCTGGGCAAACAGTAGGAATCTTCCCCCCACCCCCCAATCCCTGCGAAAAGCTTGATACAATAAAGTTTTTGGAAAAGTGGAAGAATACCACAGGTTGGGAAATGGAGCCTGCAGGTGAGGGTCTGGACCACACACAGACAAAAGTCTGTATATACCAAGAAACATGACTCTCATCCTTTAGAGGACAAAGGACCACTAAAGGGCTCTGAAGGAACCAGATGGGATAAGATTTGAACATAGTGAGGAAGCTCAAGGAAGGATGAGTTATAAGATGGGAAAACCCAGTAGGAAGAAAGTGGTGAGAAGTGCAATGCATCCATCCAGGCAGGCAGGCCTGGGGCTCAGCATGAGAGCAGCCACTGCAGGCAGCTGCAGCCCGGATCTGGCTGAGCTCACTCCATTGAGAAGGAAAGCAGAGGGCAGGTGTTGTCTCCTAAGGGAGTTACCCACATGGAAAGGATAGGCCCATTAAATGGAAATTACAGGAAGCCATTGTTTTGGACCAGATACGACAGACAGGACTTAAAAAAAAAAAAATCAATATGGAGTCACTCATGCTAAAATCCAACATTACCAAAATGAAGCTAGGCTGTTAGAGGATCCTTCTCAGAAAAGGGGTTACAGTCAGGTTGCCCATACTAGTCGTTCCAGCCACGATAACAAAGTCCCCTCTGCTCCTACCATACAAAGGTCACCGGAAGCAACCTAGTGTCAGCATGCTTTCTCCTGGTCTGCCTTCCTGTCCTTACCTTGCAAGGACAGTAACACTGGAATGACAAACCTGATTTTTACTTTTAACTTTTTTTCGGTCCTTTGTTTTTTTGTTTTTTGTCTACAAGATAAACCTCCTTGGCTTTTGGAGCACTTGTTTGATTTTATGGACTTGTGTGTTGCCCCCATTCTAGGAACAAAAGAAAAGCCAAGCAAAAGCTCTCTACCCTCTTAGAACCTGCATTCAATCCCCAGCCACAAACCCAAAATAAAAAATAGGGTGAGCAAGACATCTTAGCAGACAAAGCATTTCCACGCCAGCCTGGCAACCAGAGTTCAGTCCCCAGAACCTGCATAAAAAAGCTTGAAAAGTTCCTTGTTTTTAATTGCTGAGTAGTATTCCATTGTGTAAATGTACCACAATATAGCCATTCCTCTGTTGAGGGACATCTGGGTTGTTTCCAGGTTCTGGCTGTTATGAATAAAGCTGCTATCAACATGGTTGAGCAAATGTCCTTGTTGTGTACTTGAGCATATTTTAGATATATGCCTAGGAGTGGTATAGCTGGATCTTGAGGAAGTGCTATTCCTAATTGTCTGAGAAAGTACCAGATTGATTTCCAAAGTGGTTGTACAAGTTTGCATTCCCACCAGCAATAGAGGAGGGTTCCCCTTTGGGAACTAAAAAAGATCATCCTGAGTGAGGTATTCCAGAAACAGATACACATAGTATATACTCACTTATAAGTGGATACTAGACATATAATATAGGATAAAGCTACAAAAATCTGTACACCTAAAGAAGCTGAGCTAGAAAGAGGACCCTTGGTAAGATGATCAATCCTCACTCAGAAAGGTAAACGGGATGGATATTGGAAGAAGGAGAAAACAGGAAACAGGACAGGAGCCTACCACAGAGGGCCTCTGGAAGACTCTACCCAGCACTATATCAAAGCAGATATCGAGACTCATAAACTTGGGGCAGAGTGCAGGAAATCTTAGGAAAGAAGGGGGAGATAGGAAGATGTGGAGAGGACAGGAGCTCCACAAGGAGAGCAACAGAACCAAAATATCTGGGCACAGGGGTCTTTTCTGACACTGATACTCCAACGAAGGACCATGCATGGATAAAACGTAGAACCCCTGCTCAGATGTAGCCCATGGCAGCTCAATCTCCAAGTGGGTTCCCTAGAAAGAGGAACAGGGGCTGTCTCTGACATGAACTCAGTGGCTGGCTCTTCAACTGCCTCCCCCTGATGAGGGAGCAGCCTTGCCAGGCCACAGAGGAGGACAACGCAGCCAGTCCTGCTAAGACCTGATAGGCTAGGGTCAGATGGAAGGGGAGGAGGACCTCCCCTATCCGTGGACTTGGAGAGGGGCATAAGAGGAGATAAGAGAGGGATGGGTTTGGGAGGGGAAGAGGAAGGGGGCTACAGCTGGGATACAGAGTGAATAAACTGTAAGTAATATAAAAAATAAAAATGTAATAATAATAATTTTTTTAAGCTTGAAGAGTGCCTGTTGTGGTGGTGGTGGTGCATGCCTGTAACCTGAGCACTCAGGGAGGCAGAGGCAGTTGGATCACTGTGAGTTTGAGACCAGTCTAGTCAACAAATTGAGTCCAGGACAGCCAAGGCAACACACAGAAATCTTGTGTGGGGGCTGGGGGCAGGGGGCAGGGGAGTAAGCTTGAAAGAAGTGGCATGTGTCTGTAACCCCAAGACTGCTAAAGTGATGGCAAAGATGGAGGCAGGAGAATCCCACAGAAGCCCATGGACCAGCCATTTGGGAAGACAAACCACAGCAGAAACAAAGAGGCCTCGCCTTAAAATGCGGGGAGAACTGACCCCTAAAGTTATTCTCTGACCTCCACATATGTACCATGGTTTATGCATGTCTCTCGCTTCCTCTCCCTCCCTCTCTCTCTCACACACACACACACACACACATCACTCACTCTCACACATACTAGCATACTAAAAATAAAAATAACTTTTAAATAAATTGTTGTCATTCTGTCCTTTAACGGGTAGAAAAGGAGAACCCTGAAAAGTAACTGGGTAAGCAGGGGAGAATCAGAAAGACAAAGGAGCTGTAGCAGAAGGACATGGCCTCCCCAGGAGCAAAGGGCACTCAACCATATCATAACCCTTAGGGGCATCCAACAAGACGAAAACAGAAAACTTGACAAGCTTTGACAATCCTCACCACGACTCTAAGCTTGTTTTATGCACTAACTCATTTAAACATTTAGGGTAGGTGTTCTTGTTCTCCTGATGTTGCAGAGGAGGAAACTGAGGCAGGGGGTAACATAATAACTTGCAGAAAGATTGAAGCCTGATTGGACTCCTGGAGAGACGGACTTTATAGCCCTGTGCTCAGCTGCTGCAACCCTGGACAAACTGGAGGGGTGGGTGGTGTTTTAAGAACTTCTGGGCCTCTAGCCTCGGCTTCTGCTAACATAGCAGTTATGGGCCATGCCATGGTGCCTGTTTTTTATGCCCTGCTGGGTGGGATCAAACCCAGGACTTCCATGCTTGCTAGACAGGCATTCTACCAACCTGGTAACACCCCAGCCCAGATTTGAGGTGAATATACTCACCTGCTCTCACGGTCCACGCTGAGTTTGTAGAGACAGAATTTCTACCACAGGGGATTGGGCAATAGGGCAAAAATGAAAAGGGTGGCCCCAGGTCCAGCAGGAGGAAGGCCCTAACTTCCATTAGCACTGTCCCTCCCAACATGTCTAATATCAGAAAGCCTGGAATTCCCCATTTCCAGGCTAAGGGGTACATGTCTCCAACACCCACACTCAAAACGTCTGAGGCAGGAGGACTGTGAATTCTAGGCAAACCTACATTACTTAGTAAAACCCCATTTCTGGAAAATACAATTCTGTAGCTAGACAGCTACACTAAGACAGTACTGTCACGACAATGCTGGCCATTCCTGTCAGCTTCCTGTATTTATCTCTTATTATCTACTTATTTATTTTTCAGATGAGGCCTTACTGGGTGACCCTTGCTAACCTGGAACTCCCTATGTAACTACAGTAGCCTTGAACATGCAGATGCCTGCCTGCCTCTGCCTCACCTAGTGCTGGGATCAAAGGTGCATGCCACCACGTCCCACTAACTGCTCAAAAGTTGTTTTGTTTTGCTTAGTTTTTTTTTTTTCTTTAAAAAGCTAGACCTGGTAGTGCGAGCCCAGCTACCTAGGAAGCTGGAAGAGGAAGGCCACAAAATTGAGGCTGACCTGTGCTCCAACCTCAGCAATTGAGTGAAATGCTGTCTTAAATATTTTTTTAAAGGTTAAAGCAAGGCTGGGGATTTGTTTTTGTGGTAGAGCTCTTGCCTGCTAGGTGCAGTGGCCTGGATTTGATCCCCAGCACTGGAGAAAAGTAAATAAACAACAGTAGGGTCTCTTATCTAAATCCATGTCACCTCCTGCAAAGAGGAGAGACTTCGAGAGTTCATAAATCCCCTCAGAACACAGTTGGGATGCCTCTTAAGTCATACATTTGTCTTTGGCTTGCATGACAATTATATGTATCTTTGTCATAGTCTCTCTACAAAATAATAATTCTTTGAGGAAGTTTCATTGTAATTCAGCTGTGGGTCTCACAAGAAGGCTTGCTCAAACAAAATCTGTGCACCTAACAGATACCGCCATGTTTGCAAAACTGAATTATTGACAATGCATCTTAGCGCATTTTCTTTGAGTTTTAAATTTTTCATCAGAATTTGCTTTGTTCCCAAGAAATCCATTGGCATCCTCATTGTAAGCATATACAATCTGAATCTATGTTGATCTCACAATAAGTGTTATAACCTTGTCATCATTTTGCATTTTCCTTCTCCTCCAATAAAGAAGTCATGCTGTTGCTACATGGGTTAGAAACACTGTAAGTCTACAATTCTGAAATGGTTGAGTAAATACAAGAAGTAAATACGTATTTAACTAAGAAGGAGTCCGTATTGTCCGGGTCTTCTGATTGGAAAGAGACAGGCAGGCACAGTTGTCTGCAAACTTTGAGCAGTTCTGAAGCCTTGTAAGTGAACAACTCACCTTAGGGTCTACCTCTCACTCTTAACAGGTAGAGGCTATTTTTACCAAGGAAAAGATTGTATGCTACAGCAGATGCAGAGGCTCAGCCCATGGCCTGTCCCCAGGCTTTGGAGGTTAATGTGACTGGGGTTGGGGTTATTTACAGCCCTGGGGAAGGGAGGCAAGAGAATGGAGATCAGTGGGGAAAAGATGAATAGACTTTGTGCCTCTTTAAGAACAGGCCTGATGCTCTGCACTGGGGATGTGTGGGGTGGGTGGTTGATTTATCATCCATCCTGGGACACTTTGGGGGGACTTCCCACTGTCCTGAGCAACAGAGATGCCTCTGCTGTTACCCGTTGTGAGGAGGACTGTTTATCTAGTTTCTTTTTATCTTGAGACAGGATCTTATTTCATAGTGTTGAACTTGCTTTGCAGCCCAGGCTGGTTTTCAACTCAAGATACCCCTGCCTCGGCCTCTGGAGTACTGGCAGATACAACCTGAAGTCCCCTGAGTCGATCATTGGCTCCTTTCTGGAGATTTGAGACCCTGTGGACATAAACACCTCTAAACTATCACAAACTATCATAAACTATCGCTAAACTGTCTGAGTGCTTCTGACCTCCGCCTCAAGGAGGAAGCTGAGGAGGGAAAGTGCCCCAGAGCTCCCTCCAACCTCTGCAGAGACACAGTAGTGCTGGCTTGGACAAGAAAAGCAATTTTAGAACCCGAGGCGTGGCTCAGCAGCCAAAGGCATTTGCCCCCAAAACCTGGCAACCTGAGTTTGGTCCTTGGAACTTGTGTAAAGGTGAAGAGAAAACCAACTCCATGAAGTTGCCCTCTGACCTCCACACCTCCCCACCACCACCATCTATCATTCACAAACACTCACGATTGAAATTTTTTTGATAAAGGCAGTTTTATCTTAGTCGGCATAGCGCTTGGCTGCAGTGTGCTAAACACTTGGTTTGACACCCATTGTGGCATAAACCTGGCACGGGCCGTGGGTGTGCAGGCACAGACCTGCAATCCTAGGCACTGGAGACATTGACAACAGCAAAGGAGAGTCAGAAGTTCAAGGTCGTTCTCTGCTAACAAGTTCAAGGCCATCTGGGGAGACATAAAACTCCAAAAGAAAACAGAAAGGGAAATTCCTAGCAGAGCCCTGCATAGAACAGCTATAATCCCAACGCCGGGCAATGTCACTGGGGAAATCAGGGTTCCCTCTTGGGGGTCTTACTCTTATTAATAAAAGAATTTAAGGATGAACTCAAGAGAAAGGTCGAGGCCAATCTTGTTCGAGCTTTAATCTCTGCAGTGACCCAGAAGAGGGAAACAGGAGAAAGGAGAAAAGAGCACGCTGTTTGAGTTAGGAAGGCGAGGAAGCCTGTCACACCGCAGAAGAGCATCCGCAATGTAGAGAGAGGAGCTTTGGAGAAAAAGGAAAATGCAAGGTGCCGGGAAGAGAGAGCAAAAGAAAAGATAGCCTCACGCTTAGAAAGCAGCTTGGCTGTGGCTCCATGGGGATTCTGGGAAAGAAAAGAACATCCTCTCATTTGACAGGCCAAAGATTCCTCCTGTCTCTTTAGCTTGGCCCAAGATGGTTCCTGCTTTCCTAAGGGATGATCCTTTAGGCAGGACCTGACCAACTGGAATGTAGGGCCTCCACCCAGGCCCACCTAGACTAGAAGGAAGGGCCTTTACTGCTACAGGGTCAGCAGAACTGTCGGATGTTCAAAGCCAGCCTACATAGAAAGACTCTTTTTCCAAAAAAATAAAAAATAAAAGGGCAATAAAAGGCAAATCCTGTTCCAAATCGTCATTATAATAATAGCACATAACAATGGTTATGTGATGTTCTTTGTGGCATACTCACCAGAGATCCACCTTCTATTACGGTCAGCTGCAGGACTTACTAACAGGTCATGACCATGTCAGCATATGACACTGCTGATGTTTCCTGAGTAATTATGAAGTTTCAAGCGCTGGTCCAACCACCTGCACTGTGAGCGCTCTCCTTCCAACAGCCCTTCCAGGCAGGTCTGTTCCCAGCCCCACGCTCAACACTCATTCACAGGTCACCTGGTTAGGAAGTGGCAGCGCAGGCTTGGGACCCTGACAGCCTAAACAGCCTAAAGAGTGCTGTGGGCTGCCTAGCTCTTCACCATGGTGCACTGGGGTTTTATCCAGCATCCACTAACTTCCCAGATATATGTAGCTGCTTAGAGCCAAAGGGCAGAACCCGCTTTAAAGTGTCATGCCTGCATCTTCCACAATAGTAGATGCTTGAAGAGAAAATTTTTCTTTACTACAAAACAACTATTCTTTAAAATCTGTGACAAATGAAACAATTTGAACCTTGAAAGCATATTTGATGATGACTTTAAGCAGAGGGAGTTTTGTTTGTTTCGAGACAAGGTCTCACTGTGTAGTTATGACTATCCGGGAACTCCCTATATAGACCAGGCTCGCCTCGAACACAGAGATCCACCTGCCTCTGTCTCCGGTGCTGAGGTTAAAGGTGGGTGCTATCACACCTCCAGCTCTTCTTAGTTATTTGTTTATTTTTTTCGATTCTTTTATTTTATGAGTGTTTGGCCTGCATGTGTGCCTGTGCATCCTATGTGTGCCCAATGAGGGAAGCAGTCAGGGTAGGGTGCCCCCCAGAACTGAAGTTGCAAATGTCTATGACCCCCTTAAGTGGACTGGGGATCAAACCCATGTCCCCTCTGAGAGCGGCAAGTGCTCTTAACCACTGAGCCATCTCTCCAGCCTCCAATGTTGTGATTGCGGACAAAATCAGCACAAGGGAGAAGAGGAAGGGTAGGTTTTGGCTCACAGTTTGAAGGTGTGGTCCACCACAGTGGGAAAGTCAAGGCAGAAGGACTTGAGGAAGTTGACTACACTGCGTCATCAGTCCGGAAGCAGAGAGAGAGGGAGAGAGAGAGTCTGCTGTCTGGTTTGCTTTCTTTTGAATAGTTCAGGACCCTGGCCCACATCAGGGAACTCACCCCAGAAACACCCTGATTCACCTGCCCAGGGATTTGTCTCCTAGGTGATTTCAAATCCTGTCAAATTGAAAAACTCAAGATTAGCTCACCTGGTGTGATAATAACATGGTGCTGATATTAAAATCAGAGACCTTACAGTTTAAAGATGTACGCTGTGTTTATGAGAGAGTGTTCTGGTGCCTGAGCATCACTTCAAAATATTCCAGTGGGAGGGAGACAGGAGACAGAGGTAAAGAATGGGAGGGACATAGATGAAGCAAGACTGGCCAAGTGGTTGTTGAAGCTGTGTGTGGGTGGCCTTGGGGGACACTCTGTCTATGCTTGGCACTCAAGCCCCCCCTGTATTGTCTGGGGGTACTCTGTATTACTCCTCTGTATAATCATCATGTCTAAAGTTGAGAAGTTTGCCCTGATACTCTCTGAGCTTACAGCCAGCTCTAAAATGTTATTAGTCTTTGTCTAAGGAAAAATAGTTCAAAAGGAGAAGTGTTGACCAACTTTGTGCTAGCCAGCTCCGTCTTAAGGGGAGCTTCGGAGCTTACCCACACAGAAAGGCAGGAAGGAGAAAGGGAGGGAGGAAGGAAAGGAGGATGGGAGAAAGGAGGGAGGGAGGAAACTAACTGTGTTTGCTTCAGCAGCTTATATACTACAATTGAAACAACACAGAAAAAAATTAGGCTGGTCTTTAAGCAAGCATGGCATGCAAATTTATTGTGTTCCATATTTTTAAAGTATCTCTTTCCTGTCTGTACTTAGTGGCCTCAGTAATAGATCACATGGACCAGTCATTAAAACCAAATAAGCCTTTGTCTGCTTAGAAAAAGAAAAGAAAAAATTACGACAGAGTTGAAAATAGAAAAACAATTAATTTTATGTCTTCCGTCATGACTCATATCTGCTTGTGTTGTATGCTTGCTCATCATCTAACATTACCCTTTCTTGGTCCCTTTTCTAAATGCTATACTATACCCATGGTTTTGGCTTGTTTATATCTAAACATGTATATGATATAGTGGAAGATCTACCTATGAAGAAAATATGCTTTTTTTCTTCTTCCGTGTTTCTGGGTAACTTCACATTCTAAATCTATCCATTTTCCTGCAGATTTTTATTTTTCTCTACAGCTGAGTAATATCCCATTTTGTGTAAGCACCAACCACATTTTCATTATTCATTCATCTGTTGATAGACATCTAGGCTGATTCCTTCCTTGCCGCCATAAATATAGAGCAGCAATAAGCATGGATGTGCAAATATCTCTATGATCAGATATGGAGTTCTCTGGGTATATATGCCTAGGAGTAAAATAGCTGGATTCATATGGTAGATTTTTTTTCTTTTCCTTCTCTCTCTTTGTCTCTCTTTGTTGGATAACTCTGTAGAAATATAATTGACAGTGAAAGTGTAAAACCCTAGGAAAGCTATGAGGCTTCAGAATGGCCATTCTAACCACACAGAAGTTTTCTGAGACGCACAGTGTTTGAGAGTGGGTATGGGTTTGAGTGGCTAGCTGCGTGTTGTTTTAATTTGTGAGTTTGTTATAAGAAAGTGATTTTTAAAAGAGATAGAGCCGGGGAAAGTGCACCTTCCTCAGCCTATCCCTCTTCATGCCCCGACCACTGGCTTTCATTTCTTTGCTCTTATATCAACATAACATTGGGAACTTATTTAACGTCTTATTAGACCCATCAGTTTCCTCCTCTGTAAAATGGGGTGAGAACAGAATATTAACCAGCTCCTAAGGCTATGATGGCAATCACATGAGTAAATAATTCACACAGAGTGCAGATTGCTGGCTGTGTCTGTCATGCCCTAAGCACCCAGTCCATGGCAGATACATCTTTTCCTAACTCCATTTAATAGCTATGAAAACTAATTGTGGCTCAGTGAGGGTAAGTGGTTTGGCCAAAGTCTATCTATTTTAATAAACAGCTGTGCAGACAGACATTTAAACACAAGTTTCTGACCATAAATTCAGCCTTGTTTCTACTCCAATTGTCCTCCGAGGGCATTGTTATGAAAAGCAGCAAAGGTTGACAAATAATGTTAGGAGGTGATCTAGGAGGGTCTGGTAGCACCAGAAGAGACCAACAACCCCGAAAAATAAGTTAATGTTTGCTTTTAACACAAAAACTTAGTCCCGAGTCGCAGACTCCAGCCCGGGGGTCATGGAGCCAGCTAGCCTTTCTCCCAGACAGCTTGGAGCCCGGCACAGAGCGGTTGGAGAGCACTGGTGACTGGGAGGTAAATTACACCAGCCAGCAAGAGCCAGCCCAGCTCAGGGACAGCGACTAGGGTGTTCTTCTGTTTGCACACTGAGAAGCTTTGTAACTGGGCACACCGGCTCCTTGCATCAATCTTTCCCTTCTGAAAATACGGACCTCAGGTAACCAGGTTTTGTTTTCTGTTTGTTTGTTTTTCCATACAGGATTTCTCTTTGTAGCCTTGGCTGTCCTGGACTCACTTTTGTAGACCAGGCTGCCCTCGAACTCACAGAGATCCACCTGCCTCTACCTCCCCATCCCACCCCCAGTGCTGGGATTAAAGGTATGTGCCAAAATGGCTGGCTAGTATGTGTGCATGCGTGTGTGTTTAATGTAGCTTGAAAATTGTGAGCAATTTCCTCCATATCTCCATCAAGCCTCTATCCATCCTCTCAAGATTCACTTTATTAATATGTTTAGAGATTGTCTGTGCTTGGTCAATAAGAACGACATGTTTGTCTAATGTCGATATTTCTCAACCTGTGGGTCACAAACCCCACAAGGCTCTCATATCAGATATTTACATTATGATTCACAACAGCAGCAAATTTACAGTTATGAAGTAACAACAGAATAATGTTATGGGTAGGGAGCACCACCACATAAGAAATTGTGTTTAAAGGTCACAGTACTAGAAAGGTTGAGAAGCACTGGTCTATGTAAAGATGTGTTGTTAAAGGCCAAAAGGAGCTCACGCATAAGCACGTGTAGGGTGATTTAAAGGAGGTCAGATTTTAAGTTGAGTGCTACAGATCTGTGGATGACTCAGCCACCTTTGACTGGGGGGTAGGAAGAACCCCACAACTCTACATGATCATCAAAAGAACTGGCACCAAACCATCGTTGCACCTCTTTGGCTGAGAGAAGGAAGGTAGGGAACGGAAAAGTTCATGTCCAGTGTGCACCTTGCCTCAGATTTACTATGTAAACCGCCAGGATAGACCATGGCTCTCCATCCTTCTGCCTCGGCTTCCCACGTGCTAGGTTTACCCATGTGCCTCACCCACCCACCTTTCATTTGAATTTCAAATGCTGGGAACTGTCTCAATTAGGGTTTCCATAGCAGTGATAAACACGATGATCATAAGCAACTTGGGAAGGAAAAAGTTTGTTTTACCTCAAAAGTTACAGTCAGGACAACTCTGGCAAACTCAGGACAGGAAATCAAGGCAGAACTCAGAGGCAGGAAACAAAGCAGGTACCTTTATAAAGGAAGACTTTTCTTTCTCTCTCTTTCTTTCTTTCTTTCTTTCTTTCTTTCTTTCTTTCTTTCTTTCTTTCTTTTTTTGTGAATCCAAATATTTATCAATTCAATGTAATTGATTTTTTAATTTAATTTTTTATTTATTACAATTTATTCATGTTGTATCCCAGCTGTGGCCCCCACCTTCATCCCTTCCCAATCTCGCTCTCCCTCCCTCTTCTCCTCCCATGCCCCTCCCCAAGTCAACTGATAGAGGAGGTCCTCCTCCCCTTCCACCTGACCCTAGCCTCTCAGGTCTCATCAGGTCTGTCTCAGCTTGCTTTCTTATACCACCTAGAACTACAAATCTAGTGGTGGCACCAACCCATGGTGAGCTAGTCCTTCCCACATAAGTCATCAATCAAGAAAATGCCCCCACAGACTTGCCTGCAGGCCAATCTGATGGAGGCAACTCCTCAACTGAAATTTCTTCTTCCCAGATATGTCTAGGTTTGTACCAAGTTGACCCAAAAACCAACCAGCACAAAAAATATTGCTGAGCCATGAAGACAGGGTTAGGGTTCCCAGGGCCTATTTGAATGGATATACCTTTGACTCATTTGGTCTTCTAATCTCCAGCCCTCCCCCACTCCCAGCAACAGGAAAAAAAATTCTGTTCTGTGCTGTGATTCTGCACTGTGACCTCCTTTCTGTAATGTGGCCATTACAATAGGAGTTCATCAGAGCTCATTGCTATCTGTTAAATGAGTGAAAGCTTGCATGAGTGGGGGAGGGCCCAATTCTTCTTCATAATATGCCCTGGTTAGAGCCGCAATGGGGCTGAGCTTTACAGATGTACCCATGTAATGGTTCAAGGGCAGTGGGCTGAAAGCAAATCAGGAACTTCTTCATGTTTTGTTCAAAGCCCACTAACACTTCGACATGTATTAAATGTTAATAAGCAGCTATCTGGGTCAGTGGGTTAAGTAATAACTGTGGAGGAAGGTGAGAGGTGAAGAAATACACGGAAATTACATCCGAGGACGGCTTGGCTCACCAGAGCGAAACTTGTATAATAGCACGCGGGTGATTTAACCAGGCTATCTTTCCCCCTCCCTCACACAGCAAGCTCGGGACCCTGACAACATTCTCTTTACTCACGAGGCTGCAGGACCTGGTAAAATTTGGGAAATATTGGGAAGCACCCAAGAGGTTACATATAGGGTCACTCTCCTCTCCTTACAAAAGATGGAGAGAAAATCACTGTGTTTAGAGAAAAGGTTTGGGAGCTGATTACACTTTTCAGGCCATTCTTTCTCTCCCTCTTTTTTTTCTTTTTTTTTTTCCACATTTTTATGAAGTCCAACAGAAAGAACAAAGGTTTTTGTGAACACGAAATTGCTGCTTCTGCAAGCAGTACCAAGGGTGATGATGGATGGGGGTGGGGGCGGGGGTGATGATGATGACAGTAACAGCTAATCGTTTTAAAGAACTTATTACATGCTAGATCAGTTCTTAGAGTTCCACGTTTGGTAGAGGCAGTGGTTTTGTCCACCAGAAGACATTTGGCAAACACCTCTGGTGCATTTTGAATTGTCAGGACTAGAAGAGAAGGGATTGGGAATTGGGGCAGGCATTGAGTGGACAAGTCAGGGACACTGCTCAACTTTCCCCAAGCACAGGACAGGCACCTGTAGCAAGGAATTATCTGGCCCCAATACTATTGGTTTCAAAGGTGATGAAGCCTGTTGTGGACAAATTGTCTCATTTTTTTCTCCCTCTTCCTCTCTCCCCCTCTTTCTCACTCATACACACACACACACACAACACACACACACAACACACCCACATCACACATGCACACTTACACACACCTCAAAGATTATTGCTTTTATTAGCAGATCTAGAAACTGAAGAAGGACAGTAGGTCACTCTGACCCTCAACAGTCTAAGCCTGTTTGACTCCTTCTGCCCTATCCTAAGGATGGACACAAGCAGGCCATCTCTGACCAGGCCTTTGTACAAACAGCCCTCATACCCACCAATGTCCCTTTCTAGAAACTGAAAAGCAGATGACTTCAGCTCTGCCTTCTTTCACTCAAAACACAGGGGTTTTTTTTTCCACCCCTGTGAAAAAATAAATAAAAAATGGAAATTAGACTTTAAAATGAAAATGTCAACTCTGTGTCACCTATCCCAATGAAAACATTCTGGCACCGGATTGCTTTTATTAAGATTATATTGGTCTATAATTAGGAGTGGTAATATTTAATAAAAATATTCATAAAGGAGTTTGTGAGTAGTTCTCCAACATAATAAAAGTATTAGCAAGATAATGAAATGTGTAGCCTTTCCTTTGCTATGGGTGGCTATCCTGTGTGTTGTGGAAACCTGAACAGTACCCATGGGCCCTAGCCTGTTCACTAGACACCTGTATCACTTCCTCCTGCCCCTTCTCTCCAGGCCCTGACAATTTAAAAAGTCCCAGGGCATTGCCAAATGCTGCTGCCTTTTCTTCAGCTATGAGTACTGGTGGCAGAATGTGTCCTATGTTATGTGAAATTCATGAAAAAGACCCCTGTCCCTTTTCAGCTGTCACTTTCTGTATTCATAGGAATTAGATGTCTAAGTAATGTCTGTAACAGACCCATGTTCTAACCCCAAACCTAGCAAAAAGATTATTCACGTGCTTGTATTTTGATGCTAATTACTGGCCCTCAAGATCTGGTTACTGCCCTACCTAAGACATTATTCCTGATTGGTTAATTAAAAGGTCTAAAACCTGTCAGGGCAGAATGGTTAAGGTTCCCTGGCTTTGGGAACAAGAGAATCACAGGAAACAGACAGGCAAATAGTAAGAGAAGAGAAAGGAGGACACAGTGATGGGGTAACGTGGAAAAGGAACCATGTGAGCTAAGAGAAAGGACTCCAAGGATGGTATGGATGGAGAAAGTGACCCAGGTGAAGGACAAGCACGTATTTTTAAGATTATGGATGGAAGATAGCCCAAATAGGAATGGTTAAGGCAGATGGCATTGGATAGGGGCTGAGAGGTGGATGGTGAGGTTATTGAGATAGCATAGGTGAAATATTTGACTGGCCCAAGGTGTTATAAGGCAATTATAAAATCTAACAGGTGTCTTGTTAATTGTGATAACAGGTTAAATAATACTGCCATAATAATAATTATAGGGCAAATAATAATAAACATTATATAGCCCAACATCATTTAATATTCAACAACACAGATGTAATTTTATTTTTTACTAAGGAGCTCTTTTCCCTTCAAAATTCCAAAAGACAGACGCTGGTAGATGCTATCCCAAATCAGGCTGAAACCCAGGTGAGCAGTACTGAAAATACCAGGATGTGAGCACACTATGTTGTTATCTCAATGGGCTTCATTTACTTTCCCACAGCCTGTCATAATTGGATTTCTTGCTTACTACTACATCTCACTTAATAGTTTCCATTCTATACTCAGGAGACAGAGGCAAGCAGATCTCTGCAAGCTCAAGGCCAGTCTGGTCTACACAGCAGTTTCCAACACAGCCACGGTTTCAGATAGATAGATAGATAGATAGATAGATAGATAGATAGATAGATAGATAGATAGATAGACAGACAGATGATAGACAGATTCAGCCCCAGCTATGTCTGGAAGCCCCATATCTGTTTATTGCCTGGCTGGAAAGCTGGTAAGCACTACAGGGCTCTTTAGTGAGAGCAAAAGACAAAAGTGGAGAAGGCCCCAGAAAATTCATACATCCAAGGAAAGGGTCTAAAAATTCATGACATCAGGGTGATCCTTAAACAAATATGGTTACTTTTTGATATGTGGTTTAACGATGAAGTATGCTAGAGTAAAATAATACATGCTCTCCTTTTCTTCTCTCTCTTTCTGAAACAGGATCAGTGCAGCCCGGGTGTCCTTGAACTCCTTAGGTAGTTGAGAATGCCCTTAAAACAGCCTTTTCTTCCCTTGTTGTTTTGACACAAGGCCCTGGGTGGCCTCAAACTCACAGTGATCCCTTGGCCTCTGCCTCTCAGGTGCTGGGATTAAAGGTCTGAGGCACAGCGGTCCCACATCCCTTAACCCTCTACTCTACTTCCTTTACTCCCTGCTGCTGTCAGTACAGATGTGCACCAACGCATCTAGTTTTGTACAGTGCCGCTGACAGAACCCAGGGCTTCATGCATGGAAGAGAGGCAAGTCTAACCCAACTGAGCGACATCCCGGCCTTAAAAATCATATTGGAAAATGATAATTTGAGGATTAGAATTATAGCAGAGTGGCTAAACACTATCTAGCATGACTGGGGTGCCAAGATCAGTTTCCAGCACCTGTCACACAGTCACCTGCCGCACCACACACACACACACACACACACATCAGAGAGAGAGACTATCCCTCAACAAAAGAAGAAAGAACGAAAGATCACTTTCCTGGGAGGCTTATTATTCAAGCCTACCCCCTAGATTTACATTCAAGAATGCTATTAGGCAAAATATAAATTAATCAATATTTTGCATTTTGTAAGATCAAAGGTATTGACAAACCCCAAGCTAGAAACCTCAAAATAACTGATTCTTCCCTCTCTTCCTATCCCAATCATACTCACCTCTCCAGTGAATGTTGGACACCATGGTGACAGTTATCTGACTAAAATAAAAAATGTGATGATTCTGATGGTTCACACAGAAGCCTTAAGCTGTTCGCTCTTATCTAAAGATAATGTCTGACTGCCTCGGGGCCCTTGGCGCTTGGGACCTTTATGTTTTGGCCGTAGCATAGCTTTCTAGCATCATTTCTTGCCAATTCTTGCTTCTTTTAATGTCTCTCATTTTCTGAGAACCTTTAACTCTAGTCCCAGTAGACCCAGATCACATGTTGCTAATTGACAGACTCTTTTGCATAAATATTCTTCACTCTTTCACCCCTCAACTAAATCAACTTCCCAGGCCCAATCGCAATGATGCCACACCCCATTCCCACTGCACATTGCTTATCTTTCAACAATAGCCTGCTTTGAAACATCCAGATGGCATCCAGGAGATGGCCCAGCGCTAGTAAGTCAAGCCTGACTACCTGAGTTTGACTCCTGGAACCCACATAAAAAGCTGGACACCATGGTGCACATCTGTAATCTCACCGCTGCCGCAGAGAGATGGGAAGTAGAGTGAGGAGAGTCACCCGAAACCTGGCAGGCCAGCTGGGCTGGGACATACAGCGCGGCAACAGAAACAGGCATAAGCCCGCCTCAACATGTCAGTAAGAACCATCCAGGAAGCTAAGCTGTCTTCTGACTTCACACACATGTAGCATGCTTACATCTATGTCCACACACACACACACACACACACCATTTGAAAAATACTGTGGATATTTTCCTCACACAGATATTTAAATATCTCTTGCTGTTTCATAGGCGCAACTTTCATCTTTCTTTTCAAACACAGAATTTGAGGTGGAAGAGATGGCTCAGCAGTTAAGAACACTTGATGTTCTCCCAGAGGACTGGTGTTTGGTTCCCAGCTCCCACATCAGGCAGCTCACAACCCCCCCGTGACTCCAGTTCCAGGGATACAATGCCCCCTTCAGGCCTCCACGGACATCTATCCATATAAATCTATACATACACATATACACAAACCTACACATATATACAAATATAAATGAATCTTTTTAAAAAGTGGAAGCTAGAGAGATGGGTTGGTGGTTAAGCATATGCACTTCTCTTCCAGAGGACCTGGGTTCAATTCCCAGCGCCCACACGGCATCTGTAACTCCAGTTCCAGGGGATACAATGACTTCTTCTAGCCTCCATGAGCACTAGGCATACCAGCAGTACACTCCCACACATAAAACAAAATAAGAATTTAAGAAATGCGACATCATGTCCATCATTATAGATCCACAAACACTTCCGGCTGACTTAGTGATTGTGGGGAGTATGCTTCTGACACACTGACCTCGGGAAGCTCAGAACACCGTACTGGACACCTGTGGTATGTTGTGTATTTTGAAGGAAGACAGGGTGCAGTGGCGTGAAAAAACCATTCGGACTTGGTCAGTGTTCTGGTCAGTCTTAATCGTTACCTCAACACAGCCGAGAGTCATCTGAGAGAAGTTTCAACTGAAGTATTGTCTAGATCAGGTTAGTCTGTGGACATATCTATGAGGGGTTGTCTTGATTACTAATTAGTACAAGAAGGCCCATCCCACCTTGGGTACCTCCATTTCATGAGCAAGTAGTCTCGAGTTGTAAAATGAAACTAGCTAAGTATGAGCCAGTGAATGACACAGCAAGCCAGTGAGCAGCATTCCCCTGAGCTTCCTGCCTCCATGTTCCTGCCCTGATTTTCTACCCTGACTTTCTTCAGTGATGGACTGTGGCCTGGAAGTAGAAGCCAGATTAGCCAGATAAATCCTTTCCTCCTCACATTGCTTTAGGTCACAGTGTTTTATCACAGAATGTAACTAGGATGATCTTTTTTTTTAAGCAGAGAGTGTGTTTTTTTAATTTATTATTTATTATGTAAACAATGTTGTGTTTGCATGTATACCTGCACACCATAAGAGGGCACCAGATCTCATTATAGATGGTTGTGAGCTCCCATTTGGCTGCTGTGAACTGAACTCATGACCTCAGGGAGAGCAGCCAGTGCTCTTAACCTCTGAGCCATCTCTTCTGATGCTTGTGAGGCTGGATTAGTTCACAAACAGCTTTCTCAGTTCTGAAGAATCCAGAGCTCAAATCTCTCATCCTTGGCCACCCCACCGAAGGCTTGTGATGCTTCTGAAATTTTCCCTACTTTTTGTTTTACCTGGAAAGGCACTTATTTTCAGTAACCCTAGTCACACAGTAATTATTGTATTGGTACAAAGATGTTGGACTCAGTGCAATATAATTTTCATTATAAATTGCGCAAAGCTGGCAATTTACTCCTGTTGTTACTCTTGCTGGAACTGCACATAACCAGTTGCACAAAGATGCACAATGACCCACTATTGTATTAGGGACTTGTAAACATTGAGATTTCAGGGATTTGGGTCCTTTCTGAAGAAGCAGCAGACACCACATCCCTTCAGCTGTTCATTCCAGAAGAACTGGCTTTCCTGATCAAAAATTAATCAGGAGCTAAAGCCGCAGAGGATGCTCAGCTAGTATCAGCTTGGTTAAAAAGATCTCAGCTCTCTACACAACCCAGATGAATGCTAGCCCTGCAAATGACCGTGGGACAAGAGTCAACCGTTTCAACAACTTCAGATACCAAAGCAGGAAACATGGATGTTTAAGCAGGCTTGTGGGCACTGGAATATAAGAACCCCACTCGTGATCCTTTTTAAACGAACACACGCTGTTCTTCTCAAGCAATGGTCACTGGTAAGAATGGGAGGTCAAGCGTTGGCAAGAATTCACAGCTTTTCAAGAAAAGATGAAACATCTGGATTTTCAAAAGTGAAGTATCTCTGTTTTGAACCTAACTGGCATTCATATTCAAACACTGTACAAATCCAGGTAAAATCAGTTGGCAGGTTGGATGGGACCTGGAGTCACCAGTTTGTTAATTCTTGTTTTATGGACCATTTTATTTGTCTCCTCTCCATCATTTTATGGATGTGGCACCATGATGAAATTGATTTCATTCGGCCGGTTTACAAAAAGGTACCTGGAAGGAACCTAAGCTTTCTGATTGCCAGTCCCTGTTAAGACCACACACCCTAGCTTGGGCACTGAGTTTGAGATGCTTGGGTGGGAAAGAAAAATCAAATCAGCCTGGAGATGGGCCGGGGGAGGGCGGGGAGATCTTGTCAGGGTATTCATAGATTCTAGTCTTACCTGAGTGTGAAAACAGGATGACAGATCCATTACGGGTAGCTATCATGTGTCTAAAATTCTCAGGAATTAGTCAGTTTGTTCCCCAATTCTACTGATCATCAGATATAGCCAAGAAGAAGCCTCACAAAATACAGATGGCTAGAATCCAAATGCGAACCAAGTAATCAGAAGCACCAAAGACAGCAATAGTTTTAGTGAACACTTTCGAGCCTGGCTTGGCGGTGATACCTGTAGTTCCAACTGAGAGGCCTCAGCCCAGCCCAGCCCGGCCGTTCAGGGCCGAAACATAGTTCAGGAAACATAACAGGATTCTGTTTCAAAATAAATCAATAAGCAAATTCCTACAAGTCATCCTGAAGCTTGGCTGTCCAGGCTGGGGAGAAAACGTGGACCGGAAACCCCAGATCAACCCTCATTCAGTTGTTCTCCTGTGCCACTTGTTAAGTTTTCCATCTTTCAAAATGATTCTTTTCCACAGTCTGGGGATGTGGCTCAGCTGGCAGAGGGCTTACTTAACTTGGGGAAGCCCCAGGTTTGGCCCCTAAAACCACATAAGCCTGGTAGTGATGTATGCCTGTAATCCTAGCACTTGAAAGGCAGAAGCAGGAAAATTAATAACTCAAAGTCATCCTGAGCTACACAGCAAATTTAAAGCCAGCCTTGGTTACATGAGATCCACATGTGTGGGCACATACCTTAAATCTCAGCACTTGGAAGGCAGAGGCAGCTGGATCTCAGTGAAGGTGCCTGCGGTCCAGCCTGACCACCTGAGTTCAAGCCCAGGACCCACCAGGTGAAAGGAGAGCCCTGACTCCTAAAGCTGCCCTCTGATTCCTAGATGCATACCATGTCACATGATCCCTCTTTCCATACTTGTGCACATACACAATAAAAAAATGTAATAAAAAAATAGAAAGAACATTTTAAGAGAAACAATGAACAAACTGTGTCATGGTAAGACTTCTACTTTTCAGAACTGAGAACGAGATATTTTTACTCAGGCATAAACCTGAACAGCTGCAAAGAACTTCTTAATTAAATCATGAATGACAAATTCCTCATAAATTATACTTAAACATTTTATAATTTTGATAGTTCTTATTTTTTTTACTATAATCTGTAAACATTTAAGTGGAAGCTATGAATTAGATTTCAAAATAGATGAGTAATTTTAGACTGTGACATGCATTTTCACAGCATTCCAGTTTATTTTAAGGGACAATTAGTACTTATAAAAAATGTATCTAATTGCTAGGCTAAATCAAACTCAGTAGCACTGGATGATTTTACCCTCATCTGGTCTTTTTTTTTTTTCTTACAGTGACCAAAACAAGTGAATACAGGCAGAAAGCAAAAAGCATACAATAAACTGGAGTGTTTTGACATTTATGCAGAGCTACTTGGGAGTAAGCCATTTCTTCTGATTTGCACCCTGTTAACCACATAGCTAGAGCAGTTTCTGATCAAATATAACTCAAGCCCTTCGATAGCAAGAGGAAACAAATTGCTTTTATATTGGAAGGGTGTTTTTAATTTTATTTATTTATTATGTATACAATGTTCTAGCTGCATGTACACCTGCACGCCAGAAGAAGACACTAGATCTTATTATAGATGGTTGTGAGCTACCATGTGGTTGCTGGGAATTGAACTCAGGACCTCTGGAAGAACAGGCAATGCTCTTAACCTCTGAGCCATCTTCCCGGCCCCAGGAAGGATGCTTTCAAACATCCATATTAAAAACTCAAATTTCTATGACGATAATGGAGTCTATGGTGGGAATAATGGCGGGAATGAGGTTGAGAAATAAGATAATGAGAACGCTGAGTTTGAACCAGGCAGTGGTGTCACACTCGTTTAATCCTAGCACTTGGGAGACAGAGACAAGCAGATCTCTATGAGTTCCAAGTCAGCCTAGTGTATGTAGTGAATTCTGGGACAGCCAGGGCTACATAGAAAAAACCCTGTCTCAAAACAAAATTTCCCACTAAAATTTTCAGGACTAGTGTAGTAGAATGGTATTATCCCAGCTACACTATGTGTTAGAAGTAAATGGAAGGTGGGGATGTTGCTCAGAGGTAGGGCAAATGCTTAGGATGTGCAAAGCGCCTAGTTTGAGCTCCATTGCCAAAATAAAGTAAAAGAAATAAACAGAAGGAAAGAAGGGAGGGAACGATGGAGGAAGGGAGAGAGGGAGAGGAGAACGGAGAAAGGGCAGAGAGGGAGAGGGAGGGAGAGGAAGGCAAGCAGAAGCAAAAACCAAGGGGCAGGACATAGGAGGGCTCGTTTGGAGCCCTGGGCCACCCAATCATACGGCAATACAGCCTTGACACAGGTAGATCTCCTGACTCCTCAAGAAAGGCGGGCACTGAGATTTTTATACAGACCCTTTAAGTTTCGAAATCCTGGAAACTGGCTTAAGACCTGCTATCACCAAGTTAAGCAGTACGCTTCTGTGAGAGCCTTGGCTGAGAACGCAGACTCCGCAGACCCACTACCCTGTGGGGTTGTAGTCATAGCACTAAGGCAATCTAGAAATCTCTACCTGGGAAGCTTATATGAAGCAGTTAATGCATAGGTAACCCACGTGGCTATGCCAAGCGCTGTTGCAGATACAGAAGAGATAGCGGTAACAGAACCATGAGATGAAGCTTACATTCACGATTGCGGAATTCGTAAAGGACAAGACAACAAAGTATGAGGAATTGACTCCCTGTCCCCAGTGGATATAAAGGATTGGATGAGAGAGAAAAAAACACAAATAAAATCTAAAAGTAGATGATTTTTACGATTCAGCATGTCATAAGGGCTGGCAGGATGGCTCAGTAGGTAAAGGTGCTTGTCACCAATCCGGATGACCTAAATTTGAGCTCCAAAACCCATATGGTGGAAGGGGAGAACTCCCAATAAGTTGTCCTTTGATCTCTGTACATATGCCATAGCATATGGACACACACACACACACAAGAGGGAGAGAGAGAAAGCGAGCAAGAGAGAAAGAGAGAGAGAGTAAAAATAAATTAATTACAATGTAAAAGGCAGGCATTCCGTGATCCCATCCCTTGGGATGTGGCGGCAGGAAGATCAGGAACTCAAGGTCATTCTAGGCAGGAGGTTTTGCATTCAAGCTCATCTTTGGCGATGTGAGGACGTCATGGGCTACAGGAGACCTTCTTAAGAGAAAAACAAAGTAGCACCAAAATAGCGACAAATGACAAGAAGCGTCTGGCTAAAGGCCATCCTGGGCTACATAGCAAGACTCTGTTTCAAAAACAAAAGTCTTGTTTAAGTAGGGTAAGTCAGGGAGGTGATCCAAGAGGAAGCAATGTTTAAAGCTGAGAGAGGAGAGTCACTGGAAAGAGGGATGGGCCTAGGGAGTGTTTCTAGGTAGGACAGAATATGCTCTGGTTTTCTTACAGATTGGAAAGCTAGTGAGGCTGTAGGATAAAGCCTATATACCGATAGGACAATGGGCTGAGCTGGAGGGACGAGCAGGGACTGCACATTAAGAATGGGGGCTGTTCCCTAAACATAGAGGAAGGTACTAAGGAATATTACTCAAGGGAACCCCGTCTAACCAGTACACTATGAAAATCATCCTGGCTGCTGCTTGGCCATCCCTGGCCAAAGCAGGTAGAGCAGGCAGCCTTTGTAAGGAGAAGCCTTAGCAACAGGTGTGTCACTCCACCAGGATGATGCTTTGCAGGTGGAGAGAAGGATGGAGATTTCTGGCCCATTGTGCTTCTGGGGTTTCCCCTCAAGTGCCATGGTTCTGTTTGCTCATACCTCTTTAAGTTTTCTCTAGGAAATAAAAATCTCAAGGCTGAAAGTCATGTATATGTCCTGATAGAAAAGTCGAGCCTAGGAGTGGACATTAGACTCTGGCAACATTTCTGTGGACGGGCTTTCATTGGGAGTACGTCCACAGAGGAGGTGAAGGGTGTGATGGTGTCTGCCAACTATCTCCCTCAATGCCAAGTGCTTGAGTCATCCATAGTTCTTTGACTTCTGAGAGCTATGAGCATGCCTTATCAAAATACTCAATATATTTGCTTAGTTGCTTGCTTGTGATATAGTGTCAAGAAAAAAAAATCCCGACATTATACTTAAACAAGTTTTATTGCGACCTTTAACCCAAAATAAACAAATGAGGGGTTAGTCTTGGAGAACATTTAAACGAATCCAAAAAGCTGTCTAGCTCTGTGACTTGGAATGGCTGAGTGCTGTTTATTTTTTTTACAGGATAAGACACCACTCAAGCCAGCCTGGCCTAGTAGAATAGTGTCCCCATCTAGCTGGGCCTGGAAATGACATATATTTGAAAAGTAAATCAAACTGAACATGAGATGCTTCTTGAACTTGACCCCAAAGAGGAAACAAGGCTGGAGATGGGGATAGGTGGAGGCAGAGCACTTGGCCCAGGGTCTGAGCTCTGTGAAGGGTGTGCCCCATTGATTCTGCCTGTCTCCCACCCCCGGCCCCCCGAGGTGGAGTGAGTCCCAGCTTCGGTTCATCATTAAGTCTTCTTCGGAAGCAACTCCTTCTAGCCTAGACTTGCCCCTGCGATGGGCAGAAGGAGACCCCAAACAAAGGGCGATTTGTAAGGGTTGCGGTGTTCAGCAACTCCTCCGTGCTAACTGTCCACCTGTAAAGAGAATTACAAGAAGATGGCTCGATGCCTAAAGCATTCAGCCAGAAGACAGACTTGGTGGCACCTGCCAGTAAACTGGCACCGAGGGGCAGAGGCAGGTGGATCGGGAGGTCCAGGTCACCCTCTGCTACACAGTAAGTTTGAGGCTAGTCTAGGTTACTCACTCCCTGTCTCAAAACAAACAAACAAAACTACCCCCTCCCCAAACAAGTTTGGTAATGGCTCATTGGTAAAGATGCAGCCTGACGACCTGAATTCAATGCTTAGAACCTACATGTTTGAAAGGAAAGAACAGACTCCTGCAAGTGACCTCTGCACACACACATAAACAAATGTGATGATATTTTATTTCAAATGAACAAGAAAAGAGTTCAACCAGGTATTTGCCTTGAATATGGGCAGTCCTGAGCTCAGTCCTTGTATTGAACAAAACAAACAACAACAAAACTTGAAAGTGCTCAGTCAATAGGCCACATTGTTTTGGGGCCCGCTGGCCAGGCAGCGTACTTGTGGGGAAAGGGGTCCCTTCACCTCAGCAGATGCAAATAGAGAAAGAGACCAGTGTCTCACAGTGTCTTGAAGGACATGTTCCAATGAACTCAAACCTCCCACTGGGTCCCTCATCTTAAGATTTTTTACTACCCTTCTTCACTAGGGCCTGGTGGGGGCTGAGCTTAGGAGGCAGGGCCTTCAGGGGACAGTCCAGACTCCTGCAGCAGCCCACACATGGCTTCAGGGAACCCCCAGCTGCACCTCTGTGAACCATTCATTCGTCTCTCATGGGTGCCCCTGCTGCTGGTGTCTGTACCTCATCCCACTTCCTGAGACCAAGGAGCTGCCCCGTGAGGAGTTTATGTCTACTGGAGAGAAGCATCGGGAGCAGCCATGGTATCACTGTTCCTTTCAAGGTCAAAGTCCTTCACTTCTGCTCTGCTGTGGTTGCATTTGGATTTCATTAGGTCTAGGATCAGGATGGGAAGACAGGTGGGATGGAAATAGCATGTGTCCAGGCCCCGGATTGCTGTCTCTGGGAATCCCTGCTATTTACTTGTTTATCTTTGCTTTTGAGAAAGGGTCTGTTGTACCTCAGGATTCCTGCCTTGCCTCTGGCCGTGTGGTGAACTAACTTCTTTCTGATGTGTTCCCACATGATGTCTGCCAGGCCAACAGCCCAGGAAAAGAGAGGATGACTGATTGCAAACTGAAACCTTCCAATTAGGCTCCTATTTGTTCTCCGGTACTGAGTATTGAACCAGGACCTACCACAGCCCAGACCAGCTATGCTTTACTCCCCCTCTTTTTTTATTTTGTTTAAGTTTTTAATTTAAAAAAATGTTAAGAGGTGGGGGTGTTTCAAGACAGGATCTTTCTGTGTAGCCTTGGCTGTCCTGGAATTGACTCTGTAGACCAGGCTGGCCTCGAACTCATAGAGATCCACCTGCCTCTCCATCCCGAGTTGGTGGCAATGCTGTCTGTTAAACTGTGCTCTCCCTGCCAAGTTCCCAGCATCATTCTATCTTCACAATCAGACCCTAAAGCGGGAAAAGGAAGTTTAGACAGAAACAATACAGTATTTGGTGAGTGAAGTATGACAGGGCCTTAAAGGAAAGGAAAGACCTGGAGAGGAGCTTCCTTAAGAGTGAGGAGATGGAGAGAGAGAGACACATACAGAGACAGAGGCAGAGAGAGGGGAGGGAGAGAGAGGGGGTGGGTGGCTGGAGAAGACAAGAATATTCCCTTCAGAAAGAAGCCTTCAGAATGCTTCCCTGAGCGAATCCCCCTGAGGAGTCTCCAGACAAATCCCCAGGACAAAGGCAAAGCGTGACTTTTATAAACTGTGGGGGGAAGGGGGAAGGTAGCAGGAAGTTCTGTCTTGTGATTTAGTTCAACTTAAGTATACGCAGCAAAGAGCACAAAGGAGCCAGGCCCCATAAACTGAGAGCTGTCAAGTCACAAGGACGGACAGCTTCTGAAGCCTCTGTCCCAAAGAGGGCGGCAGGAAGTCATGCCCCGTCCTCTTTCTTCTTGCGATGGGATGGGAACCTGGCCTTTGAAAAATGACCGCCGTCTTTTAGGGGCAAGCCTGCATCCTAAAAGGGTCCAATCATTCAGAATGGAAGCATTTGAAGGACATGTAAGATCTGAGCCATTAAAGCCAGCTCCACAGTCATGACTTTCATTTCTTATTAATTGTAATTTCCTATTATTGAGACACCACTGCAACCTGACCAAGGAGCAACTGAGTTAATCTGGTATGTTTATTAAGAGCATGAACTCCTCAGTCCGGGACATCCCAGAATGCAAAGCTGACCTCTGCCCCTGCATAACTGTGTGAGCTTGGGCAAATTTCTTAACATCCTCTGTGCCTCAGTTGCGAAGCGGAAATAACAGTGCCAATAACATAAGGTCAGAATTGAATGCTCTGCTGTGTGTAACTGTAAATGATTCAGCAAACGTTAGTTCTAAATTATTCCATTCAAATGTCCTGCATATTCTAAAGGAACAGAATTGCAAACACTTTCCCATACTGGTTTGAGAGACAAGCAGACACACACAGGTGGCCATTAGGTCAGAAAAGAGAAGGCACATAGCCTGTACCATGGCCCTGACTCCTGGCCTCAAGACTTCGGGGATTTATTGACCTGTGCTGTGCCTCCTTGTCTCCATGTCTAAAATGGGGGTGGTACGTGCGTTCGTGCTCAAGAGCATGTAGGGTGTGGTGGTGGGGTATATGTGAAGGTCAGAGGACAACTTTGTGAAGTTGATTTTCTCTTCTCTATCCACCTTGATGTTGGTTCTATAGCTCTCACTCGAGGCTTTCAGAGCAAGCACCTCCATCTGCTAGCTGCCACCTTATGGGTGGTGGGGGTACCTCAAACAATGTGGGCATTTCTCCTTTAGTCCGTTTATTTATTAAACAGGCAGAAAATCACTTAGTGTGTCTCAAGCTTCGCCTTTACAAAGTGTTTTGTAATCACGGTGTGATTTAATCAATTAATATGTATTACTCAAAATAGCCCTGGGAAAGTTATCTGAAGTTCCGTGTACTTGAGATAAGTATTACAAAGTCAAGGTCACACCAGGAGTTGACGGAAGCATTAGAAAAGGAATTTGCAGCCCCTGAGCTTTGGGTCTCTTCTGTCTGCTCTTGGCTACTTATCACCATCAAACAAACAGGGTTTGTTTATTTGGTACCAAGGCAGCTGGACTGTCCAGTGCTGTGTGGGGCTGTGAGCAGAACTTGCCCGGCAGGCTTGCTTGCATCCTTAGTAAGAGGAAGCTTAGCAGGGGGAAGAGCAGAAGGTTGGGTGCCCAGAAAAACATTGGGAGAGGAGCTAGGGTTTCTGAAAACACCTGAAAGAGAGAAGACACAGCGGGAAGGGGGGCTCTTTAAGAAAGCATGTGCCTGGAGCAGGGCTCCCAGCCAACACCTGCCCAGAAACAAACACCTAGCAGGGGAGTTGTGGGCTGACAAGATTCTGAGGCTGCGGGAGGGAAAAGAAAAGATGCTCTCACCTAGGAGGGATGCAAAGGTCGGCTGCTCACCCCACACACCACCACACTCAGGTCATGGGGTCATGACCTGACTCCAGGGGTTGCCCAGCAAGAACCCCCTCATTAATGCATGCCTACTGAGAGCAAGAGGGAATTCCTTTGGTAGCCTGGAACCCTGCTCACTTTTCCAGACAAATGAGCCTAAGTCCCCTTAATAAATGCCCCCATCTTCTGGGGTGCTTTGAAAACGGAGGGCAAAAGCCAAGTGTTACCCGAATTGCTGAGAGCACGAGGTGGTTACCAACCCAACCCCCAGGAGCCAACAGAGTCATCTTACACAGAATGTGAGAACTTGCTCATCCAAAGACCACCCTGCTAGGGCAAACGGGTGGTCTTGCTTAGCATTTGCAAGATGAACTTTGCACCTCTTGTATGTTGCACCCAAGAATGGATCTAACCTGCAAGCGCTCAGCTCAGTTTTCTGAAAAAGACACTATTTCTGAGTGATTGTTGCCAAACTGTATCAATTGGTAAAGGCACTCCTGATCCTTGGCCTCTGACCTCAGCAAGGGGCCTCCCCAAAGACCTCAGCAAAAGGCCGCTGGAGACTTTCTCATAAAACAGATGTGTTTGCATAACACTGGCAGGCCGAGGTTCAGGAAACTCTGCAAGGACACCTTTTCAGTCCAAAGAAAGCCAGCTCAGAAGAAGGTGCTGGCGCCCTTCACTTTGTAAACAAGGGCTGAAGACCCGCCTCCATGAGGGAATGGAGGGAAAAAGGGGGCTTTGGAAGCCCGAGTGCGGGACTCTGAGGGGGGAGATCGGGGAGGGGAACCACTTGCCTCATTTCTCTTCCCCTTATGTTTTAAAATTACTCAGCTCCAAGGCAATAGAATTCAAGTTCCTGCATAGACCATTGCCCCTCTTAACCATGCCAGCACTCATAGCTTCTAAGGGTGCTGGCTTCCCCGTTGTGAGGAATTGGGAGGGTGTGCCCAGAGTGTATGGCTGCATCGCCAACACTAAGAAAGGCTGGGAAGGTTCTTTTGGACCCTGTCAATTACCAAGGAGGCCTTTCCCTCTGGCAGAGAACAGAGAGGCAGTTACTCTGAAGGTGAAGACCCTCTGCTTTGAACACCCAGTGTTCCCATTTCAAATTTGACAGACGTCAGCAAAGAGCATCCTGGCATGTCTTAACATTGCCAAGGAATGAAGGGTGATTAGACAGATGCCAGGACCCAGCTGTTCTCCAGCTCCACGGAGGTCAGAGCAAGGAGCGGCTTATTACCAGCCTGCAGGGGTGAATGCTGTGATAGCCTAGAGAGAGAAAGCATCCAGTCAGGGAGTGGCGACAAACACTCGAAAGGTGGCTGTGGGAAGCTGTGGGACCTCCTGACTCATGTGTAGCAGGTTCACTCCCAAACACCTCCGAGCTCAAGAACTTCGGGAGGGGAGTGGGGTTTTTTTCCCCCTTTGTTCTTGGAAAGCCCTAAAGCGTTATAGTTGTGCAAATATTTTATTGAGGTGACCCAGTGCCAGGACCAAGAAAGCGACTCAAGCTGGCTAAGGAGGCACTTCTGGGGAAAGTGACAGAAACAGGGAGTGTACTTAATGTGGAATGTAAAAATCTGCTTCCAGCTTCAGCCCGGAGGTTGAATGCATGTCCTTATTGACACTTCTTATTAGTTCATTCCATCATCAAATATTTATTGAGCGCTGTCTGTATTCCAGGCACACTCTAGGCTCTGGGTAAGGCGATGCACACAACAGACACATTCCCTGCCTTCCAGGGGAAGAAAGCAGACAAAAAAATAAATAAATATGTAATGTGTCAGGTAGTGATAACTATTGGGAGGAGAGCTAAAGTGAGGTAAGAGGTAGTTAGAAGAGTCATAAGAGGGTATTCATTCATTCATGAGGACTAACTGGGAACAGCCACTGTAATAAGGTGACATTTGAGCAGGTGAGACATTTGAAAAATCAAGGAGCACGCCATGCTGCTATGTAGAAAGAAAGCAGGGTAGAGACAGGGGTAGGGGCGGGGACAGACATCACAGTAAGAACAGATTTGCAGGATTTCAGGTATACCCAGAAAGCCACTCACTGCTGCTAGATCAGAGCAGGAAGGGGAAAGCAGAAGATTAGACCAAAGACAGGGCACAGGCAGATCTCTGAGGGAAACAGAAAGCGCTGGAGAGGTTTGAGCATAGAAGTGACAGGATATGACCAGCCTTTGAAACCATAAGTCTGGCTGCTGTGTGGAGAATTAACTGCTGAGGGGCGAGGGTGGGGATGGGCAGAAAACCATTGTGATGTCAGGGAGAGTCAGCCCTGACCTAGACTTAGGATGGCAGGGGAATGGGTGGTAAGAAATGGGTGGGGATTGGAAAGGGGGAGGTGTGGGTGTGGGTAGAGGGAATGCACTCCTTTTAAGTTGAATTTTAAATATATATTATTTTATTGAAGCACTGAGACAAAGCAGCGTGGCCAAAGCAACTTGCTGAAGAGTTTATTTGGACACCAATTGTGTCACATAAGAATATACAGTATGTTGATCATACTCCCCAAATGCCCACGTTGTCCTGTTTCCACCCCTTCCATTTCCTATTCGTCTCCTGGGTGTCCTTAGACAGTTTTACTTCTGCTTTCGTGCTATGTGTCCACTTAGGGCATCATGATGGCATATAAAATCCAGGGACCAGAGATGAGAGGAAACAGGCACTATTTGCCTTTCCCAGCCCGACTTAATTGACTTAACATGATCATCTCCAGTGGCATCCATTTTCCTGCGGACAACATGGCTTCGGTCTTCTTTATGGCTGAAAATAATCCCTCTGTGTATACGTGCCACATGCTGTAACCTGCATGTTTGGACACCTCGGCCCGTCCTGTTACTGACCTACTTAATCATGCCGTGATAACACTGGTGTGCAAGTGTCTCTGGGACGTGCCGACTTAGAGTCCTATGAGTCAATACGACAGCTGGGTCACTTATTTTTGGCTTTTTGAGGAACCTCCATACTGATTTCCACAGTGGCTGCGTGATTCATACCTATACCTCACTGAGTAGGGTTCGCCATCCCCCACAGCTCTTGCTGTATTTGTTGTTATTTGTGGTTTTCATGACAGTTATCCTGACTGAGGTGAGAATGAACCTGGGGGTCTTTTAATGTGCGTTTCCCTGATGGCTATTGAGATTAACCGTTTTTTCCTGTTTATCTGCCATTTGTATTTATTTTGTCTTTTGATAAGGGTTTGCTGCTTTAGTAGCCTGCATATTGATCGGCTTCCTCGATTTCCTGTTGTGTAGGGTTTATTATTGTTATTAGTAGTAATGGCAGCTACTTTTCTATTGCTGTGAGGAAACTCCCTGGCCAAGGCAACTTGTAGAACACAGATTTTTTTTGGGCTCAGTGGATTTTATTTGGGCTCATGGTTCCAGCAAAATAAGGGTCTGTCGTGGCGGTGAGTGAGATGTGGGGATGAACATGGCGGCAGGAATAGGACGCTGGGGGGGCTCTCATTTTGAACCTCAAGCACAAAGCAGAAAGAACAAGAGAAAGAGGAGAGAATGAGCACATAGGGAATGGCAAGAGGCTTTCAACACTCAAATCCTGCCCTCGGTGATATACCTCCTTCAGCAAGGTCAGAACTCCCCAAACTTCCCAAATAGCAGGAGCAGCTGGGGACCAAGTGCTCAAATGCCTGAGCATGGAAGATATCTCATTCAAACCACCATACGGTTTTTGAATATTCTTTTCTTTCTGCTTCTTTTCTTTTCCTCCTCTCTCTCTTTTCTCTTTCCTTCCTTCCTTCCTACTTTCCTTTCTGAGAGGTTCTTACTGTGTAGCCCCAGGAACTTGTGGTGTAGACCAGGCTGGCCTTGAGCTCACAGAGATCTACCCTGCCTCTGTGGGATTAAAAGTGTTCACCACACGCCTGGCCCATTGTTATTCAGTGTTTTCGAGTTCCTTGTATATTTTAGATAATAATCTTCTGTCAGACGTACAGCTAGCAAAGATTCCTCTCCCTTTCTGCAGGCTTTCTGTCGGCTGTCTCCTCACACAGTTGTTCCCTTTGCGGTGCAGAACCTTTTTAATTCCGTGAAACCAGGTTTGGGTATTACGTTT
>CM053743.1:32774179-32786005 GCA_028658305.1 Pachyuromys duprasi
CACAAAAACTGTAGTTCACACTTTAAGGTACGGTTCGTCCTGGCAGGGAAGTCGAGAAGGCACCTGGTCATATCACCTTCGCAACCATGAACAGAGAGAGAGCATATGCTACTGCTCAGGTCTGGCTCTCCAGTTTCATACAGTCCTGGATCGCTTCCCCCAGAGAACGGTCCTGCCCACACGTGAGACAGGTCTTCCCGTGTCAAGATAATCTCCCTGCTCACAGAGACTCATCTCCCAGGTGATTCAATATTCTATAAAGCTGACAATTAACACTAACTACTACAAGTAGGAGGAGAGAGGAGAAAGAGTGGCAGGGGTGGGGGGAGGTGGGAATTGGAGGAACAGGAATGGGAAGGCCGTTTCTGAGAAGAAAAGGGTAAAAAGGGTTTTGTGGGCAAGTTAAGTGGTGCCAGGTGGAGTCAAGTGTCACATTAGCAGTGGATGGCAGTCCTGTCTGGAATTCAGAGGAGACCAAGCTGCCAGCCTCAACTAAGGAATTAGGAGCATGGGGTTCAAGATACAGTGTGAGCACAGATGACAGACGGAAGTGGCTGGCAATGGGCTTGGTGGTCTTCCAGCATGTGGGGATCAGGAAGAGAGTCTGCCAGCCACCCAAAGCAAAAGCATAGTTGTGAGATTCCTGGCTCATTAGTGAGCACTGCTTTACATGGTCACAGAAATCTAGCTGGTAATGAGACTCTGAACCAAAAGCTGTGTTACTGTGTTACTGAAGAAAGGATGAGAAGGAACAGGTAGATGGATGATTATGCAAGTGACACAAGAACATCTGTACAGGGCAATCCAAGGAAGGAATGTAGTGGCTACTACCTAAACCTTATAAACAAATTAGCAGTATAAAACACAGAGAGAGGAGCTTATCGGATAAGGGTGTTAGCTGCCAAGACTGGTGATCTCTGATGGGGATGCCCTGAATCCACAGGATGGAAAAAGAGAAACAGACTCCCAACAAGTTGCCCTTTGACCTTCACACAAGAGCTGGGGCACATGCTTGCATGCTCAAGTGAACACACACATACACAAATATGTAAGTAAATAAATGTAAAACCAAAATCAAAATAAAGCGAAAAGGAAATGCAGAAGCAAATACCAGGATGAAGAACCAAGAGTTGAAAGTGGCTTCTTGTGGGAAGTCAGAGCGAAGAGTGAAAGCAAAGCAGCAATGCTACTTCATCATCATCATCATCACCACCACCAACACCATTATTGTTACTGTTTTTGAAGCAGTGCCTCAGTGTGTAGACCAGGCTGGCCTTGAACTCAAAGAGAATTGCTTGCTTCTGCCTCCTGAGTGTGCCGTCACATCCAGCACAATAACATATTTTTAAATGATGTTAATAGGACACCTGATGCCTCTGGCCTCCTGAGAGCATCGGTACAAATGTGCACATATCTGCACACACATACAAAACACATTTACTGTATTCGTTGGGATTTCTATTGCTGTTATAAAAACACCATGGCTGTAAGAAACTTGGGATAAAAACTTTTGGTTTTTTTTTCCCTATACTTTCATACCAGAGTCTATCATGAAAGAAGGTCACAGCAGGAACTCAAGGCAGGAACCCGGAGGCATAAACTGACACAGAAGCCATGGAGGCTGCTAACTGGTGTGTTCCCTGTGGTTTGCTCAGCCTGCTTTCTTATAGCACTTATGACCATCACCCCAGGGGTGGCACTGCCCGAAATGCCCTGGGCCCTCCAACATTAATCATTAACCAAGAAAAGGACCCACAGGCTAAGCTGGTGGGGGGCACTTTCTCAATTGAGGTTCTCTCTACCCAAATAACTTTTTAAATCCCACAGTCTTAACAAATTCAAACACTTCAAAAGTTCATTATATATATATGCTGCCTCTTCCAAAGTTCAAGCCTCTGTAAGATATCTAAATTCCTAAAAAGAGATTCCAGCGTCCCTCAGCTGTGGGCTCCTATAAAATCAACCAATCAACCAACCAACCAACCAAACAAACAAACAAACAAACAAACAAACAAAGTTAAACATTTTCTTATTTCCAGAGGGAAGAACCAGGGCACAGCCACAATTTGAACAAAGCAAAACCCAACTCAAAACAGAGTAAATAAGTCAATATCTTCGGTGGTTTGGATGAGAATGTCCCCATAGGCTCATATAGTTGAACGCTTGGTCTCCAGTTGGCGGAACTGCTTGGGAAGGTTTGGGGAGTGTGCCTTTGTTGGAGGAGGTCCATCACTGGGGCAGGTTTTGATGTTTCAAGTGACACACAACATTTCCAGTGTCTCTTACCCTCTCTCCACCTCCTATTTGAGGATCAAATGTGGGCTCCGAGCTGCTGTTCCACAGCCAGGCCCAACTGCCCATGGCCATGCTGCCGGTCATGATGGTCAAGGACTCTTAACCTCTGAAACCGCAAACCCTACATTGAATGCTTTCTTCTGCAAGCTGCCTTGGACATGATGTTTTTTCACCGAAGTACAAGAGTAACTAAGACAGAAGCTGGCACCAGGGAGTAGGCTACTACTAGAACAGACCTGACCTTGCTGGTTTTTAGAAGAATGTGGGAAGCTTTGGAGCTCTGGACTGGGAAAACAGCTAAATGCTGTAACTGGCCACACATGTGGCAGCTCAAATCACGGTAGTGCTGATGCAATGTGGACTGTGGACGCTTGGCTAAAGAGGTTTCAGAACAGAACAATACTCTCAACTGGGCTAGAGACCATCCCTAAGTGACTGCTTTCTACCCTTGTCCTAAGAATCTGCCTGAGGAGAAATTGCTAAGTGTTGCAAGATAGCATAAACACACACACACACACACACACGCACGCAAAGAACTTGCAGGAGTCCGTCTCTTCTTCTACCATATGAGTTTCCAAGCTTAATGACAAGTGTCTTTGTTAGGATTTTGGAACATAACCTGCTTCTGGGTTACCTAGCAACTTATGATGTCATCATATGTCGATGGCCAGGTGGTCACACCTGGAAGGCATGGTTACCTTGCCCCTTAAAGAGACAACCTGACACGTGGTCTCTCTCTCTTGGTCCTTTCTCTCTTGGCCTCTCTTCTCTTGGCCTTCTCCCCTTTCTCTATCAGGGAGCCCCTCTCTCTCTTTTCCTCTTTTTCTCCCCATCATGTCCTGCTCTCCCTTGCTCTCTCTCTCTCTCTCTCTCTCTCTCTCTCTCTCTCCATATCCACCTAATAAACCTCTTTATATAAGATCTGTTGTACGTCTAATCATTATTTAGTTTGTCCCATAACCTCACATTTCAAAATCCTAACAGTCTTTACCACTGAGCGATCATACTGGCCTTTTGTTTTAGTTTTTCATGTCATGTCATGTCATTCATTCATTCATTCAATTTCATCCACTTGTTTTTGAGACAGGGTCATATTGTATCCCAGGCTGGTTTCATTATACAGCACAGGCTGGCTTTGAATTCGTGATGCTCTCACTTCAGTTTGGAATTACAGGTGTAAGCCACCACATCCAACATCTTGCATTTTAATTTCTCCTTTTGTTTTCATTTCTTGTAGACATGGCCAGTGCCCCACAAAGGAAGTAGGAAATCTGCAAGTAGAAAGACCCAAAATGGAGACATGGTACCCACGTCCTGTGAACCAATGCTCCTGCTTCCTTTCTGTTTGCCAGAAAGCTGTGTCAGGGGCAGCTTGCCTTTTGGAGGTGCACAGGGTCCAGTTAGCTTGGGCCTAGTTTGGAGTCTTGTTGAAATCTTGTGAGTCTTAGATCCAGACGTCCAAGCCTGTGAGGCCCTCCGAAACCGGAAGAGAAACGAAGCATCAAGGAACAGCGCCGGTGCTGCCCACAAAGGGAATCCACCTCATCTGTTCCCACCAAGCCCCGCTGACCCCTGGGAGTTTGCAAAAAAGCAGGAATTCAAAGGTAAAAGCATGCAGGATTTCAAAACTCCATCGGCAGAGCAGAAAAGCAGAGCTGGGCAAGGGGCCTCTGTGTGATGCAGGTTCCATGACCCAGAAGCCAGCACTGCTGTAACTCGTTAGCACCCACAGCCCCTCATTCAAGGGGCTGGAGAGTTTCCATCGTACAGCACACAGGGGAGGTCAGAGAAATCACTCTGAATGCCAATTGGAAGAATATGCAGCAAGACCACCCTTCCCTCTCTCCGTCTCTGCTAGAATGTAAAGAATGTGTCACCACACTCAGCTTCTTTTTTGGAAAAAAAAAAACACTTTACTTTTTATTTGTATGCGGGCATGTGTCTGCATGTATGCATGTGTACATATATGCAGGGACCCTCAGAGTCAGAAGAAGGTGCTAGGAATTGAACCCCTGACCCTCTACACGAGCAGCAAGCTCTTTAGCCAACTAAGCCATCCCTTATGCCCCTCCCCTCTAACTCTTGGCCTTTCTCTCCTTTCCTTAGCTCTTTCCAAAAGGGAAGCACATTGCAAGCCGGCCACCAGTGTCTTCCTCCTGGTCTGCTTGCAATTTTTCTGTCTAGCTGGAGCGGAATGCTATTCCCAGGACGGGTGGCTCCTGCAGAGCTTTGCTTGCTGTGTGTCCTGGAGGCTTCAAAGTTCAAGGTTAAGGAAAAAGGCAGATCTGGTGTCTGCTGGGGCCTGTTGTGCATAGACAGCTGTCTTCTCCCTGTAAGTTTACAGGACAAAGAGGATAAAGGGCCTCTCTGGGGTCCTTTTCAAAGGGGCATTAATTCCTGGAGAGGTAATCACCTCCCAAGGGCTTCATCTCCTGAGGCTGTCATCTTGGGGTTAGAGTTTCAGCGCTATGGGGGCTACAAGCATGCAGATCACTTGATCTTCTTTGACATGTGTAAGCCAGCTTCTCTGCTGTCTTTTAAAGGCCCTTCCTGCCATCACGCCCAAACTCAATCTCAGCCAACAGCAAAACACCCCTGCAAACAGAACCTGGTCATCCTCACTGGGTTTGGTTGTCCTTAGCTTATTCTATCCGCATTGCTTCTGTCTCTTCAGCAGGGCACGCATTCGGTGCGAAGAATTCTTTCACCGGTCCTTGATGCTGTGCTTCAGAGTTCAGGTTGCTGCTGCTGTGTGCACTGTGTCCAGTAAATGACTGAATAAATGAACAAATGAAAGCAAATAAAACAGAAGTGTAGTGTAGAGGTTAGAAAATCCACCCAGATTCTGATTTTGTTGTTGTTGATTTTTAAAAAATCTATCTATCTGTAATGTATTCATCCATCTATGTTTAGTTAGCATTTTAGTCAGGGTTCTCTAGAGTCACAGAAATCGTGTAATGAATCTCTCTCTCTTTTTATATATATAACGACTTACAGGCTGCTATCCAACTAATCCAACAATGGCTAGCTGTGATTGGAAAGTTCAAGAACCTAGAAGTTGCTCACTCCCATGAGGCTGGATGTCTCACTTGGCCTTCAGTATACACTGGAATCCCCATGCCAGCGAAGGAAGGAATGTGCTAGAAGGCAAGGGCAAGCAGGTAGAGAGCACAGGCCTCCTCCTTCCATGTCTTCATATAGGCATCCAGCAGAAGGTGTTGCCCAGATTAAACATGTGTGTAAATGCATGTTTTCCTGCCACACCCCAGTTCCTGAAATAATGACTCTGAGTCTTAAATATGCTTGCAAAAGTTCATAACCCATATCCTGTTTATTCTATTCTTTAAAAAAAAAACTTTTAAAAAGATTTACTTATTTTATGTATGAGTGCTCTGTCTGTACAAACACCTGCATGCCTGCCTGAAGAGGGCATCAGATCACACTATAGATGGTTGTGAGCCACCATGTGGTTGTCAGGAATTGAACTCAGGACCTTTGGAAGAACAGACAGTCCCTTTAACTCCTGAGCCATCTCTCCAGCTACCTTCTATTCTATTCTATTCTATTCTATTCTATTCTATTCTATTCTATTCTATTCTATTCTATTCTATTCTATTCTATTCTATTCTAGTTTTGCCATGTAGCTGGTTATCTCTACTCAGATTCATATGCCCACTTTCTTCAGACTCCCAGGGTGAATTCCTGCCTCCTGGCTCTATCCCAGAGATTCCCCCCTCTCTCTACCAGGACTCCCATCTCCTAGCTCCTGCCTCAGCTAATAGACCAATCAGCTGTTTATTGACAGGTGAAGAATCCGTGCAGTACATGGGAGATTCCTTCCACGGTGAGTCTTCTGATTAAAGGGTTGGAGAGATGACTCAGCTGTTAAAGGCTAGACTCACAACCAAAAGGATAAGAGTTCAGCTTTTAGAACCCGTGGCTGTCTTTCCAGCCAAGAGAGAAAGAGAGAGAAACAAAGAGAGAGAGAGAACAAAACATATCTGAATTAATACTCCCTGCCTCCCCCCACCAACTCAGTTGCCCCAGATCACAGGTGTGTCTTCCTACCTCAGAGGTCCAACTACAAGTAGATTCACCTACTTCAAACCAAGCAGAAAATCTCTCACAGGTGTGTCTTCCTACCTCAGAGGTCCAACTACAAGTAGATTCACCTACTTCAAACCAAGCAGAAAATCTCTCACAGGTGTGTCTTCCATTTCTGGATTGTAGTTCATTCCCAGTGTCAAGTCGACAACCAAGAATAGCCATCACAGTTAGTTATTGAGGCAGACTTTTACTCTGTAGCCCAGTTTGGCCTGGAACTACATATGGAACAGAGACTGTGTTATGACCCGTGGCCCTCCTGCCTCTGCTTGGAGGGTGCTGGGAGATCACAGGTATGCGACGCACACCTGGCTTTTCCCGGCCTGTTGTTCCCATTTGTTAAACGGAGACATTTGCAGTATGACTTTATTTTGCCCATGACAAATCACATCCTGGACACATTGTTAGAGTTTCCTGGGAGAACAGAACTGTAGCAGTGCCCAGTTCTGCCAGACGCTTCCCTTGCAATTCCCACCGGGACAGTGGAAATACAACTTAATTTTTTTTAAAAATCCTTTTATATAGCAGTATGATCCTAGTGCAAAACTGCTCCTGCTGATTCTAAACAAGTATATTATATTGAGTCTTGGAAAAAGTCTTTAATATCAGAAAAATAAAAAACACACCCTAATACATGGGGGACCATCAGCTTCAGTTTTATTTGTGCCTCATCGGGATCTTCCGGTCTAGACCCTGAATGGGTGTACTTTAGCTTAACAACTGGCTCAAATGCAAAATGACTGTAAATTTAGATAGGCTATCGGTGGCCTAGACATGACAGAAAAAATTGACAGAAAAATTGGTCTTTCTATTAGCTTTCAAGGAGAGATAGATGGCTCCCTGAAATGGCCTATTTCAGTGTGAAGGTTTGATGGAGTGCTTGAGTTATGCTGGCTTCACCTTCTACCCCAGCCCCAAACAGTGCTCTCTGTCCAGCCCATTAGAACAGTGCTGATTCATCCCTGACAAATCCTCCAAGGAGGAGCCCACCATGAGTGAATGCAGGAAATGATGGAGAGGCTGAGCTATGGGGTGCTGGAGTCCTGTGGGACTTGATATATGCACTTTGAATTTATGATGGAGGGACACTGGGGTGCCAAAGGCTAACTGACTTGTTCTAGGTCATCCAGTAAGTAGACCGAGCATCTGAACCCCAACCTATCACCTGTTAGACCAGTGGGCTCTCTACCATGCAGAGCTTGTCTTGTTTGATTGTTGTTAATGTGTATGAGGATTTGCCTTCGTGTATGTACATGTGCCACATTCATGCTTGATGCCTGTGGAGGCCAGAAAGAGGGCACCAATGCCCTGGGATCGGAGTTGCAGGCATATGTTAGCTACCATGTGGGTGCTGGGAACTGAACACAGGTCCTTTACAAGAGTAGCAAGTGCTCTTAACCATGCAGCTGTCTCTCCAGCCCCATATCTTTATAAAGAGAATTATTATTGTTGTGTGCATGTGTGTATGTGAGCGTGGTCCACCGCACACCACAGTACATGTGCTTTTCAGAGTCTATTCTCTCCTTCCACTATGGATTCTGGGGATCTAACGACTCAGGTCACCAGGCTTGTACACCACGTACATTTACCCACTGAGTCATCTTACCAGGCCCCGTACTTGTCTTTCACTCACAGAGGAGGGCTATTGGAACTCAAAAAGGATTTGGAAAAGACCACTGTATTTGCTCTACACATGTAACAAGTGATATGGGCACAGAGGCACTGGTGAACCTAACAGCTAACAGTCACACCATACAAATGATAAGAGGCATCATGACCCCTCACATTGTAGGTGCCTAGGGAAGTGATGGTCATAGCACTGTGGTGGGCGCCATAGCTTTTCATTCGATTGTCTGTATTCTTCCCTGGGACACTTCCGATCTAAGCTTTTCTGTTGTGGCTGGGAAACTGAGTTTGTGCTACTGGAGGAGTGAACGTGATGTCACTAGGGCTAGACTAGTAAATGGCCTGGGAAGCTACACACTGAAGGTGACAGAGCTGTCCTCTCCTCACACCTGATCCATCAAGAGTTCCCTACCCTTTCCTACCAGGCTTGCACCACCCAAGACCAGCATGTGAGCAAGAGATAACGCAGTGTGGCATTATGGCATAACTGGATAAATTTACCTGTGATGGCAGCCTGCTCTACTTCCTTCCACACTTGGGTGAAGCTTCTGGGGTGTGGCGTTATTCCGTATGCATGGCAGGCAGTAGGGAGTATCAAGGAGGAAAAGATTCCTGACTGGAGTCTCGGTTGGCTAGCAGTGTCGTGTTCTTTGAATGTCACAGAGTTGCACAGTTGTGCCCTGGATTATCAGGTTTGAGTGTGTGTCACCGACTGACCCTTCATTTCCTCTTGTGTGCAAGGAGGTTGTTGAAGGACAAGATGCTCAAGGTACTGGCCAGTTACAAAAGGCGTATCAACACCAGTGCCATGATTACACATAGTCCAAGAAGGAAACAGGATCTTGCTGGGCTGGTATCCAGCTTGAACTTGGGTCTAGGCTGAGGGTAACCCACATTCCTTTGCTGAAGTCATGTTGGTCTTCTTGGTAGGGTTTTGAGTATCATCTTCGGGTTTTGATGATAGAAATTAAGTTTAGACATCCCTCTAGCCACCCCTCTCTGCCATTTTAATTAGTCTATGGGAAAGGGAAGTGAAAAACTAGGGTGTTCCCAATTTTCAGATTGGAGGTATATTACTTCTGAGGTGCTAATAAGTGTCATAGGAAAATGGGTGTGTCTTAGTCAGTGTTCTGTTGTTGTGAAGAGACGCCTTGACCATGGTGATTCTTATAAAAGAAAGCTTTTAAGTAACACTGGCTTATACTTTCAGAGGTTTAGTCCATGATCACCACGGCACGGAGCATGACAGCAAACAGACAGAGATGGTGCTGGAGAAGAAACTGAGAGATCTATGTCTGGATCTGTAGGCAGCACGAAGAGACAGACACTAGGACTATAGAGGATTTTAATTCAGAACATGGCTGTTCTGGCAAGAGATCATATTCAAAGACCTTTTAGGTCTGAGTGATAAAAACCTGCCTTTAATTCAGGAGACAGAGGCAAGCAGATCTGAGTTCAAGACCAGCCTGGTATAGAGCAAATATCAGGTAAAGAAACACTTAGGTCCAGGCGTTTTGGTACATGCCTTTAACCCCAAACAATGAAGGTAAAGTTAGTTCGTAGAAGAAAGCACCCATGTTTGAAAATAATGCATAATTGAGTGACAGAAAAGGTGACGAATCAGAGAAAGATTTGAGAGAATAGGATATGCCCAACTCTCATGAGAAGAAAAAGGGAAGTCAATTAAGGGGCAATACAGAGAGAGAGGAGGCAATCTTACTGGGACAGAAATAGAGAGACAGATTGCAAGTGAAGACCTAATAAGCCAGAGAACGAGAAGGAGCCAGGTGATTAGAGCAGATTACTGGAATGAATTTGAGGCCAAGCAGAGCAATTCAGAGGCTGAGAGAGAAGCCAGGTTAAATAAGTTGCCTGGTAGAGGAGTTTGAGTCAGGGCAGCTGAGTTGAACCAGCCAACCTGGAGCTCAGAAAGAACAACAAAGGGTGAGCTTATTAAGCAGTAACTCTCAGAAGCTGAAAACATTCTAGGCCTGGGTTAGACTGTCTGGAGAGTAGGAGTTTCCAGGACTAGGTCTAAGTTAGCAGAAGGAGGTGGTAATCCTCTGAGACAATTGAAACACGCAAATAAAAGTTCCTTTTACAAGGACTGCCTTGGGCTTTTGAAACCTCAAAGCCCAAGTGACACACTTTCTCTAACAAGAGCAAACCTACTCACCCAGACCATGCCTTCTAATCCTTCTCAAGCAGTGCCAACTCCCTGATGACTAAGCATTCAAATATGTGAGCTTCTGGGGCCATTCTTACTCAAACCACCAGGGTACTTTAATAAATAAGTTGGCAAATTCTGAGTTTGAGGACATTTTGCCCAACCCATCTGTGCAGGCTGAGCCATCCCAACTTCATATTTGGTGACAAAGAGATGACCTTTCCTAAACAAAATGTCGATTGCACACAGCTGATTTTGAGGACCTTTTCATCTTTGATGACATCTGGGGGAAAAAATATGAAGCCAGAACATTCTTCCATGAACCCAGTAGGTACACCTTGTCTCCAGAAACCTGACTCACACAGAAGTTCTGTTTCTCTGTGCTTTCCTTCATCATCTCTACCTTCTTCCTCTTGGCCCAGAGTCCTCATGTCAGCCCCAAACTTGCAGACTGCAATTAGTAAGATAAAAGTCAGGCAGTTAGGTGGCCTCATTCTCTGTAAAAAAAAAAAAAAGTTTTAGTTTTAATTCTAATTGTTATGTGTGTGTGTGCTTGTGCACTTCAGTGCAGTTTACATAGAGATTAAAAGAGGGTGTCAAACTCCCTGGAGCTGAAACCTACAGGCAGTCGTAACCTGTCTGACATAGTGGAGTGGGTGCTGGGAACTGAACTTGGTCCTGCTGCAAGAGCAGTGAGCACTCCTGACTGCTGCTCCCCTTGATTTTATCTTCCAAGCACGCATTCAGACATCACTGCTGCTCTCTCTCAGGCCCCTTGCGGATTCAAAACACTTCATCTTAAGCAGATCATGATTTCTGTCTTTTCAACTATTTGCAGTGTTTCGTTTTGCTTTTATCTCAGAGAGCAGTTATATCAAGTCGTGGTTTTTGTTGTCTGATGGCAAGGTTTCTTCACCATAGGACTTCTCAGATCCTCTCATGTTCTACTTTGAAATGTAACTTCTTACCCAGCAGGGGATCGAAGCAGATGCTGAGACTCACGGCCAAACTTTGGGGAGGGCAAAGGGAGTCTTATGGGAGAGTGGGGAGATAAAACTACCCGGAGGGGACAGGAGTTCCACAAGATCAACAGACCCAACAAATATGGGGGTGTGTGTGTCCTGAAGAGACTGATGCACCAGCCAAGGACCATGCATGGGACCTAGACCCCCTGCTCAGATGTAGCCAATAGGCAGCTGAGTCTCCTTAGGGGTGTCCTAGCAAAGGGAACAGGGGCAGTCTCTGACATGGACTCTGCTGCATATTCCTTGATCAGTACCTCTTGGCAGGGCTGCTGTGCCAAAGGCCACAGATGAAGGGGATTCAGGCATTCCTGAAGAGGCTTGGTAGTCTGTGGCCAGTCCATAAGGGAAGAGGGCTCAGCCCTTCTGAAGACTAAGGGGAGAGGGAGGGGCAAAGAGGAAGGGAGGGTGGGACTGGGAGGAGATGAGGGAGGGGTCTACAGTTGAGATGTAAAGTGAATAAATTCTTTAAAAGTTAAATAATTAAATAGTAAAACAGAAATATATAACTTCTTGGTAGAGAATATAGTATGTAGTTATTTTGGAGTTTACTTGGCTACAGGGAACTAACATTTCATGGACTACACTTGAAACAATCTTGTATAAAGTTTA
>CM053743.1:32786505-32820316 GCA_028658305.1 Pachyuromys duprasi
ACTGGGAGGAGATGAGGGAGGGGTCTACAGTTGAGATGTAAAGTGAATAAATTCTTTAAAAGTTAAATAATTAAATAGTAAAACAGAAATATATAACTTCTTGGTAGAGAATATAGTATGTAGTTATTTTGGAGTTTACTTGGCTACAGGGAACTAACATTTCATGGACTACACTTGAAACAATCTTGTATAAAGTTTAAGCTTTCCTTGTCTTGGGTCAGAAGAGCTGCTCCTGTCCCTCCCCCACGTGCCTTCCTTCTTAGCCACTCTAGCAATCCCCAACTTCCCACCAGGGCCTTCTTGCCAGACCTTCCTTGGTCTGCTTCTCTGGACACATCTGGAAAGCCAGTCCCGGTTGCCCAGGGTTCCTGACAGAATCTGTCTATCCTCACCTCCATTTCAGACTGTTCCCCACTACTTTCACTCAGCTCTGGTTGTCAGGACTGCGGGAATTGAGTCCTGGTATTGAGGCCTAACAGAATGTAGCTTGTCCGTCCTCGGGAGGCAAGTCAGAACCGAGTCGGGAAATCTGAGGTCAGTGTTTGCCATGGTTAGGAATTCCCAGAGAGGCCAAGTGCCTCTGTTTCTTAATCTACACAGATCTCCCATCTTTACTGACACTATTTTTCCCCTTTTAGCTCCACCCTCTGTGCCCCACCTACCCTCCATCCCCCATGTGTTCTACCGTGTCACTGTCTTAGCTGGGGCTGAGTGGCTTAAGCGATCGCTATTTATTTCCTGGTCTGTAGGCTGGGCACTCTAAGCCTACAGGACTTGGTTTTTGAGGATGGCCCACTTAGCTTACAGATGACCAACTCCTGCAGTATCTTGACGTGGCTGGAGAGAGAACTCTCTCCGGCGTCTTTATGGGTCCCCTAACCCTGATCTCAGGGTTCCAGCATTGTGATAGACTCTCCCTAAAGCTTCACCTCCTACAACCATGACTGTAGGAAAGAGGCTTCAGCAGAGTCCCCAGAAACCATGGCAGATCTGTCTATCTCTTTCTTTGGTCTCACTATGTGACACTGGGTATCTTAAAACTTGCTATGTAGACTGGATTGGCTTTGAACCCACAGAACTCCATCTGCCTCTGCCTCCTGAGTGTCACTCTTAAAGGCATATACTACCTTGCCAGTCCAACATTCAGCCTTCTCCTTTCTTACTTTCCTAGCTTACTTCCCTTTAAACAATTGTTTTATTATGTACAGATCATATTCAAATAAAGCACCAACTCTGAAAACAGAACAGCAAGCCGGGTTTTATTTTTCCCATATGCATATATAGGGGTTTGCCTTTGCTGCACATCTGTCTGTGTAATATGTGAATGCCTGGTGCTGGTGGAGGCCAGAAGAGGAAATTGGACCCCCTAGAACTAGAGTTATACATGGTTGTAAGTCACCATGTGGGTGCTGCGAATTGAACCCAAGTCCTCTGGAAGAACAGCCAGTGCTCTTAACCTCCAGGCTGTTGGTCCAGCCCCAAACCCTATCTTTTCTGTGAGCTTCCAAGAGAATATAAGTCATTGTCTCTAGAAGAAAGAGTTTCCTCTCCAGAAGGGGAGTGCATGTGCGTGTAACCTAAGTCCATGAGACGTTGCCATTGGAAACTATACTCATTGGCTTAAACCCTGATGTTGACTTCTTGGGCGCAGGGTGAGTCCGGGTGGGTGTATGTCACTCATTCAACTTTCATTTTCTTATTCTACCATGAGTGGGTTAAGGTTGCTGCTCCCTGGGCGCAATGTTGATAGGCACTGATCTGATTCCCAATGTGTTTGTTTATCTTGAGAGTAGTTCTCAACCCAGACCACGGCCTTACGGGTCTTCCCATGTTTCTCCACCATGTAATGAACATAGTCAAAGAGAGCTCAAAGATTCCCTTTCTTCTCTGGGATGCTGGCTTCTGCTTCTGGGTCACTTAGCACACTGAGCACAACTTTGTTGGGTCTCTTCACATCTACCTTCATGGCTTCCACCTTTCTCGCAAGAAGGGGCAATGCCTTGTCAGGCTCCATAGCCAACCTTATGTCAGCCAAGTTCAGCTGCACAGATTTTGTATGGTCAGATATGGGAGCGCTACGTTCGGTTGACCTTCTGGTTCAAACACTCTCACTTAAGAGCCGTACTTCTGCCTCTGAGTGTTTCTCTTGGCTATGGGTACCACTGACAGCCACACGAGAAGCTCAACCCTGCGTCACTCTCAGAGGCACGTGTTCGCAAACCTCAAACACTTAACTCCTCCAAAGAGGACCTACACCTGCTGCCTCTTTTCTACCTTCTGGTTACCTCTCACCCCATGGTGCTAAAGTATGTCTTTAGCACCATGGCAGCCAGCCACTGCCATTGAATGCTGGATCCATTCAAATAATATTATTTCTTTTCAAATGATATATTTAAATGTAATTAATACATTAAGTGTAAAAACGCCATTTGGCAATAATACTATATGGTACTGATTGAGTAGGCTGGTGCCTTGTTTGCAGGCATTATCTCACTTAATGTTTGCAATCCTCTACAGATGGCCTGGGCTTAGAGGCCGGAAGCCCCAGCTCAGCCGCTGTACTGTTCCTCAAGGAGGACGGAGAGTTTTATGGCTATTGTTTATGTGCTGAGTCGGTTTAAATCCCAGCTCTTTCACTTCCTATTTGAGCTCTGACATGAGATAAGTGATATCCCCACGTTTGTGAAATGCTATGAAAAGACTACCTGTCTCATAAGGACACTGAGAACAGCAAAAGCAGTCATGTTAGATGACGCACGCAAGGTAAGATCCGGTGTGGAGCTGGCCATCAAAGCGCAGGGCTCTCCCAACCACGCTCTGTAATCTGCCCCCTCTGTTCATAAGAGCGCGCCAGCACCAGCCCACCGCAAATGGCACTATTTCAGGGATAGAGGGAAAGACTTGGGCACGGGAATCCCATGCTGTCCCACTCTGAATAAGCAGGCCTGTGTTTGCAGCAGGCCTCCCTGGAATCGTTACTTTGTTTGCAAGTGAGCATGCTCATTCTTTCTATAACCCAGAAATTTCATTTATTCCCGTTCTTTAATGAGCTCCCTTTCCTCTTGTGATACAGACAAAAGCAATTTTTTTCTAATTTTCATGTATTTTTTTTTCTCTTGTTGAATGGCTTCTGTTGACCAAAGTCAACCACAGGCGCACAGATTCTGGCACAGCTGTCCCTGGCCTCTTGACACGGTGCAGTTTCTCCTAAGAAGCCAAGACTCCCCATCAGTTCGAATAATCTGTATCTTCTTTGCTTAGATGCATTCTGAGTTATATTTCTTTTGGGGGTTCTCCATTGCTTCCCAGTGGGCTCATCGCCCCACAGCAGGCTCATATCGCATTACTGCTGAACACCTTTGCCTATCCCAACTTTATGTTCAAATCCCTCTGGACAATCAAACCTGACCCACAGAATGTTTTATTTGGAAGGCACAGCATTCAAAATTGGACGTAGCTAACTTTTCAAATGTGTTTTTCCACACGAAATTTCAGACCTTGCAATGCTGGCTCCCTCTGCATCAAAAACCCTTGACCGGCTGAAGCCAAATAAGCCTCTCTTTACACAGTCCCCTTCCCTACCTGTACTCTTCCCAAAACACAAGCCCTCGGGTGGACAGTGACATTGTGGCCTCTGGGACCTGTACTCTCCGTGCTGGTTCTTGCCCATGTGGCAATTTTAAACTGTGCTGTCATTCTGGGGTGGGAGGAAGCCACAGTCAGGTCCTTGAAGGCCTCCCTTCTCTAAAACCATCTTCCTATTTCACTGTTGGCTCTTGACAGAGCCTCTGATCTTCTGCAGCACGTTCCTCCTTCATCTCCCCCAGCTGGCCACACACTGTGTTCCTGATGGCCTCTGCTGGGCAGAAGGGCTGCCCCACTAAACAGCTCAAATTCCTCATACTTGTCAGTCACCTGCGGCCCCTCCTGATGAGACATTGACTAGCCTAGACACACTTGCAGGGGACATTATCTATGGTGTTTGGAGAAGGGTTGAACTTTTCTTTCATATTTATTTGATAACTCCAGGTTCCTGCAACATAAATCCTGTATCTTCGCTAAATCTGATGTCCTGTCTCTAAGACCAAGTGGTGTAGAAAGAGGAGACAGCAAGGAAATTGAGAAGGCGAAAGTGTCACAGAGACTTCCAAGTTCCCGATACTTGATCCCCCTGTTTTACCTATGTAAATTGTCACTGGGGTTGGTATGTGTTTCTTCTAACACAGCCCTGCTGCCTCTGTGAGCTGGGACTGTGTGTAGAGGATGTTTGAGGCCTGCGGCCACACAGCCAGACCTCTTGAGAGATGTTCCAGATGTGAGAGAAGGCACAGCTTCCATCCTTGGCATGCAGATGTCAGGAGCTGTGAGGGGTTGGAATGATGAGTATGTGGCTATGGAAGGGTTACAAAACCGTACCAAGAAAGGCTTTTCCTCCTTTAGCATAGCAACAAAGGAAATGTCTGGATATTTAGAGATCTGCTTCAAGTAGCCACCTTCTGCTCACCTGATAGGCTTCCACTATCCAGAGCAAACAAAAAACCAGGAGAAGGCTTTGTGATGGCTGCCGCATTGGGACTGTATGCTTTCGGGTTCATCAGCTTTATGCAAATAGATCTGAGCCTGCCACAAATGATATTTTTTTTTTCCTGTTGTGCTCCATGCTGGCAGTCCTGAGTCCTGATCTCATTACCTCGTGGATACTCAAAACCATCTATTTGAAAACATCTATTGTGTGGTCTCAGAAATTGCCTCCAGGCAAAACTGCCACCAGGATAGCAATTTGCATGTTCTTGTTCCTCCCTGCTGACCCAGCTGTGAAAGGGGACAGCTGGGGACAGCTCCTGGCTTCCAGTAGAGGAAAGAAAAGGGCTGCTTAGGTGGAAGCATCAATTTTTTCTTTTTTCTCCAGTGCCTTATTTCGGACTCTGCTTGGTCAGCTAGGAAGCCCTTAGCAGCCAGTACTTTCCCAAAGGACTCCCAGACTCTGAGGACGGCTGGAACTTTCTTCCTTGGACTGTCCTTCCTTTGTCCCGAGTGAAGGCTTCTTTCCAATTTTTCTTTTCCAGCTGTACTTCCAGGAATCCTTTCCTGGACCAACTTCTACCCACACCCACATGAGCTGGAGACTTCCCTTCTGTAGTCCCATACGTATGATGCACAAGGCTAGTTGGGTGTTAGGACAGTGTGCTTAGAATGGGAGTGTATGTATGTGAGTGCTCGTGTGTGTGTGTGTGTGTGTGTGTGTGTGTGTGTGTGTACTAATAGAGGCTTGAGTCAACAGGACTTGGCTCCTGTCCTCTGTGATGCCTGGTCACCTAGGAGACAGATTTGTAAAGTTAACTAAAATAAAAGGCAAGACAAGTGCAGTCATGAAGGGCCGTAGAAGAAATGCAAAGAGCTCACAGGGGGCGGTTAGGCTGGAGAGGTGGGGATGGGGCAGGATCAAGGAAGCTTGTCAGAGGGAACACAGAGGCGGGTTTGGAAGGGTTAGGTCGGAGCTCCCCGTTAGGCGAGTGGGCAAGTGCGCTTCAAGCAGAAATAAGAGCTCTATGAGTTCACGGACCATTTACTGAGCAACTACTATGTGCCAGGGATCACTTCAGGGCTTCTCTCATTGGTGCTTACTTTCTAGGAAGAGAAGGCAAGTGATCATGAATTTAAACTAAGTGTGAAGCCGAGCGTGGTGGTGCATACCTGTAATCTCTGCATTCTGGAGGCAGCGATAAGATGGCTAACTCCGAGGCCAGCCTGGGCAACACAGTGAAAGTCTGTTTCCAAAGATGGAACAAAACAAATGCGAAAAACAAAAACAAGTTGTTAAAAAAATTACATATATGTATGTATATATATATATATATATACATACATTATACATATAAATGGGACAGCAACTACAGAGCTCCAGAAAAGATCAGTGTGCTGTGTATAGGGCAATAATGCCAAGAGCTGTGGCTGAGCTGTGAGTCAGGGAAGGCGTGAAACAGTAGGAGGAGGCATTATTTTGTTTCCTGTCACGAGTGCCACCTTTCCAGCTAACAGCTCATAAATACTGAAGACTATGGTGAGTTCAGAGGATCCCGGAAGATTCTGAACTCTGGCAGATTCCCCCTGCTCAGAACAGGTGAGCCTGGCTCTGGCTCAAGCCCGACTCAAGACTAATCTTGCTTGCACCCAATTAACTCAAGACAGCCCTCAGGGAGAAGGCAAGTGTGCCCGCGTGGGACTGACATGTTTTCCTTTCTGTTCTTCATTTCCAGGCCGAGAGATAGGCGGGTCCTGGGTTTTGAGTGCATCAGCTTTGAAGACTCCTGAGGCAACACATTCTCAGTGCTTGTTGGTCCTGACCCCTCATTTTCCAGCTTCTCAGGAGCAATCAGAGGACTCAGAGCAGCAGGAGACAGTGGCGTGGGTGATACAGCAGGGAGGAAGAAGACTGAAAGCTGGTGTGGACAGGACGGAGCAAGGAGCCTTGAGAACTCTGCAAATGAGAAGTCTGCCTCTCTGAAGGAAGGCAGGGCGGTGTGTGTGTGTGTGTGTGTGTGTGTGTGTGTGTGTGTGTGTGTGCAGAATTGCAGGTTGGGGGCCTGGCAATAAAGGAACAGATCTGACAGCTCTTTACAAAATAAACCCAAAAGTCTTTTTGCTATTTTTTTGGATACAAGAGCTAGATAAAGGGAAACACTTGGGATATGTCTGGGTTTGGAGTGGGTAGGATGGCAAGGCTGGATGAGGAAGTGACATCAGAGGTCAGGTACAGAGAGAAGGGCTTCGGCGAGGTCATTCAGAGATACACTGAGTTGCCTACTATGCATCCTGTCAGGGCATGGATAAGGGGACTCAAGAAAACCAAGGTGTCTGAACATTCCCACGTGGCAAGCACCATACTGGGTGCCTACATATGTGTTTTCATTTGAAAAACCTGAGTAGAATGAATTCCTACGTGTACTTTACAAGAGGAAAGTGAGATTTGCTGATGATGAGTAATCTACCAGGAAAAAAAAATCAAGGGTGGGAAATTCAAACTCAACCTTATGCTGTTCTATGATCCTGGTGTTTATCAGTCAGTCAAACCTAGGGAGGAAATTTTATCAACCTCGTGTCATCTCAGTGACAGGTTGCTCTCTTTGGTGACAAACCCAGTCGAACCAAGGGTGCCCAGGATGTACTCTTGGCACACTTGCTGGTCTTGAATGGGCTGATCTTGGACGGACTGGAAAACTTGAAAAAGCAGGACTTCTCTGCTTGGTTCTTGCTGCTTCTGACATTCTCATGGGAATGACCAGAGCTCTTCTCAGCCCGTCTCTGATGTAACTGACCCCTGTTAGTACTTGTGGGCTCTGACTAGTCTCATTGCTTTCCAGGGCTACTGTAACAAACCACCGCACACTTGGGGGCTCACAAGAACTGAAAAGGATTCCTGCTAAGTTATGGGGTCCAGTGATCTGAAGTCACAGCATCAGCAAGACTGTTTGCTCTGAAGCTTCTGAGAGAGAATTTGCTCCATGCCTCTCAGTTTCCGGTGGCTTCTGGCATCCCATGGCTTCCAGAGACGCCATTCAAAACCCTACCTTCACATAGATCTCACACCCCATCCTCTGGCCTTCCAGTCTCCCGCTCTTCCTCCTGTAAGAACACCAGTCATTGTATTTTGAACCCAGTTGATATGCAGGCTGACATTTTCACAAGGTTCCTAACTCAGTCATATCTTCATAGACTCTGATGCAAATTAGGTCATATTTGGACTCCTAACAACAGTGAGATATGTAAGGCCTTGGTTTCACCTATTTGGAAAGTGAGAAATCAAGGCAGGAAGGATGAGAAGGCCTGTAGGACCTTTCTGGAGCATAGTAGATACAGAATTCAAACCCAGAAAGTCCATTTCTAAAAAACTTGCTTTACACTCATGCCATGACTGAATTGACTGGAACTTCTCCAGCCCCTTCTGCCCACCATTAGAAGCTCATGACATGGGGATCATCAAGAAATTGAGTGCATCCTTCCTTGTGAACTAAGAGAATGCATTCTCCCCAAACAGAAAGAGAGAGGGCAGTGGCACAGGCCCTAGAGGGAAGGGGAGCTCGGGGTGTCCTTAGCTTACAGCAAAGAGACAGCCACAAGTTCGGTCCACACATCATAGCAGCCTTGCCTAGAATGTTTTGGCAGCCAGAGCCAGCCATACTTAGTCTGAGGCTTGCTGGACTCTATTCATCTAGGAATGATTATGACTCTTGACAGGGGGAAACAAATGGGGAGACCATTCCTGGATGCATCCAGAGGAGATCCCTGGATCTCATAAATAACCCCCTTTCCCAGCTCCCTGTTTCGAATCCCACCCAGCCCCGCGTGCAACATGCAGGGCTTTGCTCCCTTTGAGAGCCAGCTCTCCAGAAAGCTGGGTTTTCCGCTGCACTTTGCTATTCAGCACTGAGCTGCAGGGGTTCCTGCTGCGGCCCTCAGCCTAGCTATTCCACATCCCCAACAGCTGGGAGCTAAAAGCAGTTTCTCTCACAACCCCACACTTGTTATTCTATTAAGTCTCTAAATGCCCTGGGTCTGAGTCCAGCAACATTTTTTTTTAAAGCTGTTTGGGACTCAGTAGGTAAATGCAGGGGTGGTGGTGTGAAAAGCCTAGAGTACTGAATCGCAGGTAGCCGCGCTCATTCACATCCCTCTGCCGCTGGCTTGTTCTGATCGTTTCTTCTCATTCTGGAATCTCAGGCTTAGTGACAGTCTGAGTGTGACAAGTGTGAGTATTTAGGCAGGTGGTTTTACATGTCTAGATTAAAGGCAGAGATGTCTATAGAAATAGCATTTACACAGTGCTATGCTTTTTGTAAGGAAGGGAGACAATATCATACGCACGAATTTGCTCATGTTTTTGATTGGTAGTGTAAACAGACACCTAAAGATAATTCCCTCTTTGGAGGATTAAGGTAACAAGATGAGGGAGACAGGGCTGGAAGCCAGATCCCTCAATGTGCTTGTATCACATTGTTTGGCCTTTGGAACGATGTAAATGTTTTAGGTTTTGAATGAATCTATTAAGTGAATTCCTAAAGCAACAAAACAACCCTAGACAGATGAACTTGATCCTGTGCCCAGTAGGTGCCACAGGAGTACAAAGTAGACAATTCTAAAGTTACTTCAAATAAGTTAACCAGCTTTTCCCGGGGAACCAAGGACTATCTGGGTTGTAACCTTGAGCTGTGCGAATCTCTCATTCCGGGGGGAAGCCAGGACAGTTCTCCCTAACAAACAATCGTTTAGTCCACAGTTTGATCATGCAACCCTTTGAAAAATATGCTAACGACAAGGTAAGCACTCAGAAATGTCTGCACTCAGCACCATTGTGGGGAGGGACTTCGTGTTTTATTGGGGGTACTGCTATCATAAGCGGATTCTATGGTAGAAGAAGGAATATAATTGTACCAGCATGTTTAAGAAGCAGGGCTTGGTATATGAGAAAGAGATAAAGTCAAAGCAGCTCCGGAGATCTTGAAGCCACTATCAAGGACTCATGAAATGATATGTGTGTCCTCTGTCAAGCCACTGGAAAGCCCAGAATCAAGGTGACCTAGCAGCAGTGACTTTGCTCTTCGAATACAGCCTCCAAATATCTTCCCCTGCTTAAAAGGGCTCAGTGTTCCTCAGAGAAATGGCTGCTTCCACACCTAGGGCAAGACTATACAAGATGAAGCTGGACTCTTGCTGTTCCCAAAGCAAGGAGCTACAAAAGGGACACCACATTCGTGGGGGGGGGGGGGGCGCTGAAACCAATCAGAGACAGGCAATTTGAACTCCAAAAGGAATAATGGATGTCCACAGAGTGAAAACATGAAGTAGATAAAAAAAAATTACGAGTGTATATGAAGTGCACAATCAAAAACACATTTCTTTGGTAACTCCTCAAGGCAACAGACCATCACTTTGGAAAGAACAGCACAAAGTCAACAGTTTTCTTTTTTATGCTGCTGCTGTTCTTTCTGTAACTATCAAATAGTTGATGAGAAAAAAAATCTTTCTTGAAGAATTATAGCTTATAAATTCACGAGGAGTAAAGGAATCATTACTTTGGAATCTCCTATGCTGGATCCAAGCAGTAATGGCTCATTGATTGGCTGCTGAAGCCGTATAAAGTAAGACATTGAGAGGAAACTTTAGTGTTGATGAGTCAGGTTGCTATCACCTGAGGCCCCTTACCAATTCTGAGAAAAACCAAAACTAACTCAGATATGTACACAAGTTGCCAGTGCAATATAGTATTCCTTTTGCTCTATAAAAGTAATTTTTAATTGAAATTTTGTATGTGTAGATGGTTTGCCTGCCTGTGTGTCTGTGCACCATTTGTGTGTCTAGAGCTCAGGGAGGGCAGAAGAGGGTGTGGGATCCCTCTGGAGCTGGATTTAAAGATAGTTGTGAGCTCCCACGTGGGTGCCAGGGATCAAAACGGAGTCCTCTGGAAGAGCAGCCAGTGCTCTTTACTGAACCATCACTCAGCCTCTTTAAAAATAACTTGCTTGCATGATGCCCAACACTTGTAAATACCAGAAATATTTCCTGCAAACATGGGCCTAATTCTAGTAAACTACAGAGCGGCCATTTAAATCTGGAAATTAGCATCTATACGTTACTGTGGAGAACTGACAAGGGTCTGCCTTCCCTACCCCCAGACCAGCTGGTTAGCCTGTCAAGAGCTTCATGGCTGGTGAAGACGACTTCTGGGCCTAGACGAAAGCTTTCTCACTGACTTTCTGGCACAGGGCCTGCTTAGCATATCTGCAGTCTCGACCTTCCTCCACTTTCCCGTTGCTGTTAACAGTCAACCAGAGGCTGGTTCTTGAGGCTGGGAAGTCCAAGAGCCAAAGCACAGGAAGGACCCTTGCTGCGGAAGAACCAACTCTCTCAAGAAAGGCAGTGAGCCACTGTAGCCACCTCTTTAAGTCCACCACCACTCAACACCTTGCTTGGAGAAGCAGCTTCGTTTCCCAAGGGGCAACTACTTCCAAACCCCATGGGAACACACACACACACTTATGGAAGGGAACTCTGAACTTAGGATGTCTTAGGATGGGCGGTAGGCACATCTCTTGCTTGCAGTATGCCAAGCTATGCCTAAGCTGGAAATCACGGTGCTTTTTGCTCCAGGGGAATCAGTCTCTCACTTTCAGGACTACTCACCATGTGCCTTACGGGTTTATTGATATGAAGAGACACCATGACTGCCGCAACTTTTACAACAAACAAAACATTTAGTTGGGACTGGTTTACAGTTCAGAGGTTTAGTCCTTATTATGGTGGGAAGCATGGCAGCGTGCAGGCAGATGTGATGCTGAAGAAAGAGCTGAGAGTTATATATCAGAACCAGCAGGCAACAGGAAGCAACCCAGACACACCTTCTCCAACAAAGCCCCACCCACTCCAACAAGGCCACACCCACTCCAATAAGTCCCCACCCACTCCAACATGGCCGCACCCACTCTAACAAGGCCACGCTCGCTATGGTGCCACTCCCTGTGGACCGAAGGTGGCAATTTTTATTCAACCCACCACACCATGCAAGCATTTCTGAAAATCTAGTCTGGAACAAAAGGCCACGAGGACCTCAGTTTTCAGGACGTGTTTAATTGTGGGGAGCCCAGGGGTGACAGGTCCCCGGAGGAAGCCGTGTCTCCTAGGAGCTGTGTAGGCTAGCAAGCTGGTATTTGGGAGTGCAAGGCGTAGGAAGAGAGTGTTCCACCCAGATGGGAAACAGCCCTTGCGAGCTGAGAAAATACTCACAGTGCAGGGAGGCGAGAACACACCGCAGCAGGGCGAGGAGGGAAACTGATTCCAGCTGAGGCCAGAGGGGCAGGCTGTTCTTGAAGGACCTTCCAGGCCACAAGATGTCGTTGGAACTTGATCCTAAGTCCTCACCATGGTTTAAGCCCGGGAGTAGGGTGATCGGATGTGCGCTTTAAAAAGACCACTCGGCTGCAGCTGCTTGTGGACTGGATCCTGCCCAAGGTTAATTTTTTCCACTCGGCTTCCTGTAATCAGGTTCAGGAAGATGAGGATGTGTTGAAATGCTGCCACTGGGTAATTGAGACCGACTTTGATGACGAACACACATTAGAGCCAATCTCATTGCCCCTTTCCCTGTCCCACCCCCAGCCGTTTGGTCCAGGTGCCCCGCAGTTCTAATGACAGTGGAAAAGCATGCACAAGAGAGAAAAGGCCGTGATTAGTCCCTTACACGCAGGTCGGTTCACTGAAGGTCGGTTCTCCAAGAGATAGGCCAGATTTTCCAGCTAATTGGCCTCGTCTACCAATTGACTTGTTTCTTTTAAATGTGCATGTTAATTTGTCGGAGGTGGGATTATTTTTGAAGATTTTTAAAGAATCTCACAAAATATTAGTTGATCAATATAAATCTTTATTTTGGTCTGATTTTAGTTTTAATTTAGCTTCCATTTGCTCTAGCTGTTTCTTGGAACCAACTCATTCAGTATACTCTAGACTTCTATTTTTGGACAATGGCTTTGAGGAACGAGTTTCATCGGCACTCTAAATTAGAACATATGCGCTTCAGAGGACAGGATTGTGAATGGGCAGAGCAGGCCACTTCGGTTAGTTGCCTTTCCTGTATCTCTTAACTCAGATTTGTTAACCAGAGTTCAGATAAATATTTTCTTGTATTTTGAGCAGTTGAGAAGGGATTAGTGTCTAAAATGTGAGTTATGGGCATAATTGAAATTCTGTTTAGTTGGATTACATATCTGCCACAAAACAGCCGGGTGCGCCGGAGACAGCACCGTGGTTCGGAGGCTTTGACAGCATATGTGTGCTCCTTATCAGAATTTGAAAATGGTCCACAGAACATAACTGCCATCAATTCCTTTTCCTCCTCCTCCTCTCCTCTTCCTCCCCTTCCTCTTACTGCCTCCTCATCTCCTTCTTCCTTTTTACGGTGCTGAAGACGGGATTCCGGACCCTCAGCCGGCCAAACAAATACTCTCATATTTCCAGCCCCTAATAACCATGGCAGCTTTTGGAATTATGTTTGACTGGTTCTCATAGCAGGAAATTGAGCTGATCATTCATCCTCATGAAACACCGCAAGGCTCCTTCCATGATTTTACATTCTCTCCTCACCCCAGGCCCCGCCCCCACTCCTCACCGAGCTCCACGGACACCCACGTCGGCCTGTGTCGGCGTGTCTTCTGCACGTCCTTAAATTGCACGTCCCTTTCCAGCAGTGCCATGAGCTTGTTCTTCATTTACACACATGGAAGGACATCATGGATCGCCTTCTGTTTCTTGCCCCGCGTTTTTGAAGGATCCATCCACGTTGACATTTTGTTTTGTAGCTCATGGCACTAGGCTGCTGTTACCTGTCACTTAGCAATAGTCCCCTAGGCTGTCTCCAGCTTCATCAGGTACTTTGCAAAGGCACATTCCCCATGTGTGGGGGGTGGTTGCTCTGTTACCTGGTGCATACACATCTAACTTCACTCATCACTCCATCTTTCTTTCCTGATGAGCTGACTGACTTAGGTAATCACCAGGAGAACTGGATTAATCTCCTGGCAGTGAGATAAAATGTAAGGAAAAGCCAAAAAAAAATCATAATCAATAAATCAAGGTAGATAATATGTTAGTGCACCATTTTGACAATGTAAATTTAATTTAAAAATCCACATTAGACACAAATATCAATTAAAATTTTGTATTTAATTTATTTATTTTACGGGGTCTCATTTTGTAGCTCTGGCTGTCTTGGAACTTATTATGTAGACAGGCTGGATTTGAACTCACAGGTCTGCTTCCTGAGGATTGGGATTAAAGAAAGGTGTTCACCACTATGCCTAGCAAAAAGGATCTAACATTTAAAGGCGTAGATAAAGCTCTAGCAATAGGAAGAGGGGAAGCTGTAGAGACGGTGAACGTGCTGGCTGCTTTGATTATGGGAATGATGGTGTGAATACACACATACATCCAACCTCACCGTGTTGCAAAATTTAATAATGTGCAACGTTTTTTGTATATCAACTGTATTGCACAAAAAACTAGAAAGAAAAAAAAGTTTGAATGAAGATGGCACTTAACCCTATATTTGCCTACCTTCTGACTTCCCTTCAGAAACAAAGTCCTTGGTTCTCCAACTGCTGGGCAGGGTCCTCGGGGGCATTCTCTTGGCCACCTCCCAGCAAGGACACACTCTTTATTGACTTTCATCCTGCTGTCTCTGTGCTTCCTGAGACTCAGCATGATCCGTTCCATCATCAAAACTGCTCCCAAGAGCCAGCTGAAGTCTGCCTCCCCTCACTGTCCCCCACTCTCTTCTCCACCTAGTCTTTGGGGAATTGCATTCCCACCGCCCAGCTGAGATGGTATTTGCTAAGTACTCAATGGCCCCGTTTAGTGGAATTCGGTAGCTACCGCTTTCCTGTCTCTTGACACCTTTCAGAAACGCTTTGGCCTATACCCACGGTTTGATGCTGTGGCATGCTACTCACATCAAGCTACATGCAGTCATGCCTAAGGCTCCCGACACTTTACCTGGAACGCAAGACCAGGAAAAGACTGTCGAGCATCCTAATCTGGAAATCTGGAACTCCATCCTACTACACCTTTGGAGAACTGCTACCACGCACATTTTCCTCCTGTGAGCACGCTCATTCTTCCCCTGTGTTAGGCCCTCCGCTCGTTCTCTAACTTCTGTATTCTCTCGGGCCTGAAGCCAAGGTCGCTTCATCTCTGTTCTCTCCAGATCTCATTAAACAGCTTTTTGATTCACCATTTCCTTACCTCTCAAGCTAACTTCATTCACGTGTGTGCTTGCTGTCTCTTTAGCCCGGAGCGCCCTTCACTCCCACTCATGCTCATCTTTGTATGTCTGGCTCCTGTGTGTTACCCAAGTAGCATCTTAGATGTCCCCTTCTCGCAGAGGGCTTCTGGAATATCCAACTGAAAAAGTTGCCTGAACACCTTTTAACATACCACACCCTTATAGATCTCTATATAGCACTTACAATTTTATGTATATTGGGTCATTTTTTTTCTTTCCCTCTATTCAGAGAGACTGTAAAACCCATGACGGTATAGATTCAATCTGTCTTGTTAAAATATCACACACACACACACACACACACACACACACTGGTTAGCCTTACAAGCATGCTACTTACAGCCATATGCAACTGTACCTCAGGCTACTGGCATTTTCACCAGGAATGCAAGGTCAAGAGGAGACTAACAAGCATTCTAATTTGGAATTCCATATGCTAGACCCTAGAGCAGTACTGCCCAATAGAAATATAATGTAAGTCACATATTTAATATTAAATTTGCTAGCAGCCATTTTTTTCAGAAAGTTAAAAAAAACAGGTGAAATTAGTTTTTTAATATATTTTGTTTAACCGAATATATACAAAGTGTTATTTTGACATGTAACCAGTATAAAATTATTAATGAGATATTTTATATATTTTTTCTTCATTTCTTCATTGTTTTTACTAAGTCTGAATTCTGGTGTGCATCTTAAACTAATAGAATGTCTTGACTTACCTTCTTTGAAGGCAAGCTCAGTGACCACACAGAGCTAGGGGTATCATATCTCTGTACACAGCTGTGGGGAGTCAGGCTTGAGGCTGAGCAGCCCTCAAGGTGGTGGGAACCGGCAAAGTTGGAATCTGATGTTTCTTTTCCTTGGTGGAATGATAATAGTTTCTTGAGCAGCTTGAATATTTGACATGATTTTCATGGATGAAAGGAAAGTTATTGAAGAATGTGGGTTGGCTAATGTGTGGTAGAGGCACACGGCATAGGCACCGTTTACTCCAGCATGCACTGAACGTAAGAATTAGGTTGGCAGCATTCTAAGGGATAGTACATAAAGTGGAATCTCTAAACGACCCACGTCCAATCATAGCGTTCAGAGGATGGCATGGTTCATTCATGGGTTGGGTTTGCCCCATAAGAGTTGTTGTGTTGGAAGTCTGTTCCCCATTGTGGCGATGTTAAGGGGTGGTGGGACATAGAAGAGAAGACATCTCACGGGAGGTGGTTCAGTCACTAGAGGCATTTCCTCACGAGGGATTAATGCAGTTCCACGGGACCCCAGTCTCTCGACTGCTGCTGCTGCAGCTGCTGTTCCTCCTCCTCCTCTTCTTATTGATTGTTTTGCCTTTTTTCCAGACAGGGTTTCTCTGTGTAGCTCTGGCTGTCCTGGATCTTGCTCTGTAGACCAGGCTGGCTTCCAACTCAGAGATCCGCCTGCCTCTGCCTCTGCCTCCCAAGTGCTGTGATTAAAAGTGTGCGCCACCACTACCTGCCTTCTCTCTGGCTTCTTGTCTCATCACTTGACATACAATCCTGTCCTGATGCCATCTGTTGTGGTTTGATACAACTAAAGGAAGAGGCCTTCTTCAAGAAGGCTCCATGACATTAGACTAGCATCTTCCAAAGTGGTGACTGAAATAAACCTCTTCTAGAAGTTGTTCTCCCAATCTCTCATACTTGTTTATGACGATGGAATAATAGAGAGGACTATATCTAATACACATACACTCGCACACACACCCCCAACTATAGTTGCTTAATATTATCTCTAAGGTTAACCGAATCCTTTCTCTGAAACATGACTCCTCCTGACTGACAGGCCAGTGGTCAGTGGTCAACCATATATCCAGGGCCCCCAGCAGACTCCTGATCTAACGGACAGACTGACCTTGTTTCTGCCTTCTTCTTAGTGGCTCCTTTTTAAGATCAACAGCTGAATCTACAGCAGCCCCTGTGTTCTGAGGCTGACTTCCTGGTGGGACTAAGACTCTGAGAGTTGCTGGCTGTCGCCATTCCAAACTGCCTCAGCAGTGTCTCTCTAGCAGACGAACTGGGGGAGTTTTCTCGCATCACTGTGCTCAGTGATTTCACCACACTGCCGGTCCTTTGGCCAACTTTTTGGCCTTCTGCTCCCATTGTACTTTCTGCAAAAATCTTCTGTGTTATAGTTATTATTATACATGCATATCATATAGTAATTGTAGTCACATGTGTCACTCAGTGGACTTTTAAACTCCTGCAAGTTATTTGGAAGCATTTTCATCTTTGTGTAACTAGCACATGCAAATCAATGCTTTGCTTTCAACACGCTTTTAGAAATAATTTCCTGGATGAATGAACTAATGAACCACAAAATATATGCCATTTAGTGCCAAGGAAGCTTGATGTGGAATGGAGCTATGTGATGTGCCCTGCCTCGGTGCCTTGTAATCGAAGTAAGACAATCAACAGACGTGAAGTAGCAGAGATGGCCTGAGGTGACAGAGAGCCACGGGAGCTTGGTGGCTGTTCTCTTAATTTCTCGATTAATGAGACTGTGGGTTTGTTTTATTCTAGTGTCCTTTTGTTCTTTAATCTAGCATCTCACTTCATTTAGCTAATTCAGTCCTTTCTGTCTTTGGGTTGACTAACTGTGGAACTTGGCCATGATTGCCTTTATTAGTTTGGTAATGACTTTGCTGAATTTAGGAGTCATTAATTGCTTGTTAATGCTTGCAAGTTTGACAAACAAATGCAAAATATTTCCCTTCACTCAAAATCCGATCTAAAAATTAATTATATTACTTTTCTTTGCCTTGAGGCATACGCAACTTTCCTTTCTTTCTTTCTTTCTTTCTTTCTTTCTTTCTTTCTTTCTTTCTTTCTTTCTTTCTTTCTTTCTTTCTTTCTTTCTTTCTTTCTTTCTTTCTTTCTTTCTTTCTACCAAAAGGTATGCCTTAGTTTATATTAAGTGATTTTTTTCACAGCCTTTCTTTGCAAACTAAAGAAGGGTGTTCACTCTTTGCATCCGGGTAATTACATGTGTAGTTTGAATTAGCTTCTCTTTTGGTAAGGGGTGGATGTGAAGAGTGTCTTTCTGTATGTCTTCTATGTCTTTCACAGGCTGACACCATGTCCAAGCCTCTTAGCTTCCACGTCTCCCAAGGCTCAGCTTTAGAGCTCCATAGACACTTTTTTCAATATATTTTTACTTTTAAACATAATTTTACGTATTTGTGTACATGTCTGTGTGTATGTATGCATGCAATGTGTGTGCAGATGCCTGTGAAAGCCAGAAGGTACAGGCAGTTAAGAGCCATTACACGTGTGCTTAACTTTTGAGCCACCTTTTCCAAGCCTAAAGCCAGTCATTTTCAAAATGTTGTCACATGCCTCTGCCTTTACAATCCCCTCTTCTTTCAGATTCACACTAATGTCTACCCAGTCCTGAAGGAAGTTATTTTCTTGCTTCATTCACTCACATTGCTTCAATGGGTGACTCTGACTCCAGGAGTGACCTGGGACTTCCAGTTCCAAGAAATAAAGTGAAACACATAATGGCAGAGAGTAGGCCAACGAGCTTATTAGGAGGCTGCCAGCCTGAGAGAGCCTGAAGAGTCATTAGAAGCCTCGTGGCAGAGAGTGTCTTCAATTCCTGATGCTGAGCAGGTCTTGTGGGTGAGGAGCATGTGACTTCTTGAAAGAGGCAGCTCAGAAAATTCCATGAAATTGCTCTAATGTTTAAAGCCAAGAACCCACAAAGCATAAAACACACAGAGAGGGGGATAAATGATTAGCAAGCTGCAAATCTTCATGTTTATTCAATGAGACGAAGATGTGAATGACAATTTGCTCGTCAGGTTCGCTACGTTGATTGGAATTTAAAATAAAGATCTGCCTCGTCTGGTTCCTTGGTTAAAGGGATGGGCTTTGGTAGCTCTTATTGCTGTATACTTTACAATGATTGGAACCCAGGCAGGGCTGAAGCCTGGATGCTGGCTGGCCATCATCCTCGGATCTCCTGGTAGGAAATCCTTCAGGGGATTCCATGAAAATTTCACTTTTTGAATTTTTGTAAGCATTGAAAAATCCCAAGGCTTTTCAAACTTATACATATGCATATAATCCCGATGTGTACTGGGTCAAATTTAACATGCCGGAGACGAATGACGTGTTGTATGGTCTGAGATATTCAATTTGTGGGCCCTGGGATGAAGGAAGCACTTGCTACTTTATGGAATTTTATGGAAACATGCCATCGCTTAAAAAGCTTTGACCAGATCTTCATAAACTTGGGCCCACTTTTATTCAGCTAACTGGTACCCATGAGCCACTGTCATTAGCTTCCACAGGGGGTGTTTACACACCCGTCAGACCTGTGTATCAGACCTGTGGTCATGATACAGTTGTCAGGCTGGCAGAGGAAGAGCATTCTCACTCCCTGAATGTTTACTTTGCACTGGAAACAATCCTAACTAAATATTGGCTATTTGATTGTTTAATAACATTGTCACATTCATGGTGCTTTTAAGAGGATAATGAGAAAAGCTGCACAGCTACCCAGTGTAGTGTCTGGCACACGGGAAGCACTCAGGCTGTAGTGGCTATCGTCAGTTCTTGCCTACATACCTGCGAAGGGTCCTCTTTACTTACGGTATGCTATCTGTAATTCACCTCACAAACACTTTACTGTCGTGTGTTTTAATTTTAATTGCTATCCTAGCGGATTATAGTTTCACATTTTTAGTTCCTTAATGGAAAATATTCAAAGGGTTAGTTAGCATTTTAAAGAGACCCCCTCACAATTCAAACTCCGCTTTATGCCTGATTAACGCCAAAGGCTATTTCAGTTGGCGTTGTGGATGTAGAAACGGCAACTCACTTGAGAAAGAACAGCATTCAAAAGGTGATAAGCTGACTGAAGTCTTCAGTAGGCACCCTTGACCTGGAACATGTGGCAAAAGGAGCCTCATCAACCTGTAGACTAATCCTTCAAATGACAGCCCATGCTTAGGATTCTAGTTACGAATGGATGCCAGATATTAACGAAAGATTATGTCACCCACCTAAGAAGACAACTGGCTGAATTCTGCTTCCAAATTGTGGCTGCATCTGCCTGAAGTGGGACCTTTACAAAAGCTGTTTACAAAGTATTGGCAAAAGCAGACAGATGCCATTCCACCCATTTTCTGTCAGGGAAGACTGGGTGACTCTTCAGTAATTTTTGTAGAACTTGATGACACAGAATCTTTCGGAGATCATAACTGTCTACCCAAAAGAACTTAGTAGTTTCCACAACTTTTAAACGATGACACTGAAATTCAAAAATGTTGTGAGCATTGCTTTAGGCCAAATTGCTAGCAAATTGGTGGAGCTGGACTGCTCAGTATCAAACGTGACCCACTGACTCTCAGAAAGAGTATATTTTGGGGGGTGGGGAGAGGCAGTTGAAGTAACCACCATGTGATGACCGTATCACCGCAGGAATCATGTGAGCCCTGGGCCCTTCGAGTTTAACTTCCACATCATGATAAGGCAGCATGCAGTGGTTAGAGGTTGCTAAGGATACAAACAAAGCATTCTGGTGATCTCGCCAGCTTCCGACTTTGCCCAGTTGAGCCATGTTTAGAGATACCAAAGAGGGGAATGAAGACACGAGGCCCATCGGCAGTTGCCAATCCAAGTGGACTAAAAGTGTGATTTGCATTCTGAGGCTGCAACTAGATAATATATGTCACTCATAACCTTATTTTAAATAATGCTATTATCATCAGTAAACCGTCTCATTGCTTTTGTGGATAATTTTATAGTGAGTAAGTATGATACACTTGAAATTATATAAAAATGTCTACTAGTGTAATAATTTTAAGCTTATATACCGATGCACAGTATCAATAGTGTACACATACAATAAGCAGGATCTGTCACCCCAAAGCAGTTTGGAAAGCACAGAACTGGATCATTTTGGAAAACAGCATATGCTCTGGTTCCCAGCTTTGATGGTGATATCAGTGGTGTGAACTTGATAAATTATTTAACTGCCCGGAGCTTTGATTTAATAAGATGCCAAATGGATAGTACTATAAAATCAGGAGCCTTTCTGTAAGTATTTAACACACCCAGATCTGTGCAGTATCTGGCTCAATGTCTAGCATGCTTCACTAAATGGACGCCACAACTGTTAGTACTGGTATGCACATAGTCACTATTAGCCAGGCCCGGGCTCCACGCAGAGGAACAAGGCCCTCTCTGCCCTCCAACTGCGATCACTAAGATTCCTTGAATGCTTTCAGTGACAGAGAAACCACTACTTCCTATCCTACTGAGTCTATAGCTATGCTAGTTACTTCCATGGTACTTGACAGGGGTAACTTAAGGACGGAAGAATTTACTGTGGCTCATAGTGTCAGGATTATCGGTCCTTTGTAGTACAGAAGGCATCATTATGGGAAAGCGAGGAGGCAGCTTCTCACATCTTGGCATAATAGGAAGCAGAGAGTGTGGGCCAAATCCAAAAGAGGGTATCACCCCAGTGATCCAGTTCTGCCTGAAGTTTCCATGCTTCCAAAAGTGGTACCATTGGCTAGGGAACAAATGTTCAAACATGGAAGTCTGGGGGTGGGGGTGGGGATTTTACATTCAAGCAATAGCATTGTGCCCTTAGCCCCCATACAGCCTTAGCTTCATAGCGCAATGCATCTAGTCCAACTCCCGAAGTCCCTAGAGTATTAATACTCCCAACACTATTTGAAAATCAGGTCCACAGTTTCTTCTAGCACCCAAGGCAAACTTCTAGTTGTGAGCCTCTGTAATGTGAAAAGGGAAGTCACATACTTCCAATATACAATGGCACAGAGGAAGCATTCCCATTCCAAGATGGAGGAATGGCGGCACAGCAAGAAGACTGGGTTACAGCCAGACTTTTGTTGTTGTCGTTGTTTGACTTTGGCTTTCTCTGTGTAGCCCTGGCTGTCCTGGACTCACTTTGTAGACCAAGCTGCCCTCAAACTCATACAGATCTGCCTCCCTCTGCCTCTCCGAGCATGGGGATTACAGGCGTGCGCCACAGTGCCTGGCTTGGACTACAGCAAGACTTAAAACCCAGCAGGGAAAGCAACAAATCTTGCAGCTGCATGTCCAGCATTTGAGACTTGCAGTGCAACCATCTGAGCTCCCATGGGCTTGGTTAGCTCCATTCCTATGGCCCTGCTGCCTATAGTACAGGTGGGCCCTCTCTTGGGCTTATTCTATACAGTGTGTGCTGTTTTCCTTGGCAGACAGACATCGCACATTCTTAGCCTCTCCAACATTCTGGACTTCCCAAAACAGTGAAGACTTTACCTTCTTGGCCTCATACAGTGGCCTTTCTATAGGGCATCCAACCCTGTTACATACTGCCTGACCTCATTAACTGTTTCTTCTGGAACTTTAGTGCATGCTTTATTATTCTGGCTTTCTTTCATTCGGCATGCCTTGAAAACTAATACCCCATGAATAATGCCAGTCTCTGCTTCTAGCTCAAGATGCATGTAGGTCCCCCCACCCCTACAGTTTCAGGAACCTCCATATGCCTGTGCAGCTGAACTAGGAGAAAACATTCCCCTAAGATATTCATATTAAGTAGAGAAGTTATGCTTTTTCAGACAGTTCATGTTTAAATGACAATCTTTCCTAGTGAAGCTACAGTCTTCAGTTCACATTTCTCTTCTTAGAGTGCTAAATGCCTAGTTTGTATCATAATTATTATTACTTTTTAAAAGACTTATTTATATTTTTGAATGAGTGTTATGTCTGCATATATGTATGTGCACCATGTGTGTGCCTGGTACCCATGTAGGTCAAAAGAGGGCATCAGGTTCCCTGAGACAGGAGTAACAAGTTGTCATGAGTTACCATGTGGATGCTGGAACCTGAAGCTGGGTTCTCTGCAAGGTCAACAAATTCCCCTAGCCATGGACCCATCTTTACAGTCCCGTCTCCTACCCACAGTTTCTCTTTAGTGGCCTAAATTTCTTAACAATCACATCTGCTTTGTCATTGCCTACATTTTACACAGCTTCAAAAGCACTCACACGCCTTTTCTTACTTCATAGGATACTTCTTAAAACACGTCTCTCTGCTCTGCTTTATGTCCTGGATTCTTACTGTAAACCTGGCTAAAAGCAGCCAGCAACAATCATGTGATGTCCTAAATATATCCTAAATAAATATTATTGCTCTGAAAATTCGTCTGCCTAATTCAATAATAATCAAATATCTAGTATATCAACAGAACATAGCAGGATTTTATGATAGAATGTCTCATTAATGGCTTCTAGTCCAGTTCCCTAGAAGATTCTTATTCCCTCTGAGACCTCATGAACACATTCATGGCCATATGAGTCCTCATGAGCATAATTTTAATTGCTTCCTGGGCACAGTCTTTACCAACTGGGATCCATGGGCACAGCACAGTCTTGATCCTCTGAGTCCTCATGAGTACAAGGCATGAGCACAGCCTTTTCTTTATTGCCTTAACTTCTTTCAGAATCCGGTCTTCTGGAGTGTCACTAGAGTTGCCTACAGAATTCTGGGGCTTTGCCAGCACTAAGTCCCACACTCTCCACAGCCCTCCTGCAAGCTTGTTCTGAAGACCTCTGGGCCACTGGGTCAGGTGTACCACAGCAACTGTCTCACTTCTTGGAACCGGTTTTCTATACCAATTACCTTTATGTTACTCAGACCAAAATACCAGGAAGGAAGCGTTTGTTGTAGCTCACAGTTTCAGAGGATATCAATTCACCATGGCACAGAAGCTATGAAAATGCCTTACATGGTGAATCAGGAAGCAGGCAGAAAGCCCAGGGCAGCAGCAAAAGCATAGTTCATCTTCATAGTTGGCTCCCAGTGACACACCTTTGTTACATAGAGCACGATCATAGATTTCTCTGCCTCTTCAAACAGAACCAACCCCTGGAGACCATGTGTTCAAGCACGGGAGCTTGTGGGAAACGTTCTCTGTCCAATTGACACAGTGTAGTATCAATCCCAGAAACTATCTGCCTGCTGCTACTGCATCTGCCTACAGCTTATTCTTGGTTGTCCACAAAGCACCCTTCTGGCTTTAAAAAAGTGACATTGGCTTCTGCTGTCTGATCACATCAAGCAAGTTACATCACTTTTACTTGGGACAGCTTCCAACCCAAATAAATTGAGTGATTATATGCTGATGAGCTTAGGACTCAGAATAGGAAGCCTCTCAGCCAGGTATTGAGGGGTTCTCTAGGGAGTCCTTGGTGATGATAGAGACTAATGCAAATTGTCCAGGGATAATTAACATTCTAATGACTGCTGCTATATGCTGGCCTGCTATGGGCTGTGCACACACTATCACAATTCCCTAAGTGAAGAGGTGAGGCCCAGCAGGTTGCTTTCCATTGCAAGAGACTTTTAGTGGCAAAGCAAGGTTTTCAACCCTGACTGGTGAACCCCCAGGGCCTGTGTTCTTATCTCCTCAACTGTAGTGAGTCCGTAGTCTTAGTCACATTTCCTGGTAGCTAATTTCAGTCTGAAGGAGTTGAAGCCATCACCTAGTTCGTTGTTACTTTCCAAATATACTGAATAATAACATTTTATTCCCTAATTTTGGCCACCCCGAAGCTTTAAATGATATTTTTCTATTTTGAACTATAGTGAGGGAATAAAAAAAAAAATTGTTGCATCCTCTGAGGTTCAGAACCCAAATTTATATTTGGAATGAGAAAGATATTGTGACCTATGGGAAGAAAACTTGTAATTCCCGAATCAGCACTCACATATGAATTTGCTCACACTGTGTTGCTTGGCTCCTTGAACTTTGATTGCCCTGTCAGATGACATGCTTGCCCCTCCGAACACTTGACAGACCTTTGCCTTCACATTCTAAGTTGGAAAGAGAAGGATGCATACTTCACATAGCTAAACCGTTCCAGTAATTCTTAGTTTCCAAAGGAAACAGCAGCATGGAACCCAGAAACCCTGCAGCACGGTTGAACCCTGGTCCTCACTTCTCATTTCTGGGCTCTGGCTTCCTCACGCTAGGCACTCAAAGACATCTTCTTTCCATCCTTTCAGTGCAGAAAGATGGCGGAACTGAAGGGACCTGGGCAGCGGTCTACATCTCCTCAGATTAAACCTCAGCATATATGCAAATTAACTCTGTTCTGTGCTGGAAGGACATGGAGTAGTTACTTAGTCTTGATAAGAATCACATCCCAGCAGAGGCTGGATCACCAATAATGTCGGGCTGGTTCATTAAGAGCATTGACTGCTTTTCCAGAGGATCTGGGTTCACTTCCCAGTGCCCAAAGGTGGCTCACAACCATCAGCATTTCCATTCCAGGAGATCTGACACCCTCTTCTGGCCTCTGCCGGTACCGCATGCATGGGGTGCGTAAACATACATGCAGGCAAAATACTTGTTCACATATAATAAACACTAAATTCAATCCTTTTTTTACATACATAATAAGCTGGGCACGGTGGCACACGCCTGGAATCCTCGCACTTAGGGAGGCGGGGCAGGCGGATCTCTGAGTTCGAGGCCAACCTGGTCTTCAAAGTGAGCCCCACGACAGCCAGAGCTACACAGAGAAACCCTGTCTCAAACCAAAAACCAAAAGCCAAAGCCCAAAACAAAACAAACAAAGGTACATAATAGAAAGTCTGTTAACTGTGTAGGGTTATTATGCAATGTTTTTCTTTAGTGAGGTTGGTGTTATTTATCGTCTAGGAGGGCACAATTGACTCCGCTGTCGCTGCTGGAGGAAGAGCGTGGTACCTTCAGAGCTGAGCTGTTCGGTCCCGCGCTGGCTGCTTGGTTCACGAAGAGCTCTGTCCCTAAGATGCATTGGGAACACTGGTTACTCGACCAGTCAGAAAGCCAGGGAAAGCCATTGAGTGAGTTTTTTAATCAAGGTGTGGAGGTTTAGGGATAAGGAGTGGGCTTCTCCACGCTTCCAATAACAGACTGTATGGCTGGTTTCATGCCTACCTGATAATAAGACGCTGGTATAGGTGAGCTTACTTTGTACCATACCTCCCTACTAGGTGGTAGGTGGTATTTTGAAGGAGGCTGGAGAAGAGGAATTCATGGCTTTTATCCACGCCATTTGCCAGAGGTGACTCATTCCTACAAGAATAACCAGTAACTGTAGGATGACCGAATTGGCTTAGGTCAGTTCTCAGCAATGAACAATGAGCTTGACACTATCTCCACCCTCTTCTCTGAACCCGGCCATTCCTGCCAGATAATGAGACAGGTGCCCAACTGTTTCAAATACTTACTGAGTGCCTACTATGTGCTGGGTACCAGCTTGGGACTTATCTAGCAAAACATGCAATGCTATTTATCCCTGCCTTGTAGAGCTCAATTTCCAGAGACAACAAACAAGAGACGTGGCTGGTGGCTCGTATTTTGTTGTTGTTCGTTTGGTTTTGTTTTTTGAGACAGGTTTTTTTTCTGGATAGCCTTGTCTGTCCTGGATCTCACTCTGTAGACCATGCTGGACTCGAACTCACAGCGATACACCTGCCTCTGCCTCCCTGAGTGCTGGGACTAAAGGTGTGTGCCACCACACCCCACACGACTGGTGTTTTTCTTGACCTACTAGTCTTGCCTTGTTTTAGAAAGCAATATGGAGGTAGAAACAGGAGCCATTTTGGAGAAGCCCCTTCCTCATGAGCAGTTAGAGTCAGGGAGTTAGGATGCTTCAGATCTGCTGTTCAGTGCACATGTGTAGAAAACAGACAAGCAAGAGACCAGCAAAGACAAAAGCAATCAACTGCCCTGTGGTGAATGCCAAGGGCACAGCATGTTTGTCATGAGCAAAGGCTCATTGTGGCTCTCCTGCCACAGGATCACTCTTATCTGTGGGTTTGGGGGGTTTGTTTGCTTATTTGTATTGTTGTCGTTGCTTTTTCAAAGATAGATTCTAGGTGAGAAAGGAAGAAAGAAAAAAAACCCCTCACATTCGGTATTCTCTCTGGTATTCAGGCAGGTCTAACCTGCTCAACAGAGCCTGACGTGACCAGGTCTTGGCGTTTCTTTCACCTATAGGACTTTTCAGTTTCTGCTCTCCTTGCCTCCCTCTGCAGCCTGCACAGCTGAAGGCTTTCTTGCCTTCCTGTGCTCTCCAGGTAAATAACCCTTTCTCCACCCCACCCCCACCCCCAGGCACGGTCTGCTTCTTCCTTTCACTGTTAGATGATGTTCATCCTGCTCCCGCTAGGCTAGGATTACGCCTTTGTCTTACTTTATAATCCCATCTTCTTTACCCTTTAATAATTACATTCACCTTCATCTAATAATAAAAACCTTAAAAGTCAGGTAGGATTTAAATGTATGCGCCAAGAAAAAGGTCGTTTTGGTGTTAATCGAAGAACAGTTGACACTTGCTTTAGAAAATATATGACCTAAACTTTTGAATTTTGGAAACATTAATTATGCTATGATTATTCTCATCACAAAGCATTATACTATTAGTAGTGAAAGTATTGTATGAATAAAACAAAGACCTAGTGAGATGCACTGCCTCAAACAATGAACCCCTGGAACACTTTTTTAAAAAATGGTGCATTTCTGCTTATTTTACTTACAAATGTGGGGACAATACATACATTTTTTTTAAAAAAGCTTGTCACATCAATATAACATTGACATATAAAAGCAAGAATGTAAACAACATTTTTGTGTGGTAACTCTGTATGAAATCACCCGTGTCTCATGTGACTTGTATCAGTCATCGTTGGTATTGATAAAAAGAAACTTCATCATTGCTGGGTGTTGTCTGTCATAAGCAAATATTGATCCAGCACCCATGTATTTGTGGCATAGGTTCTGGGAGGGAGGGAGAGCTACAGATAAAGAGAAAATAAGAGAGAAAAGAAAGAAGGAAGAAAGAGACAGATGGGTCTCTGCCTTCCATCTTGCCAAAGGAGTGCTGCATCTGTTTTTGTTTGTTTGTTTGTTTGTTTGTTTGTTTTTATGGAGGTTCTGGGGTAGAACAGAGATTGTTGGTGTTCATCTTCTCTTGGATACCTTACTTAAAAAAATTAACTTAAGCATTAACAAAGTATGGTGGCAAATCTCATTAGTCCCAGAGCTGGGAAGGGAGAGGTAGGTTAATCTTTGAGAGTTCAAGGCTAACCTGGTCAATGTACGAAGTCTTAGCCAGGTTTCACAGTGACCTTGTTTCTAAAAACAAAACAAAAAAACAAACAGACAACAAAACACCACCAAGTAAAATAAGTTTTATGTTGAAAATTACCTTATTTCAGTCAGATAGTTCTTTTTCTTTCTCTTCCTTTCTCCCATTTCTCCCATTTCTCTCTCTCTCTCTTTCTCTCTTTCTTTCTGCCTGCCTGCCTTTCTTTCTTTTTCTTTAGACAAAGTCTCATGTATCCTAAACTGGTTTTGAATTCCTTGAAACCTCTGATCCTTCTGCCTCCAAGACTGCTGGGGTTGCAGGCATGCATTGCCATTGTTTATGTGGTTCTGGAGTTGGAACTCAGAGCCTGAGCATACCAGGCAAACATGCTAGCATCTCACTGCCTTCCTAATTTCTTATTCCTTTGGTTTTTAAAGCTGTGTGACTTTTTGTTTGTTTTTCAGGACAGGGTTTCTCTGTGTAGCCCCGGCTGTCCTGGACCTTGCTCTGTAGACCAGGCTGGCTCAAACTAGAAGCAATCCCCCTGCCTCTGTCTCCGGAGTGCTGGGGTTAAAGGTGTGCACTACCACCTACCAGCTGCCATACCACAGTCGGACACTCAGATTTGCATCATTTCTTGGTGGTCATCCAGATTGTCTCTGAACTCACAAGTGTAGTCTTTGTCTTTCTGTGCTTTTACTAATGTATACTTAACATACAGTGCAGTGACTGGTGTCCAGTGTAGTGACTTTTGGATAACTAGACATGCATGAAACTCCTACCTGGAACAAAGTGCACAGAAATGCCATCTCCCTAGAAGGTCCTTAGTCCTTCGCTGTCAGCCTCCCATCTCATCCCAGCCACCATTACTAATTGATTTTTGTCCGTTCTAAGACTTAAGAGAGCATTTATAAAGTGTCCGATATCCTGAGCCAGACTTCTTCCACTACAGCATGTTTCTGAGATTTGTTCATTTAGGGACTGGAGAGACAGCTCGGAGGTTAAGAGCACTTGCCTCTCTTACAGAGGAGCTGAGTCTGGTTCCCTCAACCCACAGTGTGCAGCTCACAACTTCATGTGACTCTGGTTCTTAGGGCTAAAACCTTCTCCTGGCCTGCACTGGTACCCAGAAAAGCATGCAACCCTCTCCTCTATGTGCATTTCAATAAAAATAAAACAAATCTTTTTTTTTTGAGTGCATAGTGTTTTTGCAAGAGGGAGATTTGTTCATGTTGAAGTTTGCAGGTTTCTTCTTACTTGAGGTGAAAAGGGGGAGAGTCAAAGCCTGGCCCCGAACTTTGTGTGTAGCTGAAGCATGATCCTCTCACTTCTACTTCTCAAACGCTGGGATTGCAGGTATGCGTCACTGCACCTTGCTGAGTACTAGATTTCTTAGAACTAAATTCGTATCACATTTGTTGTGACTTGTTTTTAAAAATAACAATAATGAGTTTGCTTTAAACTCTGAGTAATGTAGGACTGTATGTAGCATCTAGGAGAACCCTTGTGCCTCAGTGCTAGCACCAGAAAGAATACTTCAGCTTCAAACAATAGAAAGTATTGATAGGACTGTCCACGGTTATCTTCTTATATAACTGAGATGTCCACAGTTGGACAGGCCCTGAAATCCCCAGACACTGTTCCTGTTGCCTCTATGATGTCTTCTGCATCAGCTTAAGTTAAATGCGCAATTTGGTGCTCAGTGCATTGCAAAAGAATATTCTCAGTGTTGCACAAAGAAACACACAAAGCAAAAGTAACCTGGCAAGGCAATTTCTGTTTGAAAAACAGCATGTGCCTCCACCAGCTAAACCAGTTGAGTAAGCATATTGGTGTGGGCAGAAAGTTCACTTGGCTTTTAAACTAACGCAAGTATGTTTTCTGTCTCATCCCATTTGTAGGAGCTAGGCCTTATAATCTGATAGGATTAGCTCATTCATAATTAGTGCAAGGGGGGAGGGTGTGATACAGAGTCCAGTTTGAGGAATGTGCAAGGATTGGGCAAACAGGCACACATACACAACGTTTTAACAAGGTGGAGGAAGTATATGAACTTTTGGGCAATGGCAGGGTAGCCACTTTGGTAGGGAAAAAAAATCTGTTTCTCACAATTGTCATTCTTATTCCTGTGTCCAATGCAGCCAGACTAACAGACAATTTTCTGAAGCATCCTTCCATCTTGCTGGGTCACAGGAGAGTCCTCACCTTCCCTTAGACCAACAACTGTGAACTGGGTCAGTAACGAGGGCCCTGTCCGGAAGGAGAAGGAAGGGATGGAAGAGAGCAACAAAACTGTCACCAACTGCAGCAGGCTGCAGAGGTCTTGTACAGTAATTGTGTCCAGACATAGTAATGAAGGTGACTTGTAGTTCTGCAGCACGTCTGGCCCGGTGCAAGGTTAGCTAACACACTGCAAAACCCTTCTCTCCAACGTGTTACCACACCACACGGGAAGAATCCCAGGTCCTGGATATTTGGAAGGAGAATTTAACAGCTGCCAAACAGTCTTAGAAGAAGCTCACAGATTTTATTTTAATTTAAATATATATATATTAAAATGTTCCTTTAATGCTAAAATCAGCGTTTGAGAACTGGAAGCAAAGGAAAAGATGGGGCAGATGCCACTTCAAACCCTTTTAAAATCCTTGAGCTCTCCTAATCTGAAAACACCAGAATCACTGCAAATGGCTTCTAACCAAGCAGGACTGAACTTTCAAAACTGGAGTCTGTATTTAAAGAACAAGCAAATTCTTTAAAGCCCCCAAATTATTTTGAGATGAGACCCACCATTAAAAATTAATGTATGTCTACAAAACATATCTGTAAGGAAAGATACAGAAACACTGTTACTATCTCCGGGCTGGATTATCAATGATTACTTATCTTCTTTTGTATTCTCCACAATTTTCTGAAATGAAAATTCCCCATGACCTTTTCCTCAATCAAACTAAGATATTCTTTATAAAACCTACAGTACTTGTCCAGCTACTCTGCGTAAATTTATAATTAGCCCAAAATACTCCATCTTTATTCTGTGACTACAGAAATTATGGGTTTCCTAGCGGGCATCAGTCTCCGTGGTGAAACAGTCTATCAAAGTGGAATGCCAAAGCGATGGGTTACATTAGAAGCATCTGCTCCAGGCGCTTTGCAACAACTAAAAGGATCAATACCAATAGATCCCTTTTTCTGGTGAACTGTCTCTTTCTCGAGAGGTCTAGTATCCAAAGGGTGTTCTCTGTGGTAACTGTGTAACATTTTTGTGAGGGAATAGCTCTCCAAGTGCCAAACTGTAGTAACCCACCTGACTGTGGAAACCTTTCCAAGGGCTGAGCCGAGGAACAGTCCTGTTAGGTTTTGGCTTGTTCAGAGTGATTTAATATGAGCTCATCAACAGTCCTAGTTGAAAGGACTGTGTAAAAATCTGAATTTTTAGATATCTTTATGAAAATTCAAACTGGGACCTGGGGAGACAGGGAAGACCAGAGTTCAATCCTGGTGGAAAGCTGGGAATGGTGATGGCAGGATCTTTGGGAGTCTATGGTCAGCCAGCTTACCTGCCTGGTAAGCCCCAGATCCTTGGGAGAAACTCTCAAGACTCTGTCAGTAATAATAATAATGATGATGCGGATGGCTCTGCAGAAACAACACCGAGAGTTGGCTTCAACATGTATGCATACACACATGCACATACACCTGAACATACACACACACATACATACAGATACACACATCTGCACATATACACATATGTGCACAGTCAAAACTGGAATATTCTCTAAGAGGCTGTCAGCTGCTTCTGTGTTAGTCCTGGATGCTTCATCTAACCCCACTCCTAGTGGATCGTATTCCCCTGTTTACCTCAGTACCCACCTTTCCCTATTACAGTGTAGCCAACCACCTTTATTCATTTGAGTTGTCCTAGACGCAGCTATCCATCAAGGAATGAATGAGTGAACCCATTTGGGGACGCAATGGGATATTACTCAGCTACAAAAAGTGAACGAAGTGCTAAAACACGCCCCAACAGAGATGCACCTGGATGCATTGTGCTAAGTGAAAAGAGGCAGGGACATAAAAACTCTGAGTTTGTGTATAATTCCTTTTATGTAAGATATCCAGAAAAGGCAAATCCACAGAAACAGAAAGAGGACTAAGGTTTGCAAGGAGCTTCGGAAACCAGACCTGGGGGGGGGGGGAGGGGAATGACAACGTAGAGGTGGTGGTTTCACGGCATTGCAAACTCAGAAATAGCAGGAAATTGTTCGTTTTAATGTGGTTAAGTTTATGTTGTGAATTTCAGCCCAATGACAACCAAAAAAAAGTCCTGAAATTCTGTGAGTGTTACCAGAATGCTGAAGCCACATGATAGTCCTTGGTGAAGATGGGAAATGCTGGGGCCGTGTGAAGTGAGGACAACGGAACAGGGTCATGAGTGTTCAGCGTGGGGTCATCTGCATGAGTCAAGGTCCTGACAACCGCATCCTCACCAGGACAGTTTGGCTAATGTCCTCCGGCAGTGAGTGAAGGCGAGGGGCCGAGTCTTTCCATCTATAGCAGTCACATGTGCTAGATAAACTTAAAAATAACCCACCACGTTTTATGGCTGCCTGTCTGTGTGTACAGGGAAAACACTGTGCTGTATTCAAGACATCAAAGAAATCTCATCAAACGTGTGCAGATGACCCTAGGTTTATGAATTTTTGTTGGGGCTATTCATAGAGCCTGCAGCGGAGGCATTTATTGTTGGTGACAACCCCTCGGGGTGGATGCCGTGGTCCTGACACTTAACCATGCTTGTTATGCTTGCTTATGTCCAAAACTTCAAGACAGAGGAAAGCGAGGTTTGGAAGCTAATAATAGATGCCTCTTGCTGGAAGGAGCTGGGTGAAACATGCCTGCGGAAAAGCCCTAATGCCAGGTGTCTGGAGACATCCGCAGAGGAAGCGGAGGGAGGAAAGAGACAGGAAAGACTAAGGCAGCAGTAGAGGAAGGCGGGGACGAAGAAAGCACGCAGGGCTGGAATCCTCCCAGAGAGAAAGGATTCATGCCCATTCCATGAGGCAGTAGGGTTAGGAGTTCGAAGCCAGCCCGGGCTATATAGCAAAAACTTACCTCAAACAAACAAGTAAACAAACATCTCCTCTAATAAGAACAAGGACAACAGTAACAAAGATAAAAGGGGGGGGGAGAGAATCAAAACTAGAGAGATAGTGGGGGATTTGGCAGCCTATGGTGTGACTCAACTGTCTGCTCCCCCCCCCCAAAAAAACGTTTTGATTTCTGTTGAACTGAACTGAATTAGATTATGATTTGTAATCCTGAGTGTGTGCATATCTGTGTGGGGAGGTTCCTCCACTAGTGTGGGTCTGTGTGGAGGCCAGAGGTCAAAGTTGTGTGTCTCCTTCAATCAGTTTCCACATTAGTTTTCAAGATAAGGTCTCTCCCTGCCTGTGTGGTGGACTGAGTCAGTTTTCCCACCTCATTCTTCAAGTCATGCTGATGTTTATCTGCTTCCTTCATAGAGTTGATGCCAGGCTCCTTCAGGTTGGATAGAGTGGAGCTATCCAGATAGGAGTTTGGGAAAGGGTGGCTGCCTGACCCCTATCCTGGGAGCCTGTGCTGGCCGCTTATGTGCTACCCTCTTGTAGACTGGACTTCCCAGATGAGCTGCTAGGCTTCCAGGCAAGAGGCCATTCAACAGGGGTTCCAGGGTGAAACTAATTCCTTTATGAACTAGGAGGGTTTTAGAAAGCCTCAATTTCATGACCTAAGGCTCCTGCACCCATTTCTCAATTCTACTGGCGTGGATTTGTTTTCTTCCTTTCTTCCTTTCTTCCTTTCTT
>CM053743.1:32820416-33026035 GCA_028658305.1 Pachyuromys duprasi
GATTCGATTTGTAGAGCAGGCTGGCCTCTGCCTCTGCCTCTCTGAGTGCTGGGATTACAGGTGTGCACCACCTCACCTGGCTGTGGATTTGTTTTATGACTCAAGAACTACTTTTGCAAAGGGAAAAATGAACTTCTGCTGAACAGATAAATAAAACTGGCAGGTGCTATTCCTTACGTTCACACAAAGGTTCTCACCCGGAGCTTACAGCATCTAGGAAGAATCAAACCCTTCCCAGGCATCAAGCTTGTCTCAGGTTCCTCTGGCTACAAACTGGGGCATAATCAGGATCCAGGGAAGCTGGCAGGATTGTCACAGCTTGATACTTAGCAGCAGCTCAATACTTAGCTTTTACTGCTTATGTAACCTTGTGTCATTTGCTCATGAGTCCATCCAGCCGGAGCAGCCGGGCCCCAAATTCTGGTTGTTTTATGAGGGAGGGATTAGTTGTGGTCCCTGACATCAGAATGAGTGATCTGAAGATGATTATGAGCCTGCTCCTTGACCTTCTGTCCTTCAGTGTGAAGAATCCTGGTTCTTGTAATCTTTTTTCTTCTCTCTCTCTCTCTCTCTTCACAAGCTTTGTTGTTTCCCACTCTTTAGTATCCTCACAGTTCTTCTTGGAGCCTCTCTCTCAGCCTCGTCTTCCCTCCTTAATTACAGGCTCAAACACAATATTCTAGGAAGCGCTTGAGCAGCTCCGGGTAAAATGGAAAAGCTTATCTCAAGTCTCCTTGGTGCTTCAGTTCACGCAGCCTGCCTGGGGTCATGGTCACATAATGTTGTCTTTGAAAGTGACTGCTTACAAACACCCGGTGACCTTATTTGCTGGGAGCAGAGGCTCTCGGGGCTGGAGACGGTGTGGACCCCATCAGGATATCACAGCCTGGGTGCCGAGCAGGAAGCAGAAGGCTGCCTGTGTGCAAAGTCAGGGGTGCGTTACGGGTCCGATCTTGGCTTTTGGCTCCTGGGTTCCGTTTTCAGAAAACATTTGCCTCTTAAAAAAGCATCTTTTCCTGAGAGAGAGGGAAGGTAGGGGGAGAAACTGGGGGAAGCAGAGGGAGGGGAAACTGTGTTTGGGATATAATATATGAGAGAATAATTATAAAAAATAAAAGCATCTTTTCCCAAGATAGGCCGCTCCCAGCACTTCTGCCTATTTTTCTCTCCAAAATGAAAAAGAGCCCAGCATCAAAATTCACCCTGGTCCGAAACTCTATCTTGTCAATGTGTGTTTCTCTCAGGAATCTGCATTTGAAATCCTTTTACCCCCAAGTGTAGAATAAGGGGATTGGTTCACTGTGAAGAGAATCTGACGTGACAGCCAGTAAGTGTATGATCTGGTGTCCACCTATGCAGCCATCTATCTACCCAGCTATCATTATGGCTATTGTCTATCTATCGTCTATCATTTAATCCATCAATAGTTTCTCCTGATGTATGAGTCATTTAGTCTGTCATCTACCCATCACTTATCAAGCCTCCATTCTATCACAGTGGTTCTCAATCTGTGGGTCATGACCCCTTTGTGAACTGAGCATCCTTTGTGCAGGGGTCACCTAAGACAGTAGGAAAACACTCATATTTACATTATGATCCAAAATAGTAGCAAAATTACAATTATGAGGTAGCAACAAAAATAATTTTATATTTGGGGGGGGGTCACTACAACATGAGGAACTGTATTAAAGGCTTTTAGCATTAGAAAGCTTGAGAACCTCTGTTCTACCTATTTATCTGTCTGTCTGTCTGTCTGTCTATCCATCCATCTATCCATCCATCCATCTATCTATCTCTGTAGTCCTTGACTCCAGCCTACCAGTTATTCTAACTCAAAATAAAAATGGCCACTCTTAACAGCAGCCAGGATAATGAATGTAGAGGGAAGGAGGAGGAGGAAATTATAACATGTTAGGTACATAGGTATTCCTGGTAGGTTGGAGCCAAGGACCATAGAGAAAAGTTTGCATCTTCTACTCTCTCTGTCTTTTCTTCCTCCTTTCTGTTCAACAGGGCTCTGTGGAGTACCTGCTGTATTCTATTAGGCTGTTGCTCAGGTCTTGGAATTAAGACAACAGAACTGTAATTCTTTCTACTTCACATGCTTCATAGTCTGGTAAGAGGACTCAGACATATGAAAAGAGAAATGTACCAGAGTATTCAGATACCATTCTAAATATTGGGTGAGAAGATGGAAGAATGATAAGTGCCCCTGAGAGTGTAAAGGCTTCTCAGGGGACAAGAACCTTTTTCCTTCTCTGACTAACACACATTCCTCCTTGCCAACCTCCAGTGTCATGTGTCCCAAGATATGATGGAACCAACATATTTCTTTCTTCTGGATTCAGTAGTAGGGTGTGTGCTTTTCTTCCAGTCCCCAAAATCCTGGAATAATGACTCATGAGACGCAAAATATATTTACAAATGCCTAGGCTATATATCTAAGCTCTTCTCTGACCAGCTCATAACTTAAAATAACCCATCTACACTAATCTACATTACCTTTGCTCAGGTACCATGCATCTGTCCTCCTCCCATCTTCATAGATGAATCTCCTGTGCCTGGCTCTATCCCAGAATCCCTTCTGCCAGCTGGATGTCCCATCTTCTTTTCTACTCTCTTCCATAGGTCATCCATAGGCTTTTTTTTGTTTTTGTTTTTGTTCTATTGGCAAGTGTTGCATCCATGCAATACATAAGATATTCTCCCTACAATCTTCTGGTTGTGTTTTGCTTTCTCATCCCCCTCCTAAAGAGCTATGATTTTGTAGCCCAGAGAATTTTGACTCCAAGACACACATTGTAGCCAGTTGTCACCCTCAAATATATGTAAAGATAGTCAGTCTCGGTCATTGGGACAAAACACCAAAGGAAACAACACCAGGGAGGACCCATTTTGGTTTAGTCTCAGAGGCTTCAGCCCATGGTGAGCTGGCTTCATTGTTCTGAGGACAGGACAGAGCATCACAGAGAAGGAATGCTCTTACCATAGTAACCAGAAAGCAGAGAGAGAAGGGAGTGAGGGTTTACTGAAGGGCTTCCTTGTTCCTCCTTTGTTTGCTTTTGTCCTAGAGAATGAGACCATCTAGAGGGAAGATGCATACCTGCCCGTTTTAGTTGCTGTCATCATGGGAAGTGCTTACAGACATATCCAGAAATATGCTTTACCAATCTCCTAGGCACCTCTCAATCCAGTTTTTTGCTGACACTCAAAATGAACCATCACAGTGAGTGTATGCACATCTGTGTCCTAAGGGAAGTTACCTGTGTGATAAAAATCACAAAATCTTTGTTATTGAGACATGGTAGGAGAAGTGGGAAACTTCCCATGGAAAACCAAAGCCTGTGAGCCTTTTCCACACACCGATACCAAATACAAATCAAGTGTACTTTTGTCTGTTGGTCTTGTGTCTCTTGTCCTTCTCTATTTGCAGTGATTTATTACTTTAATATTATTTTTTATATTTAGAATGTATTTTAACTGTTGAGAGAAAGGACCAAGCCTTAAACATCAGACCTAACTGAACCCCCTTCCCTTTTCCTTTTGGCATACATTCAGTACATTTTTGTTAAATAAATGGACAGCTTTCTTGTTTGACATAAGTATTCTGTAGATATTTGCTGGGAGAATAAGCAAATATGTGCAGGTAGATTATGTGTTCTTTGGTTACGATCACAATTCTTCACTGCTATTGGCCTACAAGAAGGGTAGCAGTTCAGAAGACATCTAGTCACATTTGAGATGTCTTCAGTTAATGGAGCACCATTGACAATGACTAAGTCAGTCCCCGCTGAAAATAATCTTCATGTTATGAACATAGAATTGGGCATCCCTGGAAACATGGCTCTGTTTCTGCATCTTTCCACTGCATGTTCGTCCTTCTTTTTCTTAGAATATGATTCCCGTGTGAAGCAAGAGATGGTTTACTTTGACTGTTTGAGGGTGATGACAAACTGTGCATTTTGGAGCATTACATCATGATGACAATGCCCTTCGCACTGTTCAAACTGCTTACCTAACCCAGCTTGACCTCCTGCATGGCAAACTCATGTTCACAATGCATCTTGGAGAAGATACTCATGCCCAACTACACCCAGCATCTCCACGTGCTGCCTCTGGGTACTGGGGATGGAAACGCGCATTACTTCATTCCACACAGTTTTTTTTTCCTCTTTTTTGTATTACAGTCAGACAATTGTATTGATTTCTTCAAAAGTTATGTATGAGGGTGGTTGTGTTAGCCTTGTACTTCATTTCAAGATAGTGAACAATTATGGGATCTTTGTATTAGTGGCAGATGGCAGGTTGAGAGCATTGGAGATGCTTCTGGACTGGCTACTTGGGAAGCATGTCGCCTAACTCTCCTCTACATTTCCCCAGCATCCTCCCCAGTCTATTTAGGCCTTTGTTCCTCATTTTGGGGCTTTGTTTTTCTGATAGATAAGAATGAAACCCACACTGGTCATGAGGGTGGAATTAGCTGGCTGGGCAGAGGAGGTCAAATATGGCAAGGGAAATTGTCAGGAAACATGGCTGATCATCTCAATCTCTTGGAGAAAGCTTTAGGTCGTATCCTCGGTCACAGTCAGAAAGGCACATCTGCACCCAGTGATGGAACCTGTACCTACAAAATGCCACTCCTTCCCTAATCCTGGCATCACTCCCCTTCCCTGTAGCCAGGATAGGCCTGGTGTGGGCTTTGGTTTACTTTTGTGGATGGTGGCTTTTGAGGCAGCTCTTAAGGGACACAGACCCAAGGCCTGGCACCCACAGACTTAATATCCACATGTCCTAATCTAAGGTTTTGGAAGCCTCAAAGTTATGCATACTCTTCCTCTGGGAGGTGACCTTGGGGAGATCTGAGCCAGCGCTCCAGAAGGCTAAGCCATCGTGGAAACAGACACTCTTTCTCACGGTGACATTAAAGGGATTCCAAGCAGGACTGCCTCCGAAGTGTGCTTCTCTCAGGCTGGCACGCCAGCTGAAACCAGATTCTGGAGTCAGGTTGTTTTAGTAGTAGAACTAGATGTAGAGAATAGTAGAGAACTAGATGTAGTTCTCTATAACTGAGGCCAAGACTTTGATTTTTCTCTATGCCTCAGTCTCCAGGCTAGTGAAAAATGGGTCGATGGCAGCAATGGAGATGAGATGACCTAAGAAAAACCTGTAGCACAAAACCCAGCCCGGAGGCATCAGGTGGACACTTCTGCTACTGTTAGGACTGGCGTGCCTTTGACACCTTGGAAATCATGTTTCTGAGTCAAAGCATAGAAAACTGGTCAAGGTCATGGGGCCTGAGAGCTTCAAATCCTGGTTCCCAAACTTTGTTTCGTGGGTCCATTCAGGCAAGCTTACTAATACTTGTTTCTACAAGTTTATAGAAATGTAGAAACAAGTATTAGCTTCATGGGGCTATTTGTTGTAAAGAGTTCACATTTGTTCAGGGTTTAGAAAAGTACCCAACACTATTGTTACTTGGACTCTGCATAGCTAAGAGGAGCAACTTTAAAGTTCTGCTCTTTCTGCCCTTCCCTTGCAGAGCGCTAGGATTATAGGCAGGCGCCACCATGTCTATGCAATGCTAGAAATTGAACCCACGGCTTGGTGCATGCTAAACAAGCACACAATCACTTAGCTCCAGCTCAAACAAAACATCTTGCATTATATTAAAGTGTGTTGGTTAAGCTGGAGTTCAGAGTGCTGGCTGCCTTTCCAGGGGACCGGGTTCAATGCCCAGCACCCGCATGGCAGTTCATAACTGTCTGTAAGTCTAATTCCAGACGACCTGGCACTCTCTCACAGACTTCATGTAACTTCATGTAAAACATCAATGCACATAATAATAATAATAATAATAATAATAATAATAATAAATGGTAATAATAAAATAACTTCTTTAAAAGCCTTGTTAATGTCTCCTCTTTGCAACTAATGCCTTTAGAGATGGGACCCTTTCTTAACCTACACATAGTGGCTGGCTCCTCTGGGTTCAATGAGTCAGAAAGGAAGAAAGGAAAGAAAAGAATGATGGAGGGGACAAACAGGGTTCCTTGGGCAGAGAACAGCACCCTCAGATTGCTCCCAGCCCAGGTGGCTCGTGCCTCAAGAAACCAAGTCTCTAAGGCAGAAGAATTAACAGAAGTAATGAAGGTCCTGTCCTGGGTAGCAGCTAAGGCTGCCAAAGAGCAGACAGACCGCCCAGTTACTAACCAAGGTTGACACTATTGCCCCGAACAAAGGCGTCTGTGGTCTCGGACTGCCGTCTGGCACCTTGCAGGAAGTGAAGCCAAGTGTGAAACACACCTGTCCTCTCTGGCCTTTTAACTGGCAGGGATTTAATTGCTATGTGGTGGGAGAGATGGGCGGTCCTGGCTTTGAAAAGGCCAGGGGATTAATTGGGTGTTAATGGATGGATGTGCAGGGGTTACAAGCAGCGCACCGGGAAAGGGTGGGAGCCGGGCCTCCTCTGCCTTCCTGGTCTCTGTATGTTTCCCCACAGTATGCCTTTTTGGAAACCAGATGGCCTGCACCAAAATGAAAACAAATCCACTTGGGGAAGGGAAACCTTCAGAGCATGGCTCTCTCACGGCATGACCCCGGTGGTGGTGGTGGTGGGGGCTGCTGGGGCAGGTTTGGACTCTAGAGCGGTTCTTCGTTCCTTGCATTTACAGAGTGGTTTTCCACCCTTTAGTCAAGGCATTCCGGTCCTTCTAGAACTGGAGTGTTTCAGCACGATCTCCTCATGCCCTTGTCCTTTTCATTCTTTCTGGGCCACACGGACCTGGCCAATGTCCCTGATGGCTCTGTACAAATGCCCTCTTCTGTCTCATTAGGCAGGACTCAGCTCAAAGGCTAGCTCAGTCAGGTGCCCCTGAGGTTTCTTTAGCCTGCACCATTTTAGACTCTCAGTGTCCTGTGATGGTTTGAGTGAGGACATCTCCCATAGGACTAGACTCGTGTATTGGGACACTTGGTTCCCAGCTGATGGCGCTGTTTGGGAAGGTCTAGGAGGTGTGGCTTTGCTGGATTAAGTATGCCAGTGTGGGCAGGCTTCGAGAGTTTCGAGTCTTGCACCACTTCCTATTTGTTCTCTTTCTGCTTCATGCCCGTGGTTGACATATGAGCTCTCCGTTTCCTGCTCTATCCTTCATGCCTACATGAGCCTATGGGAGACATTTTAAAATCTAAACTATTACAACAATACTTTCATTCTACTCAGTTACTTGTTTATTTGTGTGTGTATGTATGTGTGTGTATGTGTGTAGAGGGAGGGAGGATAGGGGTGTGTGTGTGTAAGCAACAAATAATATATTGCAGAAATGCAATAATCCAAATGTAAGGAGACATTTTACACACTCATATTAATACTTATAATACAGATTTTATGTACACAGACAGGACAGGATTTAAAAAACAAAATGACAAGGTTGATAATGTAAATATTTAGAGAATGTTACTAAATATTTAAATATCATACCATAATTGTGAGATTACTCAAAGCAGAGTCTCTGAGGGAGTCATAGTACGGTGGGACTTTTCTTTGACAGAGCAGTACTCGGTGCAGCAGGCCATGGACAAAGGATCTGTCTGACCAGCGTGGTGACGATGGCTGGAAGGGACCATCACCTGGAGCCCCAGCTTGTGGAAGGGCTTTGTAGGGCCAAAGTGCAAAAACTCATGTGTCAAGGGGCAAGGAAGGGACAAGTATCCTAGCCACTGGCACTGGCTTACACGGAGACAAAAAGTGAAAACCGAAAACCCCCAGATCCAGATACGTGACTCTAGGAAATGTCCAGCAGACCCTGCGCACGTTAGAGAAAGCCTCATGAAATAGACCCAGGAGTGTTTTACCTCACTGAGGAACAACTTCAAAACTGCAGATATCCAGACGGGGCCACCAGGAGTTTCACAGCATCCATTCACCAGCTAGCTTTTGAGAACTTAGTAGTTGGACGTCAAGTGATCAACTTTAAAATGCAAGTGTCTCTATTTTGAAAAAGAAATTGTCTGTCACCACCACTACTGTCGGCAGCTAATAGCCTTTGTCCTTCACAGAGCTTAGTGTTAAAATAAAAAAAAAAAATAAGAAAGAAAAAAAGAAAGGAAGAAAATGAAAGGAAAACAAGATGACTTCATTCTGGTTGTATATTATGGATAGCAGCCAGCACCTTCACCTCTATCCTGCCATAAAACTATAAACTTGTAATGTGTGAGCACACATTGGCCATCCACATTTAAAAAGAGATGGGGAAAGCAAAGATAAGAATCTCTAATGGCAGAATCACCCTTTCTTCAGAACAGGCCATTTGTTGCTCTCACAGGGACAACCCCACCTCCCACCCCAACCCCGCAGTTACAAGGCTTCTGTGTGTGTGTTAGGCCAAGCACAGTCCACAGAGTAAGGCAATCATGGAAACCTCTTTATTAACAGGGCTTGGGTGAGGACTGAATGAGTCTAAGTGATAGGCCTGTTCTGGATCATAATCAGTGATTGGTAAGTGTCTATGGCTATACTTAGGATCTGGAATGTTCCCAAAGGCTTATGTGCCCAAGGCTTGGTGATAGGTCCTCTCTGTGGTGGGGTCTAGAGGAAAGAAGTGAGGCCGTTGTGGGACGTCTCCTTAGAGAAGATTCTAAGGCTCAAGCCGTTCCCTGTCCCTCTTCCCTTCCAGCCGCCATGATCTGCTGTTGCCACAGTGACAAGCCTAAAGCCACAGGGCCAACTGGCCATGGATTGAAACCCCTCAGAGTAAACGCTAACAGAAACCCTACTTCATGCTGATTTAGCTCAATATGTGTGACAGTATTGAGAAGCTGTCGTCTGTTATTGAAATGCCTCTGTTGCAGACGGAGAATGTTGCTATGTCTTTTACCTACATGACTTCATAATCTTCATAAGCAGCCCAGTGCGTCAGAACTATTATTGCAGATGCAAAGTAAAGGCTGGAGAGGGTTACATACGTTCCCCATGCTAGCAGGTTGTAGTCAATAAAGTAGAACCAGAAATTGCGTTCAAACCTCCCTGGCTATCATAATGTTCTCAGGATCAGATCTGGTAACCTCTTCCATTCCGATACACTGTAATGTTTGTTTGTTTGCTTTCTGTTTTTATCATGAGCTTTTCCTTTTTAAGAAGGCTAGTTGTTTTTACATCTCTAGGTTTACTTTGAGAGTGTCGTACATCCGTATCAATCTCCTCTCTCTTCCCCAGATGCTCCTGGAATTCTCGCTGTACCAAATTCACATTCATGCCTCTCCCAACCTCCCAAATTTAAGTAATCAGTGTTGTCTTTGTACCCACAGGAGTGGGCCTGCCCACCGAGGCATAGGCAATCTGCCAGGGACCACACCCCTACAAAACCTTATTTTCTCTCCTCTGGCAGCCACCTACGATCAGTGCTCCTCAGCTATGGGTTGACGCTTTTGTGCCCCTTCCTCATGCATGCTGGCATGCTGACTGGATTGATCTTGTTCAGGTAACCACGGGTACTATAAATTCATGGGTGCAACCATCCCACCGTGTCCGGAAAACACACACCGTTTTGCTTCATCTTTTCTGATCTTTGGGTCTTAGAGCTTCCCCACCCCCCCCTTCAGCATCATGATGAACCCTAAACCTTGGGAAAAGAGGGGTGTAATGAAGATGACCCTTTATTTCCTAGCCCTTCACAGACACTTGTTCCCTGCGCTCTAACTGTTATGAATCTCTCGATTTAGCACCATCCACTGCACCAAGACGCCTCTATGATGAGAACTGAGAGCTGCACCCATCAGACACACACATTTAACCTTTGAGAGAGAAAGATTCTGTTTAACGGAAGAGATTAGCATGGCTACTATTATCAAGGAGAGAGAAGGAGAGAAAAATACCCAAATCTGAGAATCGCTGGTTGGATGGGTAATTATTTTGATTCTGTGCTAAGTTCTTTGGTAAAGTCAGCAGTGGATGAAGGACATTTAATCACTTTAGCAAAGGGGGTGAGAGGTGGCAAGTATTGAATTTGCTTGCCTGAACCTCTAACCTCCTTCCTGAGAGTTACCTGAATGAATCCGGAACTGAGAGATGGACTGTTTTTATCTAACGAACCTCAAGAAGTATTTGGCTTATCATGTCTTTGTCCCCGTGTCAAAGGCTGACAGCTTAGGAGGAAGTGCCCCAGGGGAAGTGACTAGCCTGCTGCCTAGAAGAGATTTCTACTTCAACCTAACCTCCAGCTGCCTCTTGACTTCTGTTTTTAATGTTATTGACCACTGGACCCTTGTGCCTCATCTGTGTCTTCATTGGAGAGAGCTCCCTTTAGAAAGCTAACCAAGCGTTAAGGTATTTGGATGGATTTGGGAATCTACCATAGAGACTTCAGCATAGAAGCTGGAGAGATGGCTTAGTAGTCAGAAGATTTTGGTTTGGTTCTTGGCACCTTATAACTAACTATAATTCCAGTTCCAGAGGATCTGAGCCCCTCCTTTTTTTTTGGCCTCCACTGATACTGAATGCACATAGTTCACTACATAAAATAAAAATAAACAGAACTCTAAAACCCCTCAGCATATGTGTAAATATGTTTGCACGTGGAAGACTAATCCCTGCCCCCTGACATCTTCCCCCCAACAAACAGGTCTTGTTCAGCCCTGACTGACCTTGAATTCACTACTTAGCCAAGTATGACTTTGAAGATTTTGTTTGTTTGGTTGGTTTTTATGACATGGTTTTCTGTATAGCCTTGGCTGGCCTCAAACTGTCAGAGATCTGCCTGACCCTGCCTCTGCCTCCCAGAGTGCTGGGATTACAGGTGTGTACCATACCAGGTGATTCTGAAATTCTGAGCCTACTGCTTCAGCCTGTGAGTGCTGGGTTTGCCAGCAGGAATCACCCCGCTGGGTTTATGGGGTACTGGGAATCGATCTCAGGGCTTTCTGCATGGCAGGTAAGCACCCTACCAGCTGAGCTACGCTTCCAGTCCTTCCTTTTCCGTTTCAATAAGTTTCCTGATCCATCTTCAGGACTCCACAGAAATGTTAAGCTCTAAGGAGCTGATGGGTCCTCACCCCTGTTCAGAACTGGAATTTTCCTTTGCCCTTTGTTTTCAGTAAATCTGAGTGTTCACGCTGTTTGAAAAGTAGCCTACTTGAATTTATTTATGTCAATTATTGTGTGTGTGTATTTTTTACAAGTGAACTTAAATTCTTCTAAGAAGATAGAATATAAATATGTAAATAAAGCAATCAATGACTTCACTATCAAAAAGAATGCACCCGAGTCCCCCTGCTAGCTGCCCTGCATTGTTTCCTAGATTGCCTGATCCCTGAGCTCCTACACACAGGAAAACATCTTTATTGTGTTTTTCTGAGCCCATTCTGAGAGTGAGTGGTTTGCTACCATTCTGCGAACCGAAAACCCCCATAAAACGGAGGCTATTGCTCTTTGGTCCTCTTCCTGTCTCTCTGAGATCTCTGTTCCATGATAGCTTGACTTCCCTAACAGAGACTAATCTGGAAAGGATCAGGGACAGGACTCGGGGACAAAGGCTCAAAAGGGATTGGGAATCTCCAAGTCACTGAGCTGAAAGCAGAGGCCACTCATTAGATAGGAGCCCTGTATGTACACACAAAGAGTGGAGCCACCCAGTTGTCCTAGACTGGGGCCAAGACAGTCAGCTGTGAGGTTAGCCTTCCGAGAACAATCAGGATCACAATTTCTGCCTGACCTTTGGAGTCAACCTTGCCGCTCCCTGCAGGCACAGGCTCCCGGCAAACACACAGGCCACACCGAGGTGGCTTTTACTCCTACTTTGTAAATACCAACTGAATTCGAGCTTCATTTCCAGTGGTAGCTGATAAGTTTCAATCTTGGGACAACAGACTGAGGTGCCTATCTAACATATCAAATCAGACGTGGCCTCCAGGTCCTCTCTCTTGCAGGGCATGGCTGGCATAGCCCTCCCTCTATCCTGAACTTTCCAGCCCAGGGACTGGGCTGTCCTTCCTCTCTGCCTCCCCCCAACCCCCTTTTGGCCTCATGGCTGCTATACTTGGTTTTCCTCTTTCTCTTTCCCTCTCCTTCTCCCCACATTGTTTAGGGTCATGACCACTCTGGACTCTCCCAGATGTATCTGCCTCTGGATATGTCTCCCTTTACCTACAATAAAATGTCTCCTCTACCATACCTAGGAAGAATAGTCCTTTCCTTTCCTTTCCCTTCCCTTACCCTCCCTTTCCTTTTTATTTCTTTTTTTTTTAATTCAGTAGCTGAGGCTGTTAAGTTGCTGATTTGTTTCTATGAAATTAGTTGGTCTCTCCCAGGAAAGGTACCTGGTTCCAGGGCCTGAAGGTAAGATGCCTTCTTCCTCACCTTCTACATCAGGAGTCCATCTTTCTCCAGATATGGAAGGACTTGACTGACAAGAATAAGGGCCTGCACCCCAATGCAGTGTCACTGATATCATCGTAGGAACCATCAAAAGTCAGGTCTTCCTGAGACTTTGTGCTCCTGGCCAAATCCTATGATGGCAAGAGGGTGGTAGGCAGCTGTCACGGATTGTAATCTAAGGATCTTCTCTAGAATATGATTTTTCTACTTCCATATTGGACATCTCTCTTTGCCATATCTAGCTGAGAGTAGTCATGGACAAGCCCTCTAAATAATCTAGGTTTTGACAGACACTGAGGGAAAGTATTACTCCTCAAGCCTTGGAATGTGATGCCCAGACATTTCAGGCTCAAGACGCTTCATGGTCTAAAGATAATTGGAGAGTTTGTTTGAGGTGCAGGTGTCTTTGAATACTTGCTATTCGCAAAATTTAAAATGAAAAAAAAAATTCAAAATTTAGTTACCTAGGTAGAACAGAAGCAAACACGTTTACATCCACTTTTAATGAAAATAGCTATTTTCCACAGAAATAGCAACAACCAAATATGGAATAAGAAGCGTTGCCTTGCTTCACATTTTCTTGCAAATCTCTTTGATGTCTGGTTTGATAGAAGATGGCTGGATGCTCACCTTTGCGTCTTCATTTAGTCAGCTGTGATATCACATGCTCTGTGGTCTCTGGGAAGCACCGCCTAGCTACAAGAAAGTGGGTCCCCAAAAGGCCAACACTATCCAAGCACTGCTGTAAAAATAGCTTTGAATTTGTGGGTACCCTGAGAAGGTTCTGGTACCCCCAGGGTCCCCATTGCTCCACTGTGTGATATTTCTCCTCTAACAGATCCAGGAAACATGACCTTTGGGAAATGAGATGCTATTGACCAGTCCCTTCTAGATAGCCCAAGGAGTCAATATGTCCTCCATCAGCACTTAATTCAACTCTTTACACATCAGAGCACACTTCTCCTCTCTTCCACCTTTTAAGACTTTGGAACGTCTGACTTACCCTCCCCACCACGCAGCCAGAATACTGAGTGACTGGCTTTTGGTACCACGTAAGTCTGGGAAAGGACTAGGAGCAGCTCACCTGAGGACATTCTGCTGTAGTTAAGTCAGGGTCAGGGTCGGGACTATGATTGGACTCATTTAAGTGGGGCGATCCCCGCTGGACCAAACAACAATGGCCATGAGGTTAGGGTCACTCAGAATCCAGGTTTCAGGTCGGTGGTGGTTGTTTGCAGCTGACATCATCCGGCAGGTGTATGCTTGTGACTTCTGTATAGGTGTGTGGTTCATGTGTGAGGATTAAGAGCAGTCAGGCGAATCTGGAATCACCTAACAAGCCGTTTATCAAATCATCATTCTTTCCAATTGCCTCCTCTGCCATTCTGCCTGGACACTTAGCAAGGACCTTAAATTCCCCTCCTTTGGTAAGCCTCACTGCCCTTCTTTTGTCTGGATAGCCAGTTGCCCCATGACCTTTGAAGATTCTAAATGGCAGCTTCCTACCCCCACACCCAGCTGCCAAGAGCATGCCCCATCTAACATCCTGTTGATGGGGGCTATCTTCTCTGAGGGCAGGAGTTCCTGGAATTTATAAATGCCGAGAACAAAAGGAAACAGGGAGGAACAGTCTTTAGCACCCCTCCCCAGGGGTGTTCGAGAGAGCCTCGGGGCTCTGCACGGTTGTCAATCTTCCCTTGCCATCTGTGCCTTTTGTTTATAATGCAGTTGATTAAAATCTGCTTTATTTACCCTAGCTGTTTCAAGTTCAATAATAAGGGGAAATTAGCTCCAGGACTTCCATGGCAGACTCAATGGTCTGAGCCCGAGCAGAATCCTTCCCGGTGGAGTCCTCAGAGCACCATCTTGCTTGAAACCAGCAAGGCTTCACTGGCTCTGCTGCAGCCTCTGGGGAACTGAAATTGATCCCAAAGTTCACACAGCAAGAGTACACCAGCCAGTTACACTCTAGTAAAACTTAGCATGACTCAGGGAAAAGGAGTTTTTGCCAAGTCTTCACGGCACAGGCCTGTAACCTCAACCACTCAGGCAGCTGAGGCAGGAAAACCACAAGTTCCAGGCCTGTCTGGGCTGTAGAGTGAGTTCAAAGCCAGCTTTCACAACTTAGTGAGACCTGGTCTCAAAATAAAATGTTAAAAAAAGGACTGGGAATCGAGCGGTAGGGTGCCTTCCAAGTATGAGGCCATACATTTTACCCCTGAACTACATAACAACAACAACCACGATGGAGCATTTCAAATCCCTCAGTATCGAGGAACACTCATAACTAACTGCTATTGGCCTTGCTGTCAGCCAGGCTATAGAGGCACAGGACAGTGGTTGCTGTTGTTACTATGACCTTATGGGGAAACTGAGGCTCGGCCAGGACAAGCACTTTGCCCCAATTTATTTCTCTAGTTAGAGTAAGCATGAGCGTCCAAGATAAAGACTGCACTATGAATTTGTAGGTGAGCGTGCGCCCTTCAGGACAAGTTAACGATAGTTAACTACCGTGAAGAGGCAAGGGGAAAGTCAACTGATGGTTGAGAAGACATCACCTCAGGGCTTCCTTGTCCTCTGTCTTCCCAACCATCCTGTCCATGTCCAGCGCTTCAAAGCTTGGAGCCCGGCACCCCTAACATACTAGGGTTGACCACCTGTCCTCAAAAGGACAGTTAAAGAGACAAGTAAGCAATCACGAAAAGCAGGGATGTGACACCCTAGCAAAAGCTGCAAATAAACCAGCATGAAGTTCACGTTTAAATCGTGAGCACTGGGCATGCATAACTCAGCAGTCCTGGTCAAGGTGTGCTCCTGCTCCTCACTGACCAAACTTAGTCCCTGTTCCCGTCTCTCCTGGGAGGAGGTCTAAGGGTCTTAGAACTGTGTGAAATCTGCTTCTGGAAAGCAATCTTCCCCTTTGGTTGGCACCAGAACCCCAGCCTTTACCTTGTAGTGCAAGACTGCTGAATGTGGGTGGGTGGGCGGGGGAGGGCTTCCAGTTTCTTGACATCCATTGTCTCAACAGTCTGATAGTTGGAGGGAGGAGCGTAAGAATCTCTCCTTAAAATATCTTCCCTCCTGCCAGGATGGTTACATTTGCTCTAAGCACCACCTGTCATTTTCCCATTGGCAGATAAGCTGTGTCCAGGCTTCCTTTTCACTGCGACTCCGCAAAGTCTAGATTCACTGGAATACTCAATAAGTGGCTATTCGGAGTGAATGAACGGATGGGCTCAGTGTATTGTATATTACTTGTTGACTTACTGAAGTTTGTTGTGGGGGGTACCTGAAAGCACTCACCGTTTTTCATTTCCCTCATTCTTCCCAGGAGAAATCAGGCTGCCCACGATTGAGGAAGATGCCACCTTAGAAGCCCTTTTCCCTTGCACGAATACCCTTTCCTATGGGTATTCCTTTACTCTATGGACACTGAGTAGGCTGCATTCGATGCTGGAGCTAGGACAGTGGGCTAGACCTAGTCGCTGTTCTCAGGGTTACTGTGGGGCAGTGCAGGAGCAAACAGGCAATCACAGTTCCATGTGATGAATGCCGGGATGCTTTGCGGTGACCTTTCTCATCCAGGGCCAGATACCTGGCAAGAACCAACTTAAAGGAGAAGAGGTTCGTTTTGGCTCACAGTTAGAAGGAATGGAGGATCATGGCAGGGAAGGCATGGCGGGTGCTTGCTCACTGTTCAACGGGGAAGCAAAGACAAAGCAGGGCCAGTGCTCACTGTTCAATGGATAGCAAAGAGAAGACACAAAGCAGGACCAGATTATCAAGCCTGAAGGGCCGACTACCCACCCCCACCATGACTCACTTCTGCCAGTGATCCCTACCTCCTAACAGTTCTACATCCACGCAAAACAGTGTCGACATCTAAGGATCAAATGTCCAAGTATGTTAGTCTGCCAGGGGCCTTTCACATACAAACCATAGCATTGGGCGGGTGCTCTAGGATAACAGAGGGGGCGCATCTGGTTCTCCTATGGCATGGAGGTACAGGAGGTAGAGAAGAGGCAATCTGAGACAGCTTCCTTGAAGAAGTGGCCCACTGAAAAGAGACGTACGGGCAAATTATCTGATCATGAGTAAAACAAGAGATCCCAGATTCCCAGAAGCATAACTTGTCTCCTTGGCAAAGGCATACATATTTTAGTGTTATTTCTAGACAACTTCCTGGTAATTAAATAGCATTCTCTTCTGCTGTTGGAATGGAGGAAGGAATGAGGACATTCTCGTAGCTGTGGTTTCATATCATCCTGCTGCTGAAGGGGCCTACGGTGTCTTCCTGTTAGCGAGATGAGGTGTTGGGACCCTCGCAATGGCCCCACTGTCAGAATGATTCTGGGGTAACAGTGGATAACCATAGTTGGGCCTGTTGCATGCTGGCATAAGAATGGGGTGGAGCTACAAGCTGACAGGTGGGGAAGGTGTCCGGGTCTGAGAACTGGGGGTTGGGAGAAGAGAAGGGCAGTCTGCTACAGTCTGGGCAACTCTCTCCATAAGGCCCAAGGTGTGGTCTCCTGAGCAGGGTGCTATTTCGAAGTAGTGGTTCTTTAAGAAGTGCAGCATGATCCAGGGGTGGCGAGTGCCTGTAGTCCCTGCGCTCAGGAGGCAGAGGCAGGTGGGTCACTGTGAGTTCGAGGCCAGTCTGGTCTACAAAGCAAGTTCAGGACAGCTAAGGCTACACAAAGAAACCCTGTCTCAGGAGGGGGAAAAAAAGTGGGGGCATGGAAGGAAGCCTTCACGGTTTTGGAGATGTCTTGCAGGCCATTGGGAGACACAGACCCTTCTCCTGTTTTGTGTCTGGGACAGGAGAGAGATAGTTTTTCCAAATACGACTGCCAGAATATGCTTGTTTACTTGCAAAACAAAAGATATCAGGCCCACTTCAAAACTGGGGGCCCAGATAAGCCTTTTCTCTTAGTAAACTGATTATCGTAGTCATTGAAACTTTTTACTTATTTATTTGTGCATGTGTGTGTGTGTGTTTATATGTGTATGTATGAGGGATGTGTGAGGGGAACGGTGTGAGCACACAGCACATGTGTGGAGGTCAGACAACAAAGCTGGTTCTTTTCTCCTATCATGTGGGTCTCAGGAATTGAACTCAGGTTGTGAAACCTTTGCCGCAAGCACCTTCCCCATTGAGCCATCTTGCTGGCACTATCTCTCTCTCTCTTTTTTTTTTTTCCAGCAAGGGCTCGCACAAGGTCCAAGGAGGTGGGCAAAATGTGGTCTGAGTTATGTCATATGTCATAGTGAAGTAATGAGTTATGGAGAGGCGCACAGGTTGGAATGGATAGGGGACCTGGCTAGGCAGGTAGGAGGTGAGTAAGGGCTGGGCCTGAGCATGAAGAGAGCTCTAACCCCTTGAAAAGCTCAGAGAGGTCACCAAGGTGCCTGATCTCCAGTTGAGTGGGGACTGATATCTAGCCCACTCTGTTCTTTCAAAGGGGGTAGCATTTTCAGTGCATGGGTCATGGTAGTGATTTCCAGGACCCACAGAGGCCCACTTCTATAAAAGAATAAGGTCTGGATAAGTAAGGATGGGACAAGAGAGGCGAATATAAAATCCCAGACACTGGGAGCCAACCACAAATCATATTGGACTGTTTTTCTCACTGCCTAATCCCTGGCAGGTAGAATAGAGCCTGGGAAAGAAGTCCATTTGGGTATTTGCTGGAGAGAAGAATGAATAAACACCCGGGTCAGTCTACAGAGGGAGGTTACCTACAGATGCTGGTGAAATCCTTTCAGTGCTGTGGTCAGGAAGCCCAGCCTGAGCTGTCCCTCCCTGTATAAAGACAAGATCAGGAACTCTCAAGGCGGTTTGGCTGTAGTCTCCTCCTTGTGCTGATCCCATTCAAGGAGCCAAACACAGAACAACACTGGTTATTTGGGCCTCTATCCTGGAAACTGTCACCTCCCGGAGTCAGGAGTAACACAGGGCCAGTTTTGGGGTCAGGAGAGCTGAGCCCACCATTTCCTCTGTATCCCAGATCCCAGGGAATGCCACTTCACGTCCTGGGCTATCCTTATGCGTAGAGTAAGAATAACAGAATCCAACAACCAAGGGTTGGTTGGCTGACAGGCACACTTTCATTTATTTGTGTTCTTTTTACTGTTGTTTTAAAAAAAAAAGCACAGGATAAATTTACTGCTTTAGCCTTTTTAAATGTGTGCAATTCAGTTACGTGCTCAATGCCCAGGTCGCTGTGGATCACAGTGAACTGAGCTTTTAAAGTTAAAGTTTAATGACACAAGGCAGCTTGTGTGTTCTGTCTGATAGCTCTTGAAGACCCTGCGCTGTTGGTGACTGACGTCTCTCCTTAGGGTGGGGTTCTTTTCCTTTTGCCCCAGCTTAACAGGTAAAAAGGCCAGGTAGTCAATCAGGTCTGTCTTGTGTTTAAAAGCAGAGAGGAGAAAAGCGGAAAGATTTCCTCGTCCTGTTGGCGGCTTTGTAGATGCAGGACCATATGTTTACCAAATAGAGTATCGGAGCCACACATTGCTGTGCAGAAGGACCGGCATCGAGGTCCGTTGGAGCTTTTCCAAATTCTTCACATCAAAGCAAACACTCCTGGCATTCCTTTCACAGAAGGAGAGCGATGGGAGCAAATTTTAATCACTTTATTTTGTATTTTTCATGCTTTCTGGGTGACAAGAGATTTCCCTTCTTGTGGCTTTTAGAAAATTTTAACCTGATTACCAAGAAAAGCATGTAAAAGCAGAAAATTTAAAAAAGATGTGTTTAATGAATGCATGGTTAAGGAAATAAAAGTAATTTGAAACCAACCGTTGAGGCACATTCTTCTAGAACTTTCTGTTGAAAATACTAATGCAGAAGAAATGCGTGATTTTGTTTGGCCCACAGTCTTTTGTGCTTTCTATTATTATATACCAGTTAATTTATAATAATTCTAGTTACATTACACATAGTCTCATTCACCTTGAGTTTCTCACTCAAATGTCTCTGACATTGTTTCATACCAAGTAGATGAAGCTTTTTGAGCTTCAAAATAGTATTGTTTATTCCCCAGCTTTCAGATCTTATATTGAGGCATGGGGGCTATTTCCAGGTTTGCTCTCCCCCCCCCCCCGTTCCTACTGCATACAGTAAGCACAAAGGCTACTACCTCTTGAACTTGACATTCCCTTGCTGGAATGTCAAACCCCCAAACTCACCTCTCCCAGGAGGGTAGAAATTCTTGCCAGCTTCTCCCCGCCCCCAGGACTGATGTGAGAACTAATGAGGTCATGTTTGCTGAGCAGTTTCTGTTCCCTCAGTAACTGGTGATCCACAAATATAAAATGTTTTCAGTTCCAACCGAGTGCTTGGACTGCTTTCAGGAAGAAATAAGGGCCCACTCACACTGTATGTGTTGGTATAAATACGTAGAGCTTGTGGTTTGGATTGCAGCTGAGACTGAAGCACTTACCCAGGTTGCCAGCATCAGCAGGGGGCAGACCCTGAAGGGGGGGATGAGGGGGGTGAACTTCCTGGTGACTGAGTGACCTGGGAAGGGAGCTGAAGGTAAGAGACTGCACCTGGAAAAGGAACTGAACACTTAGTTTTATATAGAGCTATCACTCTCTAATTCTCCCAGCCCTTTCCATGTACATCTGCTCAACAGACAGTTACTGAGTGTTGACAGTGGGAAGGGGCGGGATGGGGGGGGGAGGACAAACAGGGCAGAGGCTCTGCCTTCAGGAAGCTCATAACTGAGGTCCGTCATGTTGGTAGTAGTTGTGGCCTCTGTGTCATTTGAGACATAGGAGCGTTGACTTCAAGTCTGTGTCCTGTGGAAACAGTAGGCCCTCTAGGTTCTGTGCGAACCATTAGCTGAGGAACCCTTGGTTCAGCACTCTCTCTCTCTGTGGCTCAGCTTCTACAGAGACCAGCCCTGACTAAGCCTGTGACATAGGTCAGAGGTGAATGCTAGCCTTTCTTCTCGCTTCCCACATTCTCTTTTCTCCTTAGCATCTGTGGCTTTAGCTTCACTAAGCGTCTTGGGAGAGTTAGGCAAGGAAGCTTTTATGTCACGGAAATGCAAAGAACTTTAACTGATGATCACTAATGTGTCAACAGTGACTACGTCTCTCTCTGGTGGCAGCAGTCCGCTTTGTTAACCTCCGTCCACCCGTCAGGCAGAATCATCATTTCTCTTTAACAATAATAATAGAGCTACCTTCGACAGGCACAGAGTTCTTCCTCCATCCCTTCACCCTTTGCCAAGTCAATACATGCTAGCCTATGCTTCCCTGCCACGGTCTCTCCCTGAGAGTTTTCTCTGCCCCTGTGCGACAGGACAGGAGCCTCCCCGATAGAATCCCTGGCTCTGTGATCAACAGGAATTGGAATATATCATGCTTGGCTTCTTCATCCTTAAGTGTGACACTTGTGGGGTCTCAAGTTGCTCTGAGATGGTTCATACTTCAGGCTGGAAATACTTATTTATCGCTTCCTTCTCTTTCTTGCTGTCCTTTCTTAGATCCTACTATGAGTTCCAAATAAAGTTGGGAACTCCATTGGTGGTTTGAGGCCACCACTTCCGGGTTCAGCCAAGCCAAGATCTGAATCATGTGCCCAAGGTCACAAAGCTAGACTGCACTCTAGGGAGGACTGGCTTTGGAGTCTGGGATCTTTCCTACCGCATCACATGCCTCTCAAACTGAATGTGCAGCATGCTTGATTTAAGGGCATTCCTCACCCCAGAGGGGCCCCAAGGCCCTTGATCTCTCTCCTTCAATAGATAAGATAATGGCTACCGTTGATCCAGGGGCTTTCGCTTGCCTGGTCTTGTGCTAAGTGTGTTGCTTGCTCGGCCTCATGCAAATCTCACAACAAACCGACGAAAAAGGGCCACTCTCTTCAATTTCAATCTTCACATCTAATCTCTGATATAACCAAGATTCAGATTTCAACGGACTTGCTCAAGGTCACGTAAGCAGAGTCAGGATCTGTACACAAATCTTTCTGGACTCCCAACTCACACTCTAATAATGGACTATATTATACTCTGTCAAGAAAAATGGGCTACCTGACATGTTCCTCGCCCATTTCTCAGTTTGCTGTCATTACTACAGTAAAGTACTGGTAAATAGTAGCTTAAGCAATGTATATTAGTTATTGCATAGTTCTATATGTTAGAAATCTGATAGAGGCATCCCTGGGTTAAATCAAGATGCTAGTAGATCTGTGTTTCTTTCTGGAAGCCCCAGGGAACAGTCTGTTTTTTTTCTGTCTATCTGTCTATCATGTATGTATGTATGTATGTATATATGTATGTATGTATATATGTATATATGTATCTCTCTATCATCTATCATCCATCCATCTACCTACCCATCTATTTTTTTTCCAGGTTCTTGAGATGGTGCACGTTCTGTCTTTCAAGCCAGGAATGTCCCACCTCTCTGACTAGTCTCTGATATTTAATGTCTTTCCAACCACAGCACAGAGAGGTTCTCCAGGTTCATAGACTCATGAAATTCAATTAGGCCCTTCCAGAAAACAGGGCAAGCCTCCCATCTCGGGACCTCTGACTTCGATCACTGCTGCAGACGCCCTGCTGCTGATTAGGGTACTGTCACAGGGGCACTGTTAGTGATCCATACTGTAAGCGACACCTGAGACAGTCAAATTTTGAAGAGACAAGGCTCACTTTAGCTCACAGGCCTTGAGGTGGGCCCATTGCTTTGGGCCTGTGGCACCACGGCAAGAATACAGGCAGAGAAAAGCTGCTCACTTAGTGTTTAGGAAAAAAATGAGAGAAGGAAGGTCTAAGTTCCACAGTCCCCTCCAAGTACCCACCTGTAATAACCTGAAGGTCTACGCCTCCTAAATATTCTTCTATCTTTCTTTCCCAAGGGCGCCATGGGCTGGGACAAAGCCTTTACCACATGGGCCTGTCCAGGGCATGCCATATCTAAATTACAGCATCAGGTCAAAAGACCAATCTGAGGGGACATCTTCGTGAGGGAGTGCATCGCTCTGCATTCCATAGCCAAGTATATCTGGGGAGCTTCCCTGGGGAGGTAATCTGAACATCACAAGACAGAAACAATGTAGAAGGTAGACAAGGTGGCTCTTATAGAGGAATACAGAGATTTTTACTCACACCGGTGCCAGGCTTAGCACTCATAGTGCTATACTTAGTACCCATTATACTCCATTTAGCCAGCTGTGGACATGAGGAAGAACAGTCTACCTTGACATCTTGGAGAGATGTGTGTGGGAACACTGACCTCCTCACAGAGAAGACCTGAGTAAAGCTTACTGTTCACAATGGTGCTTTTGCCTACACAGAACACAGAAACCAACCAACAGTGGGCTTACAAGGCTATTGATTGCTCATCCTCTAGTGGGAGTTATTCCAGGTCTGTTGGGTTACTTGTGAAGGGCACAGGCTCGCTCAGTCTTCAGTTCTGGCATCCTCAGGGTAGACTTCTGGTCACATGATGGCTGCCTGAAGGCAAAGTACTGTGTCTTCACATCACAGCAACTTACACAGGAAGGAAAGTTGGTTGTGGGAGATGGCTTCCTCTTTTCAAATCTCTCTCTTTTTTTTAATCAAGAAAGAAGGATCCTTCAGAAGTCTCTACAGAGCTTCTCTTCCAGACCCTACTTTAAAATCTGGTCATGCACAGAACTATTAGACACATTCACATATATCACGCATCTTTTTAGCTCACCATTTGTAATCCATGCATGAGAATTTATTTGTGTTATCTTTACGTACTAATGTCGTTTCTGTTGCTGACTCAAAGTAACACAGAGGAAGCAAAGGTCTATTTGGCTTACAACTCCAAATTATGGTCCATCATTTGGGGAAGTAAAGGCAGGCACCCCGTCACACCCTACTCACAGTCAAGAGCAAAGAGAGACTATACGCAGACAGACTTTCTTCCTTGTCAGCGTTCAGATAGCTTTTTGTACATAGAGTCCAGAGACCCAAACTAGGAAATGGCCAAGCTAATTGATCTGGGTCTTCCTACATCAGTTAGCAAATGAGACAATCCCCCTTCCCCATAGACATGCCCACAGGCTAACCTATCTAGATAATTACTCATCAAGCCTCTCTTCCCAGGTGATGCCAGGTCGTGTCAAGTCAACAATTAAAACCAACCAGCAGGTGTCAGAGAGATGGCTCAGCTCATCCATGATGAGTGGCTCACAGCTATCTGTAATTCCATCTCCAGCTAATCAATCCCACACCTCTGGTCACTGTGAGCAACCTACTTAGCCAGATCTCAACAATTGAACATTAGATGGTTTTTTTGTTTGTTGGTTGGTTGGTTTTTGGGTTTTGGTTTTTTGAGACAAGGTTTATCTGTGTAGCCTTGACTGGCCTGGACTTGCTTTGTAGACTGGGTTAGCCTCGAACTCAGAGAGATCTGCCTGCCTCTGCATCCCTGAGTTCTGGGATTACAGGCATGCATTACCACTTTCTGCTAGGGTAACTTTTAAAGAAGGACTTCTATTCGTTAAAATACTGTTTTAAAATTCTTTAGGGAAAAGTTTGGATTATTTTAAGGAAATTACACCATTTCCTTATGGAAAGCATAAGGACAGTGACTGTGTCTTGCTGCAGCTGGAGCTTCATGCTTGAGAAAGCAGTTTACACCTGCAGACAACACTGGCAATCCAGAAAAACAGTACAAGTTTTCTGTTTTTCTTTCTTTCTTCTTCTTAAAAAAGAAGACATTTTATGTTCCTACGTAGCCCAGGCTGGCCTCAAAACCACAATCCTCTTGCCTCAGCTTTTTGTTTTTGTTTTTTCTTTTTACATGTAGAGGTCAAAGGACAACTCTGTGAAGTGGGTTCTGTCCTGCCACCTATGGAATCCAGAGATACAACTTGGTCCTCGGGCCTTCACTCAAGCACCAGGACCCCAGGAGCCATCTTGTCAGCCCTCGGACTTTTCTACATGTTATAATTTGAATATTATTTGTCTTCACCAAAATTCTCGTTGACATTTAATGGCTTAGCTCATCAATGTTAGAGGTGGGGCCCATTTCCTCTCCATGTTTCTCTACCAGTGATTCTGAGGCCTGAGCATTCAACTACATGTGGCCTCTTAATTGTGGGTTATGAACCCTGACTAACCTCCTTTCTTTATAAATTATCCAGACTCTGGTACTTTGCTGTAGCAATACAAAATGCACTGGGAAAGAATAAATAGGTTGAGAAGTCACCTCCAGATGATAAGACAGCTTAAACATGACATGTTAAACCTTATAAGAGAGACTATAGAAGACTGTCTTCAACCTGACATCATAGACTATGTGTGCATAAATGAATAAACGGTGAGATTAAAACTTGGCATGCTTGAAGTTTTAAGGACTTCTCAAACAAAAGATACAAACACAAACAGAGGCACAACAGACTCTTAAAAAAGATCCTGGCAATGTCTGAAACTCACCAAGGACAAATAACTTAAATTCCAGAATATTCAAGAAACTCCTGAAAAACAAGATTAAAAAGAAATTAAGCCAAAAGTCTGCAAAGCTTTGAGGAAACAGAAAAAGAGCAGCAATGGGCAGTTAACGAAAAAGGAGAGCCCCAGAGCGTAAGAGGCAGAGATAAAAGCTGCTCCAAAACTGGTCACTGAAGGACAGACGGACACAGGAGAGACCATGTCACTAAGACACTAGCAGAACCAGAGGACAGTCATTGTCAAGTGTAGTGAAGATGTGGTAGGAATGCTGGCGGGACTTTCGACTGGGCCAGTTTTCCTTTTTTTTTTTGATACAGGGTTTCTCTGTATAGCCTTGGGACTCGCTTTGTAGACCAGGCTGGCCGTGAACTCACAGAGATCCTCAAGCCTCTGCCTCCCTGAGTGCTGGGATTACAGGCGTGTGCCACCGTGCCCGGCTGGTCCAGCCTTCCTTGAGAGTTACCTGGCAAGATGAAATCAAGCTAAATTGACAAGGAATTACTGCTCTACTCCCATGGTAGAAATCCACAGGAATCTTTTACTCAGGGCCATGAAGGATCAGGGCTGAGGATGTTTATCACAACCAGAAACAAACCTATGTGTGCATCGCTGGAGAAACAGAAAGGCAAATTTTGTTATGTGGAGTTGGTATAGCTAGCAGATAGAAGAGCTATATGGCTATATTTAGCTACCAGGGCTGCACCTTAAAAACAGAGTGACAGGCAAAGAAGCAAGAAGTATAGTAGAGAGGGAGGGAGGGAGGCTGCGATCAGGATGCAAAGTGAATAAATAAATTAATGTGAAAAAAAGAAGTAAATCATATGCACAAGCCATAAAGTGAATTAAAATGTATACATGTATAAAGCAGGCATTTTCCAAGAGCTCATGCAGGGGAAAAGATACATGACAAATGCCAGAGCAAGACTGTCCACAACCAAGAAAGAAGCATTAAAGCAAAAAGGGTAGCAGAGAACCAAGGGAAAAGCTTGGGGCACTAATAAGACAGAGTGGGCCCTTTCACCTGGGGGAGGAGTCTAGATTCATAGCTCTAATTATTTCTATGGATTGAATTCCCCGAAGCAAGATGACTACATGACACTCTCAAGTTATGAGAAGATGGGAAAGCAAACGGGATCCCCAACAGACTGAAGAGTCTCCCTCAGTATATAATTTTCATCTCCTGTTTTTGAGCTTAGAACTTGGGGCTGCCTCTACCCCCACACCCTAGAGCAGTGACAGCCTTTCCCTGGCTGAGCCAAGAGATAAGAAGGCAGCTGCTCTGCGGTGTGGTTGCTGATGGGCTAGGGGGAGAATCAGGTCTTGTGAGCATAGATTGTCTCAAGACTGCACGTTAGGCCTTGCAGGTTAGGATCATGGGATCTTGACTGAGCTGAAGGAGTCTGCAGGTTTGACCTCCACCTGTCACAGGAGCCCCTCCCCCTCCAACCTTCTGAACATATGGGGGAAGTTGGGGAAGACTGGCTTAGGATCTTTCAGCATGGCTGCTGAGCTGCTAAGGGCCAGACTCTGTCGCAGCTAGCATGTGAATTAGCATCCTGGTTCCCTCACCTCTGTGCTGAGTGACTCTGGTCAGTGTTTGTCAAGCCCTGTTTCCTCACCTCTGCAAGGGGTGAGTGCAGGCTCTGCAAAAGGGTTTCTGTAGTGAGATCCTATAGCAACATGACAACACAGAGCAAGGGCTGCATGAGTCCACTCTGCCGCTTCTCCCAGGAGCCCTTCTTTCTGCCTAGCGCAGGGGAAAGCTCTTTGCTTAGATGTACAGCTGCGCCTGGGCGGTTCCTGAGAATCCTGACTATGCAAATTCTGTGAGTCAGCAGGTGGGAAGAACAGGGCCAAGCCAGGGCACACCCCTCCAGCAGCCTGTTTTCTTTTCAACACCAGGAGTGGCCAGGATGGTTTGTGCACCTCTGGGATGCAGGCCTTTTGCTTATCCGAAAAACATTCAAAGTCTGGATCACATCAAAACAAGTTTAAAATGCAAAGAAGAACAAACCCCACAGCAAACAAACAGAGACAAACCTCTGCCTCCACCTAGAAGCCACCACCAGCTGCCTTGGACACAGCCTTGCCTCATGCTGGCCTTCCTTAGGCCAGAAAGTATTGGTGTGGGTATCTGATTTGAATTTAGTACCTGCCCAAGGTTCAAGTTGATGATACCACCTGGCTGGCTCCAGGCAAGGGCAGGAGAGAACACACGGAAAAGGAAAGGTGTTGAAATGAGCAAGGGCTTGGCTGGCAGAAGCTGGGTGCTTCTGGGGCAGACAAGACCTTCCTTGGTTTAGATTTGCCAACTCTGGCTTCAGGGGGGAGACCGAAGACAAAAGGGGGCCTTTGTGAAAGGCAGTGTTTATTTTATACTAGGGCCAGGGGTTTGCTTCCTGTTTGGCTTTCTGAGGACTCCTTGTCCTCAGGATTAATGAAGTCCATCCAAACATTTTCAAGGATACAGACTCTAGAGAGGGTGCTTGTCCCCAAACCCTGTTTACTTTAATAATACATACACAGTTCACGCCAACTGACCTTAGCACAAAGCAATTTTCCTGTTGCTGCCTTGTGAACTTGGGCCTCTCAAGTGTGAACTTGATGCTTTTGAATACGTGACCATTCTTTTCAGGATGAACACTGGACAAAAATCCCATAGATGATGTATCTTTAAAGGGAGATACTTTAACTTACTTGCTTACATATTTATTTTTATTTTACTTATCTATCTATCTATGCATTTTTTTGATTTTTGGTTTTTTGACATAAGGTTTCTCTGTGTAGCCTTGGTTGTCCTAGAACTCACTATGTAGACCAGGCTGGCCTTGAACTCACAGAGATCTACTTGTCTCTGCCTGCTGAGTGCTGGGATTAAAAGTGTGGGCCACCATTTATTTTTTATTTATAAATTGTACATCTTTATGGGGTACACTATACCAATTCATGACATGCATATCGTATATAATGTTCAAATCAGAGAAACAAGCATTTACACCTCTTTATTATTACTTATTTATTCATTAGCTTGGGGGCATGCATGTGTCAAGATGAGATGTGGCTTGTGGAGGTACAAATAGATTCTCTGGTTCTACTTTGTGGGTCTGGGGGCTCAAGCTCAGGCCATCAGGCTTGGTTTCAGGTGCCTTTGCTTGCTGGACCATTTCACTGCCCCAATGCATTTAATTATTAGTCATCCTTATGATGGCAAATTGCATGTTCCTCTATACATCATGTGTTTTCCTAACTGATAGTTACCCTGCTGTGCTGAAGAAAGGCTGGAAGTGATTCTTCCACTCAGGGTTTGCTCGCCCTTCATTGGGTTCCCCTCTGTCTTCCTCCCCACTGGTCTTCCCAGGCTCTAGCAGCCAAGGCTACATCTCCTTTAAGGTTAGTTTAGTGATTTCCACAGCTGAGTAAGAGCATATGACTTAGTAATTCAACTGCTGGGTACATATTCTAAGAAGATGAAATCATTATGCCAAAAAATTTTTTGCCTTCTCATGTTCATTGCTATGCTATAGACAGTTATGCAACTGTCCAGGTGCCTTCAGTGAATAAACAGACTGAGAAAGTGTATTTTTACATGGCTATTACTCAGTCAAAAAAAATAATTGAATCCTGTCCTTTGTGGCAATATGGATGGAATTGGATGACTTTCTGTTAAGTGAAACATGTCAGACCTTAAAAGAAGACATGTACTTATATTGTACCGTTAGATACCTGACAGAAGCCAACTAGGGAGGAGAATTTTATTTTGGCTCACAGTTTGACAGGGCTGCTGTTCATCATGGCAAGATATGGGATTCATGACAGTGGAGGTGTTTGGTAGAGAGAGGTTCCTCAGCTGGGTAAGTCAGAAAACAAAGAGGAAGGATGGACCTAGAGTCTTGGTGATAATAGATTGTCCTCTGACCTACAAACAAGCACACATACACAATACATAAATACATATACACATGCATATATACATACACACATGCATACATACATACATAGAGAGAGGGGGAGAGGGACAGAGAGAGAAAGAACACAAAATAACAACAAAAACAATGCTCTTAGATGACCATTAAGTAGGTGATTTTAGGTCACTTGTCATCCATGCTCTGATGTTTTGAGTCTGAAAAGAAGGTGCTAGTAATGGTTGCTCGACAGATTTGAGTTGGGCCATACCATACAGACAGGTGGGCTGTGCCAGCCTGTCCCCAAGTTCTCTTCCGGCACAGAGGTTCCTGGATTTTCTAGCCTCTAATTCTGGGGCTGCGTTTCTGACTCCTTGTTGGCATCAGGCAAGTTTCTGGAAGAAGCCCCAGGGACAGCAGCCACCCTTAGACTGCTTCAGGGAATGAAGTCATTAAGCATTAGCCTCAGGGACAGCAGTCATTGGGGACAGCTCTAGGGACAGAAGGCATCAGGAGGCAGCACTGTACTTCCTTACCAGAACACACAGCTGCAAGAAATGCACCCACGAGGCCTCCATGACAGATGGCACCAGTTCAGCCTGGTTCTTGTTCAGGAGCATGTGAGAATCACAAGGTACATGGTAGAAACATCAGGGAGGCAATCCGCCATTACCCAGTAAGCAAGAAAGCACCCATGAGGAGCCTAGCCCTAGTCATGAGGAGTAAGTAGATTTAAAATATTAAGCATACGACACCAGTCAGAATAAAGGAAAGAGTCTGAAGTGCAAAGTGGTAAGGCATAAACAAAGGCTACAGGTAAGGACTGTAGCAAGTTGGAATCTTGGGATTTCTGCAAAGGAAATCAATACGGTAGAGAGGCTGGGAGGAGCCTGGACCCTCTAGACTTAGCTTTGTCCTGGCTGAGGCAGGAATTCATGTTACTCAACTCTCGCTCAGTGTCAAAGTGCACTTCCCTCCCCCTGGCAGCTTCAGGTTTGTTAGTTGGTTTGGTGTTTTGAGATAGGATCTTGCTACCTCACCTAGGCTGGCCTGGGATTCACTGTGTAGCCCAAGCTAGCTTCAAGGGCTTTCTCTGGATCACCTCATGGTTATCAAATAGTGGTTAGGAAGCTTGTAGAAGAGGATGGAACAAAATTCCGAGTCTTACTCGGGCCTCCCTACCTGTCAGTGGTGTGACGTTGGGTGGGTGTGATAATGAGCCCACGTCTGGGCTTTCTCACCTGTACAGTGAGGTTATCCACTTATTTGTCCAGCCTACCTCCTAGGGCCGTGGTCAGGCCTTCCCTCATGTCACCACTAGCCTTGGGTCTCTCATTTGCTTCCCTACCCTATGCGCTACAGTTCTCTTAGGACTATGCTTTCCTGGACACTCCATTCCTCAAACGCTGTTGCCACCCCAGCTCACCCCTGGCTAGCCACCGTCCTCTGATCTTGGTGGAGAAACTTCTCTCTAAGTTTGCACGAAATAAACCTTCATTTCATGCATGTTAGCAGGTCGGACATCAGTGACTATGTGGAGGCAGAAGAGCTTCACAAGCCCTTCATATGAAATCCTGGACTCAGGTGTGACGCACCCTGTCCTTGCCTGTCAGCATGACCAACAGCTCTGCCATCTCCTCCTGCTGTCAGTGTGTCTTCCTGGTCCTCTTCTGGGCTCTCAATGTCATGAAATATTTTATACGGCAATCCAGCTCCCGTGTTCCCTGTCCTCAGGGAACTCTGGGAGTTCCTCAACTCTGGCTTCCCTCAGTGACTCCAAAGCTTCATGAGTTCTCTTGACCACCCTATGGTCCACACTCCATGCATTTATTTATTTAGACAGGATCTCAATATGTAGCCCTGGTTGGCCTGACATTTGCTATATAGATCACGATGTCCTCATACTCACAGAGATCCATCTGACCCTGCCTTCCAAGTGCTGGGATTAAAGGTGTGCATCACCACACCTAGCCATGTTCAGCTTTAAACAAGAGAAAGTTTTGTTGTTGTTGTTTATTTGGGTTTTTTGTTTTTTGTGTTGTTGTTTTGGTTTGGTTTGGTTTTTGGAGGACATGCCAATGTCTGACCTGGGATTTGGGTTGGCTCAATAGGCTTGGAGAACCCCTGGGAGAAGCCTGAGGAAAGATGGCTGACCATCAGCAAACCAGACATCAGAGCTCTCAACTGAGAGGGACCCAGGGAGCATCCCAGGGTCAGGTAGGATCATAGCTGCTGTTATATCATCAGGAGGATTCTGACAAGAGAAAAGGCTTCTGGCTACCTCCAAAGGATTAATTTATATCCTCACCAAACTTGGGAGTAGGCAACACCTAACGGAGGCCCCCAGGTTTAGGGAACCATATCTCTAAGGGCTCTGTGGAATTTGCCACATATCTTTTTATGAAGTTGCCTAACATCAGAAGAAAATGAGAGAATGACATACCTCCTTCCTAATATAGTCCCAGTTCAAAGCCTTCTGGAGTCCAGATCACTGGCCCCAACTATCGAGAGAAAAGAAAGGGGTTTTGGATGTGGCATGGGCATCAGCAGCATAGATTTCTAGCTAGCTCCCCACCCCCTACGCCCCATCTAATTATATCGCTGCAAACAACAGAGTGAATTTGAAAGCTCCAAAAACTGGAAAATGGGCTAAAAGGATGGATGGATTTAATTAATCATTATCACTCAGGTGGGATGGATCCAAGATTTGATGCTAGACGGCAAGAAGGGCCCAGGGAGCCCCTGGCATGCTGTCAGGTGTGAAGGGAAGAAATAAGGCCAGTTATTATGGCTCTACTGTAACTAATCAAAAGGAGAAAGCGCGAGGTACTGGGCTCCATCTATTGGCTCTGCAGCCAGAGGCCTCATATAAATGCTAACAAGGCAAGGATGGAGGTCCGGCTGGCTGGGGCTGCAAGGAGCTGGGCTGCAGCTCTGCCTCCTTGGGCACCACTGCAGTCCCACTTTAATTTGCAGACATCTTAAGCACTTGGTGTCAGCATGTGGGGGGACCGAAGGGAAGCAGCTGTCGCCTAATGGATGTAATAGATTAAAGCTGAAGCCCACGTGGATCCCTCCCATTTTGTTGTCTGGTTTCTGTCCTATTTATTTTGTTTACTCCTCACTCCTGTGGGTTTTGGTGAGAGGAGTTTTACATCAGCATGACAAGGGAAATCTCCATTAAACGCATTGTACACTAAAGGGCAGAGGTTAGTACTGTAGGATGGGGTTCAGATTGGACAGAGTAGGTCCCTAGCTGAATTCTCTTAAGCAAATGCATCTGACTTCTCAGGTGTTTTTTTTTTAAGCTAGGAAACAAGGTTAACAACAGTTGTCTACAGGTATATGTAGGGATCCTTTGAGACATCATGTAATGGTTAAGTTCAGAGGTAGGCATACAGAAGGTACTCAGAAAGTGGTATCACCATCACCATCATCCATTCCTGGCCACTTCTTCAAATGCTCATGCTCTGTGGACTCCAACCAGGACTAGCTCAACAGGGGATTCAGACTTTGGTCTCCTCACTGTCACATGTTTCGCTTTCTTCTCCTCGAAAACAAAGCATCCTTTGAAAAGGGAATTGCCTTCATTTCCCATGGGAAGTCATTTCTACAACCCACGAGTAAATGCAGTCTAATGACTAGAATGTGACAGTAGCTATCAAGGATGAAATGTTCCATAAACAGTGCTGCCTCCTGAAATGACTCAATCCCAGCTCCTCTCTGGGTTCTTGGTTGTTAAGCCATTCCTTCCCAGCAGAACCCTGCCCTCCCTTCGTTCCCTCTCTGCCTAGCCTTCCCAGCTATCTATCATCCCCAAAGTCCCCAGTGAGTGCTCAGGATAAAGCCCAGAGGTTGAGTGGCCTTGGGGAGGGAACAGGGGTCTTGATGCAGCGCGAGGCGCTTTGCCAACAGGCAGGGCAACGGGCCATGCCTCATGAATTTTCAAGGAGGCATCATTTCAGCTCAGAGCATCTGTATTTCATCTCGGAGCATCTGTAACATCCCACAAGCAGATTTTCCTCAGGGTTTCAGCTGATAAAGGAGGCAGGAGCCACCACCCACAGCCTCCCTGCCATAGCTGGCTAGTATAGGACACACTCCAGGGAGGGTGCCAACGGAGCGGCACAAACTGCCAGCAGCCCTCTGGTTGCTGCCGGAGCCCCGCTCAACCGCTCACACGTGTAGCCCTAAGGCTGTGGCAGCAGGACCCTTTTCCCTCCCTTTTTAGAAAAGGCTTTGATCTCCAATGGGCCACCTCATCAAGGCCTTTGGAGTTCACGTGGCCTTTTGCAGAGAAAGCAAGAATTCCGTAGTCAGTTCGACATACCTCACAGACACAGGATGAGTGAACTCAATATTTTTGGAAAGTGGCCTATTTCTCCACTGTTCAAACTTTCTGCCCCCTCCATACATGGGATCGCCAGCTAGCAAGAGATCCTGACTAAATACTTTCACTTTAAGAATGAGATTAAGGCCCAGAGATTGTAAATTATTTCCTGGAAGCCACATGGACTGTCAGCCGCAGAGCAGAGCCTGGGACTCACAGGCCGGAACTTTTCGTACCATCTCTCTGAACAATGCTAAAGGGCCTGACACACGCTCCAAACAGAACGAGTGTCCTCAACATTGCTCCATCTTCCAAACTAGAGACCCTCCATCCCCACTCAGCTCAGATCATCCTTTCTTTGACTTCTAAAACTGAAAAAATATTTCTGAGCTTTATATGTATACATATAGCTTTACACACACACATACACACGTATACATATACGGTCTCACGTAGCCTAGCCCAGCCTCAACCGTGCTATGAAGCCAAGGATGACCTTGAACCTGTGGTCCCTGTGTCTCTACCTCCCAAATGGCTAGGATTACATGCAGTTTATGTGGTGTTGGTGTTCAAACCCAGGGTCTTATCCATGTGAGGCAAGCACTCTACCAACCGAGCTGCAGCCCGGGGGTAGTTCTCTTGTAAGAGGAGATGTTTTTCTCAATCATTTGCATTTCTGGCTTCTCTCCTATGCGACTGTCTAGCGCACCGGCTTGTTTTCTTGGGATAGCTCCTGCACTCTGCAGTTTACCACAGTCTCCTCTGTCTTCCAGCCAGCCAGTGGTCTCCCTCAATCTGCCGGACTGCTGTATGCATTTGAACACGCTCTGAGCTGAAAACACGCGCAAAACATCCACGGATGTCATTGCTATGGCATAGATGTCAGCTGGGGCACGCCTGCTCCCCAGCTGTGTCTGAAATAGCCTGAATCCTTAACTCCGTGGTCTGGGATCCTAAGAGCTCCGTAGCAGCTGTGTGAATACTGCTGGATTTCTATTCTCAGGGGTTCCTTTGCCTCCAGCACTTACGGTTTTGACCCATGACAACTTAAAAGGATCTGAATTCCTCCTTGATCTCCATCTCTTACCCCAGGCAGTTTAAGGTTCAAAGTGAAATTGTGGGGTTTGGGGGAAGTTCCAGGGTAAAGATTTTCCCAACACCTTTCCCAGCAGTTCTAACTGAAAAGCTTTCTCTGGTGGGGGTCTGTCTCTAGTCTCCTTCCATCAAGAGGCCTAATGCTCGCTCTCCTCTCCTCTTCAGTAACTCTGTTCAGATGCCCTAGCAAAGTCACTCAGACATGCTATGGAAAGGCTGGGAGAACCAAGGCCATGTGTCCCATGGCCCTTACAGCAAAGCAGGGACTCACATTATTTACTACGTATGCTTCTGAGACCCTTTGCTGCTAGGTTCAGCTTTCTAGGGAAACACTCTAAGGGCTTTACTCTTGCTGAGTTAGCTGGGTTCCCGACTTGAGACTTGTGTAAATTCCAAACTGTGGTTCAGTCCTAAACATCAGAAAGCCTAGTGGTTTATCTGATTGATACGTTTGGCTCCTCCCTGGGATTTAAAGTCAGGGACAGTATTTCACTCATCTTTAGACTTTTGGCACCTACAGAGGGGAGAATGGAGGAGCAGGGAGCAGGGACTAGGTTTTCAGTCAAGAATTGTTGAAAAATGTTGTATCTGCTGTGCACTCCTCCCCCTCCCCCGGGCACCGGCTAATCCTGAAAGCTCGGCTCACCAAGTCAGGAGCCCTTTGATTGGGTGTGACCTTTCCTCAATTGCCTGTCCTGACCCTATATGCCACCTTGCCCCCAAGACTGGCACTTTTTCTGATTCCCACAAGGGAGCTGGAGGAAGGGAAGGGGCTGACTGTATTTGTTGCCGGCGTGACTCAATTTATTTTCAACCCCAGAAAATCCCCACAAAGTCGGGTATCAGGGCTTGCTGCAGTGGGCCTCAAGGGTTAGGCTGAGGACCTGTCCCCAAGGAACAAGCGCTAGGCAAAGGAACCTCAAACTCTGAAGGAAGTGGATGTCAGAGCCCAAAGGCGTGAAGTCTGGGCGCATGTGAGGGAGCCGGTTATAGGTGAAAGACTCAGCCCCAGCCCCTCCTGCAGTGGATCTCCTTCGAAGGAGGAGCGCTGTCAGCCTCTCAGCCTCTCGCTCCAGGTTCCCATTCGCAGCCAGCCTGTCACCTCCCATTACCCCAGCTCTGCATGGGAAGAGCATCTGCCGCTTTTGCCTGCAGGCCCAGGGGATGAATTTAGGTTGGATTTCAAGGCTGAGCTAAGCAACCGTTCCGCTGAAGCCTGAGAACTCCGGTGTTTGCAGCGGCGCTGGGCGCTGGGCACTGGGAGCAATGACCATGCAGCTGCACTGGGACTAGCGACTAGGTCCAAGAAGGTGGCACCTGGGCTCTACCTGCTGACGTCTGGGGTAGCTGCCAAGGGCGCCACTGTGGTTCAGCACCAAGACTTTGCAGACTGATGAAGCCCAGCAGAGAACAAGTCTTTCGCAGGCCGCCAAGTATGGTTTACCCGGTGCTGGGGTTTGAATCTTACACGCTAGTCAAGCGCTTGCTACATCCTCAATCCCAAGCCTTTCTCTTCCCACCAAGCTAGGACAGCACTGGTCCTTTCAGATGGCAGACTGGCAGAGGAAAGGGTACCTGCTCCTCACAGTTGTTAAAAGATCAGTACCAAGGCTCTGAAGATCTGGATCGCAGTGCATGCTTCATTCGTATACCAACTGCATCACATACCAGCTACTACCTTGGTCTCCCTCGGCCTCTGGGTGGATGGGGGACCGGGGGGTGAAGCATCCCTGGTGTGATTGGCCTAACCCAGTGACACCCATTTACAATCATTAATTGTCTAAAGCGTTGACTACTTCAAGTACGATCCCTGAACTAGAAGGTAGAAACAGAATTTTGAACTTTCCGCCAAGCTAGAAGCAGAATCCACGTTGCAACAGGAGTCAGATGGCCTGTCTCCACACTGCAGGCTGAGAAACACTGGCCTAGAACACTTCCAGGCCTTCTACTTGTTGCAGCTAATGATCTTTTGGCTTCCTGGGGTTGCCAGGAGCACCTCAGCTCATGCACTCACGCAGCCCAGCTCTACCTTTGGCACTGGTACCATTTTCCACAAGGACTGTTTTCTGAACATAGATAGCACTGTCTTGGTGTGCTATTTCCTTTCTCTTCCTCTGATGCTACCATGGAAAATCACTGGGAACAGAACTGTTAGCTGGGATAGCTGAATGGAAGCAAAGGAAGGAGAGCCATAACATGGGTGAACTGCAGCGTGGACTGCCAATGCCCAGCAGCCCTTGGGGTCTTCTTTACCCTGGTGGGGGATTTATGGGAGACAGCAGGCTGAAGCTCAAAGTGTCTGTGGCTCAGACTTTGCTCGGGTGGGGGATTGAGCCTTGGGCATCCCATATCTGCAAGCAGGGACCCAGCAACTTGGGATTCTCTGAGTCTGGGCCATGGCTGATGCCCTTCACTTCTTCCTTCGGGAGAGTGTTACAGGATATTAGCGTCCTGGGAAAGAGAGCCCTGGTCCTCAGGCCATGCCCTTTCAGTGCCTTTTGTCCAGCTGTCACCCTCTAGGTGAAGCTAGGGATGGTAGAGTGGTTCTCGGTGAATGGCCAAGTCCCCTGTTCAAAATGGGGTTCTTGACCTAGTTGCTTTAAAACTGGTTGGCTTAGCATTTCTAGGCATAGTTCCCCGGTGGCATAGTTTTGTTCAATGTTATGTCTGTACCCTGAGGCAGCCCCAACTAATGCCTATTGGATAGGAAAGGACCACTTGCTGGAACATTCTAATGGCAGCGCTGCCAAAAATGTGATGGCTTGAAGCTGCCTTGAGAGTTCGGTCTCTCTGTTCCCAGTGGCTCGGTTGCCACTCCTGGGCATTGCACCTGATTGAACATACTCCCTAACATGCAGTGGCCAATGACTCTGATCCAGACTGTTTCCAGGGAATAGACCACCAAAAGGCACAAATCACAACACATTCAGTAAGATCTTAATTGGCTTGATTTTCCATTCTGCAATGGGGGTCACACTTAGATCTATGAAATAGTGTTCCAAAGAGCTGTGTGGAGAAGGCTGTTTTCACATCTGGTAAAAGGGTCGGTTTAGTTACTATTCTTGTAGGGCCTGACTGAGACAGAACACCAGAAAATAATCTGCTAACATTGGGCTACATTTTTGTAAGGATTAAACTGAAAGACTTAATTATCATGCTGATTAAAACTGGCCTTTGGGGAAAAATTTGGCTCTTTCCTGATTTCTCTGAAGGGTAGGTAATAACTTGGTTGCTATTTCCAAAACAATGGCCTTCAATAATTTTCACTTAACAGGATTTAAGACAATGATTTTTCCCCCTAAGTATTGCTTATGCCTAAGAGCCTCTGGCTATGGCAACAGACTAGATAACTAATTTTCTCAAATTAATATACAGACAACCTCCAACGATCAACAGGGAATTGGTTCCAGAAACCCTGAGACACCAATATCTGCAGTTGCTAATACTCTTACATAAAATGTTGTCCTATTTACATATAACCTATGCACAGCTTCCTCTGTACTTTGAACCGTGTTAGGGGACTGTTTATAAAATATCTTCCAACAACATAACTCCTACAAGAGTCAAGCTTGTGCTGTGTGTTTGGTGGATGAAGAGGCCGAGGGAAGCCTGCCTGGTGAGCTCACACAGGCAGACCACCACACCTACCAGCAACAGAGCTTTCCAAAGTAGTTTTGATCTGGGGCTCATTAGGCCAATGGCTGGGGAGACACCAGGCTTGTAGCACTGGTTGTATTGTTTTTCTCCAAGCCCTGTCTTTTGGAAGTGTTATAGGGGAATTTGTTACATAGCAGGCGGTAACCTTGAGCTTTACTAATTCATTACATAGCAGGAGCGACCCTGATCCTCTTGCTTCTACTGAGCTGACGATGGGGTTATAGGCACATACCGTTACACCTGGCTAGAAAAAAATAAGCTGTTTAGAACTTTTATTAAAGCCCCGGAGTTTGAAAAATTTTTGTCTAATTAAAGATTTGTTTATTTTTATTTGATGTGTATGAATGTGTTTGCCTGGGTGTATGGAAGTGTGCCATGTACATGCATTCCCTTGGAAGGCTAGAAGAGGGAGAGGGATACCCTGGGACTGTAGGTGATTGTGAGCCCCACATGGGCACTGGAAACTGAAAACGGATCCTTTGCAAGAGCAGCAAGGGCTCTTAAGTGCTTGGCCATTTCTTCAGCCCTTGAGGTTGTTTTATTTTAGAAAGCAAATCTAAATTTGCTCAATTCTTAATGTCTGTATTATACTTCATGGTATAAGCATACCATTTAGCTACTTTCTGGACTGTTCCTAACACATACAAATGGGGTCCTATAAAACAATAGGTGTACCTCATTTCCAAGACAGTGATGCAAAAGAAACCCTTGCTCCCATAGGTTGATCATCTCTGGTGTATGTCAAAATAATGAAAAGCTGACTAATGCAATGTCCCTGAGGTCACTTATTTTTCCACATGTTTACATTTTTTTCTTTACAATTATTTGTTACCTAGTAGCTAGGTGTGAGGGATACTCTACTTAACAAGAGATACTGAACCCTTGACCTCACAATGCTTAGCTTAAGGAAAAGTGACATTGCATGACTCCATTTCTTTGTCCCTAGTCTTCTCAGCAGACAGGAAAGCAGCTGAGGCATGATACTAAGGAAACAGTAGCAACAGAAGGGCATAAGTCAAGACATGGCCTCTTCCTTTGAGGTTTACCAGCATCACTGAGCTCTCAGATAGCCTGTGGGAGCCATGGGCCTGAGAGACTGCCATACTTGAATGAATGTATCAATGAAGGTGAAGTCACTGGGCATGTGACTAGCCTTGGGGATCCCAACTCCTAATCTGATGGTATGTCATCTTTCCAAAGCCACTGCCAGGCTGCCCTTGGCAGCCTGTACAATGAATGACTCCACGTGGAGAGTGAGGGCAAGATGAGCACTTGCCCTGGAGCTGTGGAAGATGCTGTCCTCGACCTCAGGATGTTGGAACACAATAGATACAAATTTCTATAAAACTCTCTGTGCTATTTGGTTAAGTGTTGTCTTCTAGGAGGTTGAAAAATAATCAGTTTGTGCTAGAACTCCGCAGAATTCGTCAGGGGTTTGTACTTTCTGGACAATTGTTTTCAAGAGGAATTTGAAGAGCTCCTGACAGGAAGCTGCTACTAAAATTTAACAAGTAGAGTCTGCTTCCCAGTGTTGATGCTGGCACTTCACTGGTATTTTGGGAAGGAAACTTACAGTGAGCACCAGGAAGCCCCATGCTGTACTGATGACCAGTCTTTTCCAATAGGAGCACTTAAGTAGCAGAATATTTGAGGAAGAGTCAGGCGAAAGCATCTGCTGTTTTCTTTTAAAATTATTATTGTGTGTGTACACATGCGCTGTGGTGTGCATGCAGAGGTCATAGAGCAAGTCAATGCAATGGTTCTTTCTTGTCACAGTCAACAAAGATGGAAGGAGTTGAAGATCTGAGGGGCACCCTCTTCCCATTCCCTCCTCTTATGGCTCAGTAACCCTCAGCTACTACTTCCGCATCTGCATCTGCCTGCATGCCGATGTGTGACAATGGACTAACCCTCTGAAACCGTAGGCCAGCCCTGAATGAAATGCTTTCTTTTATAAGAGTCGCCATGGTCAGGGTGTCTCTTCACAGTAATAGAATAGTGACCAGAGCACTCCTTTTACCGTTGGTGTTCAGGGCACCAGGCTTGTAGGGCAAACACGTCACTTAGTGAGTCCTCTTGCAAGCACCCAAACTTATTCAGCGAGCCTCAGTACTTCCAGAAGGAAAGTGGGATAGTAAACACAAGCATTCCCGAAGGATAAAGTGCGGCCGCCCTTCTTGAATGGCCGTGCTTTTCCTGAGCAAGCTGTCAGTAAAGGCTCGTTGCTAGCACTGTCAATATTCTGCTGGGTGCTACTGTGGCTTGGACATTATCTGACAGCCCATGTTGAAACTGCAGCTCCTTTGTGACATACTCAGAGGAGGGATCAGGTGGGGCCTCCAGGAGGTGATTGTGGCTCTGTGTTCATGAATAAATTAACCCATTCATGCGATTAATGAATTAATGGGTTGATGGGTCTGGAATCAAAGCCAGCTTGGCTATATTTCTCAACTACTGCCTGCCTCTTGTCACACGGTGCCCTGTACTGTCTTAGGGCTTTACCAGCAGGATGGCCTTCATCTGGGGCTGGCCAGAAAGCACTCGATTTCCCGTGTGTTCTCGGAACACACGTAAAAGGCTGCACGTGGTGGTGTGTGTTTGTAATCCCAGTGCTGGGGACACAGAGATGTACAGATCCAGGGGGCTCAACCAGCAAGTCCCAGGCCAGTGAAAGAGTCTCAAAATCCAAGGTGGAGTGCTCCTACGAGAGAACACCCAAGGTTGACTTCTGGCCTCTACGCGCACCCAGATACACACTTGCATACACACAAAAAGAGATGCACGTGTGCTCATGCACACATACACACACACACACACACACACTACCACCACCACCAGAATTATGAGCAACAAATGATTCTTTTACCTTTATACCTTATCCAGTTTGAGATTTTGTACTTTTAGCAACAGAAAACGAACGCAAACAACAGCCATGCCCAATTCCATATTCTCCAGCCTGGACACCTGAGCAACCGTGACTGCCGAACCACGACCATGAACTGCACCATCTGCCTGTGTTTTGAGTATTTCAAAAACCAATGACCCCCGAACGAACGCTAAGTGAGGCACCAACCTTCGAACGTGAATCATGCGGTGTCATTCATTGTGTTTCACGCCGAGATGGCACGCAGCGCCTAGGCTTTCAGGTACTGAGGGTTACTGAGGCCTCAAATCACTGCCTGCCTTGAAGCCCATCACCCTCTCCTGTGCTTTTCTGCCCACCTTAGTCTTTACTTTGCTTCTCAGGAGGCTGATTCTAAATTCTACATTTTTAAAAATCTAACCTGGCTCCTGGGCCCTGCTTTGTGACAAAGCACGGATTTCAAATGATTCTGAGTAGAGTATGAGCATTCCCTCCGGCACTCACGGCGCTCACGGTGTCAGGGTAATAGGGTATGTAGAAGAGGGTGCTGAGGGATGGGGTCAGGAGACCTGGGTGTCACTTGAGAGCTCTCATCTTTTTTTCTTTCAATTCTCTAGGCATCACTTTTCACCCCTAGGAACGGGGCAGCCAGGATTAGCAGGCAGCTGGGAGAATGAATGAGATTATGTCTAGAAAGGTGTTGAGTTCCTCAGAGAAGGGAGCTTTCTGAATTCAGGGCATGGCTATGTCACCCGGGAGGGGAACCATCTCTCTGGCCCTCTCCACATGTCACTGTAATTGCAGAGACACTTTCATAATGGAAGCGGAATACTCATTGTCCAGAAGGTGCAGGTCACAGGTGTAGGATTGTGTCTGAAAACCTGTGTGAGCTTTAATAACAGCCTGAGGCAGGGAGCAAAGCAAAATCCAGAAGTCCCTTTGTGCTAGGACTCACTGCTTCATCACTGCCCCATCCCCACACCAGGTGGGACTCCTGAGGGTCTTTCTCTTCATGTATGTGACCTGTGGAACTATATGGAAATGAACACCTGGGAACCTTCCATGTTCAGGCTCAGGATCCCTCAGAACTGCTTTATACTTTTGCCCACTTAAAGATGTTTACTGTGACCTGATGTTGTCATCGGTGAAAGGGTATCCCCTAATGAACAGGAGCGTGTGTGTGGTGGCCACCGAGGGGTGAATCCTCTTATGCCATGCTTCTCCATAGTTCTTTTGGATAAGGTTCTACAAGGGACTCAGGGTAGGCTGGTGAACTAGCACTGTGGGAAACAGAGTCACAAAAGGTTGAAGGAGCATTAACGGAAGTGAGTACCATTAGACTGTTGTTGGCATACTTTTAAAAAAGCCCTTTTATTTACATTTTTATATCTCTTTCTCCCTGCTTCACCTCAATCCCTTCCAACACCCCAATACCAGGTAGGAGAGAGAAAGGGTTAGTGGGAGAGGGGGTGTAATTTTCTTAGCTGCTTCCTGCTGGTTAGGGTCGTCAGGTTCCTTGGAGCCAGTCCAATCCTCCTTTCAGGAGAAATCTAATTTCTTGTCTCCCTGCATCAACAGCAACCAGAAGCCACAAGACGGGAAGCAGCAGCAGCCCTGTTATTTCTCAGAGCTCCCCAAAACTCTGGGCTCTGGAATTTATTCTCTCTCCAGAGTCCTCAGATTTAAACTACTGCAGCTGGCAAAGAGCTTCTCCCAGCACTCACATGAGGCATATAGTTTGCTGCTGTGGATCATCTGAATCAGTGCCACATCCGCACCTAGGGTTTATATCCACAACAGACTATTCTGCTTCAAATCAAAGAAAGAGCATAGAGGCTGGAGAGATGGCTCAGAGGTTAAGAACACTGGCTGTTCTTCCAAATAGTTCTGAGTTCAATTCTCACCAACTACATGGCGGCTCCTAACCATCTATAGTGAGATCACGCAGAATGGTGTAGAGGTAATAAATAAATCAGTTTAAAAGAGACTAATACAGGAACCTGATGAGTCAGTAGGGCCTCGGGGGACATAGTTGGAGGATGGCCCTAAGGGTAAGTAAAAGAACGAGTGTGAGAGATTTCCTGGAGAAAAAAAGAAATCAATTATTTGAATTCAAAATGCAGCGCTCATGGTTTGGGTCTTGGGTGGAAGCTGTGAAAGTTTGGAGGGGGATCTTGCTGGAGAAAGCAGGTCACTCGGATGCGCCTTTGAAAGTACTAGAACCTGAGGTCCTCTTGCCCCTGCTTCCTGTCTTCCTGTCTGCCTTGGTGTGATCTTCTCTGCCATGCTCTCCTTGCCACACTCAACTGACACCCCTAAAAATATGAGCCCAAATACCCCCCCATTCCTTTAAGTTGGTGTGACATTTTAGTCATAGCTGTCCAAAACTAACCAGTACAGAATCCATCCAGAAAGAAACTTCATATTGGTTTATAGCCTCTTTGTCCTTTTTCTTCTGAAAACGGTCTCACTTTACCTAGAAGCCCACTGCACTCTGGGTTTCCCACACCCAAGCCCTCATTTCTTTATACTTAAGTCAGATTGAGTTTAGATCTGGACTTTTCTTGAACACAGATCTCCATTCTCTGAGCCCCGGCCTCTTCCTAGAAAGGGAAGAATAAGATAGTGGCGGGCACAGTTCAGATTTCCAGAAATGAGAAGCACCAGTGGCTGGAGGTAAGTGGGGGGACTTTTTGAGATCTTGATGTTTCTTGAGAGTTCAAGACCTTGTCCTTGTAGCCTGCAAATGGCTGCAGTTGGGTCTCTTTTCCGTGCTTCTAACTGCTGTCTGTAAGACACGTCACCAGCCTGCTTGGAGGGCCTTCAAAATGTGCCTGTTGGCACACTGCTGAGCTTCCTGTTACGCACAAACACAGACACTAACTGACATTACAGTGAGAGGAGGCAAGTAGTGAATGAAGTAGACATATATGTTAGGTGGTGAGGAGGTCCTCGGGGACTTGTGGCGGGAACAAAGGAGAGCAGTCATGGTGGGGCTGCAAGTTTTGAGAAAGCGGCCTGGAAGTCCTCACTTGAGAAGTGTCATCTGGGCTAATACTACGACCTGAAGGTGTTGCTCTGGCACAACTGTAGCTCTCTGCTGTTTGGTCCCACAAATCTGGACACACCGTTTCCTTTGCCTGAGACCTAAGAAGGACTTGAGCCAGTAGAGGCTGATGCAGAGATGGGAACCACACCCCAGGTGACAGGCCTTCAGCAGGAAGAGAGAAGCCAGAGAAGACCATCTCAGGTTCACGGTGCCCGGGAGGACACGCACACTCAGAGTGGAGCGGTGACAGGGACCTCTCGGCAGCCAGGCTTTATGTTCTCATTACACAGCGTGTGGTCTAATCAACATGATCAGCATCACAGCTTGTTAGAAATACCAAATTTTAGCTCCCAGCCTAGACCTACTGAAACACTCTGCATTTCAACAAGGCGTTGCATTTTAATGTGATTTGTTTGCGCATTAAAGTACAGCTGTGCCAAATAGAGTGTAGTACACACGTCTGATTCATTTGTACATAGTTTATATGTTGCGCTTGAGGAAAAGTTGAGCTGCTGTTAGTATAAGGTTGGTATGTAGGGCACAAGAAACTGCTAGAGAAGAATATCATAGCGCTGTAGTCTTCAGAGATGAACGTTCTTTTACAGTTGCTCTGTGCTTCTCAACACTGGGATTCTTTTCTGTGTGGGGAGGAGGGAGGCAAAGAGGGAGGGAGGCAGAGAGAGAATCACTGGGCAAGAAGATGCTCAGTTCCTTTTGAGATCATGACTGACTAAAAGTCCATTGCTGTTACCCTAGTCATGTGACCAGATGTAGCTGCAAGGGAAGCTAGAAGATGGCATCTTTAGCAACACAATTGGATTCCCAACTTATTTTTTTTAAGGATTTAAGATTTATTTTATTTTAAAGTGTGTGTGTGTTTATGTGTATGTACATGTCAGTGCAACTGCTCACAGAAGCCAAGAAGTCAGATACACTAGAGCTGGAGTTATAGGTTGGTGGCACCCTGATATGAGTCCACCATAAGAGCAACATGCACACTTAACTACCAAGCCATCTCACTAATTCCTGGATTCCCATCTTCTATTAGTGTTGTACCATAGAAGAAAAGAAGAATGGATTGTGTGATTACAAAAATTTCCTTTCTGCAACTCTAAGGAAAGAATCATTGGGACAAAGGTATAGGCTGGAAAGAGGAGAGTACAATCTCTGGCAATTTAGATTGAGGTCTCATGTATCAGGATGCCTAAAACTTTAACCAGGAGGTGTCTCCAAGGTCAATTTCAAGTGGAAACTCTCATCTGAACTGTATGTAGTACACCAGCCTCACTGGATCAGCTTTCCTAGGTACTTCTTTTTCATGGTTCAAGTCCAAGGCCATGCCTAATGTTAAACCCTTTTCAGAAAAGAAGAAGTGTGTGTGTGTGTGTGTGTGTGTGTGTGTGACATGTAAAGGCTGGAGGTGACAGTCCTCACCTACTACCTTAGTTGTGATAAGATCTCTCGTTTACTGCTGTGTCCTCCAGTCTCAGGATCTGACAACTCTCTTATCTCCACCTCCCATGTTGTAGAAAAAGTGGGATTACAGATGTGTGCTACCATGTCTGGATTGACATGGATTCTGGGTCATCCAAACTGAGACCCTCATGCTTGCCCAGTGAGTTTCAGGTAACTCTTGAGCCAGCTCCCCAGTCTCTGTCAACTGCATTAACCGTCATCCTGCCCTCACTTTCTGAGGTTCCAGAAAGCCAAAATAAAGTTTTCTCCTTTCTCTTAAACTCTCCAGCTATCCCAAGACTGAAAGAGATGTGGCAGGTGAAAAATTATAACCCCTTAGTATGCTTCACGTTTCTCCTTCCCCTTCGGAATTTCACTTTCACTTTTAATCAAAGTGTCCAAGGATACAAATTGTCATTGTCTATTTCTTCTCCTTCTCCTTCTAGTCCTTTACTCATTTACTCTTGGAGATCTTCAGCCTCTGAAGAAGAGGGAGGAGTATAGATTGAATGGAAAAAGTTTAGCCTTACAGCCTTGGCAGCAGCCTCTGAGGGAAGGGCAGCTTTCATGTTTTCTGCTGAAGGAAAGACTCACATTTCTAAAATGGGGACCCTGGGAAGGGTGACTGGGGGAGGGACTGTTTATATATGTTTATGATGGTGTGGCTGCAATGTAGATGAATTTCTAATATTTAATGTTGATTTATGAGATAATTAATACAGTGGTTATTCCTTAACCTGCTATTATATAAATAAAAGTCACAGACATATGTTAGATTTTTAATGACCTTAAATCATTGGGGCTGGGCAGATACAAACGTCCTAAGCTACCTGTTATCTCTCAGCCACACATCCCAAGTCATTTGCACTAGTGATTTCTATCTGGGTTACCTCCCATCCAAAATTCCCATAAATATTTGTACATGTTTTTCATTTGGGCTGCTTTTCTCCATCATGTCAATCCTCAGAGCAAGCTCCTCCTGGCCATGTGCCTCTGGTTACCACTAATCCATGGTGACTTGCTCTATTTTCCTCCTTCTTCCTCTCCTGCTCTCTCTCTCTCTTTCTCCTGTGATCCTTTTCAGACACCCTGCCAAGCCCGCCAGCCTTATCACCCTCTCTCTGTCCAGCCCAGGCATAGGTGATTTTATTGACCAATCAGGGATAATTTGGGAGGCAAGGTTTCACAGTATCACCTGGTGTAAGTTATTATCTGCTTATAAGACAGTAAAGATCTCCGGGGTGGGGATGGAGGAAAGCAGTTAACACTTGAATATATAGTAGCTCCAGATCAACCACAGCACTGCTGGGTTCAGCACGCGGTCCTAGAGTTTGATATGGAGAGATGTGCACGAGGCAGACTGGGTCCTACACAAGGCCTTTCTCTGCTTCAGCGGTGGTTTCCTGATTGTATTTTTCAACCCAGTTCCTTTGGCTTTGGAGCTAGTGGAGGTTTGTTTGGATTCTTGTGACATAAATGCCAGTTCTAACTCTGTGTGTGTGCCTGTCTGTCTGTGTCATATGTGTGTGTAGATGCAGTTGCCTGATGTGTGCACACAGAAGCCTGTGGTTGCGTCAGAATGTTCTCAGTCTCTTTTCACCTTATTTTTTGAGATGAGGTCTATCATTGAGCCTGGAGCTTGCTGTCTCAGCTGTAATCTGCTGAGCCCCTGTAATCTGCCTGTCTCTATCCCCCAGCCTTAGCACCAGGGTTACATGTGTCTAGCACCACTCCTAGCTATTGTGTTGATGCCAGGGATCTGAAGTCGGGTCCTCCTGCTTACACAGCAAGCGCTTAGTTTCACACCGAGCCTATTTCCAGAATCTAGAGGTGGGGGGAGGGGGAGAGAGAAGTCTCAAGTGAGTAATGGGTTTTTATCAGGCTTGTCTGTAAGGGGTTATCTTGATTATTAACTGATGTAGGAGGGCCTACTGTGTGCTGTACCATTCTCTGCGCAGGTGGTTCCATGCTATATGAAGACTCTAGCTAAGCATGAGCCCAAGAGATCTAGCAAGCAGTATTCTTCCACAGTTTCTACTTGAAGTTCCTACTTGGGTTCTCTCCCTGACTTCCCTGATAGACGGACTATGACCTGAAAATGTAAGCCCCTAAATTGCTTTGGGTTAGGACATTTTGTCACAGTAACAGAACGAACGTATAATGATGAGCTCATACTTTTAGGTAGGAAGGAGGCCAGGACCAGCAGGCATCCGTCCAAATGACTGCAGCCGTCTGGGGGTGCGGGGGGGGGGCAGTAATGTTAAAGCTAAGAAGTCCACAGTGGGGCAGGGACTGGAGCTTAGTGAGAGAGCACATGCCTACCAGGCATGAGTCCCTGGCTTCATCATCAGCATAAAATAAAAACAAATAAATAAGGCAAACTAAGAATTTTATGATAGTTATTTATTATAAGCTTTTCTGGGTGTGTTTTAAAGTGATATTTTTCTGTGGTGGTAAAATATATACACTATTTTATCATTATAATAATGTTGTAATAGGGTTTCTGCTGCTGTGAAGAGACACCATGACTACAAGGCAGGCTTACGGTTTCAGAGGTTTAGTTCATTACCATCATGGGGAGATGCACGGCGGCACGCAGGCAGACACAGTGCTGGAGAAGGAGCTGAGAGCGCTACATCCAGATCTGGAGGCAGCAGGAAGTGAAACTGAGAGCCACACTAGGCAGGCCTGAGCTTTTGAGACCTCAAAGCCCACCTCCACTAGAGAGACACTTCCTCCGACAAAACCACACCTACTCTAGCAAAGCCACGCCTCCTAAGAGTGCCACTCCCTGTGAGCCTATGGAGGACATTTTGTTTCAGACCACCACAAATGTATAACATAGTTCTAAAGGTAGAAGAAAGAAAGAGTTTTGACATTCATCCTCATGAAGAAATGACAGCTGGACATGAGGGCACATGCCTGTCATTCCAAAATTTGGGATGCTGTTCCAGGAGGACTGTGACTTGCAGACCAGCCTGGGCTGCAAAGTGAGACCCTGTCTTGATCAAACAACAACAGCAACAACGAAAGAGTTAAAAGTGTTTCAGGTCACAGATATATTTAATCTGACTCAAACACTGTGCACTGCATACAAGTCTCAAAACAGTCCATGATCTCCCACGGATAGGTACAGTTTGTCTGTTTGTATGCAGTAGCTAAGAAAATAAGGAAGGAAATAATATCATTTTACCACTAAAATGTGTGTTGGGTCCCTGGAGCTGGAGGTCTAGGGAGATGAGCTGCCCAATGTGAGTGGCAGGGATCAAATTTAGGTCCACTGGAATAGAAAGCAAGTTTCTTCACTGCTGAACCATCTCTCCCACCCCTCACTTTATCACGTTCAGCACAGCAGTCTGGTAACGTTCACAATGCTGTGGACTAGCTATCATCACCATCTATGGCCCAAACATTTCCACTGCAGTTCTCTATTATCTCTCCCTAGCTTCTAGTCACTTTCATTCTGCTTCCTGTCAGCATGAATTTTCTTATTCTTAGGTATCGTATGTAAATGGCGTCAACCCGTACTCGTCCTTGTATATCTGGTTTATTTCATTGCAGCATAACGACCTGCCGATGCTATATAGCATGTACCACTCAGACTATATGAAAACTTCACTTGTCACGGTACAGTAGTGTTCCACTGTGTATGTGAGCAGATCATACTTTGTCATCCATTCCCGGTGGCAGGCAGTTATTTCCTGCTATTAATAAGGCTCTGTGTGCTCCAGGTGTTTAGCCTGTGTATTTGGGAGCTGAATTGCTTCTGTGCCACATGGTCACTTTAAGTTTAACGCTGTGAGGAATCGCCAGGCTGCTTCCCACCAGCAATCTGTGAGTACCAATTTCACACGCTCACCAACACTTGTTATCTCCTGGCTTTCTTTTTCTTTTTCTAAAAAATGATTATTATCATCCCAGTGAGTATGAAGTGGTAGCCATTGTAATTGGACTAGAGTTTTGATTAGACTTTGTAATACAAACTCTCTCTAGAAGATTGGAGAAATTCTCTTGGTTTCAATGTCTGGGCCAAGTAAACACTCAGGAGATGGAATTTCCATCAGCAAGTTTTGAACTATCAGAGACCGGTGAATGGATAAGGGATGCTAGGAGCATGCTGTCTTCCAGACTAGCCATCCCTAGAGACTCTGGACCACATACAATGGCAACCCATGAATCCTGAATCTATGGTGTTCTTTTGGAAACACTAAGACTGGATGGAGAAACATTGTAGCCGGGGATTCACATAAGGCCTATATAAACAAACAAACAAAAACAGCACTGATATAATAGAGCTGGAGATGTAGGTCAGTTTGTAGATTCTCTGCTTAGCACCCACAAGGTCCTAGTTTTGATCCCCAATACTGCATGAAAACCATGTATGGTGGTGCATGCCTGTCATCCCAGCATTCAGGAAGTGGAGGCAGGAGGGTCAGAAATTCCAGTGCATTCTCATGTAATGCAATGTGGGAAAAAAAGGCTAAGATAAAAAAAAGGAACAACTGAAAATTTAAGTACAGAAACTTAAAGAAAATAATAATAATTAAACAACTTTGTTTTAGTTTCCCACTGTCTTTTTTTTTTCATTTTATTTCTAATGCAAAAGTAGCTGAGGTGACACAAAGAGAATAGAATAATGACAGCTCTCGTGTTGCTATCAGCTAGCTTCGACAGTCTTCAGCTCATAAGCAATTGGGTTTTAGCAAAGCCTAAACCTAACATCCCTGTTCTATGGCACAAGCTATCCAGGTCCTGTCGTGTGACCCTCCTACTCAGAAGATATGCTAGATGTCTTGGTTGCTTTTTTATTGCTGTGACAAGACACCATGGCTAAGGCGACTTCTAAAAGAAAGAGTTTTTTTGGGGGGGAGGGCTTATAGTTTCAGAGAGAGTCCATGACCATCATGGCGAGAAGCATGGCGGCAGGCAGGCAGGTGTGGTGCTATAATGGTAGCTGAGAGCTCACATCTTGATCCACAGATACTAGGCAGATAGAGAACTGGGAACAGTGTAAGTTTTTGAAGTCTCAAATCCAGTGACATGCCTCCTCCAACAAGGCTACACCCCTCATCCTTCCCAAATAGTTCTACCAACTTGGGATCAAGTACTCAAACATATGACGATATAGGGCACATTCTCATTCATATCATCACATTAGAAATATACTCATTTCTACTAAAAAAAAAAACCCTTCTATCTCCTCCCTAATCTCAGCTGGGACCCTCTGTTGCCTGGATAATTTTGTTTTACGGTTAATCTTTATCTTCCACTCTTGCCTTCTACCATGTATACTATCAAACAAAACATGGGCACGGAGATGAGAAATCAGGTTTTATCAGACACTTAAGTGTTGTTTCTCCAACTGTGTCCTGCCCAGTTGCAAGGTCCCCCTTCCTATGAACTGGCCCGCTATGGCTGTTCCAGCAAAATATCACAAACTGTGTAGTTGGTTTGACCGGGACAGATCTCTTACAGTTCTGCAGGCAAGAAGTCTGAGAGAAGGCATCAGTGGGTTTCATCTTCTGAAGCCCTTATCTTTGACTTGCAGATGTCAACTCATGTGGCCATTCTTTGTGACACTGGTCATATGGGATCCGGGTCCACCCTAATGAACTTGTTCCACCTTCTCTTTGTTGGCCTCTTAAAGATGCCAGGTCCAAATGTCGTCAAGCTCTGTGTCCTGAGGGTTAGGCCTTTTGGGACATGAATTCAGAAGATCACGACTCAGGCCACAAATCCCTCCCAATGGGACCACTCTTCCTGACTTTTATAGTAAGCCCAGCTTCATGTTCCCACCGATCAAATCAGCAGAGGCCGTCTTCCCCATTTTAAAAAGCTTGAAATGTCATTTGGTCTCTCTTCCTAGTCCACTGACTCCTTTCTGCCAGGATCTGTTCCTTGCAACAGATGGGCCTGCTGAAGACCTGGACTGACTGACAAGTGTCCCAGAGTTTCCAGGGACTGGCTTTTACGAATTGTGCAACACAGTGGCACCCAACCTGTTCTTCTCCCTCCCATGTCTCCTCTGAAAACTTGGTAACTGGATCTAGATCAGACTTAGCTTTGATCCCTTTAGCAAGGGTATTTCATCAAAAGGAACAAAATGTCTCACTCTTGTTCTGGTTTTGATGATTGTAATTATTGATATTAAATATCCAAATCTACAAATTTCTTTCCAGCTGCTAGACCATATATTCTAGCTCCATAATTTTGCTTTATTTAACTCATTGGCAGAGATGGTTTTATAAGGGGACCCTTACAAAACTACTTTCTGGGTACCAGAATGAATTCATAAAGGAATGAACAATTAGATAAATGTTTAATTTTGTCAGTGTTCAGGCAATTAAAAAGCTGAGCATTATTATAAGCATATGCATTTGAAGATATTTGAGAGCCTTCATTCCAGAGTAAGCCTTATCCTTATTAAAGCTCATTTATTATTTTTTTCTAGGCTAGAGGGGATGTTTTACATCAACCCTTGAATATGGTTCACATGACCTCAGCTGTCTTTCATAACTTCTTCATTATCAGGAGGAGGCGAGATCATCTGAGCTCATCTTGTATATTTCTCTGATAAATCTTAATGGAATTCCAAGATGAGAGGCTTTGTGGTAGGGAGGCTCACTGATCATATCATTGTTGTTTCCATGGCATTTTCAGTTGACAAAACACACCATCTGCTCCTACTAATTTATTCGTATTGGTTTGGTGTTCAGGACATTACTTAAGCTCATCTGTGCAGCATCTCTGCTTTTTATCCATACGAATAGCCATCAAATGTTGGTTCTCAAGGACACAGGAGATGCTGGAGTGAGACCACTAGATCCACAATTATTCCTGGCTGACCCCACACTACACACGTGATTACTTCAGAATAATAGTGGTGTCTGCATCATTAAATAAAGCTGCCAAAGCGATTGTTGAATATTTTTCCCTTGCTTCTTTCTTTTCTCATCGTTTCTCTGATTATCAGATCAGCTTTAATGGAGTATGTTATGTGTAAGTTTGCCCACTTACAGTGGGGAGTTTATTAAGTTTTGGTGATATGCAGTGTTTCATATCACAAATGTGCTTAAGTATTATAACCCCCCCAAAAGTATTATAACCCATTTAATTCCACAGATGTATGTGTGTATATATATAATATGTTTGTGTATATTTATGTGGATATGTGTGTATGTGTATCTTAATACCCATGTTATATAGTTAAATAATGCAGCATCTCAACCAATGTAAATATTTCCAGCATAAACACTAGTCTCATCTTTCTGTGGTCTATGATCTCCTTTCTCTGACTCTTGGCCCCTAATAACCATGATATGTTTTATGTCACCATTTTTTTTCATTCTTGTCGATGTTCATGTAAATGCTATTGTAGCTGAAGCCTTTTATATCTGGCTTCATTCATATAGCTCAGGGATTTTGACATTTGCCCAGATTGTGTGTACAGTATTTTATTCACTTTTACTGATGAACAGCATTTTATAGGGACATATCACTACTTTTTTTTGTAGACTTTAAAACTTTTTCTATTAGCAGCTATGAGGTGGTGGCGCATACCTTTCATCCCAGCACTCAGAAGCCAGAGGCAGGCAGATCTCTGAGTTCAAGGCCAGCCTGGTCTACAGAAAGAGTTCTAGGACAGCCAGGGCTCCATGGAGATACCTTGTCTCAAAAACCAAAACCAAACAAAAACAAAAACAAACAAAAAACCCAGAAATTTTATTATCACATATTAATTACAATAACATTTCATTATGATATTTTTCACACATGTATATAATGAATTTTGATCACAGTTAACTCTCATCACCCTCTGTTACCCTCTCTTACTCTCACTGAATCCCTCCCTCTTCTCCTCCCAGCTGGTCCTGTTTTAATGCCCCCCTACCCCAATATCACCCCTTTTTACTTTTGGTGAAGTGATGGATTTACTCAGCATTGCTCACAGGAGCCTTGGTGAGGAGCTATTTGTATAAGCATGGGTGACTTACTAGTGGCTACACCACTGAAGGAAACATCTCTCCCTCCTCCAGCAACCATTAATTCTCACAGCTTACTTTTATTCACTCAGGGATTGACATCTAGATTATATTTCAGTTTGGCTATTGAGAATAAAACTGCTACAGTCATTTGCATATATGTCTATTTGCATACATATCTCTGGAGCATTTTAACGATTTCCCTTGGGCAAAATTTCTTGAAGAAGAACTGCTGAGTCATGTGGTAAGTCTATAAGAAAACAACAATGTACTCCATAAATGAGCTATGCCATTTTACTTCCAGAGTAACTATGTAAGTTATTTTTAAGTCTTTATTTATTTATTTTATTGTTTATTTATTTGAGACAGGGTTTATCTGTCCTGAACTTGCTTTGTAGACCTGAGTGGCCTCGAACTCAGAGAGCTCTTTTGCTTCTGCCTCCCTGAGTGTTGGGATTAAAGGTATGTGCCACCATGCTGGGCTTCATTCAAGTTCTTATTACACTTCTTCCCTGCTAACAGGGAAAGAGTGGAGTTTCACTCTGTGTACACACTGTAACATCCAGTGTGTACACAGAGCTGAGGTCCCAGGAAAGGCAATGAGCACTGCTTTTGTTTAGGCTCACTGGGGCTCCTTTTCTGTTGGGTCACTCTGGACTCAGAGTTCCACCATCTCTATATGGATGCAGCACTGACATCAGTAATGGTTTGTATTAGTCATCTAAAGCTACTGTAACAAATATAACAAATGCTGGTCTGTAGAGCAGTGATATGTTTTCACAGTTCTGGGAGCTACAAGTGTGAGATCTGGGTGTGTCAACAAGCTCTGTGATGCTGAGGCCCCTCCTCTTGGTGGTTTGTGTGGCTGCTCTCCCTCCCTCTTTGTGTCCTCGTATGGTCTTCTGTTTGTGTGTGTCTGAGTCCTGATCTCTTCTAAAATGCAGACATACTAGAGTGTTAAGGTTTGACACTTCAATACAGGACTTTGGGAGAACACAATTCTCTTCCTAACAGTGTTCCTTATGTACTGTGGTCATGTTTTTGTCCCTTTCAGAGAAGATGGTATTTTTAGCAGAAAGTAGCTTTTTGACTTATTATTGTGTTTAGATTTTAAAAGTCTCCCCAAAGCTCACACCTGATGGTGATACTAGAAGGTGGGAGAGACTTGAGGAAGCAGGGTCTAGTTGTTGGAAGTAGTTCAACGAGTATGCCCTTGAAAAAGATATTGGTACTCTCTCTCTCTGTGATGTGTGTGTGTGTGTGTGTGATATTTTTCAGGACAGGGTCTCTTTCTAGCAGTCTTGAAACTCACTCTGTAGACCAGGCTGGCCTCCAGCACAGAGATCCACCTGCCCCTGCTTCCTAAGTCCTGGGATACTAGGATAAGAACACCACTATGAGCTCTTTCGGGTTTTGCTTCCCAATGACTGTGAGTTGAGTACTTTCCTCTACCATATATTCCCACCATGGTGCTTTACCTCATCACAGCCCAGAGAAACAGGGTCAAACAATCCTGAACCAAAATCATGAGCCAAAATAAATCTTTCAGGGTCAATGTGATGACTCAGTAGGTAAAGTGGTTGTTGTGCAAGCCTGACAACTTGAGCTTAAGCCCCAGGAAATGTGTAAAGGTGGAAGGAGAGAACTTTTTTTCTGACTTCTATGTGTGTGCAACGGTGCATATTTGCTCTCATATAAACACCAAACACAAACGTAGCTATCAATAACAACAACAAAATAAATAAATGGGTTAGTAAAGCTCTCAGCTCTCAACAGAGAAGTTTCTCCATGTCGTGGAAGGTATTCAATGCAGAAACAACTGGTCAGAGTGCAGAGAGCAAGTGTCCTGTACATGGGACATACATATCACCCCCATCCCACCCCAAGGTTCAGGGATCCCTGAAAAAGAGTGAACAGACAGATTGTCAGAGCCAGAGGTCAGGGAGGACTGGGGGGAAACAATGTCTTCTGGACATAACAGGAAACTGCATTTATGAATTCACAGCAGCTCTGCTTGCCTGCACTAGACCTGCAGAAGACCAAGCTAGTCAGCATTCCAGTGTGGAGCGGTGGGAGGGGCTTCCCCAGTCCCCAAGCCTAACCAAAGAACCAGAGACCATGGATGGCTTCTGGGGGAGAGGGATTCCATTGTCTTTAAGGGTGTGGCCCCTGACAACTAGAATATGCTCTGGTAGATGGCCTGCACCCAGAAACTTAGGGGCGACATTGGCCTCAATGGGTCGTCTTAAAAAAAGAAGACATGAAGTTGAGATGGTGGGTGTGTGTGGAGGCGGATCTGGGAGGAATCAGGGGAAAGGGTGGAAGTGAGTATGATCAATATAATTGAAATTCTCAAAGAATTATTAGAAATATTTTTAAAAGCTTAAAAAATAGACTCCCCCTCCCCCATCTGTCTTAAGAGATTTTTGTCACAATGACAGAAATCTGTTGCCCAGGTCACCCAGGCTTCCTCTGGAAGTCTTTAAATAAAATGGACGTAAAGTTTTTAGCTCAATTTCCCCAGTCATTGCCACTATCTGTGTGACACAGAGGAGGATGTCACCTCCGTCTTTGTCATAGCTGCTTCTCGGCTGCTGTCACCCATGGCTTTACTGGGATGTCCTCCAGCCCCTTCCTGCACACCTAGCCCTGCCTGCTTCAGGGCCTCCCATTCTACTATTTTTTTTTTTAAATCACTTTCTCACAGCTGCACTTTTAACTCAAAATCTCACTCAGGTCCTAATTCAACTGGCCTTGAATATTCTCATTGCTGTTTTGAAAATCATTCTTTTTCTTTTTTTTTCCTCCTCATCCCTTCTTTCTCCCTGTGGCAAGGAAGAAACAGAGACTGAACAGGATGCTTTTCAAGCAAACATTGGGTTTGCTCTTCCGTTTGCTTTTGAATTTTTGCTTTCCAATGATGGAAAAGTTTCTCTGCCACCCCATGTCCCCCCTGAGCTGAGTGTTATCAACTTATATTTGCATATAAGAAAACCTGGAGCAATTGCAAAAGAAAACAGGCAAATGAGGGCTGGTTTGTTTATAGCAACTGCAGACAAGCTCACAGTTGCTTTTCCACAAAAGGACAAAACGCAGTTTCCCCTGCTGTTCACAGGTAGTAATCTATGCACAGCTCCTTACCTTGCAATCAGGCTGGAGGTTAGAGTTGTGGGACACCTTCTATAAGAAAGAACACACAGATATATTGCTTTTTGCCAATGTTACAAAACATAGCTCGTGCATAAATTACTAGCCTACTTTCCACACCCCAGACACACGACTTGGCCCCTTCAGGGCCTTCTGAGCAGGCTATGCAAGCCAGAGATCCCTGAAGCTTATGTTTCATTAGCATCATAGTAAATATGTTTCTAATTGTAATAAATGCCTAAAGAATTTGCTTACTGTGTGCTTCCAGTAGCAGGGCTGAAGCCAGCTTCCTTTATTCTTCACATGTAGCCCACTTTCCTGGTGCAGGAAATAACAGTAAATATTTGTTAAGTGAAATTAATTGCTGGCAGTCAGGAAGACTATACATATGACAACAGTGATGGGTGTCCCAATAACTACCCGAATGCAATTATGGTTGTGCAACAAGGAGCTGGTTGAGCAGTTTGAGGTGGCTAACAAATCGCTTTCGATGTTATGTTCAAGGACCTCATAGGTCACAGTGCCCTGCAGCTTGGCTCCTCCCCAAGCCCCTTCCAAGGCCTGCCATAGCAGTGAGGGCTATTCTTTGACCTAGGGTGTTGTGGGTGACCTCCAAGGAGTTCTGAAAGTCCCCAGCCCAAGGCCTGCAGCTGCAGGACCATTGGCCAGGTCCCAAACTAAGAAGCTGGGCGACCTTTACAAGGAACTCCAAGGCATATTCTTTCTTACAGACTTGCCAGCAGAAGACATGATAATCACTGACCTTTTCCTAAGGACACTCTTCAAGCTGTCACCAGAAGGAGGCCTACAGCACAACGGAGAAGAGTCTACTTTCCCTCTGAGATTAAAATGCTTGCTGACATCCCACCATAGATGCTCTGAGACAGAAGCCATCTGCACCAGCAGTGATTTCCCAGCAGTGATCTGGGGCTAAATTCCCAGTGAGAACAGAGCATCCCAGAGGAGGGCCATCAGCAGAGCCATCTAGAGAGCTGGGTGATGTCGCTGTGTGAGCCACACGGCATTTGGTTCTTTGTAGGGGCTCCACACCCACTGCTGAACATGCTAAGATTGGGTTTCTATTTTTTGTCTCTCTGCCTTGGGCGACTTTGCTTTGATGCTTTCAGGATTTGGGCATGTGAGCCAGGGTGAGGACCTTAATCAAAACATGATATTAGGCATTCTTTAAACAAAACAAAACAATAGAAAACAAAACATGGAGTTGTAAGAGAAGGAAATACAAGGATAGGAATTTAGAGATTAAAACAACTCAGCAGAGAGAACACAAACACAAATAATAGTACTAGGAATGAAACTTGATGTGGATCGTGTCGAAATACCACAATGCAATAAGAGACTGGTCCTCTGATGAGCTGAGAGGGCCTGGTTGGGATGACCCAGATGCTGGAGCTTAAGGTTTGTGACGGTTCAATCCGAATTTGAGCTAAACTGCTTCTTCCAGTTGAGCATTTTGAGACAATTTTATTAATTTGCCTAAGCTGTCTCAGTCTCTTTTCTGTTGTTATAACGGGGTACTTTAGATTGCATGATATGAGAGAAGGGAGAGACAGAGAGAGAGGTTTATTTTGACTCAGGTTGCTGGAAGTTGGAAGTCCAGGATAAGGAGACCTGGGTCTGCAGAGATATGTGTTGATTCAGTCCATGGCAGAGAGGGCTAAACAGGTTCAGGAGAGAGAACGGGTGGGTGGGAGGGGAGGAGACTGAATCCCATAAAGCTAATTTGTTCCTACAAGTAAAAAAGTTGTTTCTGAAGGCTCCTCCTGAATTTCCCATGTACTTCCCATTAGCTCCCAACATCCACCATCACACTGAAGCCCAAATCACATGAAGGGCTGGAGATGCAGCCGAGGGGTAAAACACTTGCCCAGGATGCGTAAGGCCATGAGGTCAGTCCCCAGGATTGCAAAGCAAGCAAACCAACAAAGGACTTTGATGAAGAAAAACCACATTCAAGTCTCAGCCTTAGCTTTATTATGTTGACTTAACAACAACAACAACAAAGGACTAATGACAATTCCTATCTCAAAGTCTGGATGAAATTTCAATGATGAAAAAATATGAATATTATTTCTTAGCTGTTCCTGGCCTGTATTATCACTCAACAATGGACAGTGGTTAACTATCACCCAGCAAACAAAACACATTTCGAATCAGGCAAGCCCCAAAGCTTGGATCCTATGGATGGGCAGAATAGTTCCACTTTAGTCCATGTTTCAGGCTGGACTGATATGTGAGCAGAAAGGGCTAGAGGTGATTTTTCTTTTTCTTTTTTAAATGTATCCAGCTTTATTAAAGATACTTTCCATAAACAATCATGGTATTTCAGCGAGGACATGGACAGACAATCATTAACAGTATACAAGAATTTCCAAACTCCCTTCTTGTATAGACTACCAAAATCAGAAAGCCACTATAAAACCCAATGAAATCTTCATTCAATGCTTTGAGAAGGGGGAAGTAGCTTAGAGTGAGGGTTGACATTTCACATTAAGGATATTGTTTAACAACTTTTCACAAGCCGACCCTGACTTTCAGGAAAGGAAATGAAAATGGCATTATCATCAATCTGAAGATCCACAATTTTTTATAAAAGGAACCACCGCTCTTCTGAGGACACTCAATGATGTCACTGCAAAGTCCAGATCGCCCAATAGACCGGAAAACCAATTTGGGGGTCAGTTTCCAACAGGTTGCTGGCTTTAAGGGAGTTAAGTCAATGTTGATGGTACAGGGGGAGGAGGATACAAAAGTGAATTTAGTTTTCCCATACCAAAAGGCATTTTGTGCCATGGTGACCACGTATGTCAATACCGAGACGTCCCTTCTGGGAGCCAACAGAATCTTCCAAAATTATTAGGGAAAAATGTTTCCTATCATCAATCCAGCTTGGGAGATATTTTGTTAGTGACACGTATGTTCTTTTCCCCAACAATGAAGTGTTCTGTGTGCTAACACCATAGCTAAAAAAAAAAAGTAAAACAAAAGTCTGCATTTCTATGAAACTTGATAAAAAAAAATAGTATTTCAAACTGTACAGTCACCAGAAGTACACAGTTATCAAAAATGCACACACATCACTTGGCATCTCCAGCACCTTCAGCGTTCTGCGCCTGGTCTGTTTTGGCGTCTCCATTTTCCTCAGGATTATTTGCATCATTACCGGCGTCAGCCTTCCCTTTCTTCCCCTTGGGTATATTCTCTCCCTTCTTTGCAGGGGCCTTTTTAGGCTTGGGCTCTGGCTTTGGAGGAGCAGGTTTAGCAGATAACCTTGCAGATCTTCTCTGTGGCTCGTCCTTCACCTTGGCTTTATCTCCTTTAGCATCCCCTTTGGCCTTTCTTTTGGGCATAGCGACGGGGGTGGGGTGTGGGGGGGGGGAAGTAGTAGGTGCTGGACGCGGAGGGGGTTGGGTTTGGTCTCTCCGTGGAGGGGGGGAGGGTGTCGCTCTCACTGCTTCTTCTTCCCACTGCTCTAGAGGTGATTTTTCAGACTCAGAGGAAAGAACCCCCAGGTACTTGGTGGTTTCAGAAGACAGTGATGAGCAGGGAGGGAAAGAAGGAGGGGAAGGAGAGAAGGAATGAGGAAGGAAGGGGAAGAGTTAACGTGGAAAATATGTGCTTCCTGTAGCAGGGTTTCCTGCTGTTAAGGAACATAAAAATGACAGGAAGTGTGTCAAACCATATTGTCATCTATAAGAATGTCCAATCAAGAGCCGGACATGGTGACACACGCCTTTAGTCCCAGCCCCTGGGAGGCAGAGCAAGGCAGATCTCTATGAATTTGAGGCCAGCCTGGTCTGCAAAGGGAGTCCAGGACAGCCAAGGCTACACAGGGAAACCATGTTTCAAAACAAAATAATGTCCAATCAAGTTGCAAAGAAACAAAAACTTAAAATAAGTTAATAGCCAAAAAAAAAAAAAACCACCTCAAAACCAAACAACAACAACAAAAATCCAAACAAACAACATTTCGATGTTTCAAGGCTGTAGTCATAGCTACCCTGGAGTACAAGTAGCCCCTGGGCATGGCCCTTGGATTAGGGGAACCTGGAAAATCTACCTGACAACTTGGGCAGCTCTAACCCATGTCCCATTTTGACAGAGAAGAATGACATTCATGGATATTTCCAGAGCCTCTATTAAGTGAGTCTTCCTATAGAGGTCCAGCTAAACATTCGGGATGCCTAGTGTACTAGCTTCATTTTTGTTGCTGTGACAAATAACCGGATCAAAAGCAACTTTAAGGCAGAGAGTATGTATCTGGTTCACAATTCCAGGACACAGTCCACTATTGAGGGCAATCAAGGCAGGAACTTAAAGGCTGCCCTCCCCCCTTTCTGTCCACACAGCATTATCTCTTATCAAGAAACTTGCTTCATGGCCAAAGAAATATGATAGGAACTGGTGAAGATGCTGCTTGCTGGCTGCCAGACAGACTTATGCAGAGCTGGCTTATTATTATTATTATAAATATAAATACACAGGACTACATAATGAGGCAAGACCACCACCTAAGGAATGGTTCTGCCCAGAGTGGGCTGGGATCTCCTATAGATCTACTATAACAATTAACAATCAAGAAACTCCTCCCACACAGACATGCTCACCGGCCAATCTGATCTAGGCAATTCTTCCGTTGGATAGTTTCTTTACCAATTAATTCTAGACTGTGTCAAGTTAACAGTTAAAGCTAACCAGGACACCTAGTTAAATCTGAACATCAGATAAACAACAAATACTGGGTTTTCTTGGTTTTTTTTATTATTATTAGTTTGTTTTCTGACAAGGTCTCATTAGGTTGTCCTGGAACTACCTATATAGAACAAGCTATAGACAATGCACAGTCAGTGGGTGAATAAATGAAGGAAGGAAGAAATGACTTAGCTGTTTATAGCCATTGGAAGGAGCTCACTCAGTCAGAATGTGCCCTTTACTATTCTCTTGATACCCCCTGTTTTTCCTATTACAAAAGGAATAGGATTTCACCAGGCAAAACATAGGCAGACAGTAGAGTCTATTGCAGCCATTCTCAACCTGTGAGTTGCACACAACCCTTTTGGGGGTCAAAGGACTCTTTTACAGGGGTCATTTAAGACCATTGGAAGACAATTTACATTACAATGCATAACAGTAGCAAAATCATAGTTATGAAGTAGCAATGAAAATAATTTTATGGTTGGGGTCACCACACCATGAGTAACTGTATTAAAGGGTTGCAGCATTAGCAAGGTTGAAAAACCACTGGTCTAATGAGTTTCAAATGATTAGTTAAAACAAGGAAGATCTAACTAGGGTGAGAAATATTTCCTGATGTGGGTCTTTGTGGTTGGTATTTGGAGAAGACAGATAGCAATGTAATTGGGGCATCTAAAGACACAGAATTTGACCCAGGATGGGAGCTGGCTGGTAGATGTGTGTGTCTTTATATTATCAGGGTGTCATAAGGAGAAAAGCTGCTTCCCAGATCATGATTATAAGGTGGCATAGTGTTCATGCGTTCCTTTCCACATCCCCCATCACTCAGTTCTTCATCTGGTCCAGATAGCGTTTCCCTTTTTGGTACCAATTTCATTATTCAGGACTCGCTAAATGGAGTTGCAACACGTGACCCTTGCAGTTACCTCAATGAGTTTCCCTTTCTGAACCTGTGTAAGGCCTAGAAGCGGTGAAGGATTTTTCACATGCAAATGCCATAAAGCCTATTTTCTTGAAGTGAGGTAGGTGAAATGAATGAAGGGCAGGCAGGCATGCAAGTCTTTGCCAGAGAATAATTTTGCTGCTAGCAAAGTCTTAATAATGGGAAGCATCTGTTCCAAAAGTGTCAGGGAAAGAAGGATGTGGCTGGACAGATCACCTCTGATGTCCACCCTCCACAACCACCGCCATGAGTTTTGGTCACAAGGCAGGAAATCTGCTGTCATGTGCATCACCCCTGAGCCAGAATTCTGCAGGAGGCAGAAGCCGAGGCTGCAGGAGTATTTAATTTGGCCAAAAGATGGTCTTCCTTTTTATTTTTAATGAAAATTGTTTCTAGCCATTATGTATACTTTTTAAATATCAGAAGGGCAAGAAGTTGCACACTAGCAGACTTCTGAAAGTCCATACTTTCTCATTATGAGATGCTTTTCTGACAACAGCTGTTAACCTTGGTTATATGTCTTAGTTCCTAAAATGGGCCTAGGGAAGAGAACGTACACACTTCAGTGAGACATATGATGAGTAGGGGTGATGTAGGTTTTAATTCAAGATCAGAAATTAGTTCATAGAGAAATAAAAGTAAAGATGTTTTCTACCACAGACTGTATTTGTTTTAAGGCCACAGTGGAAAACTTAAATATTTGGTAGCTTATTGGTCCTTTCTTTTTGGATAACTACAAGGGCCTCAAAGAGAAATGACTAGAAAATGGGTCTAAAATGACTACAGGAAAGCTAAAAGCAGCACCATTTAGGGCTGAAGAAAATACAGACCTATTCAGTCATTGTTGGTCTGTCTACAGGCTCACCCAAGCCTTTCCCACACTCAGCTGAAAATGAGATTCAATTCACCAAAGATGAAATTGATGAAAAAATAATACAGGCATATTGATTTACTCAAGATTAATCACATTGGAAAGAAAGCTTCATAATCTGGAAATTGTAACCATGGAAAAGAAATACTGAATGAAAGCTAGGGTGCAATTTCGAAAGAAAATGTAGTAATCTTGTGAAGAGATGGCCAGAGTAGAACACTGAGGAAGAAATGGGGTGATTCTAAAGCCTTCTACGACTTGGGTCCCAAACGTGGAGGAGGTAAAACACACAGAACCTCCTGCTCTCACAAGCAGCATACTTTGTATGAGATAGGAAAGGGGGGAAGAGCTGGAGAAACGTGGAGCTCCTTGGACATATGATTGGCCCCGACTTGCAAGAGACAGCAAGACCAGGAAGGAGCCAGTTTATGATGGATGCAGGTATATCACAGCCTACGGGGTGAGATTCTTTCCAAGTGAACACTATGCTTCTGCCGACCTGCCTGGGGAATATTTAGATGCTTCAGAAATGCACAGAAGAACAGCTTGGAGCATGGAGGTGCCTTTTTTTTTTTTTGACTTTTGGGTAGAACCAGATCAAGAAGAAGACAAAGGAAAAAAAGACCAAACCAGCCTCCGACTATTCCCAGATGCATGCAGCAGTGAAATAATAAGGAAAATGAGCTTTTATTAAATCCCAGAAACCTTGAATATATGGCCTCATTTGCTCCTGACTGCAATGCTAATGAAACAGAATTATAATCTCCTTTTCTCCCAAAGAACAGTGAGACCCAGATAGAAAGTAGTGGTTGGTTTTATGTGTAGATAGACATGGTGGTACATACTCATGACCCATCACTTGAAAAGCTGAGAAAGGAGGATCTCAGGTCTAGGTCAGCCTGGGCCACATAACAAGATAGTTACCTCCCACCCCCACAAAAATTATACATCAATTCAACTAGGTCAGAGGGTGCCCAGATATTGATTAAGCATTATCCTTGGTATTTTGAGATGATAACCTTATCCATTCTCTTTGGTAAAGCCAGTTGTCTTCTAGAGTACATCTGGACCAGTACAATCTACTTCAAGGCCTCAGGAAATAAAGTAGGTGGCCTTCTTCTTAGCTAGAAAATATCTCCCTGCCAAATGCCTTTGAACATTAGCATTTTCGTGCCCTCGACCTTCAAAGGAACAGTAGGTCTTTCTGGTTAAAAGAAAAAATAAAAAAGGACCACAGTAAAACACAGGCAGACCAACACTTAGAATAAAATTTCTCCCATTGATGAGTCTGGTTCTTCGTCTTTCAGATTTAGAATGGAGCTAAACCATTGATTCTCCTGGGAATGAAGAGGGAAAGAGAGAGTGTCCTAAGAGAGGGGGTGAGGAAGAACGAGGGGAAGAGGGAAACAGCTGGGACAGCTGTGCTCTGGACCCACAGAGAACGTGAGAGCATTAAAAACCCCAGTCAGGCACAGCAGGAAGCCTTTTTGTTTCTGTTTTTATATTTTGAGACAGGGTCTTTCGTTGTAGCCTTAGCTGTCCTGGCCTCAAACTCACAGAATTCCACCTGTCTCTTACTCCTGAGTGCTGGGATTAAAGACCATTCTAAGAAGACCTCAAATTAGCAGGTAGATGACCCAAAAGGCCGGAGCTCCTCTCTAAACAAGCCCTGGGAAGTGAAGCAAGCTGGCTCACAGAATCTAGATTTTGACAACAGAGCATTTTGAGTAAGAACCACACAGTCCTCGGTGAGGTAGAAATCTGGTTTGAGCTGTTGTCTGCAGTGGGACCACAGATAGCGGTGGTCCTCAACCTTCCTAACACTGGGACCCTTTAATGCAATTCCTCATGTTGTGGTGACCCCCAACCATAAAATCATTTTTGTTGCTACTTCATAACTGTAATTTTGCTACTGTTATGAATCGTAATGTAAATATCTGTGTTTTCCGATGGTCTCGGGCCACGCCTCTCAAGGGGTTGCGACCCACAGTTTGAGAACAAGTGGTATAGGCACATGCTTATGTTCCAAACAAACACTGGATTGTAAAGGTACAGATTGAGCTCAGTGAAATAGTGGTTGACTTCAATACCGCGTTCTCACCAATAGCAGATCATTCAGACAAACAAAACAGAAATACCTAAGTTGAATATCAACATAGATCAAACTGACTTAACAAACATCTGAAGAATGTTCCATCCAAATACTGCAGAATCCACATTACTCTTAGTATAGGGACAACCCATAGAACTTTCTCTAAAATAGACCATCTTTTAGGATGCAAAGCATTTGGGGAGGGGTGGCTTTTGGAGACAGGGTTTCTCTGTGCAGCTCTGTCTGTCTTAGAACTCACTTTGTAGACTAGGCTGGCCTGGAATTCAGAGATCCACTTGCTTCTGCCTCCTGAAGGCTGAGATTAAAGGCGTGTGCCACCACTGCCCAGCTGCAAAGCAAGTCTTAAGTACAAGAACATTGAAATGATTTCTTACTTTTTATTTTATCACGATGGAATGAAACTAGAAAATCAACAGCAGAAGAAGTACAGAACATGCACAGATTCATGGAAATTAAACAATACGCTATCAAAACATAAATGAGTTATTGAAATCATGAAAAAATCAATTTGTAGATTCATGTGAAAATGAAAACACAACATAATAGAACCCATGGAAACAACGGAAGTAGTTCTAAGAAGGAAGTATAACTATAAATGTCAACGTTAAAATACCGAGAAAGCAAACACGGTGTTTCATTCCTGTAATTTCAGTACCTGGGAGACAGAAGCAGGAGGCTCACAAGTTCAAGGTTATCCATGGCTGATTCGTGTGCTTGAGTACTTGAGGCTAGTGTGGGCCATGAAAGACTCTGTTTTTAAAGCAATCAAAGGAATCCCAAAAGACTTAACATAATGATGCACCTCAAGATCTTAGGAGGGAAAGAACCAGCCAAGCACAGAACCAATTCACAGAGGTAATAGGCAATATGTTAATGAAATAGAAATAGCAGCAAATAGTGCAAACAACCAATGGCATGCTATCCAATCCAAAGTGGTTAGTCTACTCAATGGAGTAAGTATTCATAAAACATATATATATGCTGAACTATGTGTGTGTGTGTGTAACAAAAGTAACAACTAAAGGATACAAGGTTATGAATTTGAGAGGGGATGGAGGAGAAATTAGATGGGGTGGAAGTGATGATGTAAATGCAGTGACACATGTGAAATTATTTTTAAAAAAACTTAATAAAAACACACTGGTGAAACAAGGAATTGGTTCTTAGAAAAAAATAAAAACTATTGACAAAGTCTTAGCCAAGCTAACAAAAAGACAAAAATTAATGGAATTACAGATGGAAAGGGAGATGTTATTTCCGGTACCAGTAAAATTCAGAAAATTATTAGGATACTTGGAAAGCCTGCATCACAATAAATTGGAAACTCTACAAGAAATGGAAAAAAGTTTTAGACACATGACACCCAAAAATTAACCCAAAAGACATGAAGAGCTTAGATAGATCTGTAATAGATTGAAGCAGTAGTAAAATGTCTTCTAGCTGAAAAAGGCCCAGTGCAGATGGGTTCGTGTCTGAATTCTACCAGATCTTTAAAGCACTAGCCACAATGCTCCTAAAATAGAAAAGGGATAAACACTGACAGACTCATTCTATGAAGACAGAGCTACACTGATCCCCAAAATAGATAAGGACACAACAAAAGGAGGAAATTGCAGGCAAGCTTCTTAATGAAGTGGATGCAAAAAGCTCTATGAAATTCTTGTAAACTGAATTCAACTTCACATCAAAATGATCATTCCCAAATATCCAAATAAGACTTTCTCAGAGATGTAGATATCTCTTGACATAAATGTAGTACGATAAATGTGGTATATCCCACTAATTATCTCAAGAACAGAAAGCGCAAGATCACCCTAATAATGTAGAAAAAGCCTTCATTCAACTACCTTTCACTATAAAAGCCCTGAAAAGACTAGCAATAAAAAGAGCACATATGAACATAATAAAAGCTAATCCTATAGCCAACATGCTAAGTGAAAAGACTCTCAGCGCATTTTGACTAAAGCCAGGAATGTGACAAGGTATCCACTTTCTCTACTCTTATTCATTCAATTCATTCCTTGAAATCTTTGCTAGAGCAAAAAGATAAGAGACATAAAAGAGACAAATAAGTCAAGTCATCTTCATCTATAAATGATATGATAATCATCTTAGTACACACACACACACATACCCTACCCCCCACAAATGAGACTCAAAGGACTTCACCAGAGAACTTCTAGAACTTAGAAACATTTTCAGAAAAAAAAAAAATATATATATATATATAATCAGAATACAAACTATCAACAATTTTTTTTGTATGCCAATAAAGAACACACTGACAAAGAAATCAGGAAAACAATTTCATGGCCTATTTAAATAAATAAATAATTTTTAAAACTATCGAAAAAAGTGAAAGATCAACAGAACAGAGTAAAGAACCCAGAAGTAAACCCGTACAACCACAGCCGCCTGACACTTCTTCAACAAACAGTGCTGAGGAAACTGAATGTCCACGTGTAGACAAGTGAAGCTAGATCACTGGGCCTCACTGTGCATAAGAATCTGTTCAAAATGCATCAGAGACATCAGTGTAAGACCTGAAACTGTCAGAGCGAACACTTCAGTGGACTCAAAGACTCAAGAGATAGTACCAGTTAAAAAACAAGATTACATGAAATTTAAAAGCGCCCAGAAACAATTGAGTGAAAAGGCAGCCTACGGTGTGAGAGAGAATGCTTGCTAGCAGTGGATCTGATGGAGGATTAATATCCAGAGCATATTAAGAACTAAAATAAATAAATAAATGAAAATTAAAAAATAATAAAAAAAACCCTCAGCATAAAAAAATGCCAAACAATCTAATCTATAAAGAGGCTGACAAAAGTAACGAATAAACAATGACCTGGCGACGCACGCCTTTGATCCCTGCGCTCAGGAGGCAGAGGCAGTGGGACCTCTAGGAGTTCGAGGCCAGCCTGGTCTACAGAGTAGAGTTCCAGGACAGCCAGGGCTACACAGAGAAACCCTGTCTCAAAACCAAACAAAACAGTGAACATGCCAAAGTACTCAATATCCTTAGCCTCAGGGAAATGCTAGTTCAAACTGCAATGAGATTTTATCTCCCCTCAGTCAGAGTGTACGTTATTGAGAAAAGAAACAAGTAGGGCTGGAGGGCTGAGTCAGCAGGTCAGAGTATACACTGCTCTTGCAGAGGACCTGGGCACTAATGTCAGGCAACTGGCCAACAGCCTCCTCTAACTCCGCCCTCCTCCACGAGGACCCACTGCCTCTGGTCTCTTCAGGCACAAGCATTCACGTGCACATGCAGACACCCCCAGACACCATCCCTATGCATAATTGGAAGTAAAATAATTCCTAAAAAGTGTGTTATTTGAAAGAAATTGATAAACACTTCTGAGGATATGGGCACAAGGGAAGCCTCATATACCTTTGGTGCAAACGCAAATTGTTCCACACGCTGTGGAAATCAGTATGGAGGCTCCCAGAGAACTAAAAATAGAGCTTCCACTTTGCTTAGCTACACGGGCTTGTGGATATTTATCTGGAGGACTCTACGTCAACATGCAAGAGGCACACTTGCACATCCGTGTTTATTGTAGCGCTATTTATGATAATCAGGTTATGGAATCAGTTTAGATGTCCATCCACAGATGACTGGATAATACCTAATGGAGTTTTAAAAATATTTCTTTTCCTCTTTTATGTTTCATTTTATTTTTTGAGAATTTCATTTGATATATTTTGATCACATTTTGTTCCATCTCCTAACTCTTCCCAGCTCCCTCCTCTACCACTGGAATTTTATTTAGCCACAAAGAAGAACATAATTGTCATTTGTTGTAAAATTAATGGAATTGGAGCTCATCATTCTAAGCCTAAGTCAGATACAAAAAGAAAAATATTGTATATTTTCTCTTCATTCATCTTCATTCACATAATTCTTTATAGATATATAAAACACTTTTATACGTATGACATGAAAGCAGAAAGGAGCCTGCGGGAAAGAAAGGAGAGTACCAGAGAGGGAAAAGGGGAAGGGGGAAGCTTTGAATATGGTCACAGTACATGATATGTTTAAAAGAATTTGTCTTTATGAAACCCAACTCTGTACAGTGACTACACACAATAAAAGAAAGAGCAGTAAAATATATTTCATATAGATCTAATGGTGTCTAAAATGATACCAATTGTGAGGTTTAACATTATTTTATATATCACAAAAAAGAAACAAATACTGAGAATTTTAGTTCAGGATACCACCTGTCACAAGACAAATAATCTCAGAAATGTTAAGATGAGGGAAATAATAGATTACTAATCAAATAAATCTGGGTAGTGAGAAGGCTATAGCTCAGTAGTAGAATAGGTGCTTAGCAAGCATACAGGAAATCTTAGGCTCAGTCCTCAGCACTAAAAACAAATCAAGCAATTACTATATTTTGATGAGGGGACTCACTAGTGTTCTCCTTCAGTGTTCATAGTTAGAACAAGTATTTATGCATACAAATATACAATTAACTTTCCATTACTGCAACAAAAGGAAATCAATTTAAATGAATGAAAGCTTTGTTTAGGTTCACAGTTTCAGAGGTTTTAATCCATGGACACCTGAATGCATTGTTCCTTGGCAGGTAGAAAGCCAAGATGTAAGAAAACTGCTGTATTCATGGTGGCCAGGAAGCCCACAGAGAGACAAAGCTGCTGGAGACTAACCTTACCCTTCAAGAGCATGGCCAGTGATGTTTTTCCCCTCAAGACCCTACTTCTCAACAGTCTGTCCATTCAGCTTCGAATCCATCAGTGGTTCAAGCCATTGATGAGGTTGGAACCCTCAAGACCCAATTGCCTCTCAAAAGCCCATCTCTGAACTCTGCTGTCTTGGGGACACAGTGTCTAAGAGCCTTCAGGGGACGTTTCACAGGCAAACAACAGCAGTCTCTAGCTTCTACATGCCAACCTGGGATTTATCCTGACGTAATCTTCCATATTAGAAATCTACAGACCATATTTTTGCAATGAAATATTTTTGTTTATGTTCTCATAATTTGTGAAGTAAAACAAAGATGTTTCAGACACAAATCTGTTCAATGTTTGTATCTATTAGTTCTCATAAGGTTTTGTTTGTTTGTTTGTTTGTTTTGGTTTTTCACCAAAAGTTCTCTCTGTATAGCCCTGGCTGTCCTGGAACTCTCTCTGTAGACCAGACTGGCCTTGAACTCAGAGCTATGCCCACCTCTGCCTCCTGAGCTCTGGGACTAAAGCATGGTGCCCACAAAGCTTGGCGCTCTCATTTTTAAAGGGATGTTAGAGACAGCTCTAATGTTTTTAACTAACCATCTCCTTTTTTCTTTTATAGCCGTTTCAGAGTTTTAAAGTTATTTATCCATTTAAATGCAAAAACAATTTTTGCAGTTTCAGAGAATGTCTTTCTATAAGTCCTTTCTTATTCACCAGCATCATTTTAACCTTCCAACAGGTCTGATATGTCCACATAACATTGCAGGAGCTTCAAAGGTGCAGATCTGTATAAATTAACACGGCAATCTGAAGAAAGCAAATATATATCTCAAGCCTTTTGGACACCCATGATTATGAGGTCATGACCTGCTTCATACTCCTCACATCTCTTCTCTGAAATCTGAGAAAGACTTTCCCACAGAATATTCTGCCACCTGGTTTACATACATCCTAACAAGAAAAAAATGTTGGAAGTTGACCCAAGATAGACTGAGGGAAAGGAAAATGATCACTACCGTCTGAGCAGAAGGCATGGTGACGCCAAGGTTTCCAACACGGCAGTCATTTAGCAGATGACAAACTGTATTTCCTCTAGGGACATCCTTGAGTTAGGGGTCTGGAGCACCTCAGTCATTTGCTACGGCTGGCTCAGCTTCTGAACTGGCTGAGGGGACTTGGTGTTTTCTATCACCCTCAGCTGGTCTAGGCTAACCATCCCCGGCATTTTGCTCCGTATGTGCTAGTTCCCGGATGATCCCTCGCAGGGTGGACTCTGGCGTTCTTTGGGGACTCATCGCGCAAGTCACACACTGAGCAAAATCTTTACCCTTGTGACACTTCTAGGAATCAACAGAAAACAAACAAGTAGAGCGACCACATAACTGATGGGTTATAAGTACCCAAGGGTAAAGAAGGCCCGAGAGGTGGCTTGCTATCTGAGGGGGTGTGGTCAGAGAGGTTGTCATAAGTAAGAGCTTTTGAACAGAGACCCATAGAAAATGAGGATGTGCCAGAGAACATTCCAGAGAACGCAACCAGTGCATCACCAGCCACAAGGTGAAAGAAGAAATAATAGAGGTGGCATACAATTCAGACACAGTATATACTTAAGCTTTTAAATAAGCACGTATAGAGATTAAGACACCTCTTTGCAAGGGGAAGTGAATATATGTGAAATTCTAAGTTGACCCCGTTTAATAAGTTCAGAGGGCTCATTGTTGGTTTTGTTTTGGTTTGGTTTTCGACACAGAATTTCTGTGTGTAGTCTTAGCTGTCCTGGAACTAGCTCTGTAGACCAGGCTGCCCTCAAATTCAGAGATCCACCTGCCTCTGCCTCCAGAGCGCTGGGGTTGAAGGTGTTAGCCACCACCCCCCAGCTCTAAGTCAAGAGTTTTAAAACCCACCAGGTCCAGAGCAATCTTGATGTGGTGAACAAATACACACTATTGAAGAGCAAGCACCAGTTAAGCGGCTCTCTCCTGTGCTGGTAATGGACAAATTGCTGGAAATTTCACCTGCGCCATCACCTCTTTGATTTGGTCAAGGTAATTGTTGTATTTTATTAACAAGCGTTGATAACAGAAGCCGGTAAAAAAAAAAAAAAAGAGAGCCTTGGGCTAAGTCTTGTCTGCCATCTGTTTTTGTATTGCCCACTAGCTAAGAATGGCTTTTAAATTTTTAAAAGATTGGGCAGCAGAGTTGGGGGGTGGGGCAGAAGAATGTTATCTCATGATGTAGACATTTTGTGAAATTCAAATTTCACTGTGTTTTAAAGTTGATGTTGGAACAGGGCCACTCGTGTTTGTTTACTGTGCTCCGTGGCTGTTCTGGTGCTGAGCTGTTGTGACAGAAATTGTGTGGCTCACAAAGCCTAAAATATTTGCCGCCTGCTGCCTCCTGGCTCAGGGAACCCCTCTCTCTTTCACACAATGCAGACACAGAGGACAGTGTGCTGCCGTGCTTGCCTCTTAGAAGCAGCTTTTACGTATGATTAAAAAAAAAGAAAGAAATCCATTTTAATGTGCAATTCAGTGAGTTTTGACAAATGTGACAGTCACGTAATCACCATCAAAATAAACACACAGATTGTTTTCATTACGACAAAATTTGCCTTGTGATTCGGCAGCTAATCTGTTCCCTGGGCTTTAGCCACCGTGGACCTGCTTTATATTAGAGAATGAATTATACATACAGAATATAATGGCACTATGTGAGTACAGCCATAGACTTGAATAGCGTGCAGCTTCTTTGACTTATCATGATGCAGTAATAGGAGACACATCCTTTGTTGCTGAGAGTTATTCTGCCATGTGGGCGTACCACAATTTGTTTCCCTGTGTGTGTGTTGATGACCATTTTGGTTATTCCCAGTGTGAGCCTCTTATTATTAAAACTGAAATGAGAATTTTTAAATCTTCATGGAGACACAGGCTTGTATTTATTTTTCTTTTTCTCTTTCTTTCTCTCTCTCTCTCTTTCTTTTTTTCTTATTTTCAAGACAGAGTTTCTCTGTGTAGCACTGGCTGTTTTGGAACTCTTTCTGTAGACCAGGCTGGCCTCAAACTCTCCGAGATATGCTTGTCTCTGCCTCCCAAGTGCTGTGATTAAAGGTGTGTGCCACCATATCAGGCTCACATGTTTATATTCCTGTTGGGAAGATTGTCTAAGAATGAAGACACTCAGTCACATTGTAGGAGTGTGTTTCCAAACTGTTTTTGAAGATGCTGTGTCATGAGTTCCTAGTGACAATCAATGTATGGGTCATGCAGTTTCTGCTAACTGTTATCAAAGTTTACAACACCACTCTTCTTAATTTTAGTTATTCCAGTGGGTATATAACGGTATATATTTTGACTTTGAGGTGTATTATAATGTGATTTATAATTTCTTTGAGACATGGTCTCAGTATGTAGCCCTGGATGGCTCAGAACTCACTATACAGACTACATTAGTCTCAAATTCACAGAGATCCTCCTGTCTCTGCCTCTTGAGTGCTGGCACCAAAGGTGTGCACCATCACACCAAGTACATCCCTACTACATAGAAGCATAACCGAAGACTGCAGCATGTTTTTTTTAATCTATAGCCTTACTAAAACTTATTAGTTTTAATAGGATCATTTTTCTTCCTTTTTTGTGGTTCTACTGGAATTTTCTACATAGAAGACCATCTTGCCTACAAACATAAGCAACTGGTTGATTTTTGGTTTTGTCTCTATGCCTTTTCCTTTTTGCATTTTGGCCCCGATTAGGACCCATATAGCACATTGCTGAATAGGATTAGTGGGAGTAACAATCCACACTTGGATGGGAATGCTATACTGTAAAGAACAAAACATTGGGGGAATAAATAATGTTTATTTATTTATAATGATTGGGCTGTGTCTTCTCTTGGCTCTACTTTTGCATATATTGACATTACTCTCAGGGAAATTGTTATCATTTTGGTTCCCTGGAAGCTCCATGCATACATCTGACAATTTCCCATCTAGTTCAAACACAGGCACTTTCTTTCCCTTCAACTTCTGAGGAAGTTCCTTAATATCAGGAGGCCTTTCTGTTTGCAGTTAGGCGCCAGCATTGGAAAGGCCATCCTTCAGAGTGGGATCTGATGATAAGAAGCAACAGTCAGGTGAATGAGTTTTGAATTCCAGCAAGAACTTAGAACACCAGACAAGTAAATGGAGGGAGACTAAGTTATGGGCACACCTTGAAGGGGAAGTCAGGGACTTCTGGTAGTCAGGGTGCATAGTGAATTAAACCAGCCACTGGCTCATTAGCAACAGGATTCCATGCCCAGCTTCACCTCTACAGGATGGGATGGGCAGAAGGAGAGAGACTGAGGTGGCCCATGGACACCAACTATTCGGGGAAGGGGAGGTTGCTCTGTAAGTTCTCAGACCCACACCAAAGTCTCCTCAATATCTCTTTCCCATGAGGGAGCATTTTCAACAATGAATTATTAATAGCAGTTACTTTTCAGATAGCTCCAAAAGCTGGTGGCATTGTGCCGTGTTGTGGTTGCTTTTCAAGCTTGTCTTCTCTAGAGACAAAAGAGGCATTGCCACATTTCCCAGCAGGCTCCACGTGAGCACAGTGCTTAAGTGATTACTCAGTGGTTGGCACTACTTTTCTCTCATTCAGTGTTTTCCCACAAAAGACATTCTTTGGGGGCAATGCTCTGATCAAAACCCCATCAGGTAATATCGCCTCCATTCAACATTTCTCCATGTAAAAAGTTAATAAACCTTCAGAAAACAGTATAAAGGAGTGTTTCTGCACACAGGCACACAAAAATGTAATAAAATGCCTGGATGAAAGAGGAGGAAGTGATTTTTTTTAATCGGTAAGAGTTAGACAACTCTACAACTTTAGGACCCATCTGATGAAAAACATTGCCAAAATGTGAGATCAACACGAATTCATAATGAATATTTCTGACCTAAAAGCCACCAAAGGACAAACAAATTTATGTAATGAAGGTTTTGATCTTGATGCTAGCAAAATAAGCCTTCCAAACTATTCATTTTCTTTTTGGTTTCCAAGGAGATTGGGCTTTTGAATAAGGAAGTGGTGTGGTATCAATTTACAAGGTACACGCGAGGACACAGCAAGGTGGGTCCTGCCCAGGGTTATTATTGTACAAAAGAAACCTCAAAAGCAATTTTCCACTTACCTTTCTCTGCAATAGAAAAACAGAGGCCGTGGGGATGTTGGAAGAGTTAAAGCGGGGTAAGTGGATTAGTGTAATTCCCTGATGATTTGTGAAGTTTTATAGAGAAGTTTTTGCAAGGCATCCATCAGAAACCCTGGGAAATACTTACAGCTCACAGTCTGAGGTCAACATTAGGTTCTGGTGGGGGCTGGATGTTCACTTTTGTATTTCTTCAATTCTCAAGAAATCTGCTCTTGATTTCCAGCCCCTCCCTCTCTCTTCTACAGCCGGGGGAAGAGATGCATCATCAACAGAAGGGACTGGGTGAGAGGACCTAAGATTGAAGGGGGTTCTCGGTGTTTTCAGCTCTTGAGGAAAAAGGAAGCCACGGCCTCAAGGTGGCCAAGTCAGCTACCACGAATGCACCATCCACCTTTCCTGCCTTTTCTTCACTGCTGTGTTTTTCTTTGCTTTTGGTGGGTTGGTGGCACGTGCATGCCATGGTATGCATGTAGAGGTCAGAGGACAACCCCATGGAGCCAATTCTCACTTGCTACCTTTATGTGGGTTCCAGGGATCAAACTAAGCTCATCAGGCTTATGCAGTCAATGCCCTATGAGATAAAGCATTTTGCTGGTCCAAGACTTAAATTTTTTTCTAGTTGTATGTATCCTCTCTCTCTGTTTGTGTGTGTTGGAGGGTATCGTTATGCACACATGAGTGCAGCTGCTGATGGAGACCAGACAAGGGAGTTGGGTTCCCCTGGAGCTAAAGTTACAGAAGGCAACCATGGAGGGAACTAGGATCTGAACTCTGCCCGCTCCAGGAGGAGTACGTGCCTAGAGCCGCCCTGGCCGCGCTCCAGCCCGCCTGTGTTTTCTTAATGTATATTTGTTATCTTCAGCCTCTCTCACTTCTACCAGGGGTCTTTCGGTTTTCTTTTTCTCAAAAAAGAAAATAAAATACACTGTCAAAAATACAGCTCTCTTTCCTTGGTTTAAATGGAACAGGGAATAGGAATGTATGTTCACCATCCTTGGTAGCGAAGAGCATTGGCTAAATTCACAAGGCAGGACCAGGATGTTTGTTATTTCCTCTTCACTGTGACTTGGGTGAACAGGCCTAGAAGAAAGAGCGTGGGATCCTGCTTGCTTAGTTGTTCTTTTTGTGACTACAAAAGGGAAGGTCTTGCACTTGGTAGTAATCACCTATCCCTCAGCATGGCCAAAGAGGGAGCACTTTTTCCTCTCTCTCTGTAAGGGAGACATCTCAGGAGATGCATACCTCTGCCTCAAGCATCATATTCTTGAGTCCTGTATTTTCCTATATTCTTAGGAACCAAGGACACTGGCTGGTGGCTCATAGTGGGACCACGAGGTGTTTGAAAGAGAAGCAGGAAGAGTCCTGAATCTGGACAAATTGTATACTACATTCGGTGGCTCCTAAAACCCACCTCCCAACCTACATATGTTAACGTCTCTTAAGTCGTGGTCAAGGTCATGCTGTGATTTAATTGGCAGCCATTCTCCTTTTTTCTGCCGTGCATAAAATAGCTCATCTTTTAATCGATGGTCTAATATTCACTGAAATGTAGACAGTCTGAAGGCATGTGGGGGTCAAAAGGAGAGTAACACAATAACAGCAGATCAAACTAACAGCAGGGGAAGCACTGGGGATCGAACCCTCTCCGCTGAGGGAGGGAGGTGAGGTTGAGACTGTGGGTTGTCCTTTTGTTTTCAGAGCTGGAGAACCTCAGCCTGAGGAAAATTGTTCAGCTCCCAGGGCCTTTGTTTCCTGGCTTAAGAACTGACAGTTCGGTAGCTTGCCTACTCCTCTGGAATACTCGAAAAGTGAAGGGGTTGACAAGCCACGGAGAAGGCCGGCCATTCCACCTGCTCACCTCCCAGTCAGAACAATTACTGGGGGACTTTCAAATGCCTGTGGGGGCCCCAGGTACCCCTCATCAGAAGCTAAATATCCGAGTAGCAAAGCTGCTTAGTGGTCATGAATTACATTGACAACACTTTTTCTTTTCTTCTTCTTTTTTTTTTTTTGCCCAAGTTTAATTGCTCAGAAACAGCAAAGGGCATGGTGGCAGCTACAAGCCAAATGACTTTGCAGGGCCCCCTGCTGTGCCCTCCAATTCTGGTTCAAGATTTATCTCCACTCAGAATTAACAAGAAGAAGGAGGAGAAGGGGGGAGGAAATGCTAAATAGCTCCATCATATTACAACAAATTAAGTTCACTTTCCACCGTCGAAGAATACCCAGGTGCGCAGTAACCGGGGCCTTTATGGCAGTGGCTTTTCTCCAGCTGCTTTTGGGTTTGTTTATGGTATTCCCAAATCCCACATCTTTGCAGCCGTTTTGGGAAGGGGAAAAAAAAAAGGTCTAAATTTGGCTGAGACATGTTGACAAGGCATATTACTCCTGTTTGTTAATATTTAAAAAGTAGTTCAGTTGTAAATCATGTTAGGTATGGCGGTGTGTGCCTGTAGTTTCAGCTTCTAGGAAGTAGAGGGAGGAGGATCAGAAGGTCAAAGGCCAGCCTTGGCCACAGAGTGAGCTTCAGACCAGCCTGGACTCACACGAGAGACACTTTCTTATTAAAGAAAAAAAGAAAGAATTAAAATCAAGTTGCTTCGGTACTTAATGAATAAACCACGAGTCTCTATGGATCATACCATACTCGTAATCCCACTACTAATTCGGCAAGTGTCTATTTTATTTTGTGTTTGGATGTTTTGCCTGCATGCATGTCTGTGTACCATGTGTGTGCTGGCAGGTGTTTTTTGAACACGGCTTCTGGATACTTGTTAAGCCCTGTCAGCTCTGGGGCTACAACAGTAAATAATCTGATGAAGGCAGCATTTTAATAAAACTAAGTAAAATAAAGCCAACTCTCTGGCTCTATGCAGCATTCATTACAGTGGATGACTGTGGCTTCCACCCTCCAGCACTTTTTCCCATTGGACCTACATCAGCACTCCTCTGGGATGCTGCTGTTCTCAGGCTCCATGCTGGCCCCAGGATGGCTGAGTCAGAGCAGGGGCCAGGGCTGAAGAGGGTGCCCAGTTGTTAAAGGCTAAGGCTCAAAACCAAAACGAGCTCACGCCCTAAAATAATCAGGGCGCTGAGGCCCCCTGTCACAGATTTGCTCATCGTCACAACCAGAGAGAAGCCCACCGCGCTGACAGTGCTCCAGGGCTCGAAGTTGCTGAGATGTGAAACTCTTGCTGCTCTGCCACCAAGAGCACCTTTTCCTGGAGATACCTGGAAGGCCCAGGGTGTACCTCTAACTTCCCTTCCTTCAGTATGCTGGAAATTTCCCTGCTTCATGGTACTCAGGCTCCCTCTCCTTCATGTGCACACGATGTGACATAGAGGACACTGTGAGGGTAGAGCTAGCACTGAAACTTATCTGCAGGGAACCAACTGGGCTTTTGGGCAGGATAAAACATCCTCAGCTTTCATTTCAGTATCTGTCTCCAAGGGACACGAGGCCTTCCTCATGACATCACACACAGCAGGGGCGACACGAACAAGAAGTCGTCTTTCTGTCTTGTCCTTTCTCTGCCACTAAATTGCCACGTTGGTGCCATAACAAATTGATCTGGCCACTGATGGTCCGTGGGGAGAAATACCTGGGGAGCTTCAAGTAAGGTTACCCTGATTACAAAAGAATCTCTAGTTGTCTCGGGCCCCTTCCAAACAGCTGAGGCAGGCAGTTCATAGCAGACTCTCCCCCAACTTGCAAATCTGGGGCTTGAAGGGCTCATGGTCAGCACAAAGTAAAGGGGGTTTTATCCCAAGACTGTTCCTCACTCACCTGGAACAGGCTTATTGCAAACTGGTGGATCCTGACGATGCATGCTGAACTGGGCTTGACAGCAGATAATTTACAGGTCCTGAGGGCTGGGGGCTGGGTCTACCACACCAGTGTCTCAGTTACTTTCCTGTCGCTGTGATAAAACACTATGGCCAATGCAACTTAGAGAAGAAAGGCTTTGCTTGACTCCTGGCTCCAGAGGGATAATAGTCCGTGATGCTGGAGCAGAGTTAGCAGGCGGCAGGAGCAACCGGTAAGAACTCACACCTCCAACCAAAGCAGGCAGCCAGGTAGGAACTCACACCTCCAACCAAAGCAGGCAGCCAGGTAGGAACTCACACCTCCAACCAAAGCAGGCAGCCAGGTAGGAACTCACACCTCCAACCAAAGCAGGCAGCCCGAGACAGACATACTCACTCTAGCAAGGCCACACCTACTAAGCCTATTTAAACAGTCTCCAACTGGGGCTTCAGTATTCATTTGCCCAAGAATATGGGGGCAGCATCTCATTCAATCCACCACAACCACCAGCCACAAACCCACTCTCTGGGTAGGTGAAGCTAGTCTTACTGCAGGCAACTCCTTCCCTGGCCTGCTGAGAATTTACTTCTGTCCTCTTGGAAATATGCCCGTGGTTTGGGCTGCAGCAGCTGACCTGCTTTCTGCCTGGTGTTATTCTTCCTGCAAAAAGCAACACTCCTTTCTGCCAGAGAAGCTCCAATTTGTTCTCAGCTTCTCTTGCTGCTTAGTATGATGATCAATGTAGGTTCTGTCTCAAGTCAGGGCCTCATACAGACATCAAAATACTGTGGTGGTGGAGAGTATGGCAGTTTCAATCTGTGCCCCCACAGGGGTATTAGTGGCAGAGGTCTCCAATCCAAGTGACATCATCAGGGACCCAGCAGATATGGCTGAAGGTCTCCTTGCTAGCTAGTTCTGGCAAGTACTTTTGGCCAGGGTTCCAGCTGAATCATTGGTACATTCAGCTCATGGAGATACAGTGAATTAGGAACTGTCCTGTCAGTACATTTCTTTCTAAGTCAGCTAGGGTACATTTGTATTGCTTGCAGATAAGAATTCTAACTTCTACATACTTGTCCACAAAAAAATTTCCAAATCGGCATCTCACATCTTCTGAATGTCATTTCTGTTTCTAAATGTGCACCTGCATGCCCATCTCTACATAGACCCCCAATGATGAATGAGTTGAATGTCAGTTCTTCTTAGATTTCATGTAACCGAGAATGGCCCCTCCTGTGTCCTGGTCCTGACTCCCCAGTAGCAGTCAGTGCCCTGGGCGTCTATTCTGCAACGCCTTTTCCTTTCACATCTGGTATTTGGTTTTGTTTCAAGATAGGGTGTTATACAGCTCAGGCTAGTTTCAAATTCATTATTGCACTCTGTAGCTAAGAATGACCTTGAACTTTTGATTCTCTTGCCCCCACCTAGCAAGCGCTGGGGCTACAGGCATTGACCACGCTCAGATTTATGCAGTGCTGGGCCTTGAGCACAGGGCATTGTGCAGTCTAGGCACATACTCTGTCAACTGAACCGCATGCCAAGCCTTCTGCATCCATTCTGTCCTCCCTGAGTTCAGTTAGGCAGCAAACGCTATATACACTTAGGAAGCTCTAGGTACTATGGACATGGGGATGATCCCCACAGGCACTGCCCAGGCTTCAAGGGGGCTAATTCCTGCCTTTTAACAGTTCCCCCAAACCGTCACAGATTCAAATGTTCATGAACTAAGTGTGTAAACTCCTTGCCTTGGGCTGTTTTCTTCACCAGTCCTTCCAGGCTGTCTTCCTTTGATGTATTTTGAATCCTATCACGTCTCTTGTTCAGACACCCACAGTGGTTCATTACAGTGTTGCAAATCCAATTAGAAACCTGGATAATGCAGCTTCCTTATCCCTGGCAAATGGCTCAGGCTAGGCTATGTTATCTCTTAGGCTTGTGTTCTCACTTGCCCGAACAATATGCACCCTCAACTCCTACCTCAGGTCACCCCAAAATGGTGGTCCCTTCATCTGAAATGTGTCTGTCACCCCTTTAGTGAGCTGGCTAGCAGTGTGAGGTCAGCTGTGTAAGGTCTGCTGTGGGACTTTGCAGAATGCCAAGTCCCACAATGCCCCAAGCATGTGGGTGTTCCTTTCTCTGCATTGGGCTTGCTGTGTTTGTGTATTAGTTTACATTATTATTTTTTTTTGTAGAAGACTTTTCTCATCTAATTCTCAAAACTACAAACTTTTTTTAAAGGCATGGACTGTGTGTCTGTTCTTTCTAATTCTCTTTTCTCGTGGTTATAATAAGGATAATAGTATAAATATTTTGATTTTGTTATTTTGTTTACAAAGAGCTGTCACAAAGGTTTCTAAACAGCTCGTGGCGACATTTTTGGAGCGGGATTAGAAAAGCGAGGGAGCGAGGAGTTTGAGTTCTGGATTAGGAAAAGCCAATTAAGAGCTCGGCTTTGAAATGTGTGTGTCCCAGGCAATAGTCTGTAAATGGGAAATAGCGGTGGTTTTCAGTTAATATGAATTAAATTGTGAAACCAGATATGAAGCATGCTCAGCAGGGCCCCATATGTGTGTGAAACAAACCCACTTACTGCTGTGACTGTTAGGGGTTGGAAATATAGTTCAGTGAGTAGGAGAGAACCTGCTTAGCATGCAGAAAGCCCTGCGTTTGGGTCCCAACACCAAAGAAAATAATAGACAGACAGACAGATAGATGTGATTGTTATCGTAGTTCTATATCTCTTCGGTAATGCTCATCTTGATTTTTACAGTTGAAAACAAGGCTTGGAGGGATAATTTGTTTAAGCACTCAAGACTCCCAGGCAGTAAAACAGGATAAGCAAGCAGACCCTGAGATGCCAAAAGCATATGGCATAGGTAGCAAGCTACTATTCCTTCAGTCCATGAGGATGGGAACAATTTCACTCAGTTCTCTGTGCCATGTGGTTGGGGGTCACCACAACATGAGGACCTGTATTAAAGGGTTTCAGCACTAGGAAGATTGAGAACCACTGCTCTGGGTTAGGGGGTGGTCAGAGGTGCTGTGTGGATTCCCCAGGAATGCTGTCCACTGTGGAGATGCAAAAAGGAACCACGAGTTCAGGTAAATGTGCCTCTCTCAGGCACTAAAACCTTTCCTTATGCTACCCCTTATTAGTGAGGAGAAGGAAGGCCAAGTCTTCTCAGAACAAAAGCTCTTAAGAAACCCATCCTGTCAATCATCATCACTGTTCAGTTGTCACAGAGTGAGGAATCGCACAACCTGCTTGCAAAAAAAAAAAAAAAAAAAAAAAAAAGAGTCATATAGGTGGCGGTATCATCCATGGGAAATTCTCATTGAGAAGCTGACACAATGGCATTGTGAAGAGATCACTGGCTTGGTGCATGGTAAGCCAGCCTCAGGGCCTAGGGCTCTTGTTCACATGTTGGAATAACAGCCCTCATCACTGGCTCAGTATGGGTAAAAGGAGACGCTTGGTTTTAGCTGCTTCGGCTTTGGAACTGACATGTAATGGCATTCAAGATGCATTGCTAAAGGCTGCCCCCGCTCAACCGACCTGGCATTTTCATAGAATTCAGCAAGCCTGGTTGGAGGCTGTGTACAGCCCATGTGACCTTGGCACCCTTTTCATCTAAACACCTTCACAGAAACTCACTACTCGGCTCCAGAGAACATCCCGGTGTCTTCACTGCGCTTCCAAATTGTCATAATTTCCATGCTATAGAGTATGCCAATCTTAAGTGTTTCTTTAGCTCATCACATACAGGCACACCTGTGCCACCATGCTCCAAATTAAGTCAGAAAACACTCCATCCCAGAGGAGGACATTTTCATGTTTCCCAGTGCCTCAGATTTGGTTGGTTGGTTCTTTGCAAGCTCAGCTTGGCTTTATTTATTCAATTCATATCTTGCAGTGTTGGGTATTAAATCTAGAACCTTGTGAATGCTAGACATTTACTCTACCATTGAGCTATACCCCTTACTCTGAAAGATAGAAAGAAAAGGTATTTAGAGTTTTGATGCCGCCTGCCTGTATCATGAGGTATTCCGTGTCCTAAAGTGCTTCTAATGTCAGAAAGAGTTGGAGTGGAAAGAATGAACAGCAGAGTGGTGAGAAAGGTGGGTGTAGAAGGGATGAGTTGGGCAGGTGCGCCTGCACTGTGAGAAGGGGTCTTCTGAAGCATAACTCATGAACAAGGTTGTTTCTAAGGAATGCAAGGTCCCCTCCTCCGAGGAGACATGAGTGTCCCAGTGTTCTTTTCATTTCCTCCACAGAAACACTCAGAATAGACGGTGTAAACTACTCAGGAAGCTCCAACACCCAACCCTCATGCCCAGACCAATGTGTTAAAGGCTTATTCCTCTGCTTGGGGATATCAGGAGAGGGTAGGACCATTGAGAGATGAGGCTGAATGGGGCACTTGCAGGCACTGTAAACTATACTCCCTTCCATCTTTTATTCTTTTGGATCCCATACCTGGGGTTTCAGTATGAATTCCTGCTAGAATACTCAACCTCACAACAGCCCCCAGTTGATGAGATCAAGACCAAAATTCTCTGAAACTGTAGGACAAAATAGCTTTTCTTCTTTTTTAAGTTGATCGTCTTGGGTATTTTATGGTAAGGGAGCAGCGGACTGATGCATCCTTCATGTTCTAGGACTTCCATATAATATTCACACTTCCAAATTAAATTCTCCCTTAATTTATAAAAACTTGGGGGGGGGAATTGCTCTAACTCTTGATGGGAACTACTCTCTTGACCCTTTGAGATTACAAGTATAAATGGAAGAGAAGAGCCAGGCAATCAAAAATCTACCTGGCAGAAGGACACATTCTGAGAGAGGCTGGGACATGGAGAGTTAAGATCACTCCAGCCAGCCCAGGCAGCCATTGAAATAGTCCATCGGGAAACAGAATGCCACCCTACTCATTTCCTCCTCAGATCTGGTCCTTCTGAAATGGTGGCAGAGAGGGGTGTCTCGGAGCAAAGAATGGACTTACAATGTGCCTTCTCGTCTGGTAACCGAATACGGCCAGATTTACTTTACACAAGGGAATTAGCTTGAATATATGCAGACAGATAAAGCCTGAGGGTTCTCTGCCTTAACTTTCTTCCCACTGACTGCAGTTTTCACAGCAACCTGGAATAGAGAAAAGTATTCCGAATATTGAGTTTGGGGCTGCGTATCTTTACAAAAGACATATTAAGTGTGGCCTAATATATGTGCTTTATAAATGGCAAACAAGGACTCTTCTGTCAGCACATCCTGTATAATAAAAGTGACAACAAAAGAGAAACTTTAAATGAGACAAAATGATATTCTTAATCGGATTGTAATTATATTCTCTCACAATACAAGAACATTTTCCCATTCGTACAAGAGGAGCAATTCAGCACATCCCTGTTGAACCTTTTGTGACAGAGACGACTTGATAAGCTGGCTCTACCTGGTTTGAAGCAAACAACTCAGTTTTCAGGAGAGTTAGAGCTAAGTTTAGCTTGCCAAGGCACTAGAGGAAGAAAAAGAAAGATATCGCCACTGGAATCTGTAAATCACGATCTTTTGTTTTTTAGCCTTATTTGCAAATTATGCAAATTTTGTTGACATTTGGCTAGGCAATTTCTGTCTCCTTTGCTATCATCAACTATTCTTACTAAAGTAATCTTGAACTTTACTTATAATGCTGGTATTTTTAACAAATGCATTCAAAATGCACTTCAATTGCTTGGAAAAATCTTTAAACAGGTCAGGAAATTATGTCTCCAGCTTTGTGACATGTGTCACGCATGTATTGTTTGTACCAAACAGATGAAAAATTCAAACGATTTCAAAAATATTCTTCACGTACAAGTTTCTTTAGAAAGACTTTTTGACATGTCAAAATGTCATCTTTACCTTTAGGGGACAGATGAAGTATGTTTGTTTGTTCAAAATACCTACTTGGTAACGTTTGTCATCATGGTAAAGGTCTGAAAATACAAAATACTTCTTCCTTGTCAAGGAAAAATGTGGAACTCACCTGTAAGCTTCACATATATACTCATAACTTCCCCATAACTTGGGGTAGTTCAAGAAAGTTCCAGGATAACTTGGAGTCCAGGTGCAAAGTTCCCATCACTGTCTTCTTCTGTGAGGTAATGTAGTTCCTAACTGCACATAGCCTCCTGCACGTGAGAGCTGAGGGAGCCGAAAGGAGGAGCGCCTCTCCAGGCCTGTGTGCCAGGAGCAAGAGTGTCAGGAAACATCTAGAAGGACATCTTTTGGTTAGAATTTAAATGTATGAAATCTTAAAATGTCCCAGCGGTTCACACTTCAGTTTTGAATCTTGTGTGCGTGACTCTGCAGATTTCACCACCTCCCCGTAGCACCGCAGGCTGCTGACCAAGCTTTTAATACATAGGTCTTTGGGGAATAGTTCTTGACTAACCTACCTCAGAGATTTATATACCGAACACCATAAAGTATTGGTGAAATGACTTAAAGAAGAACTAAATAAGAGACATATTTCAGGTCCATTGGTTGAAAGACTCTTAAGGCTGGAAAACTGTTACGATAAAAAACTCTTTGCAGTGACTTGCAGATTCAACAATACTCCCATCAAAGTTCCAACTGGCTAATTTTTCTTGAAGTTGGCAATAAAAGACATATGGAAAGACAATAATCCAAAATAAATTGACAAGGAATAATGAAAGACCCACACTATGCAAATTAAAAAGTGACAACAAATCTCTAGCAATCAAGTTTGCAGTGTTAGAAGCATAAAGAACCATACAATAGAGGTGTAGTCTACAGGTTAACTCAGTCATTTTTTAAAGAAAAAGCTTGTGCTGGTATTTACTTGACCTTGAATGTGCAGTTTCTCATTCTCTATGAGACATCAGATCTAGTCCCACTCATCCTGTGTCTTTTCAAACCCAAGAAAATCACAATTCTGATCCAGTTGAGCTGTTGTGAGGATTATCCAAGATCCTACGTGAAACCCCTTGGTGTGATACATGGTAATTGGTGTGACAGAATTACTAGAATGATGCTTAAACTTCAGCCTCTGCTCAGGATGCCTACTTTAATAAAGGTTTGCCAGTAAGACTCTCCCAAAGACAATCTGTTATTTTTCCTTTCTCTAGTCCTACTTTCTTTATAAGCCTGATTTTGGAAATGGTAAATCCATTTCATCTCATAGTCGCTACTTAAGCAGTGGGTTGAAACAGACCAGGATTTTGCCTCTGTCCAGCAGAGAAATGTTCTGTCATTGAATGTTAATGTCTACCAGGAACACAGGAAGAGAAATGGCCGCACAGTACAAGACACTGATAATCCTCGCCTACATGCTAAAGTCTCCTTCAGGATTAGGAAAGTGTTTCAATCTTCCCGGTAGGACCTCTTGAAGTATGGTTTCTTCAGGGAAACTATCAGGAGTCCAACAAGGTCTGTGGAATAAAGTGAACCCACAGATAAGTGAGTCTTTATTTTTTTATTCTTGTTTGTTTGTTTGGTTTCTTTTTTGCTTGTTTTTTTTTTTTTTTGGTTATTGTTGTTAGTGTGGAGTTTTCTTGGGGGGAAGAGAATTACTATTTGTTTCACTGCCTTGAAATAAGTTATAATTAGCTAGAAAAAGTTTGATCAGCAAAAACTACTTAGAGAGAATCAACATTAGAACAATAGGTATGTCTTTCTAGGTAATTAAGGCTGAAGACTGGGTATTCTGGAGAAATCTAAGGCTATATGGAGCAGTGTTTCTCAACCTCTGGGTCCTGACCCCATTGGAGGTCACACATTAGATATCCTGAATATCAGATCTTTACATTATGATTTGTAACAGTAGCAAAATTACAGTTATGAAGTAGCAGTGGAATAATTTTTTGGTTGGGGGTCACCCCAACATGAGGAACTGTATTTAAGGGTCGCAGCATTAGGAAGGTTGAGAACCACTGCTTTAAAGGGGGACCGGTCTAAGAAGACAGGAGCAGAGAGTGAGCTATGGGGAGGAAGAACGGAGGTGCCAATCATAAGAAGATCAGCAGAACATAAGCAAAGCTGGCAACCTGTAAATTGTATAACCAGAGGTTGTCTAATTGTTAAAAATTAAATAGAAGGGTATTTTACCCTCTTAAGCCAAAACTTAATAAAATTATTTGATTGGCTGGGAGACGATAACTCCATAAAATGCTCAGTCGCTGTGCAAACAGGAGAATCTGAGCGTGAATTCCAAGCGCCCTGGATGCAGGAGATCTGTGTCTGGATCTGTAATCCTAGCACTCTGTGGCCTGATGGAAGGCAGAGACAAGAGAATTCCTGGATGCTTAGGAGCTAACTAGTAAGCCTGGTATATGTACCAGTCAACAACAGAGTTCCTGTCATAAGCAAGGAGAGAAGGAAAGGGCCAACATCTGATGTTATCCTCTGGCCTTCTGGAGCATCCTGTGGCATACACATGCATGCCCATGCTCACCTACATTGTGGTGGCCTGAGTGACGTGGTCCCCACAGGATCATATATTTTCATATTTCAGTTCTCAGTTGGTGGACCATTGGGAAGGATTAGGAAGTGTGGCCTTGCTTCAAGAGGTGTGTCTCTAGGAATGGGCTTTGGGTATTCAAAAGTCCCTATTAGACCCAGTGTCTCTCTCTCCTCTGCCTGCTGTCAAGATGTAAGCTCCCAGCCCCATGCTTGCCTGCCTGCTGCCATGCTTCCCACCATGATGGAAATGGACTAACCCTCTGAAACGGTAAACAACGGCTGGACTAAATGTTTTCTTTTGGAAGAGTTGCCTTGGTCATGGTGTCTCTTCACAGGAATAGAACAATAATTAGGACAAACACAAACACACCACACATAGAGACACATATACATATTGACACACACACACATACACATGAGAAAGACAGGTGAAGACACAGAGAAACAGAGACAGAAAAACAGAGAGATATTATAGAAAATTTATTGACAAGGTACAAATACGCAAACATCCCATGACTATAAAGTACTCAAGAATCAAGGTCAAGGCTGGGTGTCACAGCTCACACCTGTGGTCTGAGCTGCATAGGAGGCTGAGGCGGGGTAATTGCTTGCCTCCAGGAATTCTAGGCCAGCCTGAGCATCACACTGAGACTACATCTCTTTTTAAGGAATCATACAGATTGCTGCTTGTTTTGCATTCAGTTCTGCTGCTAATGAAGGCAGCTGGTCTGGGAGAAATCTTACCTTGCATGGCTTGGCAAAAACCGCAAGTATGAAACTTAGGGATTTGTGAGAATACGTACAGAGCAAGATCCTGACGAGCATCCAAACTTGTCCAACTTTCTAACTTAACAGACTTGGGGAAGTTTCCTTGAGATTTTTGAATGGAAGCCGCAGCTTCCTAGAGTTCTGCCTTGTAATAGCACCAAGGTGCTGCACCGGATAGCTTGTCTTTTTCAACTTTAAATGGATCTCCACTTCCTGAGCTAGAGAAAGTCAAACTGTGCTGCTTCCCTTTGAACCTTACAAAAGACAGAGCTTGAACTGAGAATGAATGCAAGCTGTGTGTTCACACACAAAACAACTATGTCTTCATGTGTGTGCATTGTAATTAGGGGTAATTACAATTTAATGTCCACCATTAACTCTTGAGTAATGTTCATCATTTTGCTGTAAACAGGTAACAGAAAACACCCACGCAAGTTGTTAAACACACCTTTGATTTCCGGACCCTTAGCTTCTATGGCTGGCTAAATAAACAAAATTGTTTAGTGTTCTCTAGAAGAGGGAGATTTGTTTTAATCTTTTGTTTTATAATGTACATTAGTCAACCCTCGAGTGATGTCAGATATAAAGTTACATATTAGTCAAGTACGGAGTATTGTCTGCTCTGTGTACATAGTGTAGCTACACATAATAAGCTTCTTCAGCATTTGAGAGAGTCTGGTAAACAGCCCCCCACCCCCTTATCCACAATCAAGTTCCGAGTGCACTGAGAAGTCAGACAAGCGAGTAACAGTCGGGAAACCAGGTCACTTTTTAAATAGCAGTCAAGCCGATGCTGGAGAAGCTGTTCTACATACAAGGCTCTGAACCCCACCTTGGCATCGACAGCCACAAACACGGTCCTTCTAAAGCCACAGTATGGAGGACCACACCTGCAGAAGAAGTCCCCTTATTACTTGGATAGTGACTTCACTTGACAAACAAGAGAAATTCATTTCTCAGTTCTGGAAGCTGAGAAGACCAAAACTAAGAGAGATCTCTGCCTGGTAGAGACCCATTCTCTGGCCCATCGGTGGAACCTTCTCACGTGTTCTCAGATGCTGAAGGTGCAAGAACGCTCTCTGTCCCTCCCTCTCTCTCCCTCCCTCCCCTTCTTCAGTAGACCAACAATCCCACTGAGGACTCTATGCCTTCAGGATTAAATGTCCTCTGTAAGTCTTCACCTGCTGACTCCGTGACTTTGAAGGTGAGGATTTTAGTTTAAGAACTTGAGGGGGCTGGTGGAATTGGATGTAAACATTGAGGTCACACACAGCAATGCATTTGAGGGGCACCCGGTGACACTAAGATGTCCCTCCCTTCTCCTCCCACGGTAGCCCCAGTGGGTGTCAAAGTTTTAGAAGGTCACAGCACAGATTCAGGAAAGGGATGGTAGATATTAAATCAACCGTCAAAGCATGGAAGAAATATGTCGTTCATCTGAATATAGACGCCACCATGAAAGGATTTTTTTTTCTGTTTGCTCACTACAATATTCTCTCTGTTTCCGGGAGGTGCCCATCACACACGTTTTAAACAAATGAACAAATGACGTCAGCAGGCAGGGAAAGGCGATGGGAGATACAGGCGGGGCTCAAACCTAACAGAAGCAAACCCTGTCCTTCCCCACAGAACTGAAAGATATGCTTAAACAATAACAACCGTTCTAGAGCAAAACAGTTTCTTCAGCCACCAGAGAAGTACCTGCGCCCAATCAAAACAAATGGCATTGGTTACTAATAGTCACTGACCATGTGTTACATCCTAGAATTCTTAAAAAGTTCTAAGCTCCAGATCATTTCATTTCTATCCCAGGGTGTACGCTATTGACTGTGGATTGCCTTATATCTCAGTCCATCCTCTCTCTCTCTCCTTCTTTCCCACTCTTTCCCTATCCCATCTCCCCCTCTCCCTCCCCTTCCCTCTTCTCTCCTTCCCTTTCTCTCTTGGCCAAACCTTCTTCTCTGCCGTGATTTAGTTTCCACACCTATAAAAGGATGATAATAACATTTAACTGGTGTATTGGGGCTAAGTGGGATGGTAAGTGTTAGCCCTCGGCCCAGTGTCTGGAGGATAGTCAGTCTGTGGTTAACACAGTGTGTGGTAATTGTCCCGGTCTTTGCTACTGACATTGCACATGCTAGGTGAAGCTTTGTGCCAGGCTCTGAGTACACTGTCAGCAAGGATGATGGCTTTCAATGCCCGTTTTCTACCAGATAGATCTGGACTTCTCTGACTCTGGGTTAGCTTGTTCCTAAACTTTCTGTTCTCTCTCTCCTCTCTCTCTCTCTCTCTCTCTCTCTCTCTCTCTCTCTCTCTCTCTCTCTCTCTCTCTCTCTCTCTCTCTCATTGTGTGTGTGTATGGACAGGCCAGAGTTGATGCCAGGTGTTTTCTTCTATTGTGTCTCCACCTTATTTCTCAGTAAATCTGGAGTTCACCACTTTGGTTAGACTAGCAAGATCCTAGAATCCACTTGTCATCTCCTCCTCAGAGCTGGGATTGCAAACGCATGTCACCACACCTGGCTTTTTACATGGGTGCCCGGGATCTGAACTCAGATCCTCATGCTTGCATGGCAAGTACTTACTGAATCACTTCCATTTTCTATGGAGTGTTAGCACCTGCCCAGCCTTGATTACCAGGGTGGTCATTAAGGTCCACAGTGACTTCTCAAATGAAGAAGATGCTGTAAACCTAATACTGTGTGGAAATGCAGGGGTACAGATGCACAGTCTAAGCTCCTTGTGGGGTGTCCAAGAGCCCAATCAATATTCCTTTTCCTTGAGAAAATCTGAACCAAATAATATATTATATATTTGTCATGTATGACACACAGATAAGCATATATATGACACATATAAGACACACATATATGTAAATAACATATGAAATACATGGCATACACATGTCACACACATACACATGTACATATATGACAGAAGAATAATCAACCTGGAAGCCAGAACAGCAGCCTGATCTACTGAGAGAGCTGATGCTGGAAGATGGGCTGATGTGAGAAGACCCCCTAGTCCTGAATTCCAGAATGAGGCACGCTAACCCACCCCACAACCACAGGCTGGCCTGCAGGGATGGGATTATGACATCCAAGAGCTGTGGCTTACATGGGCCCAGATCTCTGCCTCTATTGTAGGTACCTACTAGTGTTGTGATTAAGAGACTTGACCTGCCAAATTAAGGTGAAGGGATTGGCCATTGAGGTAACATGCAATCGACATGGCCTGCTATTGTTTTCTAGGCTAAAAAATAGTGTCTCCACGTCAGACTTAAGGTTAAAGATGATGATATAGATGTATGTCTTAAACCCCTTGAACCTTGATTTCCATCAACCCTACAAGTAGTAGAAGAAAAGTGTGGGGAATACAGTGAAGGAAATTAATATTCCTTTTCCCTGATGCACTGGAGCATACAGGTACTTCCTTCAAAATCTCTAAGAGAGTTGGAAGTGCCAGGGAATGTACTGGTTGCCTTTGGGAACCTGTGACCTGAGAACCCCACAATTAACCCATGGTCCATAAGGTAATACCGCCTTCGCTTTCTCCTTTTCTCCTTTTTTTTTTCCTTTCCCTCCCTTCCCTTGTCCTCCCTTCCCTTGTCTTCCCCTCCCTTCCCACCCACCTTCTCTCTTCTCGTCTTCTTTTTCTTCCTTTCTTTTCTCTCCTTTCCTCTCCCTTATTTCCTTCCTCCTTTCATTCCTTACCCCCACCCCACCCCACCCCACCCGTGCTTTTCTTGTCAAGGTTTACTGAGCAAGACTAGATGGCTTGGTGCCAGAGAGGCACCAAGGTGAATTAACACTGATTCCCTTCAGGGAAAATGTAAAACTGCTAATAACTTGTTTGCAGATCTAGGAGGGGTGGAAAGTGTCTGCTGAATGCCTCCCTCGAGCTACAGCTTGCTTTCCTGGGAGAAGAGTGTCCTCAGAGTTCCGAGCTTTTTTGTGCACCTGCCAGCCGGGCTGTGGGCAGAGCTCATCAGTTCTCACTCTCAGTTTCAATGCCTCTGGAGAAATTGCAAAATGGTTGTTAGTTAGCTGTTGAGTGGTTTCTCTTGCTGTGAGGAGCTCACAGGGCAAAAAAAAAAAAAAAAAACCTGCCTAGAGGAGATGTCAAAGACAGGTAGTCAATGGGGCTGAAAGTGTAGGACATGAGGGTCTAAGCAGCCCATTGGAAGATCAGTCCTTTAATGTACTCAGAGCTCGAGGTCCATCAAGGATGATGAGATTTACCCATTCATCTATGATTGTCTGTCTCCACACAAAGACATGAGGCCTCATTCATATATGTCGTTTGAAACATGTATGAGCCTTTGAAACATCCATGCCAAGGACAATACTCATAGACTCATAGCACAATAATTAGAACGACAAATCTGCCAGGAGAACAAATGAAAAAACCAACCCGGCTTCCAGTGCTCACATAATAGAAAAAGACGCAGAGTCACAAAGTATCTGTCTTGCTTGTCCCACAGGTAGAGAGGGTCCAAAGGATTTGAACCAGCGGCATTCTCTGTCCTCACTAACTTCAGACCTTAAACATAAAATCACTGTTTAGATGAAGACTTTCCTGGTCAATGGTGGAAAACTCCTACCCCTTGTCCAGGCAATGTCTCACATTTCCTTCCTGCTCACCCCTCCCTGCCCCCAGCCCAGCCTGACATCACTCATCATGACTAATCTGAACACATCAGTTTCACTGTTTGTCCCTCTGTGCACACGAGGGCAGGACTCTGCTGTGTCCACTGTGGCAGTGCCCAGTGTAACAACTCTATTAGTCGTGGTATTGGCTGATGAGGAAGGAATGGGGAGGACTGGAGTCCCCAGCCTTTAAGGAGAGTTTTCATAGGCTGAGGGCAACCCCAGTAAGGAGCAAGAAGAGGGGGGAGATAGCAATAAACTTGTGCTCTCACCAGCTTTGCGCTGGCCCCTTATCTGTGTGGCTTGAAGAACGTTTGCTTCAGTCTCTCTTCTGTGCATCAGTACTGGTTGCTGGGTGGCATTGTTTCCATAGAGTCAGCACGTGTCTGCCACGAAGGAGGGACCCGATAAATTCAGTGTCTCCTTTGCTGTCAGCACGTGAATCTGAGAAGCCAAGGAGAAGAGGAAGCCTCTCAGAAGAGGTGCTAAGAGAGTAGAGGTGAGGAGAAAAGGGCAGCGGGCTGGACCACTGGTGAGAAAGGACCTCTGTGAGCTGCCTGGTCCAAGCACACCGGAAGTGCTGTGAACAGTGAGGATGGTGAGCTCCTCCCTGCAGACAGGGTGAACCTCTGGAGTCCAGACACAGGCCAAGTATGAATGGGCTGCCTCCTAGCCCTCCTGCTCAGTGGATGGAGCTGTCACGTGACCGGGCGAAATGCTAGTTGAAGCCACAGGATGGGAGTGGTACTGGTGGCGGGAGCTGTTTTCCACACAGGGCTCCAACCACAGTGCTGATTTGCGTCCTCACTTGGATTCTTCTGTGAGTGTGAAAGAATCACGGTGTGTGAGAGCCAGGACGCGAGCTTGCTGCCTGGCTCCAGGCTCCTCTGCTGGCGCCCCCAAGATGGTTCCCTGCCCACCGGCAGTTTCTAGCTGAGTGGTTCAAGACACAGCCTTGTCAGATCTGGCTTCTTGTCTCACTGTTATAGCTTACTGGTTAAGATAAGTCACTTAACGTCTGTAAATTCAGTTTTCCCATGGAAAAAAATTGAGCATTCTAACAAAAGCTCCTGATAGTTATTACTGATGCTTAAAAAAATAATATTCTCACTTCTGGGGGCAGAGGATTTTTCTTTCAGATAGTCGGCGTTCTACATAGTGGGATAAAAGAATAGTAATATAAAAGCACGTTGGGCATATCAGCTGTGGTAAGTACTGAAGAAGGAGATAAAGGCAGGGACAGCGAGTGAAACGCTGGTAGGGTAGGGAATATGTTTTCACAAGTGGCCAGGAAAGGGGACAACTTTCGTTAGTGCTAATGATTAAACCCAAGCCACAGCCACACATAGTTGACCTGGGAAATAGCAGCCCTCCTGCCTTTGACTTCCAAGTGCTGGCATTAGAGACGTGAACCACCATTGGCATTGGAAGCTTCTAATGACAGACCGGAGGAGATAAGGAACTGGGTTCTGACCCAAGTTCAACCTCCAACTATGCTACAGAAGCAAGCCAATATAGCACTGTGTGCTTTTCTGTCCTTCTTCATCAACTGAGCACTAGGGCGCGGTTTGTTTCTTCAACTGTTATCCCAGCAAGCATGTTCTAATTACCACAAGACAGACATTGCCCTTGGCGCGGATGCTGCAAAGGCGAATGAGACATACAAGGCCCTGGATTAGTTACTTTTCTCATTCCTGTGACCATATGCTGGACAAGAAGCAATTTAAAGGAGAAAGGGCTTGCTTTGGCTTACAGTTTGAAGGGGTCAGCCCAGCACTGTGAGAAAAGCATGTAGGCAGGAGCACGAGGTGGCTTGTCACACTGCACCCATAGCCTAGAAACAGAAAGAAAGCAGGAAGTAGGGTTGGGTAACAAAACCTCAAGGCCCACTCCCAGCAACCCACCCCCTCCCGTGAAGCTCCTAAAGGTTTCCCATTCTCCCCCACACAGTGCCACCTCCTTGGGACCAGGTATCCAAAGACATGAGCCTATGGAGGGAGGTAGGCATTTCACTTTCAAACTACCACAGGAAAACTCATGTTTAATGTAGGGGAAGGTAGGTAGAAAGGAAATGAATTGGGTAATGCAAGTTATTGCCTTCGATAGAACTAAGAGCTCTGAAATGAACTGAACACATACATGACAACAGGTGGAAAGTAATTCGTACTGATATTTTTTTTTTTGGCAGATGTTGGGGATGGAACCCCATGCTTTGTGCATGGTACGCCAGCCTTCTACCACTGAGCCACCCTGACCTAGAAGTTGTGTTTGTTTGTTATGTTTATCTATTGTTTGTTTTGTTTATTTATTGTTTTGTTTATTTATTTATTTATTTACTTATTTACTTATTTATTTGTCTGTGCCATTGCCTTTGTGGAACAGGGCCATGGAGAAGTCATGGCAAGTTGAAACAAGAAGCTACCAGCACTTCGGAGTTGCAGGAACAGGAACAAGGCATGACAGGAATCAGAGTTTTTCCAGAGCCTTGAAAAATGCCTCCTGGCCCCTCCCAGTCTTAACGGTTATAGCCTGTAAAGTCACAAAATGTGCAGAGTCATTGTTCCAGACTAGCACACTTAGGCTGCCATTGTCAATCACTTCTCATCATCACCGAATGCTTTTGGACTCTTTCCCAGGTTTGGTGGGCTCTGAACTTCTTGTCCTCAGAACACTCTATCTCCCATCATTCTTCCTTTGGATACCATATTCCTTCCCTGCTGAATCTCAGCCCCGTGGTTTCTCTGACCTGCATCCTAACCTTTCTCGTCTGTAAGCTTTCCAGCCTCAGTGATTCCCACTGCAGGCTTAGCTGTGTTTCATTAGCAAGCTCTCCACACCATTGTCAGGCTGTTAATTCAGGCTGTGGCTGAAAGATTAGCCCCTTGCATCCCAAGTCCCTCTCTGGAGGTGACCTCTATTTATTGTGTGGCTCTGTTTAAAATCTTTGAGTCACTGCAACTGTTATTTTCTAAACTAACTTCAACAGATTTTTCAAGGGACAGCTGTGCTGAGACCTGTTGTCAAGATTAGGAAAACCTGCTTTGTTGGAGGAACCCATGTGTAGGTTAGCCTTGCAGAAACTTAAATTTCAGAATACAGCAGTGGTGGTGCATGCCATTAATCCTAGCACTCACCAGGCAGAGGCAGAGGCACATAGATCTCTGAGCTCCAGGACAGCATGCTCTACAGAGTGAGTTTCAGGACAGCCGGGGTTACCCAGAGAAACCCTGTCTCAAACAAAACAGAAAAAGTGCTTCTGAAGCCAATGAATGCCACTACCCTGAGCCTGTATCTACTGACCCCTTCCTGCTGCTAACTCTGGCCATCACAGGAACTTGCTGATCTTCATCTGAAGTCCTCTTGATTGTGATCTTTGTCATCTGAGGCTCTGTAAAGATTAATCTTCGTTATCAACAAAGATTAAGTCCCTAGCAAACTAGTCCTCTCTAAGATAGCAACTGCAAACAGTGGAGACAGTTAAGAAGCAAAACCAAATACAATGAAGCACACACACACATGCACACTGATGAATAATCTTCATTGTCAACCTGCTGGGTGTGTCCGAAGTTGTTTCCAAAAAAGACTTAACAGGGCCGGCGGGAAGACCTGCTCTGCATGTGGGCAGCGCTACCCTATGGTGTCTGGACTGAGTAAAATGGAGAGAGTGAGTAGAGCACCAGCATTGATGTCCTTTCCTCCCTGCAAAATGCACACAATCAGCTGCCTCACACCCTGATGTGGCTTCCTGCTGTGATGGACTGTACCCTTAAACAATGAGCCAAGACAAACCCTTATGTTACTTTTGTCAAACATTTCGTCACAACAACAAGATGTGGGACTATTGTGCGTGTTTTCTTTCTTCCTTCTCATTAGGATATTTGTTCATCCTAGCGATGCTTTCTATGTAACGCCATCACGATGTCGCAGACACTGCTGGGATTCAGGAGTGCAAGAGCAGTGAGATGTTTGGGCTTTTGGTAGGATGTGTGAGCTCCTAGAAGATCCACTCTCCATAGGATGACATCTGCAGCTTCTGGAGCACAATGAAAGCCAAAGAAAAGCAAAAATACCAGTTCTGAAGAAATCAGAGTGCTACATTCATCTTAGTCCCTTCCTTCACTTCCTCTCCCTTCTCTTCCTCTTCCTTCTCCTTCTCCTTCACATCCTCTGTGCTTGAGATTGGACCCAGAGCTCTGTGCATGGTAGGCAACTGCTCAGTACCCCTGAGCTACACTCCTGGCCCAAGAAAAGGGTATTTTAAAAGAAAAAGAATAATTGAGGTAGCCTTGGCAAATCACAAGAACACTGAAAACCCTCTTTACATGTTTCTTGGTTTATCATAAAGATTGGTTAAGGTGAAAATTATAGAAAATTATTGATATATGCTTTAAACATCATTTGAATTTCAAGCATGTAGCTGTCATCTTTTCACCAGCTTTGTGGTGGAAGACCCATACCTTTCCACGGGCCATGGTCCTCTGAATAGTGTTCTAGGTTAAATTTTTTACATGGGTGAGCCCACCCTGCATTCTACACAGTTTCCAGTTTGACTTTTTAAGTGGAATGAGATGCTGAAAACATAAAGTGAGCTAAAACAATAAGCTTCTCCCACCTGAAATTTTTGGTAGTCTTGTTCACACACAGTCCAACAGCATTTGAGGACAGTTCCTCTTGTCAAGTCTTTCCATAGTACTCAGTCCACTTTTCATAGGATGCTATTCCCTTCATGGTTTGGTTCATCCTTATGTAATGCTTATCTGTACATAAAGTGCATCACGGTCGTTAGTGTGATGGAAGCGAGGCATTCTAGGCAAGCATATAGCTACTTAATTTCTAGGTGGGAAACAAAGAAATGCCCATAGAAGAGACATACTGAAGCCATCAGCTCTATCAGGATAGCACAGGCACTCCATCTGAATTGATCTTTATCTAACTCTGCGAAGAAGCCGTCGTCTCCAGGTCACGTGCCCTTGCCAACTTCCTCCTTCAGAGCTTTGCTCTAGGGCCCTAATTTCTTGTTTTTGGAGAATAATACAGGGTTGCTCTTGTAACTGTCTGATGATTTCAGGAAATTCAGCAGGCATAGGACAAGCTGAGTTAAGCATTTTCTAAAAACCTGTTCGGGAAAAGTCATTAAGTAAGATTAAGTATTTTACCGAAGTGCCAGATTGGAAATCACACATCAGTAGCCTTCTACAGCTACCTAGGTTAAGAAGCTTGGCTGAGTACCCCTGGGATGTAGTAGCCTAACTTAAAACTGAGAAGCCCCCACTTGGTAGCACAAGGAATAAAGGAGGAGAAAAGGAGTATTTTCCAGACTCAATCATCCAAATTTGATGATAAATGAAACAAAATTTATAGCAAAAGTAAATTCTGAAATAATAAGACGAAGGTATAAAATTAATTTACTTATATGTAGGTTTGGGGTTGACCTCTGAATTTCTTTGGCTAACCAAGTGAAAAGTGAATAAAAACTAACAATAAATGAGTTCTTCCTCAAAGGACAAGCCTTTACATTGCCAACACAGACCGGGGCTGCTTTTGATGCCATGTTGTGCGCTTCTGATCTCGGCTGCTGTAGTGATTTGCATTGTAGATTGAAATAATGATTAATGAGCTCTCTTGCTTTCCTAGCTCTTGATTTGAGTCATCAGCAAAGATTTATCGTGTACTTAACATGTACCATTGCTGATCTCAAGATGATTATGGGACACACAATTCTTTTGTAACCATTAGATTGTTCAAAGAAAAATCAACAGTTTTCAATATTCTCTGAATGCCTCAGAATTTCATAGTAAATGCACAGTTTGATCTCTCGCATAGAAATACAACTTCTGGTTGTGGTAAAATTGCCTCATGAGAATCTGTCTTTTAGCTCCCACACCAGGCAGAACCCATAACAGAGGTCTGTAGGATCTTTATTTGAGAACAAGGAGGGATCAAGCAATGTGCACCTTCTCACAACTATGAAGGAATTACTTTTAAACAGAGGTCAGTATTTTCACAGTATCACATTACCCAATATTTGGATCATTATTTTCTCATAATAGATATGCTTAACATCTTTAGTTCGTTAGTCATCACAGGACTCTATTTGTCAACATTCAAGACACATGACCACATTCCTTCCATCTTGAAAGAGCCCCTGCCAAGCATGGTGGCTCACGCCTTTAATCCCAGCAACAAGGAGGCAGAAGCAGCAGATCTCTGCGAATTCAATGCCAGTCTGGTGTACATAGTGAGTTCCAAGACCCTGACTTGGAGAAAGATAGAAAGAAGGAAAGAAAGCAAAAAAGAGCCCCATTCTTTATCTTCTTTCACTCAGAATCTCTTGATTTTGTTGTTTAAAACCATTGTTAGGGTATATTTTATATACTACAAAAGTTACTTATTTCAAGTATCTAATTAAATGCCCTTTAAGTGACTTTACCAAGTGGTATAAGCATCACTATAAATCTATTCAGGAAATTTTCATCCTTCCAGCAAGAGTTCTCTGGCCCTTCTCTAGTAGATTCCCTTTTTGAACACCAGCCCTATTTCATTATTTAAATTTAACTGTTGAAGCCTCTCAGGGTTCTACTTGGACACTCTCTCCCCCCTTTTTTCTAAAATCTGTATTCTTCCTTTGGAGGACTCCTTGTGGCCTGGCTTCAGCTATCTAGAAGAAGCTCTCCCTGTGGCTCCAGATCCACATATCCCAAATAGCTCTGAGCTGTTTATGATGGTATATGCTTATAATCTCAACACTTAGCGTGTTAGGCAGGAAGATTATGAGTCTGAGGGCAGCCTGAGCTGAGTTACATTTTAAGACCCTGTACCAAGAGCAGACAAAACAACATGAAGTCCTCTACCTCAATTATGCTGAAGTAGACCTCAAAGCCAACCCCATTATCATAGCTTCTACCCCAATTTAATCTTAGTAAATGAAACAATTATTGGTTCAGCCTCAGAGACAAAAATCTTGGCATCAACTGAGACCAAAGATCTCCTTCCTTGCCACACACAGAATTAATCTATCACCAGATCTCTTCAGCTCTCTGCATCCTAAACACTTCTTTGTGTCATCAAGATGTCCACTAACCTGGGAGATTCCATCATCTTATTCCTGAAGAGGGCAATGTCAGGCTCTTCCTTCTTCTCATCAGCTTCCCACATTACAACTAGAATGAAATTAACAAGAATTAAAATAAAAGGCAAATCTACACCAACAGCTTGACATAATCATATTTAATACCAACTGACGTTTATGCTGGTGGAATTTGTTGCACGCCATTCCGTTCTTCTCTATTTTTGAGCCATAAAACTTCATTTAAATTTCTTGAGAGAATGTCTTTCACCATCACTATGTGGGGCACATTATTCTGTCTGCTCATACCTCCTCTATCTCTCTTTTCTATTTATCTACTTAAACTGCTGCCAATCTTTCCAATCTTAGAATAACTCACAAAGTTAAGAATAGAAATATAAGCTTGTAATTTCATCACCTGGAAGTTTGAAGCAAAATGATCTCAAGTTCAATACCAGTGTGAGCTTGAAACTAGCCTGGGCTACATAATGAGACACTGTCTCAAACACACACACACACACACACACACACACACACACACCCCAAAGACTCTCTCTCTCTCTTTTTCAGATCAGTCCATATGGAACTCACCCCATACAAACAGACCACATCATCAGGGCTACCTTTTTTCTTAGCAGTCTGTATTTTTTTCCCTTTATGAAATTTACTACAGTTTGTAATTATACATTTATTTATGAGCATTTGATTATAGCTTTGTTTTCTATCAGACCTAAATCCCATGAAGATAATAAGCGTGTCTTTGTTCATACAGGAGTTACTCAATAAATATTGTAGAATTCATGAATAAATGAATAAAATGAACCATGCCAATGAAACCAAGGTGAACTCGATAGCTATGATCTGGAAATTGCCTACCTTGTGTACGTTTTCCCCTTTAGTTCTCTAAAATAGCTTCATTTCACATATAATGTGTTTTCATCCAGAGAGGAGCATTCAATTTAAATGGAGGAACTATTTCTTGACTCAGGCACACCATGGAATCAAGCTTTTATTACTTCTCTGAGAATGTTTCTTGCACTCTGCCATGCCTTTGTCTCTGAAACAACGCGACCTCTCCCTCTAGTTCCAAACAAAGTTAAAGGCTACCTCAACTGGAAACATTCTCCTTCCTGCTCCCATGGGAAGTGGTTCTTTCTTGGTTCTGGGATATACATACTTTGACTTTAGTTGTTTTCAAGTTCCAGACCCGATTCCCCCTGTCCCCTAAAATAGAGCTGAGGGGAGAGATACACAAGCTAGTTGGTTCCACCATACCACTGTGATGGAGATCCTATGCTGAAAGGAAAGGGCTGGTGAAAAAGAAGGTACTTAAACTCTAAAGAGAGATACTTGCTCCTCTCCATGCTGAGGACACAGACAGGGTCACTTTCTAGAAGGTCCCTTAAGCTGCCTCACAACCAAGTCTACAAATCCTCTGGCTTTTTGCCACGTGATTTCTTGTTTACTGGTTGAAGGACTGTCACAGACACCATTGGAAAGCAGTTTGGCCAAACTATAAATAAAACCCTTTTCCTTTACCAGGTTTTGTTTCTTGGCTTCTTTCAGAACAAGGAGAAGACCAAGGCAGTGGGTTAAGGACATGAGTGACTAGTTAGTTCCTGCAGAAGATCCTATGGACATTCACCTCTGAGGTCATTTTTTTCTTCCCTTTCCTCACTCTGGGTCACACTTAGCCTACTTCCAACTTTCTGCAGCTTCATGATTATTTTCCTCTTTTTAGGCTCTTTCATGGAGTCGAGATTGCTCCTTGGAATGCAGGAACGCTGAGAGACGGTTCGTTTCCAGCCCCAAGGCTAAATTGCCATTTCTGTCATGAACTCTAATCTGAGACAAGAAGAAGCAGGCAGAGGGGCTCAGCTGCTTGTGGGGCTTTCGAAAGATCGGCATCAGCCGGTAAAGCCCATCAAAGGGAAATGGAGGCTCAGGATCTGACCACAGTAAATGTTATTCACAACGAGTGTTTACCAACAGTTTCACATGCCTGTGCGCATAACCCATAAGCCATTTTCAAGGCAGTGTTTATGCAAAGGATTAGGGAAAGGGCAAAAGACTCCAGGGAGTAGAGCTCACCAAAGCAATGGCTCTCAAGCATTAAACTGTCAACAACATTAAACTTTTGCTCCACCCTGGAGCCCAGCTTCCCAGCCAACGTTAGACACCCACGTGTGCTGGCAAAGATAAAGTCAACAATAAAATCACACATATCACATGTGCTGTATCAAGACCTGCCCACTGCTGCTTGGGTGTGGCAAGTCCAGCCTGCTGGAAATCCTCCCTGTAAACACGCCACTGGTCCCTCTTTTGTTCTGTTGTTCATGGCAGGGTACAGAACGGTGCTTCTGAAAGCAGCAATAGCAAAGCCGTCAAGGGCCCCCAACTGTTTGTTAAATGTGTAATGATTAACAGGGGCCAGGGCCCAAGCCTTTGGGCTGTCACTCAGGGAAGTCTGTTTAGTAAACAAGTCAACCACCAATATCGTGAACAGGTTGAACAGATGGCTCCAGGGTTCAGGCCAACAGTGTTACCTTCAGTCTCACACGGCTTGGGGGTAATGAAGGCCATAAACTTTAAGAAAAGACCAAACAGAAACATCATCCCTACCACCCTCCAACGTGCAAAACTCCGATATCTAGGACAATGAAATCTGAGGAAGAAGTCAGATGAGAGGAGAGGCATAGCCTTAGAAGGGTGAATGTGATTTCATTAGAAATTGTCTGTGTGTACCTGAAGATTGAGGAGAAGGAAATGAAATCTCCATAAAGGAGATTTTTTTTTTTCTGCACAGAGTCCCAGAAGGGATCAGCACAAAGAGTGAGTCACTGAGCTCAGTGAAATTTCAGAAATCTAGAAAGCAAAACCATCAACGGCAAGCTTTTGTTGTTGTTTTGGTTTGGTTTGGTTTTTCGAGACAGGGTTTCTCTGTATAGCCTAGGCTGTCCTGGACTCACTTTGTAGACCAGGCTGGCCTCGAACTCACTGCGATCCGTTTGCCTCTGCTTCCCAGAGTGCAATGACGAGTTTTTAATAAAATATCCTAACCCTTAATTAAAAGTCACAGATGTGATGCCTGGCTGCCCCACCATAGAGCTTCCATAGAGCATCCCAGAGTCCAGACGCTGTGAGTTAGAAAGCATGCTAGAGGCCAAGTTAAGACTATCACAGCTTCGGGGTGACTCTGAGTGCGTGCTTAACTCAGAGCAGGTCTACTACTCATCCACCCTTGTCCTGCCCTGCCCACCTGCTATCCTCTGTGCAAGTCAGCCTTCTGTGACTGTGTTACAAATTACCCGAGCTAACACACCTAAAAGAATTCAGAAAGGCTTGTTTCTGTTCATGGCTTTGATAGTGCATGGCAGAGGAGGGTGCTAACCCTTTGGTAACTAGGAAGTCAAAGCTACAGGATGCGGCCCAGGAGTCAGTGTCCCTCTCAAGGAAAAATCCATAACGGCCTAACTTCCGTTCCATTCCACCCCCTAAAGATTCTGCTACCTCCTAATAGTGCCACAGGCTAGGGACCAAGCTTGTCACCCAGGGAATGTGTGACAACCTATATCCAAACCATAGTGTCCCATTTGTGCATTTATACAATGTGAACAGAAGGCCTGACTTTGTGTGTATCTCAATGATTCTGCTGACGTAAGCTGACAATATCGTCTATGCAAAAGGGCATTACAAATGCCAGCTTTTGGGCCTCAACCTAATATACTTCAAATAAATGCCATATAAGCTTTATAAGAGAAAAATAACACAGACACTATCTGTACCCAAAACCAGATAAATTTCTGCGGTTGATTAGAAGCACACACAAGAGGTATAAAAATATGTAAGAAATAATATAAAACGCTATAATCCATTCCTGTGGGGGATGGGGAGGGCAGACAGCCTGCTGCCCACTTGAGAGAAGGGGAAGATACATGCCGTCTTTAAGGTATAAGCTCAGCAGTCCCCCTGCCCTAAGTTTTCAGCATAAAGAGGGTTCCGGATTAAGAGACTAATGGGCCTGGTTGAGATATTTACAAAGTCCACGGGGCATGATACCAGAGAGGGTGTGACGTACTCTCCTCTTGTCCAAGATGAACATACAAATCAAAATGATCCCAGAACAGGGAAATTAATCCAGAGTAAGATAGACAATGACACAAAATTCGAGAGATCATTTTACTCCTGAAAATAGATACCAACTTATTGGAATTGCAGTGGGGTAACTGTTGACTGTTATTTCACTGGCACCTGTGAGGTAAATGAACCAACTTGAAAGTGTCTGTGAGAAGGTGGCTACGCGTCACTAGGGTATACAGGACTGACTCTGAAGACAATGAGGGCCTCAGACAAACAGGAAGAAAGAAAAGAGGCGGAGTAGGACCAAGCCGGTGCCCTAAGTTTTTCTTTAAAAAAAAAGTCTGTGAGAAATCCCCCAAGTAAATTCCAGCCTCGGATTTGTCATGTAAAGAGCTTGGAAATTACCCTTTCTGGACCTACAGTAAAAAACGTAAGCAAACTTAAAAGTAACTTTCCCGAAGTCTGTCCGAGGACTAGCCAGTCAGGTGAATCATGGGGCAGGCGCTCTGAGGCCTGTAAGGGACTGGGAACACTTTGGCGGTAATTTTGATGAATTGCTGGAAATGAGCTTAGAAACTACTGCGAAATCTGAGGGCTCAGTCCCTGGGGACCCCACACACTTCCATAACTGTTGCCTGAAGGAACAGCAGCAGAGTCTCAAGGTCAGCATCTTAGAAAGCCGCCCTTGTGGCCCTGTGGGCAGGGGGTCTCAGATGGTCTCCGCCGTCCTCAGCTCAGAAGAGGACATTTCTCTATTTCAGCCTCTCCTAGCGCCTGGGCAAAGAAGCCAGGGAATGTAGGAAGACCTGAATCCAGCCCAGAGTGGTGCTATATGTTAATTCCAGTACCTAGGAATCAGAGGCGAATTGATTTTTGTGAATTCCAGGCCAGCCAGGGCTCCATACCAAGACCCTGCTTCAAAGAACAACAATAACAACAAAACCAAAACAAACAGGGCTTGTGCAAGGATTCAACAGGAAAAGGTAATAAAGGCTGCCATCATGAGCCCTGACAACTTAAGCTCAATTTAGGATGGATACTTGGTCCCCGGCTCTGGGGTGAGGATTTGGAAGCTTTGGGAATTGGGTTGAGCGGTTGGAGCCTGGGGGGCCAGCCTTTGAAAGTTCAACCCCACTCCTCCTCAAACCCGCTCTGGGTGCTTCCTGTCTGCTGCTGCTGTAGAACTAGCAGCTGACTGAGCCATTTCAGCTCCCTGGCCTTCCTCAGCAGGATGAATTGTAACCTCTGAACTGATCCAGAAATAAAGCTCTCTTCCCTTAGCTTGCTTCTGCTAGGTATTTTGTCATAGTGATAAGAAAGTAATAATACACGTACATTTAATTGACCTAAAAGGCAAAAATGCGTTGGCTGGTTATTTGAAGGTAGACTTAGATTTTAAAAGACTGTGCTGAAAACTGTAGATCAGACACTGAAACTTTTAAACCTTACTCTTTTTTGGGGGGGGGTAATTACATTTATTTATTTGTGTGTATAGTAGGATAAATTTTAATAGTTAGTTCTCAGCTTCCACCATGTGGGTCCCAGGTATTGAACTCAGGTCATCAGACTTGGGAGCAAATGCCTTTAACCTGCTAAGTCATCTCACAATCCCACCCAAAACAATTTTTTCTTTCACAAAGTTTTTTTCTAAACAACATAAAAAAAAAAAAACCCAGGATAGCTAAAACAATCCTGTACAATAAAAGAACTTCTGAAGTTATCACCATCCCTGATTTCAAGCTCTACTACAGAGATGTAGTAATAAAAAATACTGCATGGTATTAGCATACAAAGAGACAAGTTGATAAATGGAATGGAAGATCCAGACATAAACCACACAGCTGTGGAGACCTAATTTTTGATAAAGAAGTTAGAATTATGAAGTGGAACAAAGACACAGAAAGACAAACATGGTATGTACTGACTTATAGGTGGATATTAGCTATAAAGTAAAAAATTCACAGGCACAGAGATGTTAAATAACAAGGAAGGTTCAATGGGGACACATGGATCTCCCCTGGAAGGGAAAACAGAATAAATATCGCAGGTGGACTGGGGGTGGGTGGGGACAGGAACAGGAGGGATTAGGAGTTGGAAGGATGGAGGGAATACTGGAAGAGACAGCTGGAATTGTGTGTGTGTGTCGGGGAAGCGGGGGGCAGATTTCAGGATCAAGGTAGAAACCTATTGCACTGGAAACTCCCAGGAATTTATGAGGGTGACCCTAGCTAAGATCTTAGTAAGAGGGGATACAAAGCCTGAACCGGTCATCTCCTGTAACAAGGCATGACTTTTAGTGGAGGGACTGAGACACCAACCCAGACACAGAACCTTCAGCCTACAAATTGTCCTGCCTGCAAGATATGCTGAGGTAAAGATGGCACAGAAGTGATAGGACTAACCAACCAATGCTGGGCTAGCTTGAGACCCATGCTAGAAGAAGGGGTCCACCCCTGACACTAGCCTGGAAGGCCAGAAGCCAGAGGCCGGATAGTCTAAAGACCTAGGACAAAACCAAACACGACAGGAAAAAAAAAAAGCCAACAAAATAATTCCTAATGATTCTCTGCTATACTCGAAGACAAGGGCCTCCTATAACTGTCATCAGAGAGGCTTCCCCCAGCAACTGATGGAAACGGTTGCAGAGACTCACAGCCAAACATTAGGTGGAGCTCGGGGAATACGGCAGAAGACGCAGAGGAAGCAGTTGTAGGAACCAGAGGGGTCAAGGACAACACAAGAAAATTCATAGAGCCAACTAACCTGGGCTTGTAGGGCCTCACAGAAACCCAGCCAACAATCAGGCAGCCTGCATGGGTCTGACCTATACCCTCTGCATGAATGTTATGGTTGTATAGCTTGTTCTTCTTGTGGGACTCCTAAAAGTGGAAGTGAAGGCTGTCTCTGATGCTTTTGCCTGTTTTGGGGACCTTTTTCCTTCTTCCTGGGTTCCTTTGTCCGCTTTAAGATAAGGGAGGTGTCTATGTTATTGCAACTTGATATGCCATGCTTGGTTGATATTCATGGAAGGCCAGCTCTTTTTCTGAAGGAAAACAGGAGGAAGGGTGTGGGGGGGGGATGTAGGGGGAAGGGACTAGAAGAGGAGGAGGAGGTTAAACTGAGGTTGAGCTGTAATCTGTGAAAGAAGAATACATTTTCAAGTTTTTTCCTTTATTTTTTTTATTTCCTGCATGTGGATATACATGCCTGTGTACTACATGCATGCAGTGCCTGAGGAGGCCAGGAGAGGGCAACAGATTCCCTGGACTGCTGCCATATGGATGCTAGAAACCAAACTGGTTTTCTGGAAGAGAGGCCAGCCTTTTTTTTTTTATTAAATTCTTTATTAATTACACTATATTGACCTTATATACCCCTGTAGTTCCCTCCCTCCTCCTGTCCCAATCCCTCCCTTCTTTCCCCTTCTCCACAAATGCCCCTCCCCAAGTCCACTGATAGGGGAGGTCTTCTTTTCCTTCCTTCTGATCCTAGTCTATTAGGTCTCATCAGGATTGGCTGCATTTTCTTCTCTGTGGCCTGGTAAGGCTGCTACCCCCTCAGGGGGAAGTGATTAAAGAGCAGGCCAATCAGTTCATGTCAGAGACAGTCCCTGTTCCCATTACTATGGACCCCACTTGGACGCTGAACTGCCATGACCTACATCTATGCAGGGGTCCTAGGTTATCGCCACGCATGGTACTTGGGTGGAGTATCAATCTCAGGAAAGACCCCTGTGCTCAGATATTTTGGTTCTGTTGCTCTCCTTGTGGAGCTCCTGTCCTCTCCAGATCTTACTATTTCACACTTCTTTCATAAGATTCTCTGCACTCTGCCCAAGGGTTGGCAATAGGTCTCAGCATCTGCTTTGATAGTCTGCACGGAAGAGCCTTTCCAAGGCCCTCTGTGAAGCCAGGGTTCTTAAGTGTTGAGCCAAATCTCCAAAACAATCTTTAAAGAATTATAATTAATATGATAAAACAGGAGATACCCTGGAATAATATAAGCTGCTTGGTTGAAACTACATAAGACAGGGCAAGAGAGGAAAATAAAGAACAAATGTAGCAAGTAAAAAACAGACATCAGCACAGCAGATAGCCATATATCTTTAACTACTTCTAAAATGAATAATTGAAATATACTGGTTGGCTAGGTATGATGGTAAGGGATGTAGCTCATTAGTAGAGTTCATGTTTATCATGAGCCAGGCTCTAGGCACCAAAAAAAAAAAAAAAAAGAAAGAAAGAAAGAAAGAAAGAAAGAAAGAAAGAAAGAAAGAAAGAAAGAAAGAAAGAAAGAAAGAAAGAAAATGAAATCAAAATATGGAGATTTTCTGAGAGATTTTAAAAAAATGGTCTGGAGAGATGGCTCAGTAGTTAAGAGCACCAGCTGCTCTTGCAAGAGCACCAGAGTTCAGTTCCCAGCACCCACACAGTGGCTCACAACCATCTGAATCTCCCAATTCCAGAGGATTCAATGCCTCCTTCTGGCCTCCTCAGGCACTAAGCTTGAGCATGTTGCACATACATACATGCAGAAAAACACTCATATGCATAAGACAAAACAAAGTAAGAATTTAAAGAGATTCAAAAATAAGAGCAAAAGTCAATTATATTATTATCTGTAACAAATACCAGACACTGGCCATGGAGACACATTGAGACATGTGATCCAGCATAGGGGAAGTCAAGGTAGAAAGACTTCTAGGCGCAGTTAAGTCTGGGCTACAGAGGGAGACCCTGTATCTAAACAACACAAAACAACACGCAGGGAGATGGGAGACAAAGGGAAGGGAGAAGTACCAGCGTGTTCACTTCACAGAACATATAATAAACCTGAAGCACTACAAAGACCAGCCTGGTCCCTGTGCAAGGGTGGCACACAGTCATGAAAGGTCTACAGCTTTCCCTCCCCGACCCAGCTCAAATACTTCTAATGGCAGCTGCGTTGGTAGGCGGTCCTGTGTGTCTCTTGGGTCTTCCCACTCAAGGAGAGAGCCAGCCACAGCCTGCTGATGGACATGCTGAAGAAGCCATTCACACTAATCCACTGCCTCTCCCATCCTGACACTTCTGGAATTCAGCTGGCCTTGGCTGGAACGAAGTTTCACCCACTTTGAAAGGTTGACCCTAAGCCTCCTGGAGTTCAGGGACCCACGGATGGAGCCAACTGTGCAGTGTGTTTGCTGTCCATTTGTTTTGGTTTTTTTTAGAGTGCCTACCTCTTCCATTTCTGCATCACCATTGAAACGACTTAATCTGTTCTGATTTCTTTCTTCCAAGCTCTGAGCTAAAATGGAACCCAACCAACCCTCTCAGAATGCTCTCCAGACACCACAGAACTTCTGCTGGCGTCTATAACCAAATAGTTAAGGAAGGGACTGAATTTGTAAACGCCAGGTGTGAGGTCATGCAAGCTGTCCTCAACAGAAACTCAACCACAGAAAAGATCCAAAGACTAAAGAAGAAAGAAGTCTAGGTTGTATCAGACTCCACACCAGAAAGTAAAATGTGGTGAAATTGGAAGTATGTCTGAGTCGAACCTGTGACCATACTTTGTGCTTGGAAGGCAGGCTTGAGGTAGGGTTGCCACATAGCCCCCTCGCCCTTCCAGTTACAGCCATGTAGCAAAGGCTCGTGTTATGCCCAGTTGGTGAGACCCCTCAAAGACCACCAGGAATAGACTCTGCTACAAAACACACGAGGATCTTTTTATTACAAGCTCGAGCCCAGCTCGAAGCAACCTCCCTGGTTGAAGAGGAGGAGTGCATTGGAGTCTTCCTAATAGCAGAATCTGGGCCAGATGTAACATAGGACAGGCGACTCTGCTGAGCAGCTTCGGTCCTCTAGGCCAGGCACCCTTCACCTCCTCAGCTCATTCTTTGGAGAGCACAGCTGAAAGTGCTGTACACACACACTTGGGTAGGAACATCTCCATTCCTACAGTCAGAGTCGGGAGGAAAAAAGAGGGTCTCTAAGCTAACAGGCTCAAGAAACTGAAGCTCGTTTCTTCAATGGTAATGCTGTCATTTCATCCCACCACCCCTTTGTAAACTTTAAGACTTTTACATTTTCACAGAAGGAACTAGAGTCTTGAGGCCTAAGAGCAAAAGAACACAGTGGCCCCGACCTTCTGCTCTTTGATGTGACAGAGGAACAACCACTCCCTTTATTCATATGGATGCTATTTGGAGAAGTTTTTCAGTCCTTGCACATGAAACTGCATGGACTTACAGATTAATCCCAATGTGACCTTTCAATTCTAAGGCCACGAGTTTGTAGACACTGCCTTCGAGGGTGTCATTTTCTGGCAGCTTCCCAAAGGTTGCAGGGCTTGTGTTCTGATTCCCAGCTTTTCTGTTGTGACTTTGACTTTCGCTCAGGCTAGAGACAGATCAGAGAGCCCTGTCCTTATTACTTGCTGTCATCTGACTCTGGGCCACAGTGGGAGCTCCAGGGACCACAGAAAGACAGTCTGGGTCTGGCTTTGTCTTGAATGTCACAGATTAGGAAGCTCACGCTGAGCCCTTGCTAAGGCCTTGATCTTATGCACGTGCTGGGGCCTGAGATAGTTATAGTCGCCAGCCTAAGGAACTTATGATCTGCTGGGGGCCTGAGAAGTGCCAGGAACCCAGGAGCCACTTGAGTTTACAGGACCCTCTCTCCCTTTTCCTCCAAGACCCAGCCAGCTGCCTGCTTTTGGTCACCTCCTCTACACTGCCTCTTACTTAAGGTAATCTCCACCGTGGTCCTTTTCTACCTTTTTAATTTAAGTAACTACGTATTGAAGCTAGGAAGTCATTCTTGCCTTCTGTGTTCATTCCCTGCCTGATCAGAAAACATATCAAAGACAGCAGACACTAAATTCAGCCCTCAAGGGCCACTGTGAAGGGCTCTCCCAGAGTCTGAGAATAGAGCCCTAAATGTCTCCATTCCAGCCATTCTAGGATCCTGGGGAGGAAAAATCTGAACACAGAGAAGATGTTGCACAGTAGGAAGGGTTATTTAAAAAACACCCACATTTTGAGACAGGGTCTTTCAGCTGAACCTGGAGCTCACTGATTGGCTAGGCTGGCTAGGCTGGAGATCCTTCTGCCGCCCTGCCCTTCAATGATGAGGTTACAGGAGCAAGCCAAATGCTCAGCTCTTGCACGTATGCTGGGGATCAAAACCCAGGTCACTGATTGTGCCGCAGACACTTTATCAACTGAGTCATTCCCCAGGCCATACTGCCAGGTACTTAGAGCCAGATTTTTAATGTGGAGTTCATGGGTGAATTGTAGAGGATCTCTCAGTTAAAACCTACATAGCATTTCTCAATGTCCTGAGAGCTGTATTAGAATTTCTAAACGCTGTTCTGAGAAGGGTCTATTATCCTAGCGGAGTTCAAGTTAACTTTTCCAATGCACTTGAGTTAAATCTTTAAAAGTCTTAAATTCAGCCCTTTGAAGAGTAAAAACAAATTTGCCTAGCTGGGTCCTGTAGCACACTCGGTGCCCGTAATTAAATGACACAGCCTATTCTTTACACGGGAAAGCTGGCCCTATAGGCTCCTCGTCTGTACTGTTTATCAAGTACACAGCTCCACTGAGCTAATGTTTTATATCTTACTCTCCAAGTAAATTGTTCCCTTTTAAGGAAGGGCTTTGTTTCTTAGACACCTTTGCATGACGTCAAACACAGCTCCTCTCAGGCGTCCTGTTGATTGTTGGGGATCTGTTGTTAAGTATTCCCTGGTAACTACCTACCTGGCTTGGTGCTGGCCAAGAGGAGAACCATGAAATGATAAAAAGCCATTATTGGCCTTTTAATGTTTAACTTGGTTTGCTCTTAGTAATCTCTCTGAAATTAGATTGCTCAGATATGGTACCCTCTTCTCGACAGAAGAGATAGTAATGAGCTTGTGCTTTGGATATGCAAATCGCCCGATTCTGGATAACAAGCCCACAGTACAAGTCGATAGAAGCTCAGTTTCTTAATTATCTCTCCTGGTCTTACCCAATTAGCCCAACAATTTTACAGAGGTGAAGGACAAGACTTATCACTCCTGCTGTTTAGATGCCACACCCAGTTTCTATGCCCTAGCAAGTTTCTGGAAACCCCCTTTTTCCATTGTGGTCTGGGCTGAAGAGTAAGAGAAAGACGCTTCCTGCAACAATGTCCAACCATGGGGAACCTCAAGCTTCCCAGGGCTCAGCCAACATCCTACGTTCATCAATTAGAGCAGACATAATCTTATCTACTGACAAATAAGAAAATCCTGGCAACTCTTACTGACATGCACTGAACTGGGTTCTATCACTACTGAGTTTAAACAGCACTTAATGCATCATGAATGCATGCAGCCCAAAGAGTTTGAATTACTGGCATCTTTGTTTACAGATGAAGAAACTGATGCACAGAAAGACGGATCCACTTTCACAGTGTTATACAGTAGGGAAAAGGCACGGACTCCAAACACAACAGTTCGGGTTCCAGAGCCTGAGATCTTCAACATCGGAGCCTCTCAATGCTCCTGGTTCGTGTTCTGACAAGTAAGGTGATCTGATTAATTTTTCAAGCTTTTCCCAAGTAGTGGTTCAAAGTGCCTGCTGGAGTTGGGGAAATCAGTGCCTTAACTTCAGATCCAGCAGCCCCAACTCAGGTAAGTTATCTCACCCTGGTTCAAGGGTACCATTTAAGCATCTGGAGCCACATCTTGCCTTATCTGCAAAGAATCCATCCTTGTGTGTCTTTTGAAGAATTGCTTTGTGGATTAGGCATAAATTACCTTTCATAATATCTGGCCCAGAGCATATACTCACCACACACGCATAAGCAGACCGGGAGATACCGGATACGAATGGGGCAATTGCATTACCCAACTTCCACCTACTCACAGTCTGTCATTAAAGCACACAGGCCCACAAAGACCCTTGAATCAACAGACCAGAGTTGAAGGGAGAAACAAAGAGCAGAGAAATCCAGATTTTAGCATCTGACTTTACTACATGGGCCTCTCTGTGTAATGGCCTCCGGGGGTACTCTTAAGTGCGGGGGGCTGTCATTTGACTTTTAAATCTGTCCCTTGGAATGTGCAGGCCATGCTCCCAACTGACTCCAAAGCTTACCAAGGACCCTGTGAGAGATGAAAATGACACACAGAGGTGACTTCGGGCTCAAAAACAAGGGGTGTGTATGTGTGGGGGGGGGCGGTTGTCAAGCTATGTAGTCTGACAAACGGGAAGGAAGGGAGATCTGTCAGTAGTAATGACTGTTGTCTAGTTCATTAGGAAGACAGAGCTCAACTCCAGACGAAGGGTATTTGGGAAACTAAATGAACCATTGCACATTAGCTCTCTTTAATGACTCAAGACAAAATTAAGAAGACTTGAGCATCAAAGGTAATATTGCCTGGTAACACACATATTGATTATTATACGATGCATACTAATTGAAGGAAGGGGAGGGTATGGGAGAAAAGATCCTTGAGTTACAAAGATATTTCAGAAAATAGGGGTTTTTTGTTTTTGTTTTTTTTTTTTGGTTGCAAGAAATAACAGGGTATGAAAAAATAAGATGTGTGCAGAGATTTTTGTGCACTGTGTTAGGGGGAGAAAGTAGGCACAGAAATGGAAAATTATGTGGAATGCGTATAAATATACTTTTCTGGTTGTCCCCTCAAGCCCAGAAGGGTTCGTGTGTGTGCTCAGTAGGTTTGGATTGTTGAAGGATCACTGCAGAACAGTGTAGAGTAATTAACATGGCAGAAACTCATCAAGTTGTCTGCAAAAGGTCAAATGCATGATGAGCAGAATACAATTAGGAGGGCAAACTGTCCTGTCAACTTTTACATCATTAGCCGTTTATAGGGGTCAATACCTTCCAAGGATATGGGCCCAAGACTGAAATTGCTAAGCAGCAATTTCACATTTCCTTTAATCTTCAAAGGCTTAAAGCCCTTAAACACATTAAGAACACGTAACAAAACTTTACATCAACAGTCATGAATAGAGTCAGGTTCATCTTCCAGTCAGTTATAAGTGAAAGGAACAAACATAATAGCTAAATGGAAATCTTCGGTTCCATCCTGGCCACATTAAAGTGCAACCAATAAAATCAAGCAGAGCCTTGCGACGTCTGTCCTTTCAAATCATGTCAGACCTTTGGGGAGGAGGAGCTGCCATCCCACAATCAACTTACTTGTGAGAGGAGATAAAAGGGCGGAAGAGAGAGTGACCACTGGAGACTTTCTTACGGTGATCTAAGTTCAGAAAGACTTAAAGTGAAATGGATAAGCATGCATTGATTTTTTCCCCCCTCACAGATTTTTAAAATACATAAAATAAAATCTGCTCTAAAGTCTTTCTTTTTACACACACTCACAGAGGCAGTGAAAGAGACACACAGAGAGAACAAATGGGATCTTGAAGATTCAGAGACTTAACTAGGAAGAAAGAGCTAAGGAAATGTACAAGGGATTTTTATTTTCAGGGTGGGAGGGATTGGAGAGAGAGAAGAAAATCACACTGCATTCATGGCCATGGCCTTTTTAGCTGCTTGGGTCTGTTATAAACATACTACACAGGCTTACTACTTATATATGTAAGTTCATGTAAATATGTATGCTATTTATTTAATATCAATTATATGCTTCAGTCTGTCTTAAGCATTCTATTTATTATTAAATATGTTTTGTTTGTTCTCTAAGAATTTCACACATATTTACCTCTCCACCTCATCTGAGAATCTCCACACCCTGTCCCAACTTCGGGTCCAGTTTTCGTTTTTTCTTTTTCTTCATGACCCCAGCGTGGAGCCATCCACTGGAACACGGTGAGCCTACCACACCCTTAAACCGACCCTCGATTCCCACTGACTGACAATAGTCCCTCGGAGGTGTGACCCCCTGCGCCCCTCCCTTCCTCCATGCTGGATGAGTGTTGGCTTGAGCGGGTCCTGCGCAGGTAACCAGAGCTGCTGTGAGCTCGGTGTCCTGTCCAGAAAGCGCTGTTTTCTTCCACTCCTCTTCGACCTTCACCTCTCACAGTATTTGAGGTTCCCCTTCCTCTTTGTTCACTGAGCCTTGGAGGAGTGTGTGTGATAGAGATGTGCAACCTAGGTAAACATTCCAGGTTTATGAGACTTATGTGTGCTTTGACGAGCTGCGAGGCTGTAGTATTTGCTGTCTGCTGCACAAGGAAGCTTCGCTGATGTGGAATGAGGGCTGCACCAAGCTGTGCATACAGAGATATGGATTTAGAGGGCAGTTCAATGTTTTAACAAAGGAATGATAGGTTCTCTCGTAGGGACCATGAGCTCCCAGGCTGTAGGTTGTTGGCCATATTTATAATAGGAATCCTTGAATTCAGTTAGAACATTCTGGTTAACCCCATAATATTCCTGCCACTATTCATCTATGGGCTTGTTAGGCCAATCATTATCACAGGTTTCACAGTTCTAAGCTAGGTAAGACTGCTGATTGCTTTTCTTCTCAGGCAGCCTACATAGAACCTTCCAGAACTGTCAAAGCCAGACAGCAGGAAGGAGGAGGCTTCTAGGCCAGTTCCAACTGGATTTCTCCATGACCTGTGACCAAACTGGTGGTGTCCTCAGCAATAGGGTCTTAACATCACGTTCTGATGGACAACTAAGAGCAATGCTAATAGCCTGTATTGTCTAGGGGATCTCTGAGACACTTCACTGACCATCACCTCAAAGGGAGGTGCCCCACTGGGTGTTCTGTTTAGCAGTTGTGGCCTCTATGAGAAGCATTACTCCTCACATAGGGTAACGCCATATAAATTCTTTTATATGTGTGTATTTAGGTAGCCTATCAAATAGTATGTTTACATATGGCCTTTTCAAACATCCTTAGTCCTAGGTACTCCTCCCCATCCTCTTCTGTCTTAGCCTTACACATTTCTCCATTATCATTTATTATTAGTCACCCCCCCTTTCCATTCACACCTCCTGCACTCTGCTATCAGCCCTCCTATGAGATTTTTATTCTGTCCCTATTGTGGCCCCTTCTCAGTTTCCTGCTTTCTACAGGAACCCCAAGTTATACTTGCATCTAAAGATTCGACACAAGGAACTACATTTGAGGGAGAACATATGGTGTTTGTCTTTCTGGGTCTGGGTTGATTCACTCAGTATCATTTTTTTTTCTAGGTCTATCCATTTGCCTGAGAATTTTATTTTTCTTTATGGCCGAAGAAAATTACATTGTGTATGTACCACATTTTCATGAATCAATTGATAGATATAATATCTAGTCTGCTCCATTTCCTAGATATTGTGAACGGAGCAGCAACAAACATGGATGACCATGTGTATCAGAAACAGGAAGCTCAGCACTTTGGGTGGATTCCGGGGAGTCATATTACTGGGTCAGATGGTAGATCTAGTTCTAGCTTTCTTAAGAACATTTACACAGATTTCCATAGTGGCGGCACCAGTTTGCATTTCCAGCAACAGTGAGTGAGGGTTCCCTCATCCTCCACATCCTCTCCGGCTCATCATTGTTCCTTTTCGTATTAGCTGTCCTTACTGGAGTCAAATGAAACCTTAAAGTAGTCTTAAAGATTTTTACCTTTAAACTGTGTGAGTGTGTGGGTCTGAACATCAATTTGTGCATTTGGATATGGTGCCCCTAGAGGCCAAAAGAGGGCATAGGCTCCCCTGGGTGAAGTTACGCAGTTAGGCGCTCTCAGAGATGTGTTAGAACTGAACTCAGATCCTCTGTGAGAGCAGTTCAAGTTCTTAAATACTGACCGATCTTTCCAGCCCTTTGAAAAGCACTTTCAATTTTCGTTTCGATGATGGGCTAAGGTTGTTAAGCACTAAAAAAAAATAAAAGTGAAAATTAAAAAATAAAAACTTTTTAGCCATTTTTATTTCTTCTGTTAGGAGTTCAATTATTTTTTTTTTCAATTGGGCTGTTTGTTTTCTTGACAGTTGTTTTTTTTATTTTTTATTATCTTTTTAGTGCTTTGTATATTATAAACACAAATCATATCCATATTTTTTTCTATTCTGCGGGCTGCTTCCAGCGTACTACCAGCTTTCTCTGCAGTCCAGGAACTCTTCCATGTTCTTAGGTCCTACTTGTCCACTCTTCCTGGCACCATTTGCTAAAGATGCTGTCTTTTCTTCCGTGAATGTTTTCAGCATCTTTGTCAAAAATCAGGTAGTGATAGGTCTGTGGATTTTTATCTAGGTTTTTTGTTCTACTCCACTGATCAACATGTCTGTTTTTCTGCCTGTACCACCCTGTCTTACTAATGTCTCTGTAGTAATAACTTGAAATCAAGAATGACAATACCTCTAGATGTGTTCTTACCGCTGAGAATTTATTTGGCTATCTGAGGTACTTCATGCTTCCCTATAAACTTTAAATTTGTTTTTTAAATATATATTTCTATGAAGAATTGTGCTGGAATTTCTATGGGAATTGCATTGAATCTGTAGACAGCTTTTGATAGAATGACCATTTTCACAATCTTACCAATCGGTGTTCATAGGTAGATTCTCTTGCTGGTGTCTTCCTCAGTTGCTTTCTTCAGTGTTTTGAAGTTTTCATTGTACAGCTCTTTCACCTCATTGGGTAGGTTTATTTCAATGTATTTTTTATGGTATTGTGGCTAGAATTGTTTCCATGATTTCATTCTCATTATGTTTTGTCTTTAGTATATGAAAAGGCTACATGTTTGGGTATGTTAATTCTGTAACCTGCCACTTTGATGAAAGTGTTTAACAGATGTAGGCATTTCCTTGTGGAGTCTTTAGCATCTCTCATGCACAGCATCATGTCACCCATAAATAGTGATTTTTCACTTAGTCCTTTCCTATTATTTCCTTCTCTTGTCTTGTTGGTCTAGCTAGGACTTCAAGCACTACATTGAAATTGGCGTGATGAGAATGGACACCTGTCTTGTTTCTGATTTTAGTGGGAATTCTTCAAGTTTTTCTCTACAGGTTTGTGATATATAGCCTTCATCTTGTTGGGATATGTTCCCTCTATCCCTAGACTCTCCAGTGATTTTATCATGAAGGGATGTTGGATTTTATTTTTTTCTGCGTTAATTAAGAACATGTGATTTTTGTCCTTGAGTTAATTCATGTGATGAATTACACTCATTGATTTATACATTATGAACCATCCCTGCATCCATGAAATAATACCATTTGGTCATTTTAATGATGCTTTGGATGTATTCTTAAATTTGACATATAAGTATTCTATTGATAATTTTTGTAACTATAGTTATTAGGAATATTGACCTCTACTTCACTCATTCTCCACCCCACCCCAGTGTGTGTGTACACGGGTACACATGGGCACATGTGTCCCCCTCAGAGTAAACTGTTATCCGACATTTGTGTAAGAATAATATTAACTTCACAAACTAGTTTGGAAGTGTTCCTTTTTTACTTTTTCGAATAACCTGGGTCATACTAGTGTTAGTTCTTCTCTGAAGGTAGGGTAGAATTCTGTGCTGATGAGAAGAACACACATTCTTTGGTGTTTGGGTGGGATGTTTGGTAGATGTCTATTAGTGCATTTGATCTATGGATGCAATTTAATTCTGGCGTCTCTTCTTTTTTGTGCAGTTGATTTGACTAATGGTTAAAGTGGAGTACCAAAGTCACCCACTATTACTGTGTTGAGGAGAGAAAGCACAAACGAACTGGGGGGAGGGGTGGAGAAGCAAACAACAGGGCTCAGTGTTAGCTGGCTACACTGACCTATGGTATCGCGTAGACAAGAAAGAGCTTAGGAGAGGTGGGAGAAGACACATGAAAATGAAAACGTGGGAAGATAAGGAGTACCCGTAGGAAGAAGGAGAGCTGGATGGAGACAGAGGAAGATGCAGTCTCTGGCCTGCATGGTACTTCTTGTCTCCCCAGTAGATCTGGGCTTTGGTTTCTTGGGTCTCTGTGTTGACTTCTAACAGTCCTGCTGTTCTTCTGTGGACTCTCAGCTGCTTTAGTGCGTGGAGTTTTCTTCACTCTGTTCTGTGGCTAGATGCGGCAAACTCCACTCAACCATGGTTGTGGCTGTCCTGCAGGGTCAGCCACAGTGCCCAAATCAATGTTTAGAGCTTGTGCATAGTCCCCACAGCTTTATTCTTCTATATTGAGGGAGGTTCCAGCAGCAGTGGCTGGGAAATCTTTTCATAATATTGTTAAAGAATTAAATTTACTGATTGGGCAGAGATATGCTATGTCTCTTCACTTAAGAGTTAATCCATGGTCAGTTACCTGGCAAAAGGACCACCTCTTAGGTAGACAAATATGGTGGTTAGAATGAGAATGTTCCCCATAGTGTCAGTTGGTGGCACTGTTTGGGGAGGATTAGAAGGTACAGCCTTGATGAAAGAATTATAACACATTTTAAGCTGGCCTTGAGCTTAAAAAGTCTTGTTCTTTTTCTCTCTGTTTCATGCTTATGGTAAAATATAAGAGTGTTCAGCATATTGTTCCTGACACCATGCCTGTCACTTGCTTCCATGTTACCCCACCATGAGGGACATTAATTCATCTGGAACTGTAAACTCAACTAACCTCTTTCTTCTATAAGTTGCCTTGGTCATGATGCCTTATCACAAAAACAGAGAAGTAGCTACACAGCAGATTCTCACTATGTCATGCTACAGGAAGGGGATGAATAATTATCCCTTTATTGAGATAATGTATTTTCTTTCCCAGAATCGCTACTCAGTGCAGTAGCTTTAGGGCTACCATAAGGTTCTGTTGTGTCTGCCAACCTTTCTGAGACCTAACTCCAAAGACATCCCTTCCCTTTTTTCTTCTGTCTTTTTCTTTCAAAAGCTGGCTGGATTGTTGGAATCTACCTGATAGTTATATCTGTAACTGCATTGATTGTAGCCATAGTTACACGTCCCATCCAATGGTATAAATGTTTGTGGGTCTGATAGTAGAAAAGAACCATAAGGTTCTGTTGTGTCTGCCAACCTTTCTGAGACCTAACTCCAAAGCCTCCCAAACTGTAACTAGCCATTCATTTAGACATGGCTTCTAGTCAGTCAGCTTGCCTTGAAGTCCCATCTTAAGCAGTTAAATTATATTGAATTGAGAAAACTTGAAGAAAGGTTATATTATCCCAATTTCATTAGGCAGGATGGTGAAGCTTATAAAGGTTATCTAATTTCCTCAAGGTAATCCAGCCAACAACATGTCTGGGGTTCTAAATTTTTTGCTTTGAAAACCATATCAGGGTCTTAAACAGATACCGAAGGTCTTAATAAGACTTTCTCTAAGTACTTTGCTGAGAATTGGGTTCATCATCACTACATAACCTCCCCACGTCTCTACCACCCTCCTCCCTCTGCCCTGTATAAAGAACTGAATCCAGGGCCTTGCAAATGCTAGGCAGGTGATCTGCCCATGTACTACACTCCATTCTTCTCATCCTAGTTGACCATGGGAATGTCTGCTATCTTTAAATTATCTAGAGGACATCTCATGCTTCTTTCCCCCTCTAGCTGGTTTTCTGTGTACGCTGTCAAAAGACACCAAGAAAAAAAAAATTTTAAGACAAAAGTAAATCAGTCTTCACCACTGAAAGGGGGGCCTTTCGATGTAGTAGTTGCCTCCAGGGGTTCTATGCCAACAGTTTCAAGCCCCCGTGACTCTCTTCCTGACATCTACTTCCTGATGACTTTTGACTGTGCCTATTGTCTTTGGGAGCTGATTTCCCCTGCCTTCCCCTTGGCCATCATCAGAGGTTGCATTGTGACTCTCGGATGTTCCTGAGACCCTTTGGGTGCATCCAGTTCTGACTCATAAAACACAATGAGGAATTTACAACTTTGATTTCTGCTATGGCATAAAATTAGCCACCTAATTCCGTGTTAGTTTTTTCCCCCTAATTACTTCTTTATTAAACTGCTCATGTCGCAGCAGGAGCGGATGCTGATGTTATGTACCTCAGTGGAGAGAAACTTAATGAGATGGTGTGCTCAGTGTCTTCCCTCTGCCCCTGCTCCCCACACTGGCTTCTGGGAGAATGTCCTCATGGCCTACAAACACACACTGCCTGCTTGGTTCTGTGGTTAGGAGTGTCTGGTGAGCAGATCTGAAGCCAGGGCATCTATCCCCATGGCTTTCTCTGTGAGGTCACTGAAGCTGACTCTGACCCTCTCCAAAGCCATTCATTGTCCCTCTCATGTGGCTCTCTCACATAGCTGTCTTTCTGGTTCCCCTAACTTTCTCGTTAAGACCAACAGCTCCCTGCTGGGGCCAGCTAGCCCTGGGGTGCAACCCCATCTCTTAGTTTCTCTAAACTCTGCTTCTACCATTTTAATTGATCTCCTCACTAAATACTCATTTTACATATCTTATCAGTTCCTGCTTCTTGCTCTCTGAAGTACGAATGTAGGTGTTCGTGTGATTCAAGACTTCCCCCATAGGCACAGCAGTGAAAATGATTGCCTACTTAATCAAGTGACATTGTGAAAGATTAAGTCCTACCTGACAGCTGCATTGTCTGTGGTTTCAGCACACTGAAGGAAATATTCACTGGGGAAGGAAATATTCAAATAAGTGCAACGGATTGTCATACAAATGAAATGATCCCCAATAAGGTTGTCCTGGAGATCAGTTTACCCACTAAAACTGCCTGAGACTTCAGTACAGCCCTGTTTAAAAAAAAAAAAAAACAAAGTGGGAAGTGTGGGGCTGGAGAGGTGGCCCAGTCAGTACAATGCTTGTCACATATGCATGAGGTCCTTAACTCTATCCTCATAACCAGGCATGGTGGTAAATACCTGTAATCCCAGTACTGGGGGATCGGGGAGACAAGAGGTCTCTAGGAACTCCCTAGGAACTCCCAGCCTAACCTAAGTTGTCAAGCTTCAGGCCAGTGAGAGACCCTGTCTAAAAAAACCATAGGTGGATGGTGACGGAAGAGCCACACCTGAGGTAGACTTCTGGTCTCCATACACTGCACACAAGAAGTCTAGAGTGGATCCCAGTGGTGGAGCATGGGCTCCTAGGTTTGGTTCCCAACACCACACACATACACACTAATCTTGACCTAGTAAGGTAGAGGCCATCCTTTGAAGGTTTTAGGGAAGCAGCAACAGTTCCTTGGATTTTCAGATTGTTTTCTCGAGTCCTTAGGTACATGTTAGAAGAGAAGATTAAACCATCTCAAAACTGTCCTTTTGTGCAGGAGGCCAATCAAACTGCTTCTCATTCTTGTAGCAAAGCTCAGCTGCTTCAGGTAGAACCTCTCCATTGTGGGGGTGGGTGGTACTCAGTGTCATAGGCTACCCCAGCCTTGCACATCTGCCTGTGTCCAGGAAGACCAGTGTTAGAAAGAAATATGTGAAAGCAAGAAAAATGTGACGGTTTTATTTATTTGCAAGTCTCTTATATAATAAAGTTTGTTAAAATATTTGAATTTAAAAAAAAAGAAGTAAAGCAACAGTCCTTTATTATTCGCATAAAACTAAGGTAGGCAGTGCTCTGAAATTTACAGTTTAAATTGAGAAGAAGTTGGTCTAGATTTTGGCAGCCAGAGTTCTGTCTTGCATTGAACTCTTGATGGGCACTTAGCATCTGCATCTACTTTGTCTTCTGAACGATACAATGCTCGGAATAACTAGGGTGCGCCAACGACACACATGAGAAGCAGAAGAACAGGACACTGAAGACCCTGAACATGGTATACCTCTCAGGGCTGCAGCCCCCTCCCACACCTTGCAGATAGAAGGCTGTGCTAAGAAGGCCCATCTCTTAGGAAGTGGCCCCGTGACAAGTTGTCCAGTCATTTCCTGTGTGGAAGAATATCAGAACTTCCCTCAGAGACTTGGTGTGAGGTTTAAAGGAGTATAAAAACAAACAAACAAACATGAAATTATAAATATTTTTAAATACCTGATGCATGGCAAGTAGTGATAAGTACTGTTACTGCCGCAGCAGGGGATCAAGATTCTTTCACATCTGTTAGGACGTAGGCAGCCTGCTTCTAGGTTGCCCAGCGACCTATGATGTCATCACATTCGCCGGATATGAGGACTAAGTTGCCACCTCCTCTCTCCCTTGCACTCGGCTTTGGTTTCTCTCCTGTTCCTCTCATGCTCCTCTTTCTCATCTCCTGTGCTCTCCCACAGTCTCTTTCTAGTTCTCTGTCTCTCCCCCCCACCAACACACACAATAAATCTGTTGTAGATGGCGGTCTTATTTATATCATTAACAATACCTGTGCCATGTGTTTGTGACTTTGTCTGAGGTATTAGAACCGCGAAAACCCAGCTTCCCGCCATAGAGCTGCTGGACAGATAGCGCAGCGCCGGAGCTGTTTGCAGGCCCCATGCAACGACAGCTTTGTTACAGGATGGTTTTGCAAGAGTGAAGCTGTTCCCCATTGTTTCTCTCTCGCTGCCGCCGCCGTCGTCGGTGAACAGCGTGGGGAAACACTGCCGGGCCTCTGCCTCTGAACATTCCATTCACAAGAACCAAAAGAAAAAAAAACTCTCAAGAAAAAATTTTTTTTTTCTTTCCATTGCTCTGGAGTTTTTCTAAAATGGCTTCTAGTGGGAGATTAATTATAGAGGCCCCAACGTTTCCTGGAAATGCTAAAACATTTTAAAAGAATACGAAGACTCCACTTGATAAATGGCTTGACTCTTTATTGCCTAACAATCCAAAAAGAAAAATGCGTGTTTGAAACAGAACAGGATGTAATGGAAATCTAAGTAGGTGGACTGTAAAATGGATTTTATTAACTATTTACAGTGGTCCTGTCAATTGTTTTTTGTCTACGCCTGAGAAAATTCCGAGTTGGGGCTTCTGCCCCTCTTCCTGGCACTTACCTTTCTGGTTTGCATTATAAAGGCCACTAAGAGGATGCTCTCCAGGTGCCACCAGCCTTCCTAGAGCAGGAGAGACATCCTTAACAAAAGAAAGAGAAGGACCTTTGCTCACAGCTCAACCACTAAAGACACCTTAAGAAATACTATTTAAAGGGCTCTGCAACCCTCTCGCTTAGCAGGACTTTTTGCTCTATGTTTGAAAGGGGCATTAATTTTTTTTTAAGCTATGGAGCACATATTTGTAGTCCTAGAACTTCAGAGGCTTGGTAGTGGGGGATCAAGGGTTCCAACTAGTCCCAGGCTACACAGGAGACCCTGTCTAACAAAGAGAGGAGAGAGAGAAAGGGAAGGGAAAAGAGAGGAGTTAATACCTATCCTAGAGAAAACATGCTAAGCACTTGGAAAATTTTTCTGCCCTCCGCCCCCTGTGTCTCAAGATATCTAATGACTGTCCTGCTCTTTATGGTTTTTGGCAAGTAGCTGATGAGTTATCAAGACCCCTGGCCTCTCCACACTTGCAGACCTGGTTCATTTCCTAAAGCTGAAGAACCTCCTAGGCATTGTGGCTTGAGCTGTGGAGGGATCAGACTGGGTCGCCTACAAGATGAAAACACCCCCCCCCTCAGTCTTCTCTTCTCTATTTCAAAAGAAATACGAGTCTGTCATCACAATGGGAAACACCCAGCACCGTCCTGCTCCTTTACAATTAATTATGGCTCAGTGCTGTTTTGTTTTTAATTATAAATGAGGATGGCAGCACCATAATCTTTTTAGTGGGGGGGGTTCCCACACACACACAAATCCTAACCCAACGGTGACATAAAGCGGGGCTTAGCCATTCACCGCAGGGCTGCACATGTAGAATTGCCATTATAGCTGGTATGTTGTGATCCTGTGACCACCGGCACTGCATCCTTGGCACAGAGCAGGCACACCACAGTGATTGCAGAAGTTCCGTGAGCTGCCTCTGAAGTAGCTCAGGCCCTGTGATGAGGGCTTCACAGATCCGCTCACTCTTTGCTTAATTCTTTTACCAATTCTTGTCATCCCTGATTGCTCTACTTTCCATCGAGAGAGCCTGGAGCTTGGAAGTTATGCAAGTTTAGAAAAGTCATTCACCAGTAAGTGAAAGAGTGGACCATAAGGCCACAGCCATCCTGACCCAGGAACTCATGCTCTCTCCATTACACACACTGCCAGGCTGCCTGATGTTCAGTAGACTGGCTGCTGGCATTGAGAGGTTCAAAAACTTGGAGTTAATTCTTGGGACTGGGGCAAAGTGACCAGAGCACAGTTCTTTCAGAGCAGGGGTCCAGCAGTCCCCCACCCAGATTAACCTTGGGATGTGACTAGCCCCTAAGGAAGCCTATGAAATGTATTAACTCCCCCTTCCCCTTGCTACAGCCTAACCTAACAGGGTAGTACCTTGCGGGGGAAGGGGGCAGGTGTCCCCCAGGTAGCCAGACCTGATCATTTGCAGTTTTGGCGCCTGAAAGCAAACCAATCATTTTAAAGATCAGCTCCCCTAGAGACCCTTTCACCCAATCCTGTACTGCCAAGACTTGCACTTACCTACTTTCGGTTTTGCCCTCTTAAAAACCCTGTTTTGCCCTCTTAAAAACCCTGTTCCCCCAGAGTTGGGGGTTGCTTGCCTCTTTGTTCTTGCAAAGGGCAGCCATCCAGCTCAAGTTTGTAATAAAGGCCCTCGTGTGTTTTGCATCGGATTCAGAGCCTGTTGGTCATTTGGGGACTCGCGATCTGGGTATTTCAGCATCAGGTCATTTGGACTGGGTACTCACCGGAAGCAGTTCAGCAAAGGCACTCAGGCTCAGCAGAGAGAGAGTACCTGTGTGAAAGCACCAAGAGAGAAGACCAGGGAGGTTCCCAGCCAGTTCTAAGTCTCCAGATAACATTTCCTGGGTCTGGATATTTGTTGGAAATAGTCTGCCCTTAGGACTTAGCCCTTCTTTAGAGTTTAAAAAGAATTGGTTGGAGGTGATGCCCAGCATGAAGGTAAGAGTGGCTTCACAGTCCTTGGGTGTAGGACATTTGTTTCTGAGCTGTGAGGATGGGCTGGTGGACATGCTCGGAGCCTGAGAGCCGTGGAACAATGCTGAGGGGTGGGGATGAGAGGGAAGAACCCCACTCTTCATTCACTCTTTTCTACCTCAGACAATGTTTCAGCCAATACCAATTTGGGGAAATTCTGGGATTTCTACAAGCCCTCTCTGCGCAATGGGCATTGAGGGGAGAGTCAGCTCACTTCTCTGCTTCTTGGACAATGACATTTCCAGGTGACATGAAACAAACTCACTCTCCCCACAGCTGAGAGAAAAGTGCGAACCTACAGGCAGAAGGTGGACAGCTGTATCGTGGCCGAGCTCTCTTGACTGGTGCACAGAGGCAGGGCATCCCGTGGACGCCTGCACAGCGGAGTTTTTGTGATTACTGACTGGCTGGGTGTTGAGTCTGGCCAAAGTGCAGGGTTATGGACAGAGCCTTTCTGAGTCCTTCCAACCAGAAACTTCTATGAGTGAAGGGCTCCTTTGGCTAATTCTCTATTCTCTCTTATTCTTTTCTGGTCTAGCTTTGAACAGGCTCCATTTATTAAAGAAAAGAGAAAGTTATTCCCCAGTGACATAAGGCCAAGCCCAGGTCATCTAGAATAATGAAACAGGAAAGCTCATAGACCCTAATGTCACACAATGAAATGAGAAATTCACAGATCTGGGATTGTGGAGAAACGTGCATTTCACTGCCCCATGCCACACGGAGCCTGAAGATAAGGATAGAGAGAAGAGGGCGGGTTGTTATAAATGATTTTCCCACAGCTGGTCTACATGTCTAGCTTGCTTTTTGTTTCCTCTGGTACCTGGATACAAACTGCATTGTAAAATAAAACATCAAAGTTAATAGCATGAACTGAGTGCTAGGCGTGATAAGTTGTGAAAAGGACATGGTTTGTGAGGGCGCTGAAGAGACACGGAAGGACGTGCATTCAGTCATAATGAATCATGTCAACTGAGAGACGTGGTGGGAAAGGAGGATAAATTTGAAAAAAGAAAAAAAAATAGAGATTTCGTGTGGCAGAGAGCTAATTATCCTGACGTCTAATCTTCCAGGAGGCTAACAGTTAGTTCAGCTGCTAACAGTCACCAAGGAGTGAGCTGCAGAGATATTTTTAAGTATGCCTTTTTTTTTTTTTGAAAGATCCAGCATGCCTACATCTGATTGTCAAACTCTTAAGGACCAGCTGCGGAAGGAAACGCCGAAGTCCTCTGTTCAGCTTTGCTTTAGACATTGGGAGATTATTAGCAACAATACCCATCATCCCAGCACACTCCTAGACTGGCTAGACTTTGATGGACCATGCAGCACCTCCAAGCGAATCACCCAGGACAGTATCTTGCGTTGCTCTTTTTAATCTGAATCCTTTTTTAATAGTTTAGAAAAGCGGTCTGAGGGATGTAGAGGAAGTAAAATCAAAAGCAACGCCCAGGTAGGATTTAAATTTTAAAATATTCTGTAAATGGCTTTGTTAAGAAAATACATAAAACAGCACTGTTATGGGCACTTTGCACGATGGCTCACGCATCTCTGAAAACCCCCAGGAAACAGGTTTTGTCCTTATTGGTCCTAACTTACAGATAAAGAAACAAGTCCAGACAGGTTGCTTGCCTAGTGTTACACAGACAGCCGCCAAAGGTCCAGGCTGTAGGCAGCCTTTCTCCCCAGCAGAGTGCACGGTCTCATACGCTTCGCTGTCTGCGCTTTGGGGTTTTTCTCTGACATTACTTCACCTGCTGGTTTCTTCTGGTCACTGACTCACCATATCTGTGGATGGAGAGTGGACACATGCAGACATGGTCCCTGACTCCACCGGCGTATGGTCCAGAGGCCAGGACAGACATAGGTCAGGCCATTTAAAACTCATAATCTGACGTGCGTGCAAAGATCTCTGAAGAAGAGAAGGGCATTCAGAGTTAGGTAGTGCACTTATGCAAACTGCCTTCTGTCTTTCTCTTCTCTGAGAACATCTATAATCTCAAGTCAAATGTAAGGCAACAGTACAAATCGAGAGGTCTACAAAATTCTCTTCTGCCATTGATGCTTAGGCTGATCTGTCAGAGCCCATGTTCTGTCATTTCAACATCCCTTCTTCCTTTTAGGCCTTTCCTTGAGGGTCCTGCTAAGCTTACTCCAGTCCTTAACGTTGATAGAGTACCTTAGAGCTGACTGACGCTTTCCCATCCCATCCATCTTTTCAACAATCTTGCGAGCAATGCTGCTGAGGCCGTCGCTTTGTAAGCGATAACAGTATTTCTGAGCTCTCTGCTACGTGCCGGGCCCTGAGCTAAGCACTTTACATGCTGTGTCCAATCCATCTTCATAAGAGCTCTGTGAAGCAAACACGACATACAGAGGCATGTTTGCGACCATGAGAAGTGATTTGTCTAAAGCCTGGCAGTTGAGGGGTGAGGAAGCAGGCCCCGCTGGCTTGGCACTGTGACCTCAGGGTACATCATAGGAAGACATGGCTTCTCAGAGTCAGTTGGCCAATGAAGACCAGTGTTAAGGCTTTCTTCCATAAACCTACATGCTCCTACATACCACATAAGCTAACAGAAAGCTTCTGACAGGGATGTACCCTGTTTCTACGTAAAGTGACACATGACTATTAATGAGTAAGAGGGTTAGAAAAAGAGAGTTTGTATTTTGAAGGTCAGGCTTATTAGCAAATGGATTTCCCACGCATGACTAAAGTCAGTCCTGGCTGTTGGGTTTTTAAGCTCTTGGCATGTTTGTTATCGTAAGAGTTAAGTGCAGAAACGCAGAAGCACAGAAAGTAGGCAGGCTGACATAACCTCTAACACTGTCAGCTTTTGGAAACATATCCGAAACAACAGTCATCAAGGGTGGAAACTTCCTAAGAAAGACAACTCTGAACTGTTAATCACCTCAGACATGCTGCTGGATTTTCCCGCCTGAATTTCATTTGCGTGGAGCTCTTAAGAATGAAGACACTTTAGAGTCTTTGGCAAAATACAATCAACACATAAGTAATGTTACTTCTATCAAACACAACTTCACCCACAAGTGCCATTTCATGCAATAGGGATGTGGCCACTCATGTTTTAAAATTCAACCACAAATGAGGAGATCTGGCTTATCTGGTTTAAGCATTCTTTTCAGATTTAAGCTATCCTGAGGAAAAGAGTATGGCACAAAAGCTATTTCTAGAAGTATAAGAACAGGCAAAACAGTGGCAAACTAAAACACAGAGGTATGGTCATATAGAGAATAATTTTTAAAAATCTGATAGAAAGACACAGGCTAATGACGGAGCGGGATTTTTGCTCTGGTACTCTACTTCCCTGTCACTAGATGGGGCTCACTGGTTGAGGTTACTTCCTGCCCAGATTTGGATTTTGGGTCAGACAATAGAGAGGATTCAACTGGAGTTTCAGTTCAGTTCTTGAAAAGAAAAGTGATTGGAAGGTACTCAATGGGACTCCTAATAAGATTGACTTTTTTTTTCCTTTTTTGGTTGACCACAAAAGTCTTATTGAGCAAAGCTAGCTTTATCCCAATTGAACATGAAATAGGTCACTATTAGAAAAGACAGCTTTGCTGTATTTGTACTTGGGATTAACAGATAAAATAAATAGTTCTTTTCTTCCCATGGGCATTGATGAGGCAGCTTTCTCCTAAATGACTGGAGACTTCTGTTCTTTTCAACAAACACAGCCCTCCAATTAGGGGCTGCAAATAAGATTATATGCCCTGAATAAGCCTGAAAGGGGCCTTTTATAATTAGAAAGTTTGTGTGCGGAGAGTGAAGCAGCATTAAGTGCTCACTGTGGCTTCATTAAGAGAGCCGAACGAAGATTCCCAAACCCTCGTCTGAGTGCTCTGAAATGATAAAATAAAAATTATGGAGAAGAGTAAAGTGTATCCCACCCCCACGTCCCTTCGTCCTCCTCCGTTCTTCCTCTTCTTTCCCTAACATCAAGGGACAGAAACAAATCAGTGCTGTTAACAAATTAGGCATAGTTTGGAAAGATCGCCCCTGAATGATGGACAGTGTTAGAATCCAAGCAGAAAATAAAGGATGAAATCACAACAGCCCTGTGGACAGAGCGTATCGTCTACTTCCCTACAACACTTTAATGATGGCTGCTCCATCACTATGATGACATAGTGATGTCGTGAGAGCTGCTGGCTTTAGCTTATCTCAGCTTCCTGGACTATGGACACAGCGGTGATTGTCCTCACCTTCTCTTCCAGATCAAGCAGAGCTCAGTATGTGGACGGGCCTTTCCTCCATGAATAGGTCTCTTCTCCACATGCACAGCGCATTCGGGATTAGTGGACCGAAGCCCCTGGAGCCCTGGAGAATAAGATGCAGCCGTGCAACACTTCCTCTGACCACAACTTCCTCTGAGCTAAGAGGAAACGAGAAGGTTGGGAAGAGGGGGAAGATGAGCTGAGATTCTCCAGCTAGGACAGAAAGCAGTAGCTTCAGACACACCAGACAGAACTGTGTCCAATCCCAGCATGTCCACAGGAACAGTGCAGGTGCTGATCATGGGCCAGGCTCTTTCCCTGAGCTGGGTTCCCAGCAGGAGGCACAAGAAACCTCAGTTCACAGTGCTTGCATCCCAGACGCTTCCTAACCCTGCGACTTGTACTTCACACCATCACTCTCATATCTGGACAGTAATGACTGCCTCTCAGGACCAGTAGCTGGAAATTAATATTACCAGAGAGCTCTTCAGAGCCTCTGATATGTAGAAGACAGTTATAAATATTTCATGAATGGATCAACGTGTCTATCAAATCAGGGTTTTCAAAACCTTCAAATCCATTCAACAAACTCAGACTGTAGACATTATCTTCTGATACTTTAATATTCACAACACACAGTAGCAGCAGCAGACTTTCTTATTTTACAATCATGGATTCTCTCAGGAGCCAACATTTGTTACATTTTTACTTTTATTTTTTTTATAGGAAGACATTTAGTTTGTTGTGGTGGTGTGGGGGTGTTTTGCTCTCATATATGTCTGTGTGCTTGGTTCCCATAGAGACCAGAAGAGGGCATCGGAGTCATGGACCTGGAGGGACAGACAGTTCAGAGCTATTATGTGGGTACTGGGAATTGAACCCAAGTTCTCAGGAAAAACATGCAGTGTTCTTGACTTCTGAGCCACCTCTCCAGCCTTGCATTTTATTGTTTGAAAGCACTTAGCTGGTGGTTAAAAGAACAGACTTCTGCTAAAATCATCTAGCAGTATGATCATGCTTAGACCAGTCTTCTTTCACAGGATGTGGCCATTTCTTTCAGGGTTAGGGCCTTTTGAGCTTTTCTTGAGATAGTCTTAGCACCTTAAGCAATTTGCAGTCCTATAAACACCGTTATCCCTTAAAATCTTGCTGGGGGTGCTAATGAAAGGCCTTCCGTGCTGTAGTGGCACACATTTATAAATCTAGCCCTTGAGAGACCAAGGTCAAAGGATCATAAGTCCTAGCAAGTCTGGGCTACAGAGCAAAAGTCTCAAAACAAGAGATTAAAGATTAGTAGAGTGAGCAATACATTCATGACTCACTAGTCTGAAAATAACAAGGAAAGCGATATTTATGACAATAAAATAATTACACCAAAGAATATGTTTAAGTAACTTCAACAAAGTTATAATTTTAAAGTTAAGAGGGAGAGAGAAAGAGAGAGAAGTCTTAGCAGGGCATAATGGTACACTCCTCTAATCCTAGAATTTGAGAGGCAGAGGTGAGAGGATCAGCAGGTTGAGGCCAGTGGGACTATAGAACAAGACCCTTGCCTCTAAAAATCCAAACAAAAAGACACCTGCCATGAAAGCGCCCTAGAATAATTGGACCACAGGATCAGCTGAACAAATCTTTCTAAAATGACTTTTAGGGTTTCAGAAAGAAGTGTTTTGTTTTTCTTGTGTGACTCTGCTTTTCCTTTCTGCCTCTGAACCTTCAATAATCATTTACAGATACAAACTTTATGAGTTCAAAGTGAAAGGCAGCTCATTGATTCACAAAACTCTTGATGTATTTTGTAGAGAAAATGAAAATATAAGCAGAACTTTTATAAGCAGAACTTTTGGGGAAACACAGCATAGGAGCTGGAGATTGTAGCTTAGTAGGAGAGCATGGCCAGTGATTAGGGACCCAGATTGTCATGCCCAGCACCAAAGCCAAACAGCAACAACAGACCAGATCAGAATACACAAGACAATCTTTGGAAAATAGGTATTTTTCTCTTTCTATTATACATAGCAAGACTTATTTTTTCTCTTCATTTAATTAGCAGACCTCCCAACAGTGTGCATAACAAAGTTCTAAATCAGAGGCACTGAAATGGTTTCTTCATTTGTTTTTATCTAAATCAGTGGCCAAGACAATATGTGTGGTCTCTGGTTGGATTGGAATCCAGGAACAAAACAGATAAAATTACCAAGACTTGGGGCTGGAAAGATGGCTCAGCAGTTAAGAACATTTGCTGCTCTTGCAGAGGTCATAGGTTCAGTTCCCAGGACTCATATGGCAACTCACAACTGCCTGTGACTTCAGTTCTAGAAGATGCAACTTTCCCTTCTGGTCTCCTTGGGCCCCAGTCGGGCATGCGATGCATAGGCATACGCATAAGATAAAAATAGAAGCATAGTGGGGGCACGTGGGAGGCAGAGGCGGATGGAGTGGGTCTCTGTGGGTCTGAGGCCAACTTGGTCTTTACAGTTGGTTTCAGGCCAGCCAGGGTTACAGTGTGAGCCCCTGTCTCAAAAAAAATCCAATAAATAAATCTTATTTAAAAATTAACAAGACTTACCCACAGCCAAATATTAGGTGGAGTTTAGGGAATCTGGAAGAAGAGGGAGAGGAAGGATTTTTGGAATCAGAGAGGACACTATAAGAAAACCCACAGAATCAACTTGCTGGGGACCATAGGGACTCACAGAGGCTGAACCACAACCAAGGAGCTTGTGTGAAAACCACCTAGGCTCACCACGCTTATGTTACAGGTGTATATTTTGGACTTCTTGTGTGATTCCCAACAGCGGGAACAGGGACTATCTCTGACTCTGTTGCCTATTTTTGGAACCCTTTTTCCCTACTTGGTTGCCTCATCTAGCCTCAGTAGGAAAGGAGGGGCCTAGTCTTACTGCAAGTTGATATATTATGGCTGGTTGATAGCTATCAAAGCTGGTTTTTTTCTGAAGAGACATGGAGGGTACGTGGGGGTGGAATGGGAAGGTTGGTGTGTGTGTGTGCGTGCGTGTGTGTGGTGTGACTGGGAGGAGAAGAGGGAAAGGAAAGTACAGTATGGATGTAAGATAAATTAAGTTTAAAACAAAACAAAAATTACCAAGATTTGAGCTGAGATGACCCAGAAAATATTCTGTTCTTAATTTGGTTTTTAGTTTTCCTTATTCCCAAAAAGGAAAACATAAAATGAAACAACTGTGAAGTTAACTTCCAATAGGCCAGCTTCATTCGGGTGATGGAAGAACAGAGCAATCCATCTGGAAAGGCTTATGTCATCCGTACAACAGCTGGCTCAGAATTAGGAGGCATGCCCACGCCTCAGGCATAAGGAAGGGAAGAAAAAGGCAGGCTTCCAACACATGGAAAGACGAGTCCAAGAACATGGCCAGATGTAATCCAGAATAGATGGATTTGTTTATTTATTTATCAATATTTAACTCTTGAGAATAAAAGCACAGACTGACTCAACTGCCCAGGGAAAAAGAAGCCCATATCATGATGTTTCCAAATGGCCTTTCAGCTACTGAAGTTAAAAGCCATTGCAAAGGACATAGGAGCATGAAGAGCAATAGATAGAAATTACCCAAGCAAACAGCCAGAGCACCGCCATTCACTAGTTGACACGCAAGGACAGCTAACGTGGCAGCAGATCTGAACTTGCTTGAGGAAAACAATCAGAAGGGCTCTTTGTCAGCATGATACAGTCAACCACGACCACCACAGTCCAGCTCCTGGGGTCTGAGAAAGAGTCTACCCATTTCTATAAAACACCCTATTTCCAGAGTACAATATCTCAGCAAAATGCATAAAGGCAAAGGAAAGAGGGATAGGACTAAAACCTTTGGTGAGATAGAGCTAAACTGAACACAGGACAAGAACGCAGCCTCTGAAGGCCTTCTGCATGATACACTGAGACAGTGGATCACACAGCCGATTCTAGACCCAGTAACACATAAAACAGACAACCCCAACCCATAAAATTTGCATAGCGACACAACCCATCTTACAAAGAGAGTCCTGGATATTGTCACAGTACAGAAGGGTAGGAGCAGACAAGAAGCACAAAGCTGCTTGACTGTGCTCTCCCTGTGGCTCCAGTTTGGTACCATCTCTCTGACAAACGAACAAGACATCATCCTCAAATGAATCCTTTCAAGGAGAACAATGAACATGGGAACTGGTGGCACTGTGTGTGCCAACATAACTGGAGGTTGGCACAAAACCTAGACTTCCAAGATGGAAAGACCAGGAAGCAAATCGTCAACAAGAGAATGGACTTGCGGATGAGAACTCTTACTGAAGCTATCAACCCGATGTCAGAATAAGGAAATAAGGAAATGAAAGTGTAGACAGGAATATGTCCCTCCCTGTCCAAATAACAATAGGAGGTTTGCCAAAAGCACAGGCCAGGAGATTAAACTGAAACACTAGCTTCCTTCAGCAGCGTCAACAATGAAGAGTATGAAGACGGTCTTGGATATGTGCTGATGTTCTGATGTGGTCCACTGGCTCATCTGAGAGATTGCTTCACAATAAAACTTTCCCTTGTGTTGGAGATGCTCTATATTCTTCGAGGAATGAGTAGGTTATGAGCACATACTCACCTTCGTCCACTGGTGCAGATTTCACAATAGCTGGTCATAAAAGTCATCAAGATAGCTAGCAACTTTCATCAGAAAAAAAAAGGCTTCAATCCCCCCTGCTTCTGTTGCCAAACTCTTCTTTCAGACCACTCCCCTACTTTACCCCAATCTCATTCAGAAATCCCAAAGCATCCTCCCCATCACTAGGGTGACCATGCCAATGTGGGAACAAATGAGGTTAGTTGCTGGCCTGTTGGACCAAGAAATCATTTCCAGTCAGGAGCAAAGCTCTGATTTTATGTTATATCAAGGTACATTTCAGGCAATGGCTACTAGTCCTGGCTGCAGATAGTCACCTGGGGCATCTTAGGACAATGTCTGACGACCATGATTTCTTGGGCATGTCACCAAAAGCATGGACAACATAGGCAAAACTAGACAGTGGGGCTACATGGGAACTAAAGGTGTATGCAACAAAGAGAGCAACCCATGAACTGAAAGACATTCGCGTGTCACATGTCTAATGAGGGGTTAGGCAATGAGGCAAACAGATGGCCAACGGGAACAGGAGTAAGGTACCCAGCATGACTAATCATCAGGGAGATGTAAACCAAAGTCACAATTAGACACTGGCACACATTTGTAAAGACAGACATTCCTACAAGGAGAAAAGCTATAGAAGAATCTATGGAGACACTGAAGCCATTAACAGTGGTGGTGTAACGGGCCCCAGACCTTAGCACAACTGACACCATAATAAAAGTACTGTTTGGTTTATAAAATTTAATGTATAGATGGCACCACTTGCCAAAACAAAAACAAAGACCTAATCCGTCAAAGTCCATAGTTCTGGGAAAGTCTCTAAATGTACTAACCTTGCTTCTTGGCTTCTGTAGTTCTACTTCTGGCTAACTGTTCTTGCTAACTGGGGTATATCAATACAGGATGATACGGTTTTGTATTTAAAGATTCACCCTGAGAAAGACTCAGAGGTACACTGAAATCCCGAACGCTCAGTATTGTTGCTGGCTGACTAATAAAGACTTTCTATTGGCTTAAACTTGTGTTTGAGTGGTCTTCTCTGGTCCCACAAGATTGGTAGGAATTAAACATGGAGCAGCTGCCACAAGGACCCACATAGAGTCCTCAAAAAATGTGAAATAAACTAACATATACTCCAGCAATTCCACCGAAGGGCTTTATACTAAAGAACTGACCCCAGGATCTTGACCTGTACTTTCACATTCACTGCATTAGCATTAGCATTGTTCATAACAGTTAAGTAAAAACTGCCTAAATGACCAACAAATGAACAGTCAGTGATTCTCAGCCTGTGGGTCGTGACCCTTTGGGGGGGGGATGGTCAAATGACATTTTCATGGGGGCCACATATCAGTTATCCTACATATCAGATATTTACGTTATGAGTCACAACAGTAGCAAAAATTACAGTTATGAAGTAGCAACAAATTAATTTTATGGTTGGGGTCACCACAACATGAGGAACTGTACTGAAGAGTGGCAGCATTAGGAAGCTAGGACATGGATGAACCTCCCCAACATGATGCTTAGTAAAAGTAAGCGAGTGGTAGGAACACAGACTCTGCCTGGCGCTGTGTATATGTTTACAGCATTAGAACTCCTGGAAGCAGCCAGTAAATGATGTTGCCAGGAGCCAGGGGAAGGGGAGAGGAAGACGTGCTTACCAGAGGTCGAGGGTTCTAGTCATGCTGGTAGAGCGTCCTAGCAACACCTAACAGATGTGGGTGCAGCGAGCGGGTAGTTATCAGAACTGCATGGTTCACTGAGCGGGTGAAGAAGGGGGCCTCCACGATGTAGTTGAAAACAGTAAAAAGCCTAAAAAAAAATGTTAAATTCAATCAAATGTCTTCAGTAACAACATGACTGAACAATAGAATTAAAGTTACTACTATAAAAATAAAATGAAATTAAGAAAGAGAAAACAAATACCGAATGCCTGGCTCTATCTCATCCAATTAAGCCTGAATCCTTAGATTTGTGACTGGGCAATTCCTTTATTGTGTTTTCTCTCTTTTTCTCTCTCCCTCTCCCTCTTCCTTTCCCTTTCCCTCTCTCTCTCTCTCTCTCTCTCTCTCCATCTCTCTCTCTCTTCCCTTCCCCTCTCCTTTTCCCTCTCCCTGTGTGTGTGTTCATATATGACACATGTATGTGGAGACTAGAGATCGATGCTGGTACCTTCCTGTCAATCTCCACATTACTTCTGAGACAGGTTCTCTTGCTGACCTTGGAGCTCATTTATTCAACTAGGCAGGCTGGCCAGGAGCCCAACGCTGGCATCCGCACCTGCTTACGATCTAAACTCAAGTCTTCCTCTGGTGTAATAAGCACTCTGTCCACTCAGCCATCTGTCTCTTTGTCTCATGCCTATGTGCCTTTTGCCTGCATGTGTGTTTGTGTACTGCATGCATACAGGGCCTGTGGAAGTAAAAGAAGGGGTTTGGATATCCCGGAACTGGGGTGCTGGGAACACAGGTTCTCTGTAAGAGCATCAAGTGCTCTTAATGGCAGAGCCAACTCTCCAGCCTTTTCCACTAGTTTTTGATGATCCTGTAGTCCTCTCTCAGTTGCAGAGAGCTACATGCTAAGAAAAACGCTTTATACTGCACTGTCTACTTTCTTTTTTAAACTGAAATTCCCCTTGCATACTTTTTCCCCAGTCAGAACTACACCAGGACCTATTGTACTTAGCACCCACCATCATCTTTCAAGCTACCTGACCCTAGAAACTTGGAGATCCGTTGCCCTGAACTTCTCCCACCTTTCGTTGTTCATTCCGTCCTGAAGGTCCACTCCTCCATGCTTTTCCTCAATACCACATCTTTAGAATGTACTTTTTTTTTTTTTACATTGTGATTTAATAGTGCAGCTCTCATCCTTAGGGAGAAAAAAAACTTGTTTTTGCTTTGGCCCCCTGAGAATTGGGACTATAGGTATATTGACATACCCATTTTATTTTTAGTTTCCTTTTTAATAATTGCACTTTCAGAGTTGAGTTTAAAGCAAAGCCGCTATACCCACACTGCGTACTCTAACACAGAAAGGAATGCAAATGAGGAGCCACACTCTACCCAGCACTATTTATGTCCCCATAGCTAACAACCTGGGTGCGAAGATTCAGTTTAGGCTTCAGATGAACCATGCTAGTCTAGAGGCCGCTACCAATCTCAACATGAACACAGCTGTGTTCAATGTGCCCAGCTCTGCTCTAGCCTTGCTTCATAGGCATGCAATGTTTCACATTTCCAACCCACTCTCAGCTGCTCCTCATGCCAGATCTCTCTGGTCTTTGAGCAAGCCTTTATAACACCTTTTGCCCCTGACTAAATCTACTTCAGACTATAAGGGTGGGAACAGGGCCAGTCACAGCAATAGAGGATAAAAACAAGATGGCAGGTTGTGCCCAAGGGCTTTGAGCCTGCGTAACTTCCCTTCCAAGCATGCCCTCATGGATCTGTACTGCCTAGCTTTGTGGGGTTTGTAAAGAGTTACTCATTCCCTTGTATTTGCAGATCACCCAAAAAGGAACGCTCTAGAGGAAATGGCACAAAGCCACAAAATTTTAATTACAAATGCAAGTAAGCCACAGTTTGAAGAACTTGCAAAACCAAGAAATTGCTATGAGTCTCATGACAATGCCAAGAATCGTGGTGGATAGATCCACACGAGCATGCAATAGTTACGTGAGTAGAGGAAGACACTCTCCATCATTTCAGCCACTAAATCCAGAGCCAGCATGCCTCCTTTGCCACTAACCACTCAGAGAGGGGAGTGGCATATAAAAAGTCAGCTTCCCGTGGCATATTGTATACATGCCATAACTAATCCTTTTGTTCCTCCATTCTAACCAAATTGGGGGTTGAGTTTTGAGTGGGCCTCACGACTCCAAGTGTTGCCACAGAGTTGGATATTGATTTGCTTTTGAGACCATTATCTATTCGACAAGCAAGGGAAGTGATTCTTGAATCTGACCTGCCAAATTTGATTCCCAAGGAATCTGACGAACATCCATTAGACGGTTTATAGATATTAATGAGAGAGAGCGTGCTGAACCTCATGCTCTGTAATTACACCCACAATTGCCTCGACATTTAAAACAAATTTTGGTATAATTTCTATGCATCTTTGAAAACCTCTTATTTGTACACGTCCCAATTTTGACTCATAAAAAAATGAACATTTGTTTTTATACTTTCTTGAAAATGCAGTAAATAGAACAGAATAGGGACTCTGAAATGATCACTTACCAAAAATATTTCTTTTTTTCGTGCAAGAAGGCCTGCTAGCAATGAAATGTTTGCTCTATCGAACCAAGTTTGTTTGCACCCTCATAGTTATTCTTGTTAAATTTCACAAGTCCGATTAGTTGACTGTGACATAGGAATTATGTCCAAATACTCAGAGAAGCATTTCCTCATTGGTAATTAAAGTCTCGGGGTGAAAAGAATTAAAAGATTATATAAGAGGTAATAAATAATCTTATCTTCTAATGAGTACCTGTCCCCTGCATTCTCTGGACACAAATGATCTAGCTTTTCCCTCCTGTGCTTTAATTTATTCTATTTGCGTGACTTGAAGGGAAGGGTTAGTCACACTCAGTTAATAACCAGACGCCATCCTGGGGGCTGAGAACACAAAGACAAATAAGACAAAAACAAAACAAAACAGAACAAAAAGAACCCTGCTTCTCTCAAGAAACCCATTGTAGTGTGTCCTAACATCTGGAAGTTTAAAATGTCACCCCCAGGTGATTATCTGCTGGCAGCGTGCTGTCCATCAACTCTAAGGGAAACGGAGGCACTCTGAGTCCTGATATAAAGTAGAAGAATAATCATGAGTGTTTCAGAAGCTACAAAAATGCCTGAAGCTCCATAAGTATTCTAGAACTTACAAGGGAAGCTTAACTTTGCTGAACTAAGCAGGCTGGCTTCTTGGACTGGCCTGGAGAGCAGGGCGAGGGTGGGGGAGGACAAAGAATTAGGCTCGAAGTAGTCTGGGCTGTTTCTCAGCCTGGGGCTTTCAGTGATTCCCTCTTGCCTCACTGTAAGCTGCTGCACAATGGAAGTTACAATCGCCCTGAGAGATCTGTTAGGAAGATGGTGAGGATTTAGGTCAGGACCAAACGAGCTTCCTTACCACCAAGATCTCTGCCAGGCCTGAGGTGGCAAGGAGCAGGATTCAGGATAAAACTGTAACTGGGTGCCACTGAGTTTGAAGTGACTTCATTAGTGACTCATAATTTTTTGTAGGCTGTAGGCTTTGGAAGTTTGAAGAAATCCACCTAAAACGTAGATTCCTCCTGGGAGAGGCCCAGTTTGAAGAACAGAGGCATCGAGTGTGCAAGCCTTCAGGGGGAAAGAAGCTTTGCAGCTGCCTTGGTAAATACAGCATCTGGGAGGGAAAAAAAAAGAATTCCTGGCCGGATTTTGCCTTTTTTCATGGTTCCCTGAGAATGGTCGCAGGTTCTTTGTGAAAGCTACATCTGTGAAAGGCAGGTCTGGCAGGGACAATTCTCAATGCACAAGAGTCTCGCCGATGAAGAGCTTAGAGGGGCTGAGAGAGGAGCATCTTTCTGTCAACAGGAACTTCAGGAGAGTAGCTAGGAGACTTAAGGTTTTCACAGACCACAAAATGTCCTTTTTACTCTGTTCAATTACTGCAGCAAGATGCTCACTTAGAGGACAACGGAGTCACCTGGCTCCTTCCTTCTGTTCCTGATGTCACGAGTCACATTGCTGTGGTACTCGGCTGCTCTCCAAAGGAGATGACACGCGGAACGTGACGCTCATCTGGCCAGACCAGTGTTGGCCCAAGAAACACATCCTGAGGCATAGATGTGAAGATGTCTTAAACTTCCTGGTAATCAAATGAAAGAAAAGAAAGAAAAATTGATTTTAATAAGGTATCTCACTCAAAACCCAGTACAGCCAGGTAATGCTGTTCCACCTAGGTTGAAATATTTCCTCCTGGAGGGAAAAGTAAGCAAGGCTCCTAAGACTCAGAAAGCTCAGGAAACTTAAGAGGCTCAGGAAGCTCCTAAAATTTAGGAGATTCACAAGGCACGCATGCACATACGCACACACCCTTTCTGGAGGTATATAAATAAGAAATAAGTACTGGGGCAAAGGCAACGCTTTAGTGGAACTGACTGCATGTTGGTCAGGGACCCTGAGGAGTGCAGGTTTGGCCAGCTGTCACCAAATACTGTACTGGGCTTTTCAGAGATACTGTTGCCCAAGTCATTATGCTTCTGGAACTCCAACGAACTAATGGTTCACTTGAGTGAATTCATTTCTCTGTTCTCTTATCAGTGCCTATCTGGGGAGACTAGACTTTTCTGTGTATCTCCCAGGCACAATCACACAACCACTACCATGTAATTTGGACTAATCCAGCACTTAATTAATGGTTGCCATTTTGAACACACACACATACACACACACAAACTACACCATTCTTTGAAAATTAAGAAAAAACAGAAGCATCCAAATTGACAGACCAATGAAATACCTTCAATATGAGTGCGTTGCGTGCCTTGAAAATCACCTTATCTGTTTCAGGTTCTACTGCTCCAGCATGAGGAACTGCCACTATTCCCTCTTATGACAGTTGGAGCCAGTGTCCACTCCAATCTCAAACCCTTGGGTCTTGGCCTCATGGTACAAGGATCCACTAGGTTGATTTCTTTGCATCTCTAATATTCCCAAAGAATTCAATGTTATAGCTTCTCCAGGCATTCATAGCTACTGTGATGAGTCCTCAGCTCCTCCTGATAAAAGGAAGAGCAGAAATTATATAACTTGTTAAAGACTGATATGGACTGTGGAGCAGACCTTGATCCAGCCTCTTGTTCTATTTGCTCACCCCCCACCCCACTACCCCACCCCACCCCACCCCATCCCACCACATCCCATCCCATCCCACTCGATCCCATCTCACTCCATTCCACTCCATCCCATCCCACTCCATCCCATTCCGCCCCATCCAATCCCATCCCAAGGAATCCACCATCCTTGATGAACAATCTCTGTCCTTCATGTTTTTAGTCACAAAATAATCTCTCAGAGGCCATCTACCCAGGACTTCAGCTTTCTCTGTATCCTAGAGGTTTGCCATTCTCTAGAACCAGAAACTATTCCACACTCTCTGTTTCAAGGTCTCCACCTCAAGAATGTCTTTTATCTAACTACAACCAGAAGAATGGTGAAGTTGGTTTGTGTCTTCTTAGCCCCCAGTGGTATTCTCCTACTCATGGTGTTCCCCATGTTTTACAATTAAATCAAGTGGTGTGGTTGTATGACTAATACCATGTGCTTTTACACAGCCAGAAAATGGGTCTGTTTTGCCTATGTTTCATAGGAACAATAAGGAATATTAGCCCCTCCCTTCCCAGAATCCAACAAACCTCACTGTGGACATACTACTAACCTTAATCTCAGAAAACCTCAGTCCCAGCCCTCAACCAAAAATCCATCCCATTGTTTCCCTTCTTTTTGCTCTATTTCTGCCTTTAAGTGTAAACACATCTTCTCTGGCTCTTGCTTATAACCCTTCCTTAAGGGGTCTCAATTTCCTTTGTACCTCATTGTTCCTTTAATCCAACATGGTGCCCCTGGCCACTAAAAGCCTGCCTCCTAGTTCCTGATCAAGTGCCTCTTTATCACTACCATTTTCCTTCTGTCTGTTGGTCTGTTCTCAAAGACAGAAAGCACGCTTTCAATCCCTAGCTTTAACTGTGAACAACCACCACAAAAACACATCAACATGCTTAAGAGAAAATACTGGAAAATTAAAAACACAGACCATAAAGAGGTCTAATAAGTCATGCTCTGCTGTTCCTGTCCTTCTCGTTGGCTTGTTTCAAGATCCTGCCAAATGCATTAAGAATTTAGAATGCTACATGTGGCTGTGTATCTTCCAGAGGTGAAAATTAGCTAAAGGTACCCCACCCAGAGATGTCTTAGTAGATGGAACAGGATTGCAGGAGAAGTTGGTCCAGTGCCTCTAAAGATCTCTTACTGGAAAGACTTAGTATCTTTGGATGATCTCTCTGGCTTCAGTGAGCATCATGAGCTCTGAGAGAACTTCTCTTGGCACATTTAAGGGTCTCTGGTTTTGCTTGTAGGTCTATGTCAGTAAAAGCCGAGGAAGGTGAAGTGCTAGGGAAGAGGAAAGGTCCGCTCTTCTCAGCTGGAATGAGCTACACGAAAGAGCAGGTTGGACTTGGTCACAAGACCTGCTCTTCTGAAAAAGAGCTGGGGGTTTTCTTCATGGTTCGCAGGGAAAACAGCAATACAACCAGACTCAAGGGTCTGCCGGATGCTGTGGGTAATAACCAGTGCATGGGGCTCATTTCACACACATCCTCTAGGACAAAGACCATTACAGACATTGGGCAAGCCAGGACGCTGGGGCTGAGACCTGCCGAGAGAGAGACTTCACAGCAGCTCAGGCACTGTTTGTGTCTTTGTGTCGTCTCATAAGTACCATTTTGGCTGCTATCTTCCTGTTGCTGGTGCTCCAAAGAAACTCAATGTTATGGCTTCGAATTCTATTTAGCCTATTAGTTTCTTGAACAAATGTAGAGGCAGTAAACAGAATAGGACAACATATTTACTTATAACCAGAAGCTCTTTTGTTGACTAAATACATTTTCCAGCAAGTTTACCAGGTGGAGGGGCAGGTTTATAAGAAAGATTGCACACACTTAAATTTATATCCTTTCTTCTTTCCCTGCAGGTCTTAATAAAAACTCAAAACAACTTCTGCAAACAGTCAGCCATTCTAGGGGGGGAGAAAACGAATTCCCAGAATACTTTCAATTCCATCAATCAAACCTCAGGCCAATAGCACAAGTAACTGTTTGCTCTTTATTATAACGATTCATAAAATCCATCCATAGTCCCACCAGCTCAATGTAACTAGTTTCATTTGTCCAGTTCTCTTCCACTGTTTCTTAATATGTGTTCTATCTAAAAGCCCTTAGCATGTGCTAATTTTCTTTGACTTATACCAAATATTACAAGAAGAAGTAATAAGTATAAATACCATTATGTTTACATTTCCGTGGTGAGTATATATTTACATTGGCAGCTATGTCAGAACCTTATATCCTGGGTCAATTAGTTGACTCCACAAGGCAAACTCAAGTGAAGAAAAACTAATAATATTATCTTCAAGTCCTCCAGAGAGACCACTTTTTGGTCAAAATGCAAATGTATGTGACAAGGGTTTTTTTTTTCATCATAATTTCTTTCTCTTGTTTCCAAATTACTTTGATCTAGAAGGCTCATCATTTGTATTAACAAATTGAAATTTACCACCATTACTTCAGAGCTAAGTGCCAACCAGGTGACAGTAATAGATGCAGCAGGGGAAATGTTTCCTGGTTGGAGCCATTGGATCATGCTGCCTAGTGTTTGTATAATGACAAGGTTCAAGAGATTAAATTCCACTAAAAAAAACAAAACAAAACAAAACTGGTCATTTTTAACCAAGGGACTTAATTGGCAGCATCTGATTTGCATAATTACTCAGCCCCGCTCATGGAATGTTCTTGAATGCAAGATCAAAGGACTAATTCAGTATCTATAGGTATAAGGGCTCACTCAGCGCTGAATAGGATATTTTGGTCTCCAAAGTAGATTCTTCAAAATTATTGGTCAAGTGGATATTTTTAAAAACAGCTCAAAAATATTTCTATTCTAGCAGAGTTTTCCATCAGAGTAACTGTTTCAGGCAAGAGGAGAGAAGATATTTGAATTTGTCCTTGAAAAGGGAAGAAGGATAACAACCCTACTTTAAAAATACAACCCAAATCCAATTCGGCTCTCGCTGGCAACCTACACTCTCTGTTATCAAAGTACAGGTCACAACTGGGATTTTCTTGAAAAATCAAGAGAGAATTATTTTTCTAATGACCCTGGGCATAATCTATCTCAATAAATAGCAAATAAGGGGGACAGACAACTCAGACATTCCAAACATGTTCAGAAGGTATACTAATTTTCCCAACTGAAAACTTTCAAAAGAGGCACACACAATTTTAGCTCCCCCACTTAGAGGAGGATGATTTGGAAATTTTTGATCATTTGCGATGGTTTTTGGTTTCCTAAGAGATCTGCTTGTATTTCTCTCTCAGCTACCATCTTAATATTCTGTGATTACCTTGACCTTGCTATATACTTTTGAAGCTTTCATTTCATATGTCAAGTTCAAATTTTGAACATTATTTTTTTTCTACCTACCCACCCATCTGCCCATGAGCTTGGGCATCATTGACTCTGGAGTTTAGGGGCTACAAATATTATGTTTAAAAGGGCCCAGACTCTGGTCTCAAGAAACTTAAAATCAATCACTAATAAAATACACATGACAGGAACAACCCATTGGTTGTTCTCAACAAAGAGTCTCTCAAGAAAAGCCATCCTCTGTATTTACCATTGTGGGGTAATTGTTGAAATAGAAATCATTGCTATGTTATTAATTAGTTAACACTGATTAAATTCTGGTTTCCACTGGCTGGAGATTAAATCCATTCATTGTGTACACTTTATTAACTCTACTGGAGAAGGTATGTCCAAGCCTAAAGGATTTAGGGAGGATAAAATGGCCAAGATGGATGGGACTAAAATTCATTACTTGTGATCAGTGTGTAATATTTGAACTTGGGAAGGCTATTCTTTTGAGAGGTTCTTGATGGAACTTTCTTCCGGTGCCATCTTGATCCAAACGCTCTTGGGCAGCTGAACGGCATCTCTAAAAAGGTGACTGGGCATAGAGTCCAGTAGTAGGATGCCTTTCCCAGCATGTCTGTCCCTGGGGTTTTAATGACCATTCTAACAAGATTAAAACCATAAAAAGAAACTGTTTTATACTTACCCTGGGCCTAAGTTGTAAAGCTAAGAAGTCAAACTAAAGAAGACAGTTGAAAATAACCCACAGCCTGCGATGGCCTTTGAGGCTGTCAAAGACTTCCAGAGATCTCATTTGTATCTAGTTGTTGCTACTACTGTTGCTTAACAGGAATAGTCAGGGAAAGCACCTAAGAGTAAGCACTCTGAAAAACTTCCAGTGTCCTGTTTGATGCCATGAGCACTGACAGAATGGCTAGGCAAATGTGAGTGGTTCCCCAACATCCCAGATGACCCTGTAGACTGCATTTTCTTCTAGATAAAATTTTGAAATTATGTTGCAAAGCTGAACCTTTCATTTCTTATGTCAAGTTCCTAAGTCAAGGATTTGGGTTGCCCTTGTGAATTTTTCTGATATGAAGGTGACAGGGCGGTTTTACTGAAGATGACCATGAAGGAAGAGTCTGACATCCAATTGGAATTTTACCACCAAGTTCCCTACTTGATCTTTCTGCGAGAGAGTCGCGTGACCTGAGAAATGGTCAAGAAGTCTGGGAGTCAAAGAGTGTTGGGTGTCATGCTTCAACCACCTCAAGTGCTCTTTCTTTCCTTTCTCTCTGCTTTCCTTCTCTACACCTGTTGTTGGCACACTGTTGGACAAAATTATTATACACATAATTATAAATTAATATAAATGCAGTATAAATGAAAACAAAGAACGTGTTCTATAAATAAATCATACATAAATGTGTAAAAAAGCATAGGAAGCTATTGTTCTGCATTACCCTTCCCCACCCAAACCAGGCTGAAAACTGAAATGGAATCCAAGCGTACTGGTTCATTCTTGTTATCACAACATCGGAGAGACTGTAGAAGGAAGAGAGTCTGTAGAAGATAGTCTGACCTAATAGCAAGTTCCAGGCCAGCCTGGGCTATGAGAACTTGTCTCTAAAAATAAAACAAAATAAAAATTGATTCGTTCATGCCATGATTTCAAGTCACCACGCAGGAACTAAGTTGTTGATGTGACGTGTGTAATTGGGGTTAGACAGAGAGATGCCAAATTCCCAAACAGGTCAGTGACAATTGGCACAATAATGAAGTTCCTTTTGCCTCAGTCCTTCCAAAAACAAACTGGGGTGACCTGATGCTTACCAGTTATCTTTCTATTGTTCTGCCTTCCTGCCTGTTTGCCCTACTGGGAAGACTTTAAAATGTCCGAGTCACTTTTTGTATTTTGTTTCTGTTGTCTTTAAGCTTTTTTCTGTCCATGAAACCAAGATCACGGGGTTAATCTATTGAAACAGTTATTCTAGTTCGTGAAATGAAGTGTTGCCTCAATCTAAAGTTGAAAAGTTGACTAAGATTCTTTTAAACTGAATTGTTGTGATTTGGTGCCTTGATATTTAGGGGTGGCTATAACCTCTTATCGGCTAACTAATACGTTCATGGCTGTAACTTGCAGCCTTGATAAAATGGAAATGTTCACGTCCTTTATCACATGAAACTTGAGAATTCATCTGTGTTTGGATTGGATTGTACCATTAACCTGCTGTAAGAAATCAGACGGGAAACTAAGCCTGGTGACACATACTTGTAAACTCAGTGCTCACAAGGCTCAGACAGGAAGGTCTAGGATGGCCTGTGGCCAGCTTAAGCTACATACTGAGTCCCAGGACACTCTCAGAAGCATAGTGAAATCCTGTCCCCAAACAAAACAAGATGGGAGGGAAATGGGTGTGGTGGCACATGCCTGCTTCAGGAGGCAGAAACAGGAGAATCTTACATTTCTAGTGAGACTGCATTAGACAGCTCTACTTCTCATTTTCTACCCCTCATCCCATTTGAAAATGGTACCTATATTAAGCCCATACAGAAACTAAATAAATAATTGCTGCCTGTGGGGTCTTTAGGGGGCACATGGATTGGGACATCTATATGGAGGAGTTTGTTGCATCCAGTGCTTTCCTCACATTCAGAGCCATAGAAAGGGGAAACACAACTGACATATCCCAGAGAGACAAGGTTTTGTTTATGTGATTTAAATTTATCCCAGACTAATAAAGACCAAAAAAGTACTGAGAGTTAGTGGCATAATTGTATCGACAAAATGGAGTAGCAATTCATTGACTCTTCGTCTTCTCTTCAGCAGTTAAACAATGACAATTCCAGTTGGACAAGTGATAGAGGACACGGTTCTCATCAGGGAAATCCCTCGTGCAGCCTACAGTAGACCATAACATTTTAGAGTTTTCTGTTCACAAATGCCCATGCTTCGAGTGAAGATTGCATCTCTGGGACCATAATCTGCCTCTCTCCAGGAGAGCAGATGCTGTCACAACAGAGTCAGCAGGCCAGTGAGGACAACACTGGCTCCACATCTGTCCCAGGGATGTAAGTGTAGCTGTGCATGGGGCGGGGAGATGGGGCTCAGGAAACCAGCTTCAACACAGCCCCGGTAAAACTAGCAAATAAGGCTTGTGGCAAGACCTTGCCTAACACACTGCGCACAGGGACGAGGTGCACGAATTCCCAGGTGGCTGTTCCTGCCCAGCCTTCTAAACCATGTACACTAGTAAGGTGTGGTAGTTAGCTCTCTATTGCTGTGACTGGCATACCAAAAATATTTGAATAGGATTCTAGTCGCTCAGGAAATAAAGTCAACACTCAGCAAGGGGGACCTCTTGGACCTGACAAGCATCCGTACAGCAAACAAAGCAGTCAAGTGATTGAAGAAGCAGCCTGCAATGTGTGGGGAAAATCTTTGTTCTAACATCAGCCAAAGAATAGCGAACAGAATATGTAAAGAACTTAAAAAACTAAACATTAGGAAAACAACCTAATTAAAAAAAAAAATGGCCATCACCAAGAAAACAATTGAGGCCAAATACTGACAATGTAAGGGGAAAGGGAACCTTCATACCCTGATGGTGAGTGTATGAACTAGTGCAGCCCTTTGGAAAGGGCTCTGGACCGCCCCTCAAAAACTGGAGCTGGAGCTATTGTGACACTGCTATATCACTCCTTGGAGTGTACATAAAGGATGCTACATCCAATTAACAGAGGCGTTTGCACACTCTTATTTACCACTGCTCTGTTCACAACAGCCAGGAAGTGGAATAAGTTTAGGGTGCCCAACAACCAATGAATGGATAATAAAAAGGTGGTACACATAGTGAATGGAACTGGTTTAGTGGTAAAGAGAAACGAAGTTGGGAGATTTGCAGGAAAATGGATGGAACTGGAAAATATACAGAGTAGGTAATATAGGTCCGGCAAGGCGAGCATTGCAGGTTTTCTCTCATACGTGAATCACAGCTTTGAAATGTAGATTTTTTTTTTATGTTCAACTGGGAATGTCTGTTGAAGCCAGGAAGCCAGGAATGGGCTATGGTGGTTTGGCAGCAGGGGAGTGTGCAGGAAGGCAGATAGTAAAACACATATAACAAAAAATAGAGGGAGGAAAGTCTGTGGTGGTAAGGTTTAAACAGAGGAGGAGCTGGGAGAGAGGGGAGGAGGAAGAGCAGAGTAGTTAGCCAAAACAATGGATGTAAGAAGATGCCATGGGAAGTTATTAATTACTCTATAGCTTGGTTTCGGGATATAGAGAAATCTAGTTGAAGATGAGTTGGAAACTCCCTTCCTGTAAGGCAGCATACACAGTACCAGAAATTTCTGTGAAGGCTGCTGGGAGAGAAAACTCATCAAAAGTTTTAGCCCACCATAAACCCTATGTTCCGCAGTGCCAGCCTGCAGACAACACACGCCCACTGATACGATAGTGGCATAATTGTTATGGAGATAAACAACCACTGTCTGACTAGATTTGAGGCATGCTCCACATGAGAGAATTCACACCAGAGGAGATCACTGAGCCCTGGGGGAGAACCGTATGCTGTTTTGTTAAATAGACATGGTGCCAATGTGCCTTCAAAATATTCACTTTCATATCCATAGACAAGCACTAGCCTTAGCTTTGATCAAAGAGGCTTCTTTTCGCAGTAGACTGTAGTGATTGCAAAGACTTAGACTGTTCAAGGTGCTGAGGGTTAGCTATGGCACCTAATCTATGTCACTTCCTCTTGGCTCAGAGAACATCACAGAAGAGGGGATAGGAAGAATATGAGCCAGATGATTTGGGGAGGACTGTGAAATGTTCTCTTCTAAACATGATATGTACACTGCAGTGACTCACGGTAGCCGTGGTTGTCTGCATTGGGCCTGCTCTGGGCTGGGCCTGTCAATCTCATGGGACTCATGGGACCTTCCCCTACCCCAGGTTATCGGTTCTTGCTAGTTGCTGATGGAGAGGGAGTCACTGACTTTAACGTGTAGTCACCAAACTCCAATGGGTAGTTCCGAATCCACAGCCACACAAACTGCCCTGGTTAAACTCAGGGGTCACAAAACAAAACAAAATGATATGAACATGGAAATGAACTTTTGGTTGGGGGGCTTGGTGAAGATAGAAGGGATAGAAGAGAGGTTGGAGGTAAGTACAATCAAAATCCATTATGTACATATATTAAATTGTCAAACTACACATTTAATTTTTTTAAAGAAACCGTTTAAGAGAGGAAGCATTTATACGGGTTCTGTGTCTGAAGCTTCAGCTCACTGTGGTGAGGAAGGCATTACATAGCAGAGCTTTAGTCTGCAGCAGTCTGGAAAGCAGGGAATAAGTCAGGGCTGGTGATATATTATACCCCTGAGAACCTTGTCCCAGTGACATACTTCTGGCCTGGTCCTATCTTCTAAGCTTCTAGAACCTCTCAAAGCACACCATCAGTGGAAAAACAAACATCCAAATCCCAAGCCAATGGGGAATGTTTCACATTCAAACCATGACACAAAGAATGCAACCTGTCTTATTCTCTTTAATGTTTTTCATTTCTTTCCTGTACCTATCACTGTCAACCACAGTCTCTGAGAAACAATTGTTTACAACATCCATTATTTCTCAGCCTTTTGACTATGACCAAATTATGGCTATATCACTGAGACTTCTTAGGAGATAAGACAATGGCCAATAATGTGTCTAACAATAATTACTCCTAATTACAAAGCTTCTTCCACACACATGGTACTTGGCATAGCCCTTTGACTTGATCCGTATAACTATCTTCAGATACCACAAAGTTATGACAATGAAAATGTGGCTTAGAAAGGTGACAGGATTCATCTAGAGTTTTGATGTCTAAGACCCTGTGAATTCCTAACAATAAGATATTAAAGTAAGCCACTTGCCCGTGATAAGTATATGCTGTGTGTGTGAGAGAGAGAAAGAGAGTGAGTTTTTTAAAACAGACAAATCCTGCCAGACTCATAAAAGATGCTCAGTGATTGGTAGTTACCAAACAAGCAAAAAAAAATAATCATAATAATTATCTACGTCATTGTTAAGGTTCCTTCTCAGAAACCTCTTTTCCTTTTTGACACACATTCTCAATTTATAGACAAGACTGAATTTGAACGCACAATCCTCCTGCCTCAGCAATGTAAGTGCTAAGCTAACAGTTAGAAGTCGCCACAGCCTGCATCTTTCTCAGGCTCTCTTGCTCCCAGGACCACACACACACACACACACACACACACACACACACACACACACACTGTGTCCTTAGCATGGCAGAGATCTTTAAATCCTAATACACTTGTTGCTGGATTAGCTGAGTCGAACTTGTCATTACAGATACAGCAATCCTGACAAAAGGACAAGTCAATAAAGTAACAAATTGCTAATCAATTCTAGAACTCGAGATACAAGTGTCTTGTCTGTAAGGCCAGTTCCCAAGTGTTTTAGCACCCTCCTCCTTCAGGACCCTGGTATAATTGGCTGAGACCTCCAACCCCAGCCTAAAGTCTGGGTGGCAAAGAGTCACTAGACAAATCATGTGGGGGAAAAAGAAAAAGAAAAGAAAAGAAAAAAGAAAAAGAAAAACTTGAGGCAATAATCCCAGGTAACGCTTTGTTTGGCTGAATGGAATATGACCTTGTATATTTTAATTTATTGACATTGTTAACGGAAGACATGAAGAAAATTCTGTTTACCTGAATTTTACTACAGTGGGGCTAAGAAAAGCAGCTAACATCGGAAGTTAGCCTACATGTCTTCAAAACCTTGTCCTCTGAAGCCAACTGAAGCATTGAGACTCGAAGGAAAATGGAAAAAAAAAAAGTACTTCCAAATACTAAAAGAGATTTCTATCTTCCCATCATCTTAACAGCAATGCCATAAAATACGTTCTAAAACAAAACATAGAGCGCTAAAAATTCCACTGTGTAAGCTCAAATTTAAACATCTGTCTTCCTGCCTCATGGTTTCACCTTGGTTCCTGGGGTCTGGGCTGAAAGCACGGAAATGTTGAGCTTTTAGCGTTGGCTCTGGGGTTTTTAATCATCTTTACTAGTTAATCACAGCTTCCTCTTCAACCTAAACAGATGTGGAAAGAAAGACCATCTATGGAGTGGAATTAGCCTCTGGACTCCAAAGGCTGTGGGAAGAGTGTGGAGCAGTAAGGACGAGCCTCAGACCTGGGTTGGGACCCGTTCTCAGCATCTTGCTTTCCTAATGGCTTTGACCTTGGTGTGCTGCCTAATCTGCTTGAGCCTGTTTCCTGTTTGTGGAAAAGTGTGCCAGCAGTATCTGATTCATAGGGTTGTGTAGGTTCAATAAGATGTTTGTTAAATTTTTGTTTGGTGTTCATGAGGGCTCAGGAATGAAAATCATTGAAGCGTTATTACATTCCTTCAAGTAGATACCACCAGTGTTGACTGAGCCCTCGTCATATACTCTTGTATATGCCTGTATCTGATGCGTATAATCAAGCAGCAAGAGCAATGCTACAGTTTGCCTTCTGTGGATGAGCCATACTGATACCCTGTGGTGGAATTCAAGTTCAAATCCAGGTTTGATTCTCTCTAGAGCTGGACACAATTGTTTCTTACATCCAAGAAACAAGCACAGCTGGCCTGAGGACTGATGGCCTCCTTCGCTGTGAAACTCCTTGAAAAACCTTTGTTCTGGTTGCCAGGCTCCTGAAGGACAACTTACAAAAAACACCTGTGATTCTACCTGATCATGATGCTGGTCATGACACTCATAACCCATCTTCTTGTCTGGATCATTCTAAATAGGTGTTCGTGGATGTCCCATGACTGTCAAACTATCTGCCTCTAAGAAATTATCTCTTCTCAGCTCAGGCAAGATGTCTGACTTCTAAGTCAATGTAGTTATCCCTACAGCCTATCTAAGGGGAAATGGTTCTAGGGTCTCCCCATTCCAACGTTCTCCCACATCAGTATCCCAAAGTCTTCTAAGGCTCAAGACTTTTATGAACGGTTAGAATGGACATCAATCAATCTTTGAGAGTCAAGTATATGGTAAAGGGCTTGGGTTATCCTGACTCTCCCAAGATTTCCTATATTACAAAGGTTATACAGTGTCATCGTATTCACAAATTGTCTACACACATCATCTTTGAATCACCTCCAGGTTACTTATAATCCCTAATAGACTATAGAGTTATGGAAATACTTTACTATATTTTAGAGGAATAAAGAAAAGCAACTGTATGTGTTCTATTTTTTTCAAATACTTTTGATCAATATTTGGCAAAACTCATAGACACAGAACAAAGATCATCCTCTGAGGCCTCCTTGATATTTCCTTCTGGATAACTCCTTCTTGGTTTGGTTTCTGGCATGACAGAGCAGCCCTGAGTTTCACAGCCATTCTCTCAGCCTGCTGTTTTGTCTCTGTACACTGGGAAGTACAGAGTTATGATAATACTTACCTGGAGCAATTGTGTACAAGGTACTCTGGCTGCCATCCCTAGATCGTCACTTCTGCAATCGTCTCGGAACTTAAAATCAGAAGGTGAGCTGCTTGTTTCCTTGTAATGAGCTAGACCACCTCCTGCGTAAAATGGAGAGACCCAGGCTACGGTATGTTCCTTTGAGCTCTGCTATGGCATTGTTGGTGTTGGTGTTGATACGTTTCTAAATGACCACTCAACCTGGCTGCTCTGGAAAGTAGAAATGTTAGAAAATGCGAATGTGAAGTGTGCCTATATTCAAGAATGTGTAGGACAGCTATGTTTTAAATCTGACATGAGTTTATTAGGCCGGATAGACTACAATCCCCTTCAAGTAGAAAGAATCTAACCCCAAACCAAAGCGGTGCACATGTTCATCTCCCAGTGATTATAAGTATTGGCAATAAGGTTATAATGCAGCAACTCTGAACGTCCTTGGGAGTGCTCATATTATTTTAGAAAAATAAATTCTACATCCGACAGGTAGCTAACATGCACATTTAAAAAGCACTTACATGAACCAAGAGGGAGAAAATCTTGCCTTATATTTTATAAGATTTTGAGATTAATGATGCATTCAACAAAACAAATATTATTTGAAAAGCACTCGGAAATATTTTGCTTCTGTGACTAAAATAGATTATCTTAAACTTTCCTACTCATCGTTTCTCAAGGAGAGAATAACATGACTCATTCATTAAAATAGATTTGACGTTCCGTTTTGTGATACCCAGAGTTGAAATAAGCATTTTTAATCTACTATTTTGGTGGTATAAACTAAAGAACTTTGAACTGAAGTAGTTAAGCTTCAAACCAAGCTTTCCGTTCTGGAGGAAATGGAACCAAAATTTGCTATAAGCAAACTTAAGAGTCTTAGCTGAGAAAGTGTTTATGTTCTTAAGCGCACACAGGCAATCACATTTGTACAAGCATTCCAGTATGTGTGCATACAAGCACAGGCCTTAAGAGAATTCTGTCAAATCAACTCACCACGCATTCTGAGGCGTTTTAAAATTGTCACTGTTTCTACATTCATTCAATGGGTATTTTTAAAAATCAACTCTCTATCTGTGCCAAATGCAAGCCTCCAAACTAAAAGAGAACGCAACAGAATACACAAATGACAACAAAAATATGAAGGAATCAGAGAAGTCTTAAGATGTAGAAACAGCTTCATCCTGGGGGTTACAAACACACCAAACAATTGCAGGCAAAGTCCTTACAGCGGCAAAAACAAACAAACAAACAACAAAAGTCTTTAGCCAGATGTGGTGGTCTACATCTTTAAGCACAGTGCTCAGGAGGCAGAAGCAGGTAGATCTCTTGTGAGTTTCAGGACAGTCAAGGCCTATGTAGAGAGACCCTGTCTCAAAAAAACAAAATTGAAAAAGACATTAAGTTTTAATTGTCTACTTTATTCCAGCATCCAAAATACTGACCAGTGTACAGCAAGAATCCCTACAAAATGCCCTTCTCTCGGGCTCACAAGCTTAGACATTGACATATGTCTGAGACATATGTGAAACTTACCAGGACTTCAAGCTTGACAAATGCACTGACTAGCTTACAAACTCCATTATCAGAAGGACTCAGAAAATTTCAAATCTGTCTAATGGAGATTTATTGGTGCCTGTGGGTAGCTTTCAAGGGTTTTTTTTTCCCCCCTCAGTATTCCAGTCTCTAACTACTGCACACAATGCAGCTATAAAGATGATGGATATTTTTAACCTGTTAATAAGGAGATTCTCCACTCTCCCCCACCCACTACTGCTTTGCTATTTCCTATGCAGTTATTGCTGGCAAGTTCTTATTCTTGGAGATACAATTTGCTTAGGTAACTGGTAGCCCCAGGAAATAAAATGTCCAATGAGCAAATGGCCACAGGAACTTTCCATGATAACCAGTGGGCCAAACTAATCAAGACAGCCATGGGTTTCCCATTCCAGACAAAAACTCATCTTTAATGATCAAATGAAAATGCAAATTTAAGGAAAACAAATCGGGTTATTTGGAGGGCGGTATGTACTCAGAGGATATTAATGTCATTGTGGTTTCCTGAGGAAAGGCCCTCTATTTTGCTTGCAAGCAAAATGTCAACTCTAATTATTCAAACTGACATCCTACAGGAACTTTTATGAAAATTGAGGTAGGTCCAGAAGACTGGGCAGGAAGCAGGGTTTTCATTTTGGAAGATGGAGGGAGGTAAGAAACTGGGGGCAGCTATAGTAAAGAAGATTCTTGACTGGCTGAGTCCAGGTCTCCTTGGTAACAGAATCTTGGGCAGCTCTACATTCTCTGACATTCCACTTTCTAGTAAATCAATCAATCAATCAATCAATCAATCAATCATCTCTTTAGTCAGATATAGTTCCTTCTATAGTACTCAGCACAATGTGAAAAAAGAAGATAGATTAAAAGTATATTTTGAGATTAACAAATGACATAATCTTTATTGAAATGATTATTGCTAAGTACACCATTAATGAGTACCATCTCCTAGTTATCAATTAGTCATTGTTAGAGTAATGTTCCATTACAAACAGCTATGAAACTCCATCATGAAACTGTAAACTTTTAACCCTTGAGTAGGTAGGCTAGGCGGCCTTGGCTGGGCTCAGCTGGGCAATACTTCTGCTCTCCTCTGGGGTCATTCATGCAATGGAGCTGTCAGTCAGCAGATCTGGAGAACCTTCAGTAAGAGCCTAGGGCAGTTGTTCAATTCTCCAGGTGGACTCTGCCCTCTGGCAGAGTCATCTTCACTTGTTTCCATATCAGTGGTGACAGAACAAGCTCAATGTCACAAGCTCTTTTCCAGACTGTTTTCATCTCATTTGCTAATAGCTCATTGGCCGTAGAAAGTCCCACACCTGAGTGTGAAAATATCGACTGGATAAGGAGACATCCTGGAAGCCCCATGGTAAAGGAGGCAGTTATAGCAGAGTGAGGTCTGAAGTCGTTGGAACAACTGATCTACCATGTGATGCATGCTATTTTGAAATTTTTATTTGGGAAAATTATTGTACTTTATGTTTATAGAATTGAACAAATATCTTTTTATTTCACTAAACCCTCTAAAAGAAGTGTTTCTCAGACTTTTTTTTTTCTCAGACTTTTTGTACTCACTTTAAAATGTATACAGTGTGAATGATTTCATACAAAGGCTTCTCAAGCCATCATTTTCTCCAATTATGAATATTTATTGCTATTATGATATTTAATTTTTCAAAGTTTGGATTGCCCACTACATTCACCGTGGGGTTCATTTAGGGAAGAGAAAACAGATTGTGAAAAACATAAACCAATTTGTGAGCATTAGTCTTCACTTTTTGGAGGATAACCCATAAATATTTGCAAGGGCCAGAGAATCCATACAGGATGTCTGAAGTGAGGCTGGTATAATACAAGTGTGACTAACGCTTAGAATCTAGAGGCCTCAGCGTGAGTTGCCTGCAGCCAAATTTTAGTCGTCCATAGAGCCAGAGTGACTTTGAGCATCTTTAGGATGAGAGGCGACAGAAGGGCAGGAGAAGGGTGCTAATAGTCCTGTGGTACTTTGCATAGCTCTTTAATACACCGGCACTCTCATAGGAAAGCTGAAGCTTAGAGAAGTTTCTCAAGGTCACACCCTATTTGGCTGAGTAGGGACTAAGCAGTCTCTGGTGTCACATATCTCAATGGCACGTCACTGTCTTCATTTCCACTACACAGTGGGGAGAATGTGAGTCTAAGTCTTCCCACCAAGAATAATTCACAGCCACGTGTATGACATGAATATACAGTTAACAAGTACTGTTCACCGAGAGTAAGGCTCCGTTGCTTTGGGATATATCAAGAAAGATTTGCAGGAGGGGTGTCCTATACAAGACCGAGTTTTATTGGAAAATATGTGAACGCAGCAGCTCGGGAAAATTGCCGTTTAGAAAGCCACAGGCATTTGCTTTATGACCTTGCATTTGGGAAAGAGAGGTCCCAAGCTGAGAGTTGGGTTTACAGTGATAGCAGATCATTGTTTCTGTTTTGCTTTTTTTTCCTCCCAGAACAATCACCACTTTGGGACTCTTGATTATGCAAATCAAAGGCACAGCACCACCTATTGTTACTGGGAAAGATCCAAATTCAGTGTCGTAACCTGAACTCAAATATTTCATGTTGTTTAGTCTGTTCAGTTGAACGGATGGTTCAGAGAGCTGTGTATCTAGATTATTTGTCCCTTAGAGTGCTGTTGCTTTTCTAAGCACAGCTTTCGAGCGTTCCATGTCTCTTTAATATTATGTGTTTCTCGGGGAACTCTGTGAATGTGTATTGTTTAGGTCGTTATCCACAGCACATCACAAAACAAATGGGCTGGGCTGAGTGCAGTCTACCCTGAAATGGATTGCTAAAGCCTTACATAGAATGTGAAAAGCTCAGATTTGGAGGCAAAGGAAATACTATGAGATAAATATATTGTAGTCTTAGGGCATCCATAGGATGGGGTGTTACCACTCTGGGGTTTTCTGAAAAGAAGAGGAGGAGAAGAGGGGATTCCTCCTGCCAGCGGCCATGAACAGCAGTCATTTCTGGCAAAGAAAACTGGAACTGAATGAGCATATACATCTACTCTAGGGCTTTGGGTTTTAGCTTGGTCTTCAGAGACCACCAATGGGTGCAGGACTGTGTGCTTTGACTTGTCAACCACCAAGAAGTCTTAAAAAAGTCCTATGTAAAAGCAACTTTTACTTGCCAGTCTCAATTGTCATCTGGAAGGCTGACTTTACTGTCTCTGCTAACCTAGGCCTAGCCCTGGAAGCTTCTAGCCTCCATACCATCTAACCTAGGCCCAGAATGTTCTCAGCCTCTAAGAATTACTGCTTAATAAGCTCACCCATTCTTGTTCTTTCTGAGCTCATAGCTGGCTGGTTCAACTCAGCTGTTCTGGCTCAAACTCCTCTCCCATCTGACTTATTCAGTCTGGCTTCTCTCTCGATCCCAGAATCGCTCTCCTTGGCTTCAAACTAATTCCAGTAATGTCTTCTAATCTTCTAGCTCCTTCTTATTCTCTGGCTCTTTCTGTCTTTACCTGTGTCTACTTTGTTCTTTCAATCAACCTGTCTCTATAATTCTCCAGGTTAAACTGCCCCCGCCCCCGCATTGTCCCTTAAGTAATTTTCCTCTCTGTTGTCATGAGAGTTGGGTGTATCTTATTCTGTTAAATCTCTCTCCAATTTGTCACTTTTTCTGCCACTCAATTGAATATTATTTTCAAACATGGGTGCTTCCTTCTACAAACTAAATTTACCCTCAATGTTTGGGATTGAAGGTGTGTACCACCGTGCCTGGACCTAAGCTTTTCTTTACCTGAAACTTGCTCTATAACAGGCTGGCCTTAAACCCAGATCTGCTTGCCTCTGTTTCCTGGATTAAAGGCATATGCCTTCACTTCCCAACTTGTTTGTATTCCAACTGGACCACACAGACCTAGAAGGTATTTGGATGTGCTCTCTTGCCAGAGCAGCCATGTTCTGAATTAAAATTCCTCTACAGTCCTAGGTTTGGGTCTGACACTAAGAAATATTTGGAAGTTCATGCCCATGTAGTCCTGTTGCCTCTCATGCTTCTGTTTAGATAACTGAGATCAAAACTTCTCCAGGTTCTAGGGGGAACAGGGAAAAATAGAGTCTTTTCCTTCTCTAGGTCCAAACCAATACTAACAGTAGAGTCACCAGAAAAGGCTTTGTCTAAAGAATGGTAACTCAGAAGGATCATCATGAGTGAGAGACATGGGTCAAAACAGGATGAAGGTTGTGAACCCGGAGACTGAGCTGTCGTCATCTGAATGTTTGCAGCCTGCTCCTCAAGTTCATGAGTTGAAACCTAGTTATGGTGGTGGTAGATATTGGTGGCATTTGCAAGATGGCTAGAGAACGACAGAGCTTGGACTGGAGAACCCATGGAGCGGTTGTACCGCTCTACCCTGTGAGGACACAGTAGAGGTGCCCTCTGGGATCCAGAGGCAGACCTGAGCCACCTACGAGTCTGCCAGCATCTTGACCTTGAACTTCTCGGCCTCTAGAATTCAGAAATTTAACTCTTGTTTAGAATCTACTGGCTTTATACTGCCTTGTGAGACCCGTCTAAATGGATTAAGGCTGCCGGCCTCTGGAGTACAAAGTTGAGGGAAGAGCTGGGGAACTGTGTGAAAGGGACTTCATTTCTCACAGCCTATCTCATGGGAGTTGAGGCAAAATAATTTGGATTCCTCTGTGAATATGGCAATGTGTAGGTGTCCAGAATTCCAGCCTACAACATCTTAAAATATTGGATGAACTACTTTCAATATTTTAAATGCTTACCTGAGTTGAAGACAGGGAAAAAAATCTATCTAGGATAAAAGTAGCAAAAAGGCACAAATCCAAAGCAGAAACTGGGTGTTAGAGCTGAATCTTGTCTTCAGAAAATCTGCTAATACATAGCTGGGCAAGTTTTTGTTTTAGCAATGTATTAGCATGTGAGAGGAATCAAAGACAAAGAGAAGGATTCATGTGAAACACAGAGGCAACTGAGACCTTTCCTATTTCTCCAGAGGGCAGCAGCCCCCAAAAAAGAATTGGAAAAATAAATTTAACTTCACTGAAACAGACAGTGAAAGTGCTTTCCTCTTTCAGCTTCAGGAAAACAAAGGCTCCTGTGACAGTTACCAACACCAAGGTGAACACTATAGGCTGGGTATGAAGTTTACACTATTTAAATGCCCCAAAAATCCAACCAGAGAATTTCGTGTAAATGTTCACAGATCGGCACAGGTCCCTGGAAGAAGCAGTTCAGGTCAGGAAGGAGAGGGTTGGGGAGGTGGCTCAAGCAAGTGAAAGCACAGTGCTTGGCCTGAAAGCCTGATGACTGGAATTCAGTCCCTGGAAGCCATGTAAAGGAGAGGATGCCGTGACTCACCTCTCTAAAGGGAGCACCCTCGCTCACAGACACACAGATAAGTGACTCACCTCTGTAAAGGGAGCACCCTCACTCACAGACACACAGATAAATAAAACAGTTAATGGAAGAAGGGGGGGGGGAGAAGGAAGGAAAGAAGGAAGGAAAAAAGGAAAGAAGGAAGGAAAGAAAAAAGGAAGAACGGAAAAAAGGAAGGCAACAAGCAAGCAAGCCAGCCTACTGGCTTGGCTTACTGGTTTACTGTATATCCCTTGACATGAAACCAGATAATAATTACTGACCAAGCAGTGAAACATGGCATCTCAGTTTCCAGAAGTAACCAGTGATCATATAGACATAGTAAAGTTCACCCAGACACTAAGCCAGGAAAAAAAACCAAACCTCCAGGGAAATGGGCTTCAGTTAAGTCCCAATTGTTATGGATAATGTTTCAAATACCACAAGCTCACAATGTACATTAAAACATCACAAATACATGATGAAACAATCTAGCATGAACAGGACATATAATATAAGAGAAACATAATCACCTCACAAAGACTATACGTTAGAAGAGTTAATCTCCAAGTGTAAATCGTGTGTATATATATGCGTATGTTTAAATAAACAAAAGGGAATAACAGAACTATAAGCAAAAGACCATAAAGACTTTCTTTTTCAAATTAAGGATATTTGGTAGTAAGAATTTACAGTGGGATTTTAAACAAAAATAAAATGCTTATTTATAAGGTAATCCTTGTCTATTAGAGATACACACTGAATTAGTACAGATAAAATGATACAATGTATGGGATTGTCTTCAGAATTATCTGGAGTAGAAGTGAATAGGTATTTAGAAGAAACAAATTAACCATGACTTATTCACTGTTGAAGGTAGTAGGCGATACCACATGGGTAAGGGGTCGCCTTGCTAGTCTTTTTCCTGTGACATGTGTATTAGTTACTTTTCTCATTGCTATGACCAAATACCTGAAACACACTCACACAACTTAAGCAAGGGAGGAAAGGCTTATTGTGACTGTGAGATAAGGAGATACAGTCCATTGAGGCGCAGAAAGCATGGTAGCCATAGGAAGAGGCAGCTGGTCAGATTGCATAGTCAAGAAGCAGATGGTTAAGAAGTGGGGTCAGGTTATAAAGCCTCCTGTAGGCTTAGATTTTTCACCAAACCTACTTTATTTAGGGTTCTTAAACACCTTTACCTCCCTTCCAACCCTCCCCCGCAACATTAGGTAGGAGATTAGTAGGGGGAAAGGCTGTAGAGCTCTCTCTATCTGCTTCCTGCTGATCAGGTCTTTAGGGGATTACCAAACTCAGTCATCAGGATACCAGCAGTCCAGTCCAAAGGCCAACACCAAGAAGCAACAGTATTCAGAAGATTGGGACAAATCAGTGAAAGAGACTCAGTTGGATTGCCCTGAAAAGTTCTCTGGAACATTTCTCTCTGTGAAGTCAAGTGTCAAAGCACAAAGATCAGTGCAGCGATGTCCATCCAAAAAGCAATGTCTCACTGTGCACGGCCTCTATGTATCTCTTCTCCTCAGAGTCCTCCCATGGATGTTCTCAACTGGCCAAAGTCACACCACATACGTGGTGAGAGAGCAAAACATCACATGCCCTCTCAGAAGCCAACCTCCAGTAAAACATCATGTGCCCAGCTTGCAGCAAAACATCACATGATAAAGCTGAGTCTTCAAGGAAACCAGAAGCTTCCACTTCAGCCTCAAGGCACACTTCTAGTTACCCACATCTTCAATAGGCTCTGCATCCTGCACTATATTAGCTGAAGATGAAGCACTCAGACACATGAGCCTTTGGAGGACATTTCACATTCAAACCAAAACACCGTGCTCACAGGCTTTCTCTTAAAATGTTACCATTTTCAATGAACATGGAGATGGGAAGAAAATATTTAACCTACAAAGACAAAAAATAAAAAGTAGCCTAACTAAAACTCGGGAGATATTATACAAGATAACAGATAAATGATAACAGCTTTAGTGAACTGTAAGATATACCTGAAGCAAGATATATCTGAAGTAATTACCAAGAATGCAGCACAAAATAAAAAAAGATATGGATCTTATCAGAGTCTATGATAACTAGAAGGTAGATTCACTAGACTAAGTGGATCTAATAAGAAATCAAAGGGGAAAGAATAAATAGACCAGGCAAGACAGAATATTGAAGAGGTGTGTCTAGTTTACCTTGATGGTCACTTTAACACAGCCTAGAGGCGTCTTACAGGGGAAGCCTCAGTGGAGGAGTTACCTAGATCAGACTGGCCTGTGGGCATGTCTGTGGGGGACTGTCTACATTATGACCTGGTGTAGGAAGGCCCTGCCCAGCCCGGTCTTGGGCTATGTAAAAAAGCCACATAAGCTTGAGCTTGCCAGTGAGCCAGCAAGCAGTGTTCTTCTAAGGCTTCCCCTTCGAGCTCCTACTTGAGTCCCTGTCATTACTTCTCTCAGCGATGAGCTGTGATCTAGGAGGAGCAGTCTGTCTGCAGGCACGGACTCCAGACTCCATGTTCCGAGAGGAAGCCGTGGTTGCACAGATAATCCTGGTTAAAGTCAGTGGGTCTCAAACAACAAGCAGTCATAAACATGGGAAGGAGACTTTTAGAGGGAGCAGCTAGGGTTGGAAAGGGAATTAGAGAATGGAGCTTATAGCAAGAAGAATGCATGTTATACATGCGTGAAATTGTCAAAGAACGCTTTTTGAGGGTTGTTTTTTTTTTAAGGTTTTCTTAAAAAGAAAAAAAAAGAAATCACTTTGGATACATCATAGTGAAACAATCAGTCAGCATTAACAACAGAACATCCGTTTCCTCTAAGAGACAAAAGATGGAGCAAATCATGATTGGATTGATAATTGATATCTCAACAGCAGCACTAGAAGCCAGAAAATATCACAGATATGTTCCCGAAGTGCTGAAAGAAATAACAATCGATATATGAGTACTAAACAAAATGATCTGTCAAAAAGAAAAGTGAAAGCTATTTTCATGCAATCAAAACTGGGAAAGTTTACTGCTAACAGTTAATATCTTAAAAATTGAAGGAATAGCCTTTGGATGATGATCATAACAGTACAATTTAACCTGCAAGAATCAATGGTTAGCCAAGAAGCCATGTGATGTATGTAAAGAAACACAAACTACATAAAATAATAATGCTGAAGATGAAGTAAACACTCTCTTTCCCATCCCTCATATTAAATCCAGCTGAGAACTCTCTGCATTATGTAGAAAACAAACATAAAACATTCAGAGCAGGGGAAGCATATTAGCTGTTGTCTTGGGGGACCCAAAAGGGCTCCCTAGTTTCTTTCGCCTTGAGTGTCCCACAGGGCTTCTAGAAAACAGGAAAACATAATATGAATAGGTACAGAGAAAATATCAGGACTTAGGGATGGAAAAATAGAAATTATTTAGTCTTCATAACCAAGGAAAAGATACTGAAAGAAGAAAAAAAAGTAACAGAGCCTTTGGACACGTGGGATTATAGCAAACAATAAAATCTCCGCAAGGAAAGGAGACAGTCTTGAATAAGTATATAAAGAAATAATTTAAAAAATTTCCAAATAAGACCAAAATATGTAGACAATATACAAACAGGATTAACTCAAAGAAATCACTCCAAGACGTAGCAAGGTCAGACTTCCAAAGACTGCAAAGGAAAACAAGTCTTAAAGCAACCAAAGAGAAAGGGTACTTTACTCAACGGAAAATGGTTTGAAGAGCAAATTTCTCATCAGAAATATGGACACTAAGAGGAAGTAATCAGGGTATCCTTCATTCTCCAGCAAGATGAAACCCATCACTTTGTCACCAACAGATCTACTATGAAATGATTAAAAACAAAATATTCTGAATAGAAAAAAACACAATAAATAGTCTTGGAACAAGAAAGAGAAAAAAACCCCAAGGTGTTTCTATTTATTTTATTAGGGGTCGGTGGATTTTTGTTTGTTTGTTTGTTTTATTTTTTGAGACAGGGTCTCTCTATGTATGTCTATCTGTCCTGTAACTCACTGTGAACACCAGGTTAGCCTCAAACTCACTGAGATCCTCCTGGCCCGAAACATGAGGGTTCTTGTTTCAGCTTTTAAATGGAGGTCAGCAGCCTCGTGGAGTCCATGCCCTCTTCCACCTTAGGTGGGTTCCAGGGCTGGATTCAGAATTGCCAGGCTTGTATCCCTGGGTGGCAAGCACTGAGTTGCACCTGCATAAAAACAAAGCAAATCTTAGGAAAAGGTATTTACCTGCCCAAGAAGGCTCCATTAGAATGCTTAGAAAAATTGACATTGATGGATTCCAGGTGAGAGAACTGGGTAGCTTGAGGAAACTTTTTAGAGTGTTTCTTGTTAGTTTTTGAATTTTGAATCCTCTTAATATATTCCTGATTTTAAGTAAAATGTAGATAGAGAGTAGAAAGGTAATATTATGTAACTGACATAAATGTTAACCTAATCTAATATCTAAGTAAATAATTAGTCACAAACACTACAGGTGATGGCTAATTTTAGGGGGAACTTAAGTGAATGAGGAGGAACTCAGAGATCTGATAAAGCATTGTTTGCAGGTGTACCTGGCTAGGATTTTTCAGGAGACAGCGATGTTTGAATTAGTGAACCATGTAAGATGCTGTATCATCACCATGTGTAGGAAGGCACAACCAAAGCTAAGAGATTTTGCTAATGATAGTTCACAATAAGAACACAAATATGTAATGTATATGGACATTTTATATCAAGATATATATCTATATTTCTCTATATTTGTATATCTATAGATAGATAGATAGATAGATAGATAGATAGATAGATAGATAGACAGATGGACAGACAGATAGATCTTTCTGAAGGGCAACGTGTGTACTCTTAGTTTATCATTGTATTTTAAAGAGTTGGCATTCAATAACAACAACAGAAGACACAGAGAAAACAAAAAGATAGAGGTCAGACAATTTGCTTTTCTTCTGGAAGTGGGACACCTACTTTCTCCTGTATTTACCCACCAGAGCTCTGTGTTCTCTAGCCCTCAATGTTTATTACCATGCCAGGTTTTCCTAATTCTTCAGCTTGAACATGGCGAATATGTATTGAACATATGATGCTATTTTGCACACAAACACACACACATACACACCACACTGCTGCTTGCCCCAGGAACTTGACTATTCAACCGTGTTAAACTGTTCTAAAATCTGTTATTTTATTCATTAGTTTTATTTTTGCCTTGTTTTTTTCTGAACTGAGTTGAGACATTCATGAGTTAAGAGTCCAGGTGTAGGCCAAATAACAAGATCCTGTTTCACATGCACATGAAAAATCTAAGTAAATAAAGGGGCATACTTTATGGATAATAAAATTTTAGATGACGAAATGCTTAGTCTTTATAAACCTACACATACATTTAATAATATTATAAATAAAATCTCAATGAAATGAAGTTTTGTAGGCAGAATCACAAATGTGAAAACAGGCTAAACCTTTTGGAGGACAGCACAGTGTAGTTTTTCTTCCATTTATCTTTTTGGGGGTTTTCTTTCCTTTTTCTTTTCTTTTTTTCAAGACAGGTTTCTCTGTGATCCTTGGCTATCCTGGACTTGCTTTGTAGACCAGGCTCGCCTTGACCTTGCAGCAATCAGCCTGCTTCTGCCTCCTCGAGTGCTGGGATTAAAAGAGTGTGCCATCATGCCAAGCTCCATTTATCATTGTGTTTTAAGGAGTTGGCATTTGATAAGTAATGCAACAATCAGTGTTGATCCATATCTTCACCACCCCATTAAGTTTTTCCCCCTCAATTTACCCCAAAATAGATTCTTATTGGGTTGGACAAAGAGAGTTGTTTTTTTGTTTTGTTATAACAAGGAAAAAAGACAAACAATAAAGAAAACTTCTGATGCATTTAACAATTAAAGTTTAAACAATTGTCTTTCAAAAGACCAGGGGAAGGCTACAAAATAGTCTACAAATCAGGATAAATTACTTGTCACATACATAGGTTATATAAGGTAGCTATAGGTTATTGGTATTCAGAATGTATTTTAAAACTTCTAATATTTAATAGGAACACAATAACCTAATTAAAAATAATAGATGTAATCATAATAGATAACATGTAATGTATGTTAAAATGATATCTTGTAGAAGAAACCTAATAGTAATAAATACATAATTAAAATGTCTTTACTTTGTGTGATGAGTAGGTTAAAATGGCATCTTTCCATTACCTAGAATCATCAGCAAAGAGAACTGTAATTAAAGAATTACCCTGATCAGGTTGTCCTGTGGACGTGTGTGTGTGTGTGTGTGTGTGTGTGTGTGTGTGTGTGTGTGTTGGGGGGATCTTGAGTGTTGCCTGACCTATCCCACTGTGAGCAGTACTGTTCCCCAGGCTGGGCGCTGAGCTGTACAATAGGGAAGAAAGCTAGCTGAATGCAAGTGGATAGGCAACCTGGGTGCAGTTTTCTCTGATCGTAACTGTGGGTGTGACGTGTCCATGCTCCTGTCTCATGCTCCTGCCTCTGTAATTTCCCTGGAATGACCGGCGGTTACTTGGAATTGTAAGCTGACTAAGTCCTTTCCTGCCCCATGGCACTCTTTGGTCAGGATTTGCCACAGCGATGGAAATGAAACTACAATACTTTGAAATGGAAAATAAGTCACAGATATTTATTTAGCCTAATTTCATTTACAATAATTGAAAAAGGTGCAAAACTACAAATATTATTTACAGATATACTTCTAGGTAGTAATAACTATAAAGAAAATAAAGGCATATAAATAACAATAAGTGTAAAATTCAAGATAAGTGCTTGTCACCAATGAAAAGATAAAGGCTATGATTAGGGAGGAGTACAGAAGAAGTTTTAAAGACATTGAAATATCCTTCCTCTTAAACTGTGTGTGGTGACTAAGGAACATTTACTTTATACTTCCATGAGTGATAAATCTAACACATAATATGATTGTATTAGTTTTCTTTCTAACGCTGTGACACTGACCAAGAGCAACTTGGGTAGAAGAGAGTTCATTTGCTTTCTACTTCCACATCACTCCATCATCAAGGGAAGAAGGCAGGAACCCAAGTCAAAATCCCAGAGGCAGTAACTGAAGCAGAGACCATAGAGGAGTGCTTCTTACCTTCTTGCTCTTATTGGCTTGCTCAGCTTGTTTTCCTGTAGCACCCAGGACCACTTGGCCAGATGTAGCTCTGCCCTCAGTAAGCACATCATCAATCAAGAAAATGTCCCTACAGGCTTGCCTCCAGGCCAATCTGATGGCAGCAATCCTTCAAACACAATTCCTTCTTTCAAAATATGTCTAGGTTTGTGTCAGGTTGACAAAACCCAACTAGCACAATGATCTACAAAAGAGAGAGAGAGAGAGAGAGAGAGAGAGAGAGAGAGAGAGAGAGAGAGAGAGAAAACATGTGATTTATGTTATTACATACTCCGTGGTAGAATGATTGCAAAGCATATAGACCACACCCCTCAGCATTCCTGTATGTCCTTTGCAATAGGATTCTCAGATGTCTCCAAACTACATCAGTGTCTCTACTTCAGTCAACACATTTTTTTCTGTACTATTTTTCATAGAAAGCAGCCTTCTTCTATTTGTCCTAACCAATGTTCTCTTTTCTCAAAATTATGCAGTTTTCCTTGTATCTTTATAACAATTGTGATGATTAATCTCAGATGTCAACTGGATGAGATTTAGCATCACCTGAAAATAGGCTTCTCCAAATGCCTGCGTGTGTTTTGGGGGAGTGGGAGGTGGGGGTTGTGCATTTATCTTGATTGGATTGACTAAGATGGGAAGACCTGTCCACTGTGGGTGGACACATTCTCTGAGCTGCTATCCTGGGTTGTGTGAATAGATTAAGTGAGCTGAGCCACATAGCATTCATTGCTCTCTGCTTCTTGACTATAGATGCAATGTGCACAGTGGCCTTCTCAAGCTCCTTCCTCCCTGACTACCTCACCATGATAGGCTGTTCCCTCAAACTGTGAACAAAAATAACGTCCTTCCTTTAAATTGCTCTTGAAAGAGTATTAAAATATTCTGATGTTAAAATTAAATCACAGCAACAGGAAAAGTTACAAAATTAGCAATTTTAAAAATAAGGGATGCTTCATTTCCTCACGTTTCAATGACCTATAGCTTTCATTTTAAGTATAATTATTTGTTAATCACTCTTGAAATTATTTATTAATCGCCATTGATGTTTTCCCCTTAAAATAGAGGGAACTTGAAGAGGCGGGAATTTGAAGGACGAACAGTCTGTCCCTTCAGTGTCCCCTGTTTGTCCTATCAGCAGCCTTGGCCCAGTCCTCAGGATCTCATTTGGGCCCCAGAGGAACAAAACAATTCAGAAGCTGTCGTTCATTTCACGGATTACATGACACGGTTTTCTTAACACAAGAAAATTCCATGCAGACAGTTCTCTGAAGAGAGCCACCGACATCCAAGCTGTGTCCATCCACTCACTCCCAGGTAAACTGCTTTGTTGGACACATGCTTTTATTAACACTAATGCATTTTCTATGCTTCCCCATACAGCCGAAGATCTTAGAAAACAAGACTGGGCCCCAAGCTGCAAGCTGAACATTGTAAAACATGTAAATCCTCAGGCTATATCTGATAGAGAGCTAATTAAACAACTCTGGGTTCTCCTCACGAGCAATGCGGAGCTCTGTTCTACCTGTGTTGCTCAGCAGCAGTGCGGAGGGGAAAGGTGATGATGAGTGGTGTTGGAAAACTGTACTAAACATGACATGTTTCCCGAGGCATTTCTTCTTCTTCTATGTAGGGCATTCAGATATTTGAGACAACATTCCGAGTGCCACTTTTTAAAATAAACTTTTGATTTTAAGAAGGCAGCCCGATTTACAGGGGGAAAAAAATGAACAAATTTTCTCGTACTCTATGCTTTCCAATTATTAGCATCTTGCACGACTGTGACACATTTTTACAATTAATCAACCCAAAATGATACATTATTAAAAAGCATCCATACTTTCTGCAAGTTTCCTCATGTTTCTTTTAGTATCTTTTCTTTCTTTCTCTTTTTGGGGTTTGGGGAGAGAGTCAAGGCAGGGTTTCTCTGTGTAGCCTTGGCTGTCCTGGGCTCACTTTCTAGACTGGGCTGGCCTCAAACTCACAGTGCCCCCAGAGTGCTGGGATTAAAGGTGTGCACCATCACAGCAATGTCTTTTTCTGTTCACGGGTTCCATCCAACATCCCTCGTCATATTCATGGTCATGTGTCCCTGGTTTCTGCCAGAGGGGCCAGTTGCTCAGATTTTCCTTATCTTATAATCACAAATGCCTTGGGGCTTACTGATAGCCAGTCTTGGAAAATGTGCTCCTGTTGGTACTTGTCTGCTGTTTCACTCAAAGTAAAGATAAACATTGCGGGAGGGAAGGATTACAGAGGAAGGAAAGTGTCCTTTTCATAAAGACTCGTTTTCAAAATCCATTTTTAAAAGTTAGATCTGAGCATACAAGAGTGAATATGTAGACAAACCATTTGAAGTGAGTAGATGAACACAGCATTAGAAGCGATGCCAGGTTAGGGAAATCATGGGGCAGTTCCACCTTATATTTGCTATTTATCTGTGCTTTCTTAATGTTCTGCAATGCTTATGTGCTTTTACATTTAGTGGGTCTAGCAGGGAGAGCCAAGATGTCCTTTAGTTGGTAGAGTGTTTGCCTAACATGTTTGAGGCCCTAAGTTCAATATTATATAAACCAGGCTTGGTGGGACATTTCTTGGTAACCCAGAAAGCCACAGCTCCTGAAATATGACAATACCTTGTCATTCCAGTTACCTGTTTCCAAGAAAGGATACTAGATGGAAGCCAAGTCTTGGGGTGAGAGCTGAGGATTTAGCTTAGCGGTAGAGTGCTGGCCTCCAAGGCCATGGGTTCTCACCCTAACAATTAAAAACATACATACATACATACAAATATATACATATATATGAATTTCCTTTAGTGAAAAAATTATCTATTTTTAAATCCATCTTTGCTTCCCTAAAGCAGTAACCTAACTTTCTCAAATGAGCAAAGTGTCCCTAAGGGTTGGAAAAATATCCACAAGTATTTATAGGTCACTCATTTTGAAGGAAATCTCAAGGGAAGGGAGAGGGGGGAGGTTAGTCCAAAGAATCTTTCTTACTTCAAAGAAAAACCTTTCGCTTAGAGGCCAACAGGGTATGGTCCCGCTTCTCCATCACTGTCCCCGTAAGCCTGTCCTCCTTTCTCTTGTTTCTTCTACTCATTCATTGGTTTGTGCTCTCAATTAGCATCTATTGAGTCCATTGAGAACTGAGTAGTCACTAAAGGACATCCTCATCCTTATTTCCAAAGGGAATAGAAGTATACATCAACAAATAGTTTTGTTTGATAGTGGTAAATCTCTCTCTCACACACATGCACATACATACACACAAATACAACAGAATAAAGAGATCTGCATGGAGAAACAGGGCTTTGCTTTCATAAGAGAAGGAAACTTTTTCCTCTGCCATTTTGAGGGCTGGATCATTAAACCTGTGAAATAAGATGACAGTAAGCAGATTAACAAAAGTGAAGGGACACAAATTTGTCGTCTGCGTGGATACGTAAGGGAAACGCATTCTCACACACCCTGTGGTATCTAGAAGCTTATACCACTCCCTTGATGGGAGAGAGTAAGTGATTGGGGACCAGAACAAATGCGCTTGAAAGGATAAGCGAGTGGGTGTGCCTTGCTCCAGTCTCTGCCCTGTGAGCTTCACGTGTCTCAGGGCACAAAATTCCCAGAAAGCGTATTCACAATGATCGAGTTGCCCTTGAACCATTGCCATTGAGCAGGTAAAGGAAGTTTAGAAGCCCCCTTTTGCATTTCCCATTCGTCCAGGACCCCAGGTCTGAAGTCCAAAGTGGCCTATTTTAGGGTGGTGTTTCTTGAACTCTATCACTGTTTTTTGGGGGGGAGCACCTCCCAGATGGAAAGATATCTAAGGATAGATTAGGGTCCCAGGTAGGGAGGATGGTGAGGTGGGACTGGGGTCTCAGGAATATGATGGGGGAAGGGCTGGTACCGGAGGAAGCACACAGCAAGGTGGTGAGCCGCAATGTGAGGGCTTCGTTCTGTTAGGCGGTAAACCACTGGGTCTGAACTAGGTACTTAGTTTTACTTTTATATTTTGCTATTGGTGTGTGTGGTGTTCCTGCATAATTCCTCATTTACATTTTCTTAACCCAAGGAGCCCCTCACATCTAAATATTAACCAGATTGGTTTCAGATATTACTTTTGTTCCCAGGTTGTCACCCGCTATTGGCAGATACTTATTTAAACTAAAACCTTTCGTGTTAACGTGGTCAAATAATCAGTATCTTTTCAAAACCCCTGAAGCCCATAGAGTCTAGAAGATCTCAAAAAAAGACTTAGACATAAAATAACAGTGTGATTTTAAGAAAAAGATCCTCTTGGGCAGGAGCCCTGGGCTCATGCCTCAGCTCTGCACAGGCATTGTTGTGTACCCCTGTAATTCTAACCCTTGGAAAGTAGAGGCATAAAGACCAGAAGCTCAAGGTAAGTCCTTAGCTACTCTGTGGGTTTGAAGCCAGCCTGAGTTACCAGAGGCCTTGCTGAAAATCAAGAGAGAGGAAGAGAGAGGGACGTGCCCTGCTGGCTGCCCATCTGCTGCATGCACAGGCAACGTCATAGTGTTGTGTTCTGCTCATCTTTCTCCCCAGAAGCCCTTTCTCCCTCAAGAGGTCATACCATCCAGAGTTGTCTTTCAAAAGCAGAGTGAGCTCATGCAGTCAGCAGGCCAAGACCTCTCTTTGTATGCTCGCTGTTTCAATAACCTGGCTTCGTGTACAGTAGAAAAGTATGAGTTTTGCCTGCCTCTGGTGCCCCCCCCCCCATCTTTGTAATTTAAGTGCTCATATCCTGTGATTGGCAATGCGAGGCATCTCTCTTCTTCAATAGGATGTGCTTTACACCTTTTACTCGCTTTAGACAACACCTCACCACAGGCGGTCTTCTGTTTCTCCTTGACAGAAAGCTGAGGTGCAGGGAAATCAGTTTGCCTTAGATGGTTCAACTGGTAAGTGGTAGACCTAGGATGTGCTTGCGTCTGTGACGATCTTCTTTACCGTGTTTGAGATGCTGTGCACACAGGTGAGCGTGTCTAGGTCGTGGATGCTAGTCACCATTGAGCAGCTCTCTGAGGAGGAAAACTCCCACGTGAAGAACCCAGCCCCGCTGGAGCAGAGTTCAGAGCCCTCCTTCCCAGGCTCCTCTAGGCTTGGGATCCAGATTCTGGCAGCATCTCTCTGTCTACCCACAGGGCTTTACCCTCCAGATGAGCGTGGCCTTCATCTTCACTGCTACATTGGGCAGCTGCTGTCCAGTTCTCTGGAGGGGCAGAAATGACCAAGTTCTTGACTCGGAAGTAATCTTGTCTAGCGAAGGGAATGGCAGTAAGGTCAAGTTCCTTTCATTTCTGGTTTGGCAAGCAGCAGCCCCACCAGGTCATTTCTGTGGTGGGACTTGGGGCCACCATCCCTGAAAGCACCTATCTCTTCCTGTTGTGCCAACAATTTCCAGGACAATTTTAGTGAGAACAAGCTTTTCATGAATCACACATCTACTTAATCTAGGCACAGTGGTTGATATACTCAGACAGAAGACATGAGCTCACAGGGCATGGTGGCTCACAGCTGTATCTCCAGCATGTTGGGAGGCTGAAGCAGGCAGATCTCAGTGAGTTCCAGGTCAGTCTAGCCTACAGAGTAAGATCTTATTCAAAAAACACCCAAACAAACAACTAATGAGTCCTACAGTAACAGGCCAGCTTTCTCATTCACCAATGTCTTCTCAGCACATGATATAAAACCTGGCACACAGTAGGCAATTAACAAAGCCATAGACAGAATGCAGTTTTGGCCACATCCTTACAGTCCAGTGAGAGAAAAACACAAGACCAATCACATATAATCCCATCATCAGAGATTGAGTATTTAGTATTTGATGACCTCCAATTTTCTTCCTCTTCACATAATGATAAACACACAGGGATATGCCAACAAAAACATTTTTTTGGCAGTGCTGAGAATGCAACCCAGAGCCCTACACATGCTAGGTGGTCCTCTCTCACTGAGCTAAATCCCTAGGTCCCAAAGTTGCATATTTTAAACTAATTGTGACTTTAAGATTCATACTGTTTGTAATCTGCTCACTTTTTTCCTCCTTCCTTTAAAAATCCCTGTACATTACAGGTACTATTTCATGCAAATGCGTATTAATTAATAATCAGGGGTGTGTGTATATATATATGCATGTGTATGAGTGTTCATGTCTGTTTGGGCGCGCATAGGGGACTGAGGAAAGGTTGGGGTCTAGGGAGCCCACCTAATTGATCCCCCTTCCCAGCCACTGCCTGCAGCACTGAGTTCATACTGCCAGGCCCAGCTTTTTCTGTACTAAGGATTCAAACTTGGGTCTTCATGCTTGCTTAAGAAGTGCTCTTACCCACGGAGCCATCTCTCCAGCCCCCTCCCCAGACCCCACCCTCCACTCCCCCAACCCCAATGAGCCCATTTTCCTTCATCAGTATTTTTGTGAGCTAATGGCCACAGGGATTCCTTTGCATGAACCAATAGTAACCCAACGTCTCTGTTTTAGACTTTAGATTGGTTCCGGTATACATGTGCTATGTATGATATCTTCTATGTGTGGTTCAAAATTGTTGTATATGCGGTTTGATTACACCCAATTAATCAATAGTCAATGTTCTAAGAGGGTGATTTAACCTTCTATTTCTGCACACTTGACTGTAACTTTCCCTTTCTATTTGTCCCCAGGAAATACCCTCATTCTAATACCCTTTGCTCAAAATCCCTGGAATCCAGTCAACAAACATTAGAAGTGTATTAAACTACTAATACCAAATCTTAAAGATTGAGGAGGTTTGTTGGCTTCTGTGTCTGCATTCCTATTTATTTATTCACTCATTTATTTACTTCACTAGGTTTGTGAGAACATAACATTTATACCTAGCCCTTGCATTGTTTATAGAGTTGAGCAAGACATTTTCCCGGGTGAGTTTATAAAAAGCTACTTTATTTCTGTATGCGGTGACATATTCCAAGTAATTAAGTATGATGAGCCATGAACTGTGAGAGGGACCCAGACTCAACACTGAATATAATCTGACAAAGAATGAGTGTCTACCTACTACTGAGACCTGAGCTTGATCAGTGAGACCTGCCACAGCCTAGTCCCTGGCTAGCAGACAAATGCCACAGGATAGTGAGGATTTCCCTGGAGGATGCTGGGAAAAAGACTGTTCCTCTCGTGATTAGCAAACAGGTACATCCAGTTTGGAGTACCTTGTAGCTAATTGCCTCTTTTGTCTTGAGGGAGAGCAGGTTCTGATTCTTCCTAAGAAATGTATCATCCTCTCAAAGATGCCACAGTATAAATAATAGAATAATAATAAAATGAACAAATGCACGCCTCTGCATTCCAGCGGTTGCCATGGCAACGAGTGAATTACCAGCACCAATCTCCAATGAACCAGCCACTCCACAAAGGGCCAAGAGTCTGCCCTCTTAACCACGGCTGTCTCTGCAGCTGAGCGTGTGAGTCCTGCTTCATAGAGCCAGAGGATACTTGAGCCTGTTAAGGAAGTGTGGCCCACCTTCCAACTCACAGACCACCTGACACAGCTGGTTCTGCAATCTCATGCAGGCTGGGCACTCAAGAAGTTTCCTAAGCAAGTCAGCAGAGAAGCAGTTCACTCTTGCCCTAAGTGGTCACTAAAACATTGGTTTTAATGAACTGAAGTGATTTTCCTGAAACATGGTTAGAAATCTTATGCCTGTTTCCAGCTTGCTGAACTGTTTCCCCCTTAAGCAGTGCAGAGAGCTCTCTGTGGAACATTATAATTTGCTGTCTATTTGGGGGGTCAGTTTTATCGTCCAATATTTGTGCTCCTGTGTCCTGCCTTCTCTTCTCCCTTCCCAGGAACAGAGGTTGCTGTTTGCCTGCTCATAAGCTCTAACCATCAGGTACATATTGAAGAAATGGGTGTTGTCTGCATTCACTACTGGAACGCAACGTATCTACCTGTTGTTGCACATAGGAAGGGAGTAGATCTCCAGGCTTCTGAAGGTCTTGGACCTCTTGATAAAAGCTGAAGACTCCATGTGCTTGCTCTCTGTCTCTGTCTCTCTCTCTTTCTCTCCCTCCCTCTCTCATACACAGAAAACCACACACCAACTTTTTGGTGAGTTCGTGGATTTCCACCGGAGCTCTGGGTAGACCTGCAGGGCAGCTGGGCCTGAGAACACGCAAGTAACTGCAGCATTCAAGGGCAAAGGGAGAAAGATCACTGTAAGTTCAAGGCCATCCAGATTCTACATGATGAGTTTCAGAGAAGACAGGACCATATAACACACACACACACACACACATGCACGCGCGCTCGGTGTAGGGGGGCAGGCGGCGTGGAGAACTGAGTGAAAATGTGTTAGGAAAATACAGATAGTGTTGAACAAGCCTAGATCAGGCTACCTATCTTTCTTTCCTAACATAACTTCTTCCATGAATGCTGATAACCCCTCCTTTTATGCCTGGATATTCTTCTACCCTTGGCTTAGATGCTTTGACACAGAAAACAAACAAAGCAAAGGTGGAATCTTTGTTCTGAAAGCGTGTGTACATCAACGATAAGGATGAGGGGAGACAAAGATGTGAGCAAGCAAATCAAAAGCCACACCAAAAGGGAGAGGGAAGCAGCCAAGACCCTACTCCCGACCCACAGAGGAAGACAAAGTAGGAAGGGAAGCAGAGGACCTGGCAGCTGGAAATAGTCACACAAGGCAGCACAGAAAACAGTCCTTGAGTGGAAACCCACTTCCGCAATGAGAAGGGAATCAGAAACCCTCACAGAAGCTTTCTGGGGTTAAAAGTGTGATGCTCAGACTTGTTTCTGTATTCATGCTTCAGTTCATTCACCCACATCCATAACCAGGAAGGAGAAAGGATGAGCAGTTTATAGGAAACGAGGCGCACTGTTCATTTGCCTTGAAGTGGCACATCTCTGCATATTCTCTGTTTTTAGCATAGTTGTTGAAAGCCAGCAGTGCCAAGAAGCCATTTCCTCATCACCTCACGCAGGGTTCCTGAAGTCAGACTGCCCTGTTATGGGAAAAGATCATGGAAGTATTTCTTAGGCAGAGAGAAAAATAACAAAAGGGATTTTTCCAACTTAAAATATTTATAAGAACAGGAATACTGGGCTATATCAATCTAATGCTTTGTTAAACTACAAATCCAGGAACCCTGCCTTGGGCGATGCCTTGATGGAACAGAAATGCTCTGGAAGATCAAGTTTATAGAAAACTGGTCACCTGACACTTGAGGGTAAGCAACGGCCCCAAGTTCAAGAACTTGCATATGAAGCAGGTGCCGCTGGCTTTCCAAAATAACAGGAAAGGATGTATATTTTAGATAGAACTTTCTGGTTTCTATCATTTAAAAAAATGATTTTAATACAACTGTCAGATCTGACCCAGTGATTCAGACAAATCTAATCAGTGCTGTAAAAAGAAATCGCTGCACTTTAGACTTCCTGTCTATGTTTGCATATCCAAAGTTCAGAAAGTGACATTTAAGAAACGTCAAGTTTTCACAGAAATAGTCAAGAATGCACCCAATTTAGAGTCTTCTGAGGTAACAACTTGCTCCCAAATTAGGTGGATTAGAGCAATCCTAATAGCCACTGAAATAACCTAACGCATTGCACATAAACCGAGTGGGGAAAGAACTTGAACCAGTTTATTTTTAAGCTATTTTTAAATTGGTGACATTTGCCAAGTGAGAGTCTCCAGATGAGGACAGAAGTTACCCCTTTGTGATGCATGAGCTTGCCTATTTGGTTTTTGCATTTAATTAAAATTGCTTGGAATTATTTGCTAATTGTTTGTAGGGGGAGAGGAAGTGGAAAATAGAAAACCATTCCCTGAGGGAGATGGGTGCCTGTCCCTGCTGCTCAGGAGGCTCACGTGACATCCAATGGCCAAGGTGAGTAACCCTTTGTGACCCTCCTTCTAGCCAAACCTTGATTGTCAGAGCCACTCCATTCCCCGAAGGCACTTTTCAGACTCTTCGTCACAGATCGCTTCCTTTACTCTGCTCCTTCCTTCCGGTTAGCCTTTCTCTTCCTCTCTTTTGGCTTTCTTGTGGTAATGTGGATGGTATCCAAGTCCTCACAGACGCCAGGCAATTGCTCCACCACTGAGCTTACTGTATAGTGATCAGCCTCTCGCCACCCGGTGGCTCTTTTTATATGCTTTCTGTCTCAAGGTGAGTTGTCAGCCGGGTGTGGTGATGCACGCCTGTGATCCCAGCGCTCTGGAAGGCAGAGGCAGGCACATCTCTGAGTCCAAGGCCAGCCTGGTCTACAAAGCGAGTCCAGGAGAGCCAAGGCTACACAGAGAAACCCTGCCTCAAACAAACAAACCAAACCAAACAAAAAGGCGAGCTGTCATCCAAGTTCCCCTTCTGTTGTTCTGTGTTGTCTTGGTTATTATTGCAAGATTTCAGCATTCCTACCTAGAGGGACAACACTTCCAAAATTCTCCATCCTGCCTCTTCCTGAGTATTGGTCCAACTTCCACAGTCCTCGTCCGACTTCATGAGCCCAAGGGTGCTCAGAACATCACAGGGTGGGCTCTAGAATGACATTTGTTTGTGTAACTCTAGAAAAGATGTCTCTTATCTGCGGACATGTGAGTCCCCAAGAGGCATCCCAGAACCTTGCCTCAAGGTTGGCCTCTTCCGAGACCAAGAAGGGACCTCTGTCTGATGCTTAATCTTTTTCCTACCAGCTCACTAGATCTCTCACAGGCCAAGGGACAGGGTTAAAGCTGTCTCGCTTCAAGGAAGAAAACAAACAGAGAAAAGCGAGAAAGAGGGAAGAGAAGGGAAGAGGACGGGAGAGAAGGGGAGGGAAGATTATTGCGGCATGAAACATCCACAGAAATTAATGTCTGGTTTTAAAAAATAATTCCAGGATGCATGGCTAAAATAAAGGCCGGTGATACTGAGATCCCACAGAGCCTCAGGGAAGAGGCTGTTAACACAACAGTTAAATCTGTGTTTTTAGATGGTTCTGCTGCTTCCCAAGGTAGGTGTATAAACAAGTGTAAGGCCGCAGGGAACCCTGGGCTTGATTGAACACCTGACTGAGGAGGACTTTCAGTTACACTGACATTCATGGGAGCCAAGCCTTGCAGCCAGCGTTGCCCCAGGCCCTGGGAGAGCCAGACTCCACAAGAATTTTCTTCCTTGCTTCAATCTTATATGGACATCAGGATGCTGATTTTTAATATAGATCTTTTATGATGAGTTTGAGGATGGCAGAATGACTTTTATGAGGACAAACTTGGTTACTATGTATATAATTCATTGGGGCTCTTAAGATGCAGAAATTTGATTGCCTGCTGGGTGTGTGGACTATTTTTATTGCACATCTAAGTTTGTTTATGAAATTCTCCAGCATCAGATGATATTGCAATATGATAAGAACTGGGAGTATTTATGTGACCTTGTGGTAATGGTGGAGTGGTTTAGGGGCCTCGCCTCTCAAACACTGTATGTCTGTAGGACATTTAATTATTCCGTGTCACACAGTGCAATCTGATGGTGTGCATAAGAGGCTGTGTCGCTCTCTAATGGTGCGCTAGAATGGAGGATGCTCCAGAAAGCCCAGAAATCCCACATCTACGGCGCAAGGCAAGTGTGTCTCCAAACTACAAAGGTGAGATGCAGGAGGGCAGGAGCAGTATGGAAATGAACAAAGTCAAGATGTCCAATCAGACACGCCGAATGGTAGAAGCTAGAGGCAGCATTTCCAGGAACACAGAAGAGACTACCACGTCAGGAATCAGCAGCCAAGAAATGCAACCCTAGAGAAGGCCCATTGCTAAATGTTATTTATAATTATTCTCTCTCTAACAGGCACCACTCTATGTCCAGCCTGCCCTAATAAAATGCCATCTTCTTCTAACTGAATATGTTTTGTCTTCCAAGTTCTGCAGTCAGCATTTTGCAAATATTAACTCGTCTACCACTTCCGGTGATCTATCTCTATGAAGAGAGAGTGTGGAGTCTGTGGAAGGGACAGCTGGCCTATGGTGGCACAGCACATACACTGCCTAATCTGTAGCTCTTCACCCACCCATTCCAATAATGCCACATAACTACCTGGCTATCTGTGGCCTTCACAGTCGCTGTGTCTGAAATCAAGATTGCCATAATTCCTCCTCAATTTGGAAATGTCATTTGGTTTCCCTGTGGTTTGTGGCTACAGGTTTGGTCACAACCCGTCTCCTCCCCACGGCTACCTCAGTTCAAGCCCTTACCCAAAATCGAGATAGCTGCTGTCACCTCCTTGTTGGTCTCGAAGCCTCTCTCTCCTCAGCGCGCTTGATCTTAGCAAGTTTAGCTCTGTCCTAGTCCCCACCGTCTGTCGTCACAGCCAGCTGGTGTGTAAGAGGAACCACAGACGTGACATTGCACAGCCTGAGCCTGACCTTCAAGCCAGCCTCTTATCCGGCACACCTGTGATCCTCACTTTCCTAATTCAGAAAAAGGGTGGCTCCTGCCATCCTGCAGTTGTAAAGTGCAGGCATGGCCTCATCAGGCCTTGGCCTTTGCATAGCCAGTACTTCCAGAAACATGCTTTCACATTTTTTTGGATTTCCTCACTGCTCCTCAGATAAAATCAATGCTCAGGACTCAATCTTCTTACTATGTGTTTCGTAACTACCTTTCTTTTCTGTGCACCTATGCAAAGCCCTGTTCCCCAACAGCTCTACTCGGACCTCTCATCTTCCTTCCTGAACAGGTTCACAAATGTCGTTTCTCACGCCATCTCCTTTCCTTGCCTCCATTTCCAGTCCTGAACTTCTCTGTTGACCAGGGACGTTTTCTTTCCGTCTTCATATGCCAAGAGACATGGTTGAGCCCACCATTGAAGATATTAATCATGCTCGTATTTTCATTGAAATATTCCCCCCCCCCCAATCTCTTCTTAGCTCTCTAAATATTTATAAGATTCCAAGGACAGGGTTCCGCCCTCCACCTTTCTGTGTTTTCCAATCTTCTTTGTCTTCTGTGCTAAATTAGCGTCCCATGAACGCCTATGACTGCTCAAAATAAATACTTTCAGTTTGCACGTGTCCCAGGTGCTCCTGCCCCATTCTGCAAAAATGATGGGAATGTGCCCCTCCCCTGTTCCCAGCCTCCCCTTGAGGGCAGGATATGCCTGCTGATCACTGGGTCCAATGCACAGACAGATAGATGTTTAAATAAATTATGGGTTGGGTGATGACAGCCTTCACTGGAAGTTTAAAAATGATGAGCTATCACTGCCCTGGTTCTCCCACATCACATCTTTACAGAGAGCCTGCCAGCCCCTGCTAATGAATTTCCTCCATGTCCTAAGCAGTGCATGGGGATTCATCACTCCTCCAGGGCACTCTGATGGAAGCTCAGAAATAGCGTCTGTGGGACTCTTGTCTTCTGCTGCCTCTAATCTCCTCTACCAGATTGAAAGGACCCCCGAGAAGCAGGGTCAAAGCCACTGTCCCTAGCCTGGTGCTTTAAAAATGGTTGGTGTCCTGTGCTTGTATCCTTTCTTCTTGGAAATGCACTGTCAGCCCTTTGGGCGTGGGTGGGCAAGTGACAGAGTGCTCAGCGAGGAGTGGGCAGAACTCAGAGCACCTAATGGCTGAGTTGGAGCCATCCTCTTCCCTCTGGCCAAGGACAGCATTTCAGATGGCAGCCATCCTGTCAACCCTCCGGGAACACCGAAGGGCTTCAACGGACATAGCCCCATCCCCAACCCTGAAGGATATGCCACATGAACAAGAAAGAAGCCTTTGCCGTCCTAAACTGCTGAGATTTGCAGGCAGTGTGTTGCGGCTGTATAACCTGACCTACCACCGCTGCTGTCCTAACGAGTGTTTGTTAAAGGAGTGCGGAATGCAGGAGGGTACTTTAAAGATTTTTTATAATAGTAAATGAGGCAACTGTCAGAGAGGCTGCTCAGTGCCATGCTTGCTCCCTTTTAAAGCTGCTATTAAAATACGACACACTGTGGATCCAAGAAACTAGACAGAGTGACAACCAGACTCGACTAATAAAAACTAATCAAAGAGGCTGAAGGAATGGCTCAGTCAGTAAAGTGTGAGTGTAAGGACTAAAGTGCCCACAGAAAGAGCTGGGTGTGGTGGCAAGCACCTTCAGTCCCAGCACTGGAGAGGTTAAAGAAAGAAGGATCCTCCACAGGTGCCAACAAGTCAGTCTAGCCACGTTGGTGAGCTGCTCCAGGTTCAATGAAGCCCCTCTCAAAAACTAGTGGGAAGCAAGCAGGTGGTGGCACAGACCCTTAACCCCAGCTCTCAGGAGAGGCAGAGGCAGCTGGATCTCTGTGAGTTCTAGGCTAGCCTTCTTTACAGAGTGAGTCTCAGGACATCTAAGGCTAAACAGAGAAACCCTGTCTCAAAAAACAAGCAAGCAAGCAAACAAACAAAGGCGTGGGGAAAGAGAAGAAAAGATTGAAGAAGTCACCCAGCATCTGTCTGTGGCCTCCATACACATGGGCTCACATAGGCATGCCTACCCCCCACACCCAAACATACATGAATGCATGAGTGCATGCACACACACATACACACATACGTTAAATAGCAACATTGATAATAACACTGTCATTTAGTGATTACTTACAATACTGAGGGCTCCAAGTATAACATTTTTGCATATTTGGTGTGTGTGGGGGAGAGGATTTCAGCACAGGGTAACCTGACTGTCCTGGAACTTGTTCTGTAGAGCATGCTGGCCTTGAACTCAGAGATCTGTCTCCCAAGTGCTGGCATTAAAAGTGTGTGCCACCGTCACTCAGCCACATTTTGCAGTTTCCTCTTTAACCCTGGCTGTGGCTTACAGGTGCAAACAGCTTCTATGTGGCAGATGATACAAGAAAGGAAGCATCAATGACTCTGTGGAGCACGCACAGCTAGTGAGTGACCGGAAAGAATTTCCTGCATGGAGTGGTCACCAGAAATCACTCTCACTTTCTGGGGAGCGTTCCAGAATGTCCCTCAGCTGACTCTGGAAAGCAGAGTGCCACAGCTCATACGAGGTGGAGAACGGAATAATCAGTTATCAATAGGGTATTGATAAATGTACCTACATAAGCAATCTGCCGTAAACCCACTTCATGTTCTCAGCCAAGACACTGAAAGCGACTGATGTTGATCCCGGAAGACGACACGGAGCCGGGATGAGGACGGAGGCATGCCAGGTTAAACTCAGAGACAGGGGAATGGGGACACCTGCACGTGGGCCTGGCAGCAGCCAGTGTAAAAGATTAAAACAGACAAATGAGGAATCCGTGTTTCTGTTTTATGTAGTCATTCCATCCCTGAAAAAATCCTCCTGCATAGAGTTTGCGGAATGTATGTTATGTGCCAGTCATTGCCCTAAGTAATTCCCATGTATTCACTTATCTATCTTCACAAAAGCCCTGTGAAATAGACATTATTCCTTATCTCTCTTTCATAGATGAGAGACCCAAGGACACAGGAAGGTTAAATTATGTTCTCAAGGTAACGAAAGCAGCTGCTGGCCTCAGAGCCCATGCTAACCACTATGCTCTGAGACCACAGGCTTGGTGAGAGCAGGAATTTTTATCTGTATTGTTTGCTACTGAATCCTTAATGTCTCAAATAATCATTACTCATGCAGAGTAGGCCTTAAACAAGCAACTGAATGCATGAATAAAAGAATACTCAAATAAAATACAGTAGCTTTGCTTCCTTGAGAAGTCTTCAGTTTCTTCCTTGGAGTTACTAACGTAAGCCCACACTCCAGAATAGACCATTGGTTCTTGTCAATCACTTAGGGATAGCGTCTCTTCTTTACTGGTGAATCCCAGGGCTGATAATGTAGTTCACTAACCGAGCACTTGTACAGCATTCATGAGGTCCTTGAAGGCCTGAATTTGATCCCCAGTAGCACAACACATAAATGCATACGTACACAAACACATAGCAGATTTGTTAAACGTGATTCCATTTCATTTCATCAACACATGTGTTCAATGATGAGAGACCAGGCCTGGAGCTCTGAGTCCAGAGAAGGTGTGGATGCAGGAGAAGAACAGTAACAGAGGTAGCACTGGAGGCTTCTGTATCACAGGTGGGCATGTGTCTGTTCCCCTGTGGTGCTCTGGGAGTAGAGCAGGATGGATGTGGCAGGGCCCAGAGCACACGGAAGGACGCAAGAAGAGCAATAGCAGCGACATGGGGTGCTTACACGCATGAATGACACTCTCAGGCCACCAACTGTAACTCAAGTGCAGCAAGCAGACGGTAGGGAGAATCTGCTTCTCCTGGGCCATTTCTGCTTTTTCCCAGTGAGCCCTGGAGGCCACCGGAAGTTCAGTGGTGAAGTGGCACAGTGAGACGTAATTTCTCCAGAAGAGGATATATTTGGAAATAAAGGTATTTGAGATGCCTATTTCTACTCAACTACCCCCTCCCCCTGCCCTTTTTTTTCATCTCTGTAGGAGACCAGAATTGCCTGATAGGCACTGTCAGCAGATCTAAATGAGACACCCCAAGCCGATTACAGGACGCCTGGCCACTTGTGATAGTTCCTTAATCTTACAGAGAATCTGCACAGTTTTTGTCTCTGTCATTCACGATGTTTTGCTCAGGAGCACTTTGGAGACCATTTGTGCACTTCCCTCTTAATCTTTTGAGAGATTTATGTTCCCAGCATTTCTGCACGTGACAGGCTCAACCGATGTCAGTTACCGTAGATGAGGCTGGCGGACAGATAGTCCTTACAGTTAGGGACGAGTGACATGTCTGATCGAAACGTGCTGCGTGAGGGAGGCATTTCTCTGGGGGAAGTAAGTTGGCATTTCAGCTCCCCAGGAGGCCCGCTGACGAGAGGAGAGGATGAGATGCCAACTCGCTAATGGGTGTGCAGGCTGCTGCATCCCTCCTCTGCAGAGAACTTCAGCGCTAGCTGGCAGAGACTTTTTTGCATTTACTTAACTCTCAGAGGCATTGATGGAAATACAGTCTCTACATATCAGAGGCGAAAGTGGAGGCACGGAACTTACTTTGCTTTTATTTGCCCCAAACCACACACACACACAAACAGATAAAATATGTATGAGGCAAGAGCCAGCTGCGATGCGCACAGAGAGCCTGGCTCTGAAACATCAGGGTCCCATCCAAATGCTCCAAAACCCTGTGTGGTTCATGACACTTGTGGAGAGAGAATGACAGCAGCACCTCTGAACTAGGCTTTTGCTGCTCCAAACAGTGGTTTTCCCTACTCTTTAAAAAATGTACCTGCTTGGTCGCAGGCCACATCAAAGAAGGTTCTTTGTGCGATGGAATACGGAAACTCACAGCTGGTCACAGTGCAGAGAAGTGTCCATAGGATGCTCAACTATAAATGAGATAGCAAACAAACATACCCGTATGAGGGCTTAGGGCTTCAGCACTTGAATTTGGGGGAGAAAGAGTTCAGTCTGGAGCACCTCCTGCTCACAGCCACCTGATCCCAACACTACCCAGTTCTCAAGTTGAAAGGTCATGCAGACCTGATGGGCTGGATATGACTCCGCTATTCACCATTGTATTTTTGGGGAGTTTGGGGCCAAGGGAGACTCCTGGCAATCTTGCAAATACAACATGCAACAAGAGAAAGAAAAGCAAAAATCACCAGCAAATTCCAGTGCTAGAAAATAACATCTGCTGTGCACGCTTCCTGTTAATCTATGGGACTACCTACTTATCTGTCTAGATTTCTAGTCAGAAACAGTGCCTTCCTCAGCAACGATCTTGTGGAAGCCTCACATAGAGATCGCACTTCAGATTCAGTTTTCTTCTGGTTAATCATGAGCCAGGGCACACCTACAAGGACCTCATAAACAAACAAACAAAAAAAAAATGGTTGCACATTAGACTCACAGGGAATTTTACAGACATTTGTTATCACCAAAGAGTTGATATCGATTTATGATCTCACATATGTTTACGCATGCTCATGGCACACACACACAGAGACAGTGACAGAGAGACAGAGAGACAGATAGAGAGACAGAGAGAAGAGAGGAGAGGAGAGGAGAGGAGAGGAGAGGAGAGGAGAGGAGAGGAGAGGAGAGGAGAGGAGAGGAGAGGAGAGGAGGAGAAGGAGGAGAAGGAGGAGAAGGAGGAGAAGGAGGACTGCTGATAAGGTGAAATGACCAGGCAAGTTGTTTACAGCAGTTCACCTTATGCTCCTTTAAAAGTACAACTGGCTTCTTCAAGATAATGCTTATCATTATTAGATACTGGTCATCCTGAACAAAAAGAGTTATGGGGGAAAGAAGAGGCAGAGCGTTAGTCATAAACAGGTGCTAGGAAACACGCTTGAGAGCATGACCTGGCTAAAAAGAGAAGGCCAGACACTACGGGCTGCTGCAATGGGAGGATCACGTGCTCAAGTATGCTGTTGTCCGACAGTGTTTATGAGAGTTGACCCCAGGGTCTTTCATATACCAACATCTGTGATGGTCCATACCCCGATACAGAATATTGCAGTATTTGCAAGTAACCAACACACAGCTTCCCATATGCTGGAAACCACCTCTCAATCATTTGCCATGCCAAACACATTGTAAGTATGTGTAAAAAAACTTGTCACACTGCATTGTTTGGGAAATGCTGGCAAAACACAAAAAATGTACCTGTTGAATACAGGTGTGGTGGTTGCTCTGTTTTTGAGCGAGAGTTGGTTGTGCCTCTGAGTGTAAAACTTGTGGCTTCAAAGGGGCAACATTTTCCATAACAATTTCCATTCTCATAGCTTGGGCGGTGACTTCTCTGTGAGATAAACAGTCTCTACAGCTCATGTCTTTGCCACCATCCTGAACTCCACTTGGAGGGTGGGAGTGGGGATGGGGGGCAACAGGAGAGGACCTTTTGGCCCATGCGGCTTGGCCCTAGGGTTATGGCTTTCTGCACGTCCTGTGGTTTGTCAGACGGGAGGCCCCTGCCAGGGCTTTCTTTTCTGACGTTTATTGACATCTTATCTACGATGCCAGGAAGCCAGGGAGCAGAGACAGGAAGAGACACACTCAGTGTTTTAAGTCAGGCTGTAACCTCTAAAAATCGTACACAGAAGTACTAGGACCCAGTGCCCCGAATGTGACCTTTATTAAAATATTGTCTTTTCTCAACAAGAGACCTGATACTCTGAAACTTCTAGAGGAAAAGAAGACAGTGTGAAGACGTAGGAACCGGTAAGGACTTTCTAAATAGGACTCCAGTAGCACAGGAAATAAGAGCAGCAATTAACAAAGGGGATCTCACAAAACTACAAAGCTCTTTGCAGTAAGGGAAACTTGAATGAGTCAGGAGAGCCTGTAGAATGGGAGAAGATGCCTGCTATCGAGAGACTACTAGTGTCTAGACTATTCAAAGAACTCACTAAATAAACATCAGGGGAAAAAAACAATTTGAAAGGGTGGGGCTCTGGAACAGAACAGAGTTCTCAAAAGAAGGCACACAATTGGCTATTAAGCATGTTTAAAAGCTTCTGGCATCCGTAACCATCAAGGAAGTGCAGGATAGAATGCTTTGAGATTCCATCTCACCTCAATCTGAATGGCCATCATCAAGAATTCAAATGACCATAAATGTCGGTCAAGATGTGGGTTGGGGCAAAGGAACCTTTATAAATTGTTGGGGATGTTAAAACTAGGGCAGTTACTTTGGAAAGCAGTCTGGAGGTTTCTCAAGACATAAAAAAGAGAACTATCATATAACCTATCTATTCCACTCATTTGCATTTACCAAAGGACTCCAATATCCTATTACATAGATGCTCATTCATTCATTCACTGCTGCTCTATTCACAATATCTGAAAAAGAAAGAAAGAAAGAAAGAAAGAAAGAAAGAAAGAAAGAAAGAAAGAAAGAAAGAAAGAAAGAAAGAAGAAAGAAAGGAAGGAAGGAAACAGAATTGGCTTAGATACTTATCAACCAGTGAGTGAATAACGAAAATCTGGCACACACCTATAAAAAGAAATGAAATTTGCACAAAATGGATAGAACTGGAAAAAATTACATTGAGTGAGGACACCCAGGCCCAGAGAAACAACTGTTGGGTAATATCTCTCAGAGGTGGATTCTAGCTTCAAGTATTCAGTTATCTATGCTTTCCCTGGAGTACCTGTGGCAGCAGGAAAGGGAGTAAAGGTATCAGGGAGATGAGGAGTTGGGGGAGGGTTAGTTAAAGTAAAGAATATATGGAAAAGACATATGGAAATCTACTATCTTTTTCTGTTTGTTTTGAGTGGTGTGAATTGAAGCCAGGCTTCATGCATTCCAGGCAAGAGTTCAACCAGTAAGCTGTATCGCCAACCCCTTTGAAACTTCCTACCTTATAACCCAATTCAAAAACATAATTCAAAAGTAATGAATGAGCAGGGAGATTCCCTGTGCAGTGGTTCGAATGAGACCCTCCCCCACCCCCATAGGTTCTCATGTTGTAATACTTGGTATCTGGCTAGTAACGCTATTTAGGGGGGTTGCAGGAACTATAGGATGTGGAGGAAGTACATCACCAGGACAGGCTTTGAGACTTTATAGTCTTTCTGCACTTCTAGTTGGCTCTCTGCTTTCTGCATGTGATCAGAGATGGGATCTCTCAGCTTCCTTCTCTAGGCACCCGCTGCTATGCCTCCCCCAACATTACTCTCTTTCTTTCTGTGTGTCTGTCTGTTTCTGTCTCTGTCTCTGTCTCTCTCTCTCTCTGGAACCACTGCTTTGGTTGCTTGCATGGGGCCTGCACAACACTGGGCCTGTCAGCAATCAGTCATGGATGGAAGCAGGGCTCGGTGGGTCCCTAACTCAATGATGACCTACTGATTACTGATAGATCCTGGGTGAGGAGGAGATGTTGTCTTCAGTTTTATTTTCTGCTGCTGAGTTCAACAAGCTCCTGTGGATAGTTCCAACGCCATGGCCACATAGATGGCCCTGGTTACGCTCAAAACAAAAACCGAAAGACATAAATGTGGGAAAGGTATTTATAAGGATGGGGGTGGACATTAATGAGGGTATGAAGGAAATAGAGGATAGGAAGGAGAGCAATTAGAGTGTATAATATACACATATGAAATGTCAAAGTTTTAATTAATGAGAAGTTTTTAATTAAAAAATGCCTTTGTAGAGATAAATTAGTGACAACTAGGTCACTATGTGACATGATAAGCATCTTAATAAAAACGCAAATGACACAGAGACAGACATGCATGGGAACTACAGCATGAAGATGGACACGTAGAATGGGGCTGGATGAGCTAGGGAACCGGCTTACTAAGCAAGCACTTGGGCACAATCATCAGGACCTGAGTTCTGATCCTCAGCTCCCAGGTAAAGCAGCACACAGCTATAATGTGAGCACTGGGGCGGCCGGGACAGGCAGAGTCCTGGGTCTCGTTATCCTGCCAGCCTAGCTCACTAGGGGAGCTCCAGGGTTAGTGAAAGGCCGTGCCTCAAAAGCAAAGAGAGGACGACTGAGGAAGCACCCAACACTGACTTTTGGCCTCCACAGGTGTAAGCAGCTATGTCCAAGCACACAAACACTTATACAGACACATACTACACTGCACTGCATTATACACACACACACACACACACACACAGAGAGAGAGAGAGAGAGAGAGAGAGAGAGACAGACAGACAGAGAGACAGAGAGACAGAGAGACAGAGAGAGACAGAGAGACAGAGAGACAGAGAGACAGAGAGACAGAGAGAGAGCTCAGGGAGGACATGACACTCCTGACCCTGACCACTGACAACCTCAAAAAGGGGGCAAGGAAAAACTCACCAGAGCCACCAGAGAAAGCATGGGGCTGCCAGCATCTTGGCTTCAGACTTCAGACCTCAAACACGTTAGATTTCTGCTGTGGTAAGCCTACCAGGTGTTGGACTGTTGTGGCAGAAACTAATGCACTCAGCGTTTCCACTCATCTGGCCACTGCATTGTCCCTCTGGGCCAATCCACTCCCCTCAGGGATCTGGGTTTTGGAAATCCAGGGCAGAAAGCCTGGTTATTTGTTCTACCTTAACACATGTGTCCCCAAGGCACAAGCTGCTACCTGCCTGACTAGAGAGAGGGAGAAAGAACGCTTACTGCCTCAAAATAGTTATCCATGAGGTATAATGGCCCCATGGCGTGTCATCTTCGGTGACCCCGATACATATATTAGAGTGTTTCCAGAGGATCAGAGATGTCATTTAGATCAGAGTCAATATAAATGTGGCTGTAGTGTCCCCACTTCATAATCCAGCATCCTTGGAGATGGTGTAAACCACCATTACTCTTTCCCCCAGAGCCTGGTCTCCATCTGAGCCCTCAGTGTGCAGCTCTGAGGGTCTGTCACTGAACCATCAAAGGCGGGGATTACAGTGAGTGGGCCGGATATTGCAAGCATGCAGCAACTCGGTGCTCAGCCTTCTCCACGCCCACATCAGGTACAGGGCTCTGTTAGAGAATGCTCACATGCATGTGGAATTTTTTAAATCTGTGGTCTTTGCATTCAGCCGGGCCTTGGATGCTGCTTCAGAAGCCTGTGTTTCTTTAGTCAGTTTCTTATCTGACTTCCTCCACAAGTTTCTGCCCTGCCTTTCTCAGTGTCTGCACCCTTCTGCTTCTTCCCACGACATGGTGAATGGCTCCGTCTAAAGAGCCAAGGCACCATCTACTTCCTACCTCTCTCTGCACATCCAAAGTCGCCTGTACCCCATCAATCATCCCTCTCCCTTTCAGCCTCAAAGAACAGAGAGTCCTCCTCACCTTCCCCCAACTTCCCTTTCCTGACTTTCCCCTCCATGACCTTCACTCTGCCTCAGAGCTCATGGTTTTAGGTCTCCGCACATAGGACTACCCCACTTCTGATACCAGTTGCAAGAAGGTTGTCTCCTATACTCTGACCAACCAGCTGCAAGGTCCTAGTTCCCATAACCCATTCTTTGGGTCCTGTTCTGATGCTCAGGAACTTATAGAGCTTATAAGTTCTTATAGAACTCAGAGGAACACAATTTGTTTTGAGGCATTTTAAAGAGTATAAATGAGCAACCAGGTGGCAAAGGTGTTGTTATGATTTCAATGTCCCCCTAAAGTTCACATGCTGGAACCTTAATTATTCATTGTGTTTATGTAAGAAGCTAAGAGCTAGTGAAGATGCATGTCTTGGAGGCTGAGCCCTCATACATAGATTTATACTTTTCTCAAAGAAATGGGTTGGCTGTCCCTAAAATGTGGCTCCCTTTCTGCCAATCTCAGGAACATCATATGACCCCCCACCAGATGCCCAACAGCTTTAGCTGCCCTTCTCAGCCTCTAGAGGCATGATCCAAAACAAGCCTTTTATTTGTTTGTTTGTTTTGTTTTGTTGTTTTTTGTTTTGTAAATTGCTGAGTCTCAGGTGTTCTAAGTAACGACAACAACAAAAAAGCTAAGACAGATACGTGGGACAAGGGGCACGCAGCTTCCATGCCATGTCTGGGCCACCCTGCTCCAGGAACCCCGGGTGTTTAGCCATCGATAAACTCTCAAGCCCAGTGGGCTGTCACTGGAGCTTCACTGTGTAGACAGTCACATCAGTGGCCACAGGCGGTCATCTCAAGCTTCCATCATCTCTTTCTTCCCCGAGGTTGAGGAGTGCTGCTGAAAAGTCTCAAGTCTCTCTAATCGTGCCTGGGTCTTTCTGATGGCCAGCCTTCTCCTGAGACTCCTCAGGAGCCGCCAGCTATCAGTCACTTCATTAGCATATGAAAGGCATAGATTACTCTGATAGATGCATACATATGTATTATATAGGTGTGTCTGTATATATGCTATATATCTATGTATTATATATGTGCATACATTTTACGCTTACATTTATATCTTATTATAATGCATACTACTAAGAATTCTAACTCAATAGTTCTCAACCAACATATTTCCATACTGAATTTTGTTCTGTTCAGCTTTGTTTTTTTTTTTATTTCAAACTAGATCATCTCCTTTTCTTCTTTGAATTATTTCAGTGATACCCCACCACCAGAACTCCTACCTGCCTAATGAAATGCCCTCACGTGGCCTGGTTTCTTTGGGTTCCAGAGTGTAGCCTTCACTGTCTTTGAACTCTCTCTCTATATATATATAGACCAGGCTGGCCTCGAACTCAGAGTTCTGCCTGCCTCTGCTTCCTGAGTGCTAAGATTAAAGGTGTGTGCCACCATCTTGAGCCACTCTGACATTCTCAAATGTTTGTGCCTTTGCCCTTTGGGAATGGAATTCCTCCTTCCTTCCTTGACTCTTTCCCACCTTTTTTTCATCAGTGCTAAGTTATCAGAACACATTTGGTTGTAAGTGGTAAAAATACAACTCTATGTAGCTTGAGCTAATTCAGGAATTTGTCACCAAGTGAGAGGGTTGGCTTACCGGTGTCCCTGAGCTTCAGAAATACTCTGCTCAGGGGCTGTCTGACCAAGGTGGCCACAGCATAGCTCCACAGACTGGTTCCTTAAACAACAGGAATATATACAGTTCTAGAGGCTGAAAGTCAGGCATCAAGATGTCATTAGGAATGGGTTCCTCTGACAGCCTTTCTTCTTGGCTTATAGATGTCTCTCTCTCTCTCACATGCTCTTCCCTCTTTCTCCTGGTCTCTTACCATCTTGTATGCATGGTATATATGTGTATGCATTCATGTGTGACTGTGTACATGTGTGTGCAAATGCACATGGAGGCCAGAGGCTGATGACAGATTTCTCAGATATCTTACTCTCCATCTCATTTTTTTTTTTTGGAAGCAGGCTCATCTTGCTGGCTGTGAGCTCCAGGGATTCACCTGTCTCTGCCTCCCCAGTGCTAAAATTATTGGTATGCGCTGCTACTCTCAGCTTTATATGTGGGTATCTGGGACCCAAACTTAGATTTTCAAGCTTGTGTGTCAAGCACTTTACCAGCTGACCCATGTCCTCCGCCACTATCTTTAAAAAAGTGTCTCACCATGTAACTTGGCTGGCTCCAGATTCCCCCTCCTCTTGTCTCTGGCTTCTGCCTCTACAGCTTGCCTCCACATCTGGCTCTCCCTATTTCTGTAGCATATGTAGATGTGGGCATCTTAGCAATAAGAACGTACCTCCTACATACCTGTCTTCTCTGCTTCTCCTTCCCCAAACTCCAAATATTAAGCTACCACATCTGGACTAATAATCTCTTACTGAGGAACCCAGTCATATTGGATTATAACCTGCCCCAATAACCTAATTTTATTTTGTTCACCTCTCTAAAGACCCTGTATCCAAATGCATTCATAATCTGAGGTTCAGGAGTTTAAGACTTCAATGAACAAGCCAGGGGAAGATATGATTCTTCCCTTTGAACACTCTGTCATTAACCCCTACCTTTCCATTCAGCTCCACCCCAAGTCTATCCACAGGAAAAGAAATGGCACTCAGCATCCCTGGGCAGCCTATGGTTTCATTCATTAGGGAACCCACCCTAAGTTTCTTAGCCCATGCCCAGCTCCGCCATGGAGAAGGGCTATCAGACCAGCAAGAGAAGAGGTTTTATTACAGTGGCCTTTCCAAACTCTGAGTCTGAGGAGAACATAGTGAAACAGGTCCTAAGTCTACTCATTGCTTTTATGCAGAGGACATTTTGAAGAACAAAAATTTCTCATTTTCTAATTATTTCACAAAAATCCAGCTTTCTGTGCCAATCTCCATTCTTCCTCTCAGCCAAATGATTAAGGGAACATTCATTTCCTGCGTAAGGCCTGTCTTGCAGAATGCATATGCCCTCGGGTAGGTTACTTCAATTTCGATTATCCTGAGAAGATGGATTCTGGGAGGAGGAAGATCAGCCTCTGGGTTACCGCTCCAAATAATTTCTCCTCCCTTACAAAACTTACTTGAACCTATATTCTCTCTCTCGGCACATCCCAATGCCCCTGCAGATCTTAGAGCAGGTAGGACATTCCATGATGGATTTACGAAGTTATCTTTTATCACCTGTACCACAACCCTCATCTCCAAATGGTGTTTATGCCCTGCTCTGTGACAAAGGTTCTGGGGTGAAAACACACCAAAGAGTCACCAGCACTAAGCTGTTACCATGCACTGAATTGTGTGCCCAAAAGTCAAAGCTGAGAGCATGTTCAAAGATGGGGCCTATGGGAGATGATTAAGTTTGACGAGGTGAAGAGGGTAAAACCCTGATGATGGCATTGGGACCCCCTAAAAGAAAATACCCCAAAGATCTCTCTCAAAACACTCTCTGTTTTAACCCTACGAGGACCCAGGCTTCAGTCTCTGACTTGCACAGAATGCGAGAATGGAGACCTCTCACTGGGTTCTCCACTTCCAAGATTTTGGGACGGAATTTCTGTTGCTGTGTTACCTTCTTACGGTTGCTTGAGCAGACTAATACACTTGATTATCCCTGTTATTCACTTCTCACTTAATATAGTTATTAAAAGGTTCTTTAGGGTAGGGAAAACGAACGTTATCACCCATCTCAACCTTGCATGTAAGAATTTTGGTTTTATCCAGCTTAATGGTAGCTGATGTGTTTGTTCACTTTATGTTTGCAATGTCAGGGATCAATGCCCCAATACTTTGTGCTTGCTAGACAAATACTCTACCGCTGAGCTACATCGCCAATTCTAGGTAAAGACATTTTCAGGAAGGGAAAAGTAGCATGTGCCAGAAGAAGGACTTTACTTTTTGGAAGCTCTCTGTGGCTTCTTCGGATAAAAAAGAATCAACCATCATCTGTGGTCTGAGTGTTACAGTTGAGAGGCAGTGGAGGAGCACAGTGGTGGACTTCTGAGCCACATGCTAGGGCTGAATCTGGATCTGGCCCATACTCTGTGGCTTTAGCTCTTTGCCTTAGAGTCCTCATCCATATCCATAGTAACAGTAGTGGTTTCCTCATCAGGCAACAGGACAACCCCACAGGTACGTTGTGGATGACCCTGAGAATGTGGTGAGCCTCAGAAGGGAAGAGTATCACCGGTGGCCACACTTACTCTTTGCCCCTGAAGCCTTGTTGCCTTCTTGAACACAAAGAGAATCAAACCAACTGAAACACAGATGGGTTATCCAAAAACATAGGGAAGTTTAAAAGGTGTGTGTGGGTATGATATATTGCTCAAGTTATAGTAGCATCATTAATATGTCCTGAACATCTGTGACAGGCAGAACCTCAGAACCATTAAAATAAGAATCCACCTTTAACAAATTCCCAGGTCATTTGTTAGCACATCTAAGCACAAGTTCTGGTTTTAATATTACCTCGTAGGTAGAGAGCCATGTGTGCCTCCAGGAAAGGATTGGTGGAATTGCTGAGGGGCTTCTCTGCTCTTTGAAGATCACAGTGGCTTCTTAGAACTGTAGCTGGTTGCTGCCATGTGTCTGTGAAAGAAAATCAACAGACAGCAGCAGAGCTATTTAAAAAAACATTTGTTCTGTCTAGGTTTAGCAGAATCTGAGCATAAGATCCTGGGACCTCAATGCCGAAGTATGAAATTGTAAAATGTACAGATTGAATATGCACAAAGCTTGAAATTTGCATATAATTCAGCCAATTGGATCAACTGGCCCATCATATCTTCCTCAATTTGATGCTCTTCTCTCCTGCTTCCATATACAAATACAACCTTTTATACTTTCATCCTGCCACTTTTTAAATTATTTTTTAATATTCCTTCTTCCAAGAGAGGAGGAGGGTGTCATTGATTATAAAGTCTATGGCTTTTAGTATCTTTCATACCTGCATCCAACAAAGATACTACTCAGTCTCTCTCATATCTCACAAAGATGATGCAATGTACACAGGAGGCAGAAAAATAAATAATTCTTATACCAAACTGAATGGCATCTCACATTTTTAACTGTAAAAACAAAAATAAAGTGGCTGTACAATACTTTCTTAAGGATGTCATGGGAACCCTGGAATTTTTAATGCCAAAAATAAATGTAAGAAAATTATTCTAGACATTGTCTGCATTTAAATTATAGATCTAGGGGCTGGAGGGGACTCAGCAGTTAAGAACACTTGCTACTCTTACAGAGATACCAAACATGGTTCCCAGCACCCATGTGGCAGGTCACAACCACATGTAACTCCAATTCCAGACAATCTGACTCCATCTTTTGGCCTCTGCAGGAACTAGACACAGATGTGGTGCATCCACATACATGCAGGCAAAGCATTCATACACATAAAATAAAAATTAATAAACATTTAAAAACCATTGATCTATTAAAGATAATAATGAGAGAAAAGCTTCAGGGAAAAAAACCATCAAGATCTTTATAAGCTAACAGGGTCTGGGTATGGTATGACTCAGTGGTACAGGCCTCGTTTTTTGACTCCCAGTAATGTAAAATAATGGCAGGCTGAATAAGTAGATGAAGAGATGGAATAGGACACCGAATGAAAGGTGGGTCTGGGACAGGTCTCCTAGTCCTCCATGAGGCAGTGGTGTTTGAATGATCTCAGTCATCCTGGGGTCTAGGTCTTCTTTCCCATGTGGACAGAAAACAAGATGGACATGGGAAATACTTTGATAATTCCAAGCCTTCCTACGACACAAGTCTGATGAGGCTTATGGGCTCTGGAATGAGAATCTTGGATTTCCTGTAGTCACAAGTGTTCACTGTGTCCCCAAGAATATACTGGAAGCTGAGCAGTAAATTGCTCAGAAGATGGCACACACCTGTGGTGTGTCTCTGTGTGTGTGTTTCTTTATGCTGACACAGGAGGATTATACGTGTGAGGCTGGCTTGAGGTACAGAGAAAGACTATAGGGAGTGAGAAGATGAAGAGGAAGTAGACAAGGAAGAGAGAGGAAGACAAGACGAGAAGAGAAGACCCCGGGAATAATTTATTGAAGACCCTAAAGTCTAGAAACACTTTCTTTACCATAATCTTCTTGTTCTTCTCCTTCTGAGTCAAAGCCAAACCCAAATTTTCTTGAGGAAAGAGAACTTGTTGCCACATGGGTTGGACAGAGGAGCTCTCTGTTCTAAAGCTACTTGGGAATATGTGCCTTAACGTTTGGCCAGATGGGTCCCTAATTCAGTATCCTTGTATACAACTAGCTCACCAACCACAAGTGGTACTAAGCAGTATGATACCCCTGTGGGGGCAAGTCCTTCTCTGTTGCTCTTACCTGGTGTTTGTGCTCACATGGCAGAAGGCATCTTCTCTGCCAGCAGATCCAGCCCAAGAGGGAATGTCTTAGTTACTGTTCTATTGTTGTTATAAGATACCATGACCAAGGTGGCCTACAGAAAAAAATAAGAATTTTGGGGAGCTTACAGTTCCAGAGGATGAGTCCATAGCCATCATGGAGGTGAACATGGCAGCAAACAGGCAGGCATGATGCTGAGTAGTTGAGTGTTCACATCTTAATCCATAAGCACCAGGCAGAGAGTGTTAACTGGGAATGCTATGGGCTTTTGAACCCTCAAAGTCCACCCCCAAGGACACTTCTCCAACAAGGCCACACACCCTAATTTTTCCTAAGCATTTTCACTAACTGGGGACCAAGTACTCAAATGTATGAGCCTACAGGAGAATGCTCACTCAAACTACCACAGAGAGAATTCAAATAATTGCCACTCGTGTCAGGCTGAGAAGACCCAGGCCTGGACCTCTTTTGGAGATTCCCTACGCCAACAACAAAGGAGGGGAAAGAGCAGTGGTAGCGCTGTTCCACCCCCCTTGACACCCTGTCATGGGGCTGTTCCTCTGGGTCCCTCCCCCGAGCCTCCAGGTGAAGGTGTAGACTTAGCCACTTGCACACGCACAAGCAGCTACTTCATGAATCAAGCATGCAAGTAGGGCACTGATCCAAGGCCGAAAACTTTCATTCTGTATTCTGTGATGAAATATATCACCCAGTACAGTGCATCAGAGACTCCAAAGTTTGATTTATTGGCAACACGAAAAATATTTCAATAGCAAAAACTCCTCCTTTTTTTATCAAAATTCTTTTAGAGGACTTTAAGTCTCAGGGTTGAATTATCTTGTGAATTAAAGTCTGAGACAATAACAAATTTCTAAAGCAAATCCTCTCACTTTTTAGGACTCCAAACTAGTAAATGTGTGGTCAGTTTTAAATTCACAGAAGAGGAGGTAGGTCTCACATTCTTTCTGCAGCCATCTCCAATCTCTCTTGACCTGGGGATGGACATAGCATCTTCAAAATTCCTCACGGAACTCATCCTTTCAGAAAAGAAAAAGCTTTCCTATGATGTGTACAATTATCACAGCACTAGCTTTGGCTCCTTCAGATGTGTGAAGCAAAGTCCATCTCAGCTAGTCCAGGATATGTTAGCGTCTTAGAGTTGGTGTGCTATCCTGCAACGACCCTCTGCATGGTCTCAGGGCACGGAGGAAACATGAAGTTGGTGTGCCCAGGATCTGTGTCAAGTGCACACAGCTGGAATGCAGGGCTTAACTGTAGAGCAATTTATTTACCATTTGTAGGATGAGAATCTCTCCATTCTGAGTGAGGCCATGTATTTTATTAGTTGGGAAAGAAAAATTGAATATGTTCATTGCATACAATATGTCATTTTCAAGTTGTGATCATAGTGAGATGGCTAAATTGACCTAATATGTATTACCTCAGATATATGTGTATGTAAAGACACAGACTTTAAGTGTTTTTATCACCATATTTATACATATGTATATCGCCATATGGGTACATATGTATATGTATACATATATATGTATGTATATACATATACATGTATATATATGGTGATAAAAACACTTAAAGTCTATGTATTTTCAAGAATATAACCATCTATTGTTATCAACTTGTGCTCGTTAGTTTTGTGTAAACTTGACACAAGCTAGAGCCATTGGAGAGGAGGAAGCCTCGGCTGACGAAAATGCTTCCAGAAGACTGCACTGTAGGCAAGCCTGTGGGACATTTTCTTAATTAGTGATTGATGTGGGAGGGCCTAGCCCATTGTGGGTGGTGCCGCCCCTGGGCTGGTGGTCCTGGGTTCTATAAGAAAGCAGGCTGAGCAAGCCAGGAGGAGCAAAGCAGCAAGCAGCACCTCTCCATGGCCTCTTCGTCAGCTCCTGCCTCCAGGTTCTGCTTGCGTTCTTATCCTGACTTCCTTCCATAATGAATAAGGATATAGAAAGTGTAAGCTGAAGAAACCCTTTTCCCCCAAATTGCACTGGTCATGGATTCATCACAGCCTTATTGTCCTAACTATTATCATCATATTGTAAGAAAGATTTCCTAAATCTATTCAGTGGGTTTTATAGGAGAACTTTCTTTCCTTCCATCTCGTCTTTCCCCCTGAATGCTGTAGGGGATGTCTCTTTCAAGGATGGAGCATGTGCTGTGAGGGACATAGGGCCGTATTCTTTTTGGAACTGTAAAGAAGCAGCTAGCCCTGAGCCACAGTACTGCAGCCCTTTTCTTTCAGTACTGGTTTGCTGCAGCCAGAAGACCTTCTTGCTATGATTTCTCCTCCCCTTCATATCTTCCTCCCCCATGAACCACACTTGGAAGATCCCTGATGCTCCTGTGCTGATGCTAACATCATTTTAATGGGGAACCTAGCAAGCCCCAGCTTCTGCTCCCTTCTCTTCGAGAGGCAGATTTCCTAGGGCTTGGCATTCCAGGCTTCAAGGTCCTTTGTTTTCTGCTTCAGCAGCTGCAAAGTGACATTTGGTTGTGTGGCATGGGCCCTGCTGCTCCCAGGAAATCCCAGCTGAGTTCCTAGCAGCATGACTTACTTCTAGGACTGTCCTTCTCCCCTCCAAACCCTCTACAAAACCCTCACACATTTACACTGCCCTCCCTGAACTATCCTCCATGGATATGTCTTCTGATGCATTCTTACATTGGTCTTCCATAGTAAGAGAGAAAACAGTCAACAAATTACAAAATGTTTTATCGTGTCCAGCATCACTCTGGGTAGGAGTTTCCCTCCTGGAAGATACTGTCCCAACAAACTAACCTCTGCCCCAGCCTTCCCTGCCTCTGGTGGCAGGTCATATCTTGCCCTAAGCTTGCAAGGTCATGTGTTAGTCATGCATCCCCCCAACAGTAGGGGATGTTTGAACAGTCCCTTATATCACTATAGAGACACATCTAGGAACACTACCTTATTTTATATCCATTTTCCTAGTTATCCCTTCCCTATGTATCTCATCATGTAACCTCATTGAACAATTGTCTTGTCTTCAATGGTGGTCCTCTGGTTGTTCTTACTGTGGACGCCCATCAACATCTCCTAAGACCTCCTTTTGGAAGGTCCATCTGGTCCTTCTCTTGTTTTCTCGCCTATGAGGTAATTAACCCCCAACCCATGTTTCCATGCTTTTGGATCTTATAACAACAATACCTTCTCACCTTCCCCCACTTTACTCAAGAGTCACGGACCTGGAGGCTCCCCCAGATCCTGTTTCTTTACCCAGAATTCCAGGGTAGCTTCCCTTCTGACTCTGGAGACATCCGTCATTCTCCTGGGAAGCTCTTTGTCAACCTTGCCATCCTGCTCTCATGAATTTCCTCTTTGTTCTCCCCAGGTCCCTGTCCCATTGGTAAGAATTATGCATATTTCTCACGGCCCTTAAGTCCTCCCTAGATTTCCAGAGAAACCCGATTTCTGCAGAAACAAAGTTCCAGGCACAGACCCTTGCAACCACGTCCTGGGAGTGCGCGGAGAGCACTCAGTGTTGTCTTAGTGTCCCCCTGCACTGAAGAGAGCTTTATAAGGTACCATCCTATCCCTGTTCCGATTTTTTTTTCTTTTCATTTTGGTTTCTCTACGAAGCCCATCACCCTTGAGTAAATGGTAGACAGGGCTTGTGTAGTTGGCTCAGTCAATAGGAAAAGTCCGGGTTAGGAGCCAGTTGGCAAGCCAGACCATTGTGAGTATTGTCTCTACCTATTTGGAGTGTCCTGTGTCACAGCACCTCCTGGATTTGCAACTAACAGTTAGAGGTTAAACTCCATGCTTAGCTCTCACCTTCCTTTGCTTTGTTCCTTTTCAGCTTGACGTCTTTGCCTACAAACAGGATTGAGAAACACAATAAAGGCAGTGAGTGTCACTCTGCCAACCCACACCTGAATGGCCTCTTCCTCTATTCTTAATCTTATGTGTACTTCAGCACCTATGCCACGCAATGCCTGAGGTTTATGTTCAAGTGTGCTCTGCACAGTGGAACAGCTGGAATGCATGTTTCAGAGTAGTGAGGTGGCGAGTGGGTAAAAGACCTGCTGCCATGCCTGAGTTTTATCCTCAGGACCCATGTGGCAGTAGGAGAGAGCCAGCTTTCACAAGGAGGCCTCTGACCTCTACACGCAACTCCTGCTCCCCACAACACAATTTAAAAAAATATTTATTTAATGTTCTTAATAAAGCCTACACTAGACAAAAACCAGCCACTCTCTGCATGTAAAGCTTCCATAGACAGCCATGCCCAGTCTGAATGGAAATCCTATTTGCACCACACTCACAGCCTGACCTTGAAGCTGTCCAAACATAGGAAAGCTGGAGGAGCTTCCCTTGACATCTGGAGCCCTGTTTTTCTGTTTTGTTGGGTATGTCCCATGGCAATGGGCCATGCGACAGCTTCAGGGATTCTTAGGAAGCTTAAGCCATGCTCAGATAACTATCTCACTAGTGCAGATGGAGACCAGAACACCACACTCATCTCCCTCCAAAAAGTAGTCTGGGAATGTATGCTGTAGTCTAAAGAGAGCCTGCTGCTGTGAGAGCTAACATAGAAGGCCATGGGTGAAACTGAGCATCCATGCCTCTCCTGTTGGATGACATTTCTGTGCACTGTGTATTTAAATTCTGTTTTCTGTACCCAGAGATCTGGTTGCAGTCTAAACATTGGCATGGCATTTCTATGAAGCATCTCCTGTCTCAGTGTTGTCTAAAATTTGTTTTCCATCACATCTCATTGGTTAGAGGAGATGTGAGGGAGTGATCCAGTGAGGGAGTCCCGTAGAGGGCAGTGAGAGTGAATCGCCATGAGAGGAGTTGCCATGAGGACACAGATGAAGAAGGAAAAGCCAGGCAAGACTAGGATGCAGATAACAGGCCTCAAGGCTAGGAAGTAGGCCAGGCCAGCATAGTTGGTTAGAACAGATGAATATCTGCCCACCTATAGTACTTGAAGCTTATTAATAAATATAATAGGTCTTCATGTCATTATTTAGGAGCTAAAGCTGGCATAGAAAGCCCTTAGTTTTACAGAAGTTTTACAGAGAGAGAACCCAGGATTCCTGCCACTAATATATGAGATGTGTCACATCCCACGGTCCTCAATCTAGAGATGTCTCTAAGAGTCTCTTTCTGTGACTGTGGAAGTAACAAGTTTCTTATGTGTTCTCCAATGCAATCACCTGTCATGTTTTCTTATCTAAGCTGTGGCCAGACTATTCAGAGCACTCTGGAGGACCCCATCTCACCAGCCACCATACACGAAGTACTATGCCCCCCACCTCCAGCTCCTTCCTGCCCTAAATCAACCTCGCTCACCTTTCCCTGCTCATTCCTGCCTCTTTCCTCTTAAACGTGGCTGGCCACCTAGATCCATCTCCCTTTAAACTGAAGTCCCAGTAAACACACATCCTGCCCCTCTACTTTGGACCCCAATTCTTCCCTCTCCCCTTTCTCAAATCCGATAAACATAACAGAGCATCCCCAGGCCTCAGGGCAAAAAGATTAAAAAAAAAAAGGATTAGGCAAAATGTGCATTTCACATCTGCCACTCATAGGGACATTTTAATCCATGAGCTTTGTCCCTTCTCTGACTGTTCACCCTGGGGATGAAACTGCCTAATCTTCTCCAGCAGGGACAGTTAAACTTTAAAGACCCTCTCATCTACCATGGCATTGGGGCCCAGGGGAAAGCTATTATTATTAAACATGTACCCAGGCCTTCAGCTCCCCTCTGATCTTGCTCTTGCTGGTTACATGCTTGGTGTCTCTCCTGCTGGCTCTTCTGTGCAGTATCACAGCTCCATGGATGTTGATAAATATTATATAAAAGTCTATTAAATTAGTCCGAGGGCTGCCATGCTGGTCTCGTTGATACCACAGATACCTCTAAAGTTTAAGAGCTTCCAGGAAAGCTCTCGGTGATTTTCCTCATGTGGTTTAAATAAGCAATCAGTAGCCACTCAGAGGGTTGACTGGCTGGCCACCCCAACCTTGTGTGTGAAAGCTATAGGCTCCAGTGGGAAACTGCTTCACTGTGCACTGGCGATAAGCTTGCATGAGTTGTATTCCTTCATCTTCTGTGTTTGCCCACACCGTGCAATGTAAACCTCTATTAGTTAAGGTCTCTAGAGGAACAGAAACAACAGGATGAATCTGTGTATATATAAAAGTGATTTATTAGAGTGTTTTACAGGCTGTGGTCCAGCTAGTCTAACAATGGCTGTCTATTGACAGAAAGTTCAAGAATCCAGTAGTTCTTCAGCCCACAAGGCTGTATGTCTTAGCTGGTCTTCAGTACATGCTGGAATCCTGAAGTAGGCTCGAATGGGAAGGAATGAACTTGTCACCACCAGCTAGGCACACACCTTTAATCCCAGAACTTGGGAGGCAGAAGCAAGTGGATTTCTATGAGTTTGGGGCAGGCTTGGTCTACAGAAAGAATTCCAAGGCTACACAGAGAAACCCTATCTTGAAAAACCAAAAAGAAAAAAAGAAAAAAAAATTGGTCTTTCCATTTCAAAAGATTTAGTTAAGAAAAAAAATCCCTTACAGGTGAACCCAGGTGCTTGGGTTTTAGTTAATTCCAGGTGTAAATTCCAGGGTTTTAGTTAATTCAAGTTGACCAAAAATTATAGCCATCACAGTACCCTTTCTACCAGTTATCAAATTCTCCTTTCCAGACTTCATCATTGTTGATCATTGTCGCTTATTTTTAAGATTTGTTTTTTTTAATGTATATGTATGTGCAGGTCTCACAAAGGTCAGAAGAGGGTATCCATTCCGCAGGAACTGGACTTACAGATGGTTGTGAGACAGGATGTGAGTGCTGGGAACCAAACCCAGGTCCTCTTAAAAAAGCAAGACGTGCTCTTGACTGCTAAACCATTTCTCCAGCTTACACCCAAGCCCAACCCACTCCAAAGCCCACATCACTTCTTACTTAACACCTCTCAATAGTTTGCCATTAAAGGGTAGAGACAGAGTAGTGATAGAACATTTGCCTAGGGGTCAAAAAGTTAGAGAAATGGCCTCATAACTGTAGCTGCAAGAGAGTCCAGAAAAGCAGAGTGCAGTGTCCCACTGCTAAAAAAAATCTCTTTCTTAAAATAGCCTGGACAACACCCCTGCTAACAAGCCTGCTCCTCAGGGGTCCTTTCTATTCCCTCAGGTTAACTGAAATCCCTCTGAAACCTGCATTATAACTCCTCTTCAGAATTACATCAGAAAGTAAGATGAACTAGTTTGTGTCTCTGTGATCAGTTTGCTCAGCATCCAGCTCCTTACTTGTGTCTTAAGTCTTCTTCCTTGTGGGGAGCCTTCTGGCACCTTGCTGCCCCCCCCCCCGCCAATTCTTGGCATCTGGCCAGACCTTGTTTAATGGCCTACCACTTGGATACTATAGTGCATTCCTGGCTGACCTGGGGCTTGCAATAAGATCACCTTCCTGAAATAACTTAAACCCTCCTCCCCCCTCGAGGCTTCCAAAGTAACTCTTCTGTGGAACTTTCCAAACAATTGGTATTAACACACTTTGGGACTCATTTGTTGGGTCATCCTGTGATACACTATTATTAGCACATCTTGTGACTCCTCTGGTGGGTTACCCTGTGATTCCTGGTCACTTAGTAACCCTGCCAAAGGCAATTACACTCCTTCCGCCCTTCCTTCTCCCTTTAAGTTGTATGAAAAATTTGAATAAACCGAGACCTTGAGCAGACAGCCTGTCTTGGTCTTCATTCTTCCCATCCCTTGTCCCACCCCGTTCTCACCCCCTCTCTTAGGGTCTCGTTCAACTGACCTGCGGGCAGGGTCACTTCCTTACCATGTCCACGGTGTGGCTCACTAGCCCTCTTCAACAGATATGTTTAGTGAATAAGTGACTAAATGATGCCAAGAAGCCTGGGGTACCCAGCAGCCCTCTGAAAGGACATCTGTTATCTTAGATCCTGCCTCTCTTTCCCTTTTCATTCCTTCTTTCCATAAACATGTGCCTAAGGCAAAAGAGCCCTCTTACCCTGTATAGAGATGACTTAGTAGCATCCCACTCAGCCAGCCACTGGAGTAGAAGGACAGCACTGCCAGTCCCCAACCAGCAGCTACTGTCCCTGTCAGAGGCCACAGTGTGTTCTGAGGATAATTAGGACCATGACTCGGACTTCCTTTTGCCTGGGTGGCCAAGATACCATTTTGCTCTTCTATTTTTTGCCTATCCCATATCCAACAAGACAGGTCGCTTTCTTCCCTGACCTCATTTCATTTCAGTCTCCTTATAGCATGTCTGACTCTGTAATCCAAAGATCCCCAAATCATCCACTATTCATTAAATTTCTTGACATCCTCCTGGCTACTTCTAATGAATATTTTTATGAATATTCAATGTAAGAGAAAAATAAGATTTAGCTAAAATGGGTATCTGCAAATACAGGTCTATTTGAGGAAGGTGCCTGTCTGTGTGGTCTTCAGGTCCTGACTGCACACTCATTCTCTCCATAGCCTGCCACTCTTGTGTCGACCTTTACTGAATTCTTAATTTGGGAGGCCATCTTAGGTCTCTATGACCAAGCACGGAATCTGCAGGTGGAAGGTCCAAGAAAGAGAAATGGGAGAGTGGGAGACATGGAGAGCAGAGGAAGAAAGGGATGGTCTTAGGTTTAAACCTAATTCTCTTTCTTCAGAACAATGTCTAGAAGCTGATCCATCCAGTGTGCACCTATTAGCCACATGCATAATTAAAATTAAAGTTAGCTGAAATTCAAAATTCAGCACATGCCCAGTAACCATTTTTCTTTTTTTATTAACATTTTTATTTTATATTAATCACAGGTTATATACTTTGTATTCCAACTGTAGCCCCCTCCCACATTCCCTCCCCATCCCCCCACATCCCTCCTTCATCTCCTCCCTGCCCCTTTCCAAGTCCACTGATAGGGGAGGACCTCCTCCCCTTCCATCTAACTCTAGCTTATCAGGTCTCTTCAGGACTGGCTGCAATGTCCTCTTCTGTAGCCTAGCAAGGCTGCTCCTCCCTTGGGGGATGGGGAGGTCAAAGAGCCAGCCATTGAGTTCATGTCCAAAATAGTCCCTGTTCCCCTTACTAGGGTACCCACTTGGATATTGAGCTACCATTTGCTACATTCAAGCAGAGGTTCTAGGTTATATCCATACATGGTCCTTGTTTGGAGAGACAGTCTCATAAAAGACCCCTGTGCCCTGATATATTTGGTATATCCAAAAGA
>CM053743.1:33026535-33143151 GCA_028658305.1 Pachyuromys duprasi
CCCTACACAGATGTAGCCGGTGGGCAGCTCAGTCCTCATACAGGTTCCTAGTAAGGGAAATGAGAGCTGACTCTGACATGGACTCTGTTGCCTTCTTTTTGATCACTTTTCCCTGGTGGGGCTACCTTGCCAGGTCACAGGGGAAGAGGATGAACTTAGTTCTGATGCAACTTGATATGCTGGGGTGGATGGGTAGGGGGCTGGGCTCCCCTTTTCTGACAAGTAGGGAAGAATGGATAGGAAAACATGGAGGGAGGGTGGCTTGGGGAGGAAAAGAGAGAGGGGGCTACGACCGGGATGTAAAATGAAAAAATTAAAATAAAAAAATGGGCCTAAAGCATTAACAAAAGAAGCAGATGAAGAAGAAGGGCTAAAAGCTATTTCAAAATCTATTCATCATCTCTAGCAATTAGGAAAACATGCAAATCTAAACAACTTTGTCAGAAGCAAACCCTGTCAGAGGGTAAAGGGCAACAAAACAACTGAGAGTAATCCTGGACAGTGTACAGGAGAAGCGGAGTCCTCCCTCGTTGCCGTTGGTATTGCAAACTAGTCCAGTCACTCTGGAAATCAGTGTGGAGAATACTCAGAAAGCTAAAGTTCGGGGGGTGGAGAGATTCTGCTGTTAAGAGCACTGGCTGCTCTTCAAGAGGACCCGGGTTCAATTCCCTGCACACACATGGCAGCTCACAATTGTCTGTAACTCCTGTTTCCGGGGATCCAACACCTTCACACAGACAGGCATGCATTCAAAATACCAATGTACACAAATAAAAAGTAAATTGCTAAAAAGCTAAAAATATGAGCATATAACCCAGCTATACCACTCCTTGGCATATGCCCAAAGGACTCAGCATCCTCCACAGATACTTGCTCAGCCATGATTATTGCTGCTCTAGCTGGGAGATGGAAACAACATAAATGTCCTTCAACTGACAAATAGATAATGAAAATGTGAAACATATACAGTGTGGGATACTATTCAGCTGTAAAGAAAAAATGAAATCGTGAAATTTCCAAATTTGTAAATGATTAAAACTAGGAAAATCACATTTGGTTAGGTAATCCAGACCCAGAAAGACAAATATTTGTCCTTATACCCAAGGCTAAGTTTAGTTCTCATCACGCATCAAGGAAACTTCTCTTTGCAACATATGGAGACCATTACAGAAAACCACAACCAATCAAAACTCTGAGTTGTGAAGCCCAGTCCGAATGGATACCTTTATAGCACAGCTCCTGCACCTAAGGCTCAGGAAACATTGCAGAAGAAGGGCTGGAAAGGCTGCAAGAGCAGAAGGATCACAGACTTTGCTGGGAGACGCCCTTGGGTTTCTAGAGTAGGGAATGGATGGAGGTCCTTCTGACTGGCTTCCAAGTCTACTTGAGTTTCTGACTTTGCTCTGACCCTTACTTGGGTTTTACACAAGTGCCTTCATTTTTATTATTATTATTTATTTCAATTATGTTGGTGAACCCCTGGAATCCCAACACTCAGGAAACAGACAGGAAGATTGCCATAAATTCAAGGTCAGCCTGGGTTTGGTCAAGCTCTTGGCTGGCTTGGCAGACAGAAGGAAACCCTGTCTCAAGTTCATCTCAAGCCCTGTGTAGAAAAAAAAAAAAAGCAATAGCAAAAATAAATGTCCCAAAGTGCAGTGGTTATTTTTGAAGGACAGGACTGGATTAATTTTTGTCTCTTTTGACTGATCAAAATTTTGTTTTAATACAAGCAGAGCCAAGGACTTTCTGAATAAGACTCCAGATAGCTCAGGAAGTAATATAAAGAACTGACAAATGGAATTTCATGAAACTAAAACGCTTCTGCACAGCAAAGAAAATAATTCTCAGAATAGAGATGGGCCACAGAACAGGGAGAAAAAAAATCACTGCCAATTATTCATCCAACAGGAGACTGCTCTCCAGAACATATAAAGGACTCAACAGAAAGAACAGTCCAGTCAATAAGTGAGCAGATAAATTTAGCAGACAGTTCTCAAAAGCGGAAATACGAAGGCCCAATAAATACATTTAAAAATCCTTGGCCTCTTCTGCCATCAGGGAAATGCAGATCAAGACTATACAAATCCTGTCTTTAGTCAGAATGGCTATGATCAGGAAAACACCAGAAGCTGGTGAGTGAGAAAGGGGGAAAGAACGCATATACGCTGTTGTTGGAGGGGCAAATGGATCCAGACACTATAGACACCAGTATGGAGGTTCCTCAGAAAAGCAAAAACAGAATGCGGTCTTGTGCTCCAGCCATGCCACTCCTGGAAAATCCCTAAAGGAATCAAAATCAGGGTGTGATAGAAACACCTGCATGTCCATGTTCATTTCATCACTGTTCTCAGTAGCCAGGGTGTGGAGCCAGCCTGGGCATCCATTACCTGATGAACAGATAAGGAAAATGATGTATCATTTAGTCGTAAAGGACAAAGCCATGTTGATGACAAGAAAATGAACTGGAGACGCTTGTGTTGGGTGAATTGAATGGCGTGTTTCTTCTCAAATGTGGAACTAGATTTTAAAAAAAAAGCCATGAAAATGGAAGAGAGGTTGTTTAGAAAAAGAAAGTGGAGGAAGGAATGAGAACAAGAGAAGAAAATGAGGTGAATGTGACTAAAGTGTTATGTACTTGTATAAAAATGTCATAACTAAGCCATTATTCTCAACAATTGATGCACATTAATCATTTAGGTTTGGTTTATATTCTAATGCAGTAAGCATTAGCCACTCGTTTATAGCTACACTTTTTTTTTTCTCTTTCCAAATGTTACCACAGTTAGCATCCCCTTATGTGTGATAAATACTAAACCAGGTCCCAGAGGCACACCTACAGCTACACTGTTCAGGGGGTTAGCTTGGTTACGTATCCAAACACGAAAGCACTGTGAAGCAACTGCTGTCCCTACACACACACTCAAACACACACACGCACACACACACACACACACACACACACAGAGAGAGCAAACTGAAGCCTGTGTTCTAAAATGATTACAAGTGAGTTATCTTAACCAAATAAGCCAGCAGGTGGCGCTGTCCCAACCTCTAGGCAGGCCTCAGAGTGTCAGCTAATGCACACAGCACCAACCTCCTGTCACTGGGGCAGATGGGAGGAAAATCTGTTCCAGATGTGCAAGTAAGTCTGGCATCTTCGTCCAGTGGTAGAGTGCAGAGAGCTACACAGCAAGACACAGAAAACTCGAATGTGTCTGGGCCTTCAATTTTTTTGTGTGGTTTGCAAATTTCTAAGCCAAATGTGTATGTGTGTGTGTGTTTATTACAGTGGTATGCATAATGGATGTTTATAAATGGAATAAGAGCATATTTATTTATTTTTCTTCTTCCTGAAACAACTTAAAGACCTTCATCAAACCATACGAATAAGAAATCAGAGCTGGGTCTGGCAACACAGGCTCGAAATACTCAAGAAACTTAGGGAGGGGAATCATAAGGTCAAGGCCTGCCTGAGATACAGAGTTAGGTCAAGGACAGCCCGAACAACTTAGTGAGACCCTCTCTAAAGATAAAAAGTTAAAAAAAAAAAAAAGGCCAGGGCTATGGAACATTGATGGTGTTGGTCTATCATGTGCAAGGTCCTGGGTTCAATTCTTCAGTACTGCAATCAAGAGAAAAATAGTAACATAAACTAGGAACTCAGTGGACCAAGAGAGTTGATGCTATGGCTGCTTTCTGTTGAAGGTCTTTACCAGGCCTGTATGATACCTGAACCCAAATGTAGTCTCATGTACTTCACTATGGAATAAAGGTGGGTATATATCACAAACCATTTGAAATTATAGTCAAGATGAATAACAACAACCACAGCACCATCTCTCTACTGTAAGAATGTGGTGTTTATATTTTAGGTGGCTTTGTGGGGTCATTGTGAATTGAGCACTTACATCAGGGCCCTGCTGACATGTCTATCTACTGAAAAGACTGCATAAGTTTGATGGATTCTAATTAAGAGAGAAAAATACAGAAGTCCAACACCCTCCAGCCTGGTTGAAGAAGATAGCATGACTTCTCTAAGATGGGCTATAAGAGCTCAGAGATTCATGGGGAATTGGAAGTCCTAGCCGGTCAATCTACCCGGTTCACAACCCAAGCACCTCATAGATGATGACAAAGACGGATTTGTCCTCACAATGCCCCTACTCCCAATTTGTAACCCATTGCTATGATCAAAACATTAGAGGGACAAAACAGAATTGTATAAAATGTGATGAAACCTGTTATTAGTTAGATGATGCCAAAATAATGCCCTGAAATCTACTACCTTAACTTAGTGGCCCTATTACAGACTTTCATGTTGGTGTGATGAAAATGCCTGCCAGTGTGCTGGGCACAGGGGTGCACACCTTTGATCTTAGCACTCTGGAGACAGAGGTAAGCAGATCTCTCTGTAAGTCTGAGGCTGTCCTGGTCTGCATAGCGAATTCCAGGACAGGGATACATAGAAAGACCTTTCCTCAAACAAACAAATGCCTGATAGCTGGGATAGAGAGATGACTCACAGGTTAAGGGTACTGGCTACTCCTCCAGAGGACCAGGGTTCAAGTCCCAGCACCCACATGGTGGCTCACAGCCATCTGTAACTCACTTTCGGGGGATCTGATGGCCTCTCCTATCCTCTGTGAGCACCAGGCATGCCCATGGTACCCAGACATACATGTAAACAAAACATCCAAACACATAAAATAGTAAATAAACACATTAAAAAAATACCTGACTGAAATAATAGAAGGAAGGGAAGGTCCACTCTACCTCATGGCTTCATTGGGCATCAGTTCTTCATGGAAAGGAAGGTCTGGCAGAAGTACTCCCAGCCGCAGTGGTAGGGTTGTGTGGCAGGGGCTCTTCACACAAGAGTGGTCCAGATGCAGAACACTCTCGGAAGCATAGGCCAGCTGATGGTTGAAAGTAGACTGGGTCCCAGCTGGTCTATCATAATCTTCCTCCACAGGTTCTCTCTCTCTAGTGGTTCCACCCAAGTAGTTCATGGAGAACTGGACAGTGTCCCATGAGTGAGAACGCATGTGCACACAACCTGAGCAGTTCCAAACTCAAACAAAACTCTTCCCTCTCTACCGTATCCATTCACTAAAGCAGACCATAGACTGGGCCAGATTCCATGGATGGGAAGAGCTGCGCAGTCGTTTAATGAATTTAGTCATGTCGTGTGCTTAGAGGGATGGGTGGAGGGGAAGGACCGTGTTTTTAATCAACCCGCCTCAAGCTTGACGCATGATGAGATGTAAAGTGAGAGACACCAGTCATAGAATATGTTATGTTATTGTGATTATTCTGAGACAGTGTAGATCATGCAATAGAAAGGAAAAAGTTTAAGTTAGAGACCGAAAAATCTTAGGCACCATATCAGAGCTTGATCCTCTTTTCCCCCTTTAAGATTTTTGTCCTTGGCGGGAAACCCCCTTGATTCCTGTTATGATGCTGTGGAAGGTGACTCTGCAGAACAAGACTCACAGCTCTGAGAGGTAAGTGAGAGATTCCCACGGCTATGGGCTATGTCACCAGTCCCAAAGAGAATGGGAGATCATTAGAGTTGTTTCAACAGGGCCTTCTTGTCTCAGCCTTCTACTGACACAGGATTTGACAAAAGGTAGACATGTAACACCCTTTGAGCCATTATTCTGTAGCCTGAAAAGACCTCCACAGAACATGGAAGGCTTCTGTGACGACCCCTACCCTCACCCGGACTCTCCAAAAGTAACAGCCTAGACAGGAAGCTACCAAAGAGAACTCTTAAAGTGTGAAGGAGATGCTCAAGTGTAGCTCTCCACAATTATCGGCTCCTGGAAGAGGTGCAGGAGGGGAAGGCCACTGAGAGTTTGACCATGCTCCAGCAAGTGTATACATAACACAAAATGGACTTCTTTTTTCCTTAAGTTTTTATTGTTATTTTTATTTTTGGGAGGGTCACAACAGTAGGAGATGGAAGGACTGGAAAGTGAGTGGGATAGGGTACATGATGTGAAATCCACACAGAATCAATAAAAATGTTGCATTGGAAATGAATGAATGAATGAATGAAAGAATGAATGAATAAATAGGTGAAATGCTACATCCAAGGCAGCATGCATGGGATAATAGCAACCATGCAAAGATACACACATGAGTGGACGATGGGCCGATTATACACAAAGGAAGAGCGGTTCCATTGAGAAGACGAGATGGCTGGTCGTGTTTTCCTCATTTTTCAAATTTTTCTTTGATGCTGGGGGTTCTGTCTTACAGTAAACAGGGGAGGAATGTAAATAAGTGGAAAGCAAAGATTAATGGGCGTTTATCCTGAATAGTATACACATCATACAACAGCCGGGACTCAGCATTGTCTTTTCATTTTCTAATCCCCGAGGCTGACAATGAAATATTCAAATGCCAAGAAACACAAAAGCATCCCAGAATTACACTCAGAGAAGAGTAATGTGACTCCACTATCATTACTTAATTCATGCAAAGTGCCTTAAATGAGTGGTTTTATCTTCATCTTGTGATTTTTTTTTATTTAGTAGATTTCTATAAACGGTCTAATGATGACAAGTCAGTGAGGCCCATGCGCTGAAGCACAGCTAACAATGCAATCATGGGGATTTGGAAAAAAAATAACAAAAGAATAATCACGGCTATATAGTCTCTGGGTAGTTTTGAATACAAATGCAAAATTTTTGGTAAATGTTCATAATTAACGTATCTGGATCCAAAAAGGGAAACCTGGCCCTGTAGGAAATGTTTGAACTCGAGTTTCAAACAATAAAGTAAACTTAATGTGGGAGCAAAAGAGATGTGTCTCATATTTTGTTTTCTAGGGTGAATACAAAGGTTTCGGTCTTCATCACAGTCGATAAAAGGGATGCAGTGCGATAAAATCAGAAAACTCATTTTTGCTATTAAGACGGTTAGGTACCTAAGAGAGGTGAATTCCAGACTATTCTTAGATCCTGAGTCTCTTCATCCCTCCCTACCTAGACTAGAAACAGCCACAAGAAGTACGTTCTATGCCATGCTGATTTCTATCAAATTATCTGTGCATGTGTTTCCTCGTTAAGAGTCTTCCATCTGAGTAGATTGAAAGGCACACAGGTTACCGTGTTTCAGTTTTTTTTAAGGCACAAAGACATCTAAGTAGTTTACTGATGGACCACAAAAGGCCAGAGTGGTTAGCATCACCCTTCAGAGCAGCCACAAAGGAGGGCACTTGTAGATGCTGCCTCTAAGGGAAGGACCACACTCACATGCTTGTTGGAGGGATCAAAACACAAAATCAAGATCCTTGAAAACACCCATAATTCCACACTTAAAGGGAACCATCTTTAATGCCTTAGAGCACCTCCCTCTGGCTATAATCTAATCTTACATCTTTCTTTGTAGTTCCCTGAGCAAACAGACAAGATGATAATAGAATGTATGTTCTCACCCTCCAAGCCTCCAGACCCCACATCTGTGCCTGCAGAGTCCATGTTCCCTTCCCGTTCAAGGGTAAACTGATTGTGTTCCCATCATTTGTCCTGAACCCTACTCCAGTTCCTCTCACTCACTGTGCAATTTGCCCCTTATCTTGGTTCCTCCCTTGGGCCCCATCATCTCTGCCAGTAGACAAAACATATTGGAATTTTCCTATTGTTTCAAAGAAACAGCAGCTGGGGAGGTAGCTCAGTGGTAATGCCTAGTATGGTCAACTGCTGTCATAAGAAGAAAAGAAACTCTTGAGCCCACCCCCCCCCCAAACTTTCTTTTGATGGCAAAGAAAGAGTGAGCTAAATAATATAGCAGACTTGCTCACATATGGTTTATTTGAAACCTTCCTACTAAGTATTAGGCCACAGGCAGGCAAGGATGTATTTTAACTTGGGGGCTTTATACTCAGAACCTAAGATAATGTTTCACACACAATATAACCTTTCTTATTCTGGAAATAGACAGAAATTAAACAAATAAGTAGACAAGCTTAGCATGCCATAGTTCGTGCAATTGATGTATTTAAGTTATGAATAAACTGAAGCAGGTTAGGGAGTGGAGAATCAGGGGGAAGAGAAGGGATCTCCTAAGTACATATATTGTCCATAAAAATAATACAGTGTTGGTGATTTGTTACTGGGACAAAATAATGGATACAAATAACACAAAGAGGGAAAGGTTTAGGTAGGCTTTAAGAGTTTTGGTCCCGCCCCCTTGGCTTCATTGTTTTGGGTCTACAGTGAAGGGGAATATGGCAGAGAACACGAGGTAGAGATGACCTCATGCTACAGAGAAGAGAGGATGGGGTGAAATCCTTGGGGATAAGACCTGGTCCCCAAGGACATTCCCCAAGGATTACCTTAAACTAGGTAATGTCTAACCTTCTATATTTCCATCCAGTTGTGAATCTGTCAATGGATTGATTACCTCGGGTGATCAGACCCATCCAATCACTTCCTCAAATCCACCTCTGAATATTACTGGCCTGGGGGCCAAAACCCTCAACACCTGAGCCTTGAGGGGACATTTGAGATTCAAATCATATCGAGTCCTTAAAATGTCATTGACCGGCCTAATTTTTTTCACTAAAATGTATCTTCAGTGTGCTTTTAAAAAATCATTGTCCTTTAAATTATTTTCATATAAGCAAATTATATACACTGATCAGTGTTTATTTGACCAATTCAAATGTTAGGTGCCATCTAATATTTTATCCTTGTAAACACTAGTTAAGCTAATTCTGTCTTGTCCTGAACCTGTTGTCCGCTATGTCACCACAACCACATGAGGCTATAGAGCACTTGAAAGGTAGTTAACCAAACTGATATATACATATATAGAGAAGAATCTACACATGTATGTGTGTATATGTATATACACATAACTGTGTAGGTAGAAAAGCCATGCCAATCTTAATATAAAACGTGGAGAGTAATATGTTATTAATAAGTTACTGTACTTATTATATGTTGAAATTATGGTATTTTGATAGGTATACAATTTGCTAGAAAGATTACACCCACATTTTCTTTTCTTTTTAAAGTATCTACTGGAGAGTTAACACCAGATTGTACCTCATGAGTGTGGCTTTTATATTCCTCGGGTGCATTGCCGGTCTAGATGCATACAAGGACATTAATATTCTATTTAATTATTCATTACTCTGGGCTAACAAGCTATCTTAGAAATCAGCACTGTCCAGGGCTCCCGGCCTTTCAGGTTATAGTCTCAATTAACTTCCATAGTGTCGGAAGTAGCCCTTCAGTTGCTTTAGTGAAACAAAGGTTTTCATCTATAAAAAATAACCTTGGTGTCTTAGGTGACTAGTGTGACACCGTTTCTCCTGCTGGTATCTCCGGTCTAAAGTCCCATGGCTCCCCTGTGAGGAGTGATTTCTCTTGGGAGTGATGGTTCAAGGACACCTAAAGGGGAAGAGAAATGATTGGACTTGGAATGTGCCTGAGGCAAGCAAATGAAGAGACCTTATATTTTTTTTCTCTTCTGAAGATGCTTTTCACTGCTGGAGGTAAATGTTCAACCCAGAAAGCCACAAAAATCCTACTGGCATCTCTCCAACATGTTTCTCTCCTTTAAAAATTTGAATTACGTGTATTTATTTAGTGTACATGTGTTGGCATTCAATTAATGTATATGTGGGGGCACGTGTGTGAAAGTCAGGGGACGATGCGTGGGGGTCAGTGCTCCCCTTCCACCATGTGGGTTCCAGAGACTAAACTCGGATCTTCAGGCTTGGCAGCCAATGCCTTTACCCAATGAGCCATCTCACCGAAGCCTCCTTGTTCTTTTTGTAGGAGGTTACAAAGTAATCATCCGTGAGCACGATTCTGATCATTTCTATTTTCCTGGCAGAGCTGAAGCGAGATGGTTAACCTTGATTGTCGTCTTGACCAGATTTAGGATCTACAAAAACAAACTTCCAGGCATGTCGGTGAAGGGGTTTCTAGATTGCGTTCATTGAGATAGGAAGATGTGCCCTGACTATGGGCAGAATCATTCTTTAGATGAGGATCCTAGACAGAATAAAAAGTCCAGCAACAGTGTTGCTTCCTGACTGCAGATACAGTGTGGCCGGCCACCTCACAACCCTGCTGCCAGGCCTTTGCGGCATGGTAGACTGTATCCTCTTGAACTGTAAGCCAACTATAAGCCAAACTCTTTCTCCTTTAGCCTGCTTCTTGTCTCCTATTCTGTCACAGCAACTGTAAAGACAAAAACAAAAAAAAACAAAACCTTATACCAGTGGAGTCATTGACTTAAAGACTTTTTTTACTGTCTTGCTCCCTTTTGGAAATTTGAAAATTGGAAATATATCAATTATCTGGGTGTGTTGGCTTATACCTGCAATCGTAGTACTCAGGAGACTAAGTCAAGAAAATTGTCATGAGTTTGAGAGCAGCCTGGGCTACAGTGATAGTCTGTCTCCAGATCAAAAACAAAACAGAACAGTGTGATAGTTCATGCCTGTAGTCCTAGCACTTGGGAGGTGGTATCTGACAGTGTGTATAGTGGTTTGAATGAGCATGGTCCCCATAGGCTCATATATTTGAATGCTTGGTTCTCAGTGGAACTGTGCGGGAAAGATTAGAGGTGTGGCCTTACTGGAGTAGGTGTAGCCTAGTTGGGAGAGGTGTGTCACTAGGGGTGGGCCTTGAGTTTCAAAAGCTCATGCCAGGCTCAGTCTCTATCTGCAACTTGAGGGTCATGCGAGCTGTCAGCTTCTTCTCTAGCCCCATGCCTACCATCACACTCACATCCATGATGATAACAGACTAACCCCCTGAAAATGTAAGCAAGCCCCCAATTAAGTGTATCCCTTTATATGCTGTCCCTTCACAGTAACTAAGACAGTGAGTTCAAGACCAGCTTGAGACCCTGTCTCAAAACACACACACAAACAAACAAACAAGTTGAAGAGGATATGTATGGCCCCTGTTAAACCATTTGCTCAGAAATTAAGATACTTGAAAACCCTAAGTCAAGCTCATTGTAATCTCTGGCCTGACTATACATGGTGCAAACTCAAAAGCTACAGAGAACTGAATGTGCTCTTTAGTCGTTTGAAAGTTGGGTTTCTTGCCTTTCCCATGGGGGTGGTATATCCTACTACCTCACAGGGTTACAGTGAGTTCAGATGAAGCGGGAAAGCATTTGGCAAGAAGCTTGTATTTAGGACCATCAGAGTTCCATCTAAGACCCACCCCATTCCTGTTCTCCATCTCACAGCTCCTCCATCTTCCCATCCAAAGTGGGGCACTTTAAGATGCCACCTTAGGATGCTGACTTCCTGTTTCTACTTCTCTATCTGATTTGATGTACAAAGTCTCCGACTGAAGGTGGATGCCACTGCTTGAGTGAAGTATGTTATCATGTAAAACACAAATGTCACGCATCAGAAATTCAGTCTCCAGAGACACAAGTAAGGGTATTAGAGGAGGGCCTTTGGGATAAGACTGGATCATGGGAGTTCTGCCCTTATAAGCAGATTTATCCATTTGCTGATTAACCGATTCATGTGTGATTTAGGAAGTGGCTTTGTTACCAAAGCAAGTTGCCTGCCATGCTTACTGTCACACCATGCAATATCCTATGCTGTCTTAGGACTCTGAAGAACAAAAACTCACCAGGCTTTCCAGCCTCCAGGACTATAAGAAGTGGACATATTCTTTTCTTTGTAAATTACCCAGCCTGTGGCATTTAGTCAGAGTAATGGAAAAGGGACTGAAACCGTTATCAATTTTAAAACCAAGGAGAATTCTCTTTTCTGAGATACTGTCAGACGGCTTTGCTCTGGAGCTGTCTGTATGAACTATTTGAGCACTAGCCAGGTGTGTTAGTCAGGCTTCTCTACAGGAACAGGACTGAGAGAACAAATACATGTTAAAGTGCATTGGCTTACAGACTGTAGTCCAGGTAGTCCAACAGTGACTCTTTCACAGTGAAAAGGTCCGTGATCAGCCCATGAGGCTGAATATCTCTGCAATCCCACTCTGGTACTGAAGTCCTAGAGAGCTGCTGGTCTTCAGTCTATATCAGAATCCAGAAGACATTGGATTTCATACCAAAAGTAACAAGAAAGATTAACATGCAATGAAGAGTTCAGGCAAGTAGGCAAAAAGCAGCTTCTGTCATTTATGTTCTTTCACATAGGCTGCCACCAGAAGATGTGACCCATAATTGGGGTGCGTTTCCTTGCTAATGATTAACAAAATCTTTTACAGGAGTGCCCAGCAGCTTGGATTTTAGTTCCCTGCAGAAGTTGTCAAGTTGACTACACCCCTGGCTCCAGTCCACCATAAAATCTATTCTAGTTCCATATCCCAGGAAGAACTATGTGTCTCCCCCTAGCACCTTCCTCTGTGCCTAACCTCTCTGGGTCTACAGATTATAGCTTAACTATCATTTATTTAATGGATAATCTCAAGATATAAGCAAATACATACTATATTTATCTTCCTGGGTCTGGGTTAATCCAGGATGATTTTTTTCTACTTCAATCCACTTGCCTGAAATTTTCATAATATCTTTATTTTTTAAAAAAGGCCTGAGTATTACTCTGTTGTATAAATGTACTACAGTTTCTTTATCCATTCTTCTGTTGAGGGACATCTAGGTTGTTTCCAATTTCTGGCTATTACAAATGGAACAGCAATGAAAATGGTTGAACAAGTATCCCTGTGGCAGGATGAAGCATCCTTTGTGTATGTGCCCAAGAGTGGTATAGCTAGGTCTTAAGGTAGGATCCCCATCTTTCTGGGGACACATCATACTAACTTCCATAGTGGCTGTACAATTTTCCACTCCAACCAGCAAAGAAGGAGTGTTCCTCTTGCTCCACATCCTCGCTAGCATAAACTGTCACTTGTATTATTGATCTTAGTCATTCTGACAGGTATAAAATGAAATCTCAGAATTGTTTGATTTTCATTTCTCTGATGGTTAAGGATTTTGAACATTTAAGAGTTTCTTGGCTATTTGAGTTTTCTCTATTGAGAATTCTCTCATTAGAGCTATACCCCATTTTTAATTGGGTTATTTGGGTTTTTGATATCAAGTTTCTTGAATTCTTTATATATTTTTATATTAGCCCTCTATCATATATATAGTGGTAAAAGTCTGTTCCCATTCTGTAGGCTGCTGCTTTGTACAAATGACAGTGTCCTTTGCCTTACAGAAGCATTTCACTTTCATGAGGTCCCATTTATTAATTGTTGCTTTCAATACCTACAAGAATAGTGTTCTATTTAAAAAAAAAAAAAGTCTTTTCCTATGCCAATGTGTTCAAGGCTATTCCCTACTTTCTTTTCTTTGGAGGTTCAGTGTATGTAGTGTGTGTTTTTTTTAAGTCTATTTTATTTGGGTTTCTTATGCCTCTTTCTCTCTACTCTACCTCCATACCTTCCAACACCCCAATACCAGGTACAAGAGAAAGAGGGTTAGTGGAGAGACAGGCGTCGTTCTCTTTAGACTACTTTCTGCTGGTTACGGTTGTTGGGTTCCTTGGGGTAAGCCCAATCTTTGTTTCAGGCTATCTCCAACTTCTCCTCAAAGGACGTCAACATCAACCAGGAGCAGCAGGGGGAGAAACAGCTACCCTCTTCTGCCTTGGAACCGCTCCCCTTACCTCTCTCTGGGATCCGGCAGATAACTGAGGTCCTTAAGGAAACCAAAACTCCCACTGTAAGTATACCTAGTTTTATGTTGAGATCTTCGATCCATTTGGAGTGAATTTTGTGCAGGGTGCTAGGTATTGACCTGCATTCTTCCACATGCAGAGTTCTATGAAGATGCTTTCTGTTCTGTTCTTTTCTTTTCTTTTCTTTTTCCTGGCTTCTTTATCAAAAACTCGGTCTCCATGGGTGTGTAGGTTTATATCTGGGTCTTCAGTTTGATCCCATTGATCAAAGTATCTGTTTTTATGTCAGTATCATACTGTTTATATTACTGAAGCTTTGTAGTATAACTTGAGATCAGAAGTGGTGAGGCTTCCCTCAGTTCTAATATTGTTTAGGATTGTTGTAGCTTTCCTGTGCTTTCAAATAAAACTTTTGTTTAGTTTAAAACAACCTCTAGAGCTGGCAAGATGTCTCATCAGGTAAAGGTGCTTGCCTTCCAAGCCTGATGACTGAGTTTGTTCCCAGGAAACCACATGATGGAAGCACAACACTGACTCTGTGGTTGACCTCTGACTTCCACATGCATGCAAACATAATACAACAACAACAATAATAAATGTGACAAAAATATTATTATCTCTAACCCTGCGTGGTTTTCTGTCTTAAGCATCTGCCAGCAACAGTAGACTCAGAGCCAGGAAGTTCTCCACAGAGCCATTGCTGATGTGTGTATTCCTATTCCTTACATGTGCAGTCATTTTGTGCTCAAGTCCAAAATGACTTGTGAGTAAATCCCACTGGCTTCACAGAGGGGCGTGTTGTTTGCTCAAGAGCCATTTAAGCACTCTCCCAGTCAGAACAGTTTTAGCACTTGCTTATGCATCTGGTACTGAGATCATGAGGACCGGCAGTAAATGTAAACAACAGAATGGATGCTGGAGTCCCATCTCACCCCTTTGATGACCTAGCTAAAGTCCACATTTGACACACTCGAAGCATCTTCAGAAACAGGCAGAAAGCAATAGGTGTTATGAGGTTACCAAAGCTATTGCATGGTGTGAAATTACGATGAATACCACAAAAACGGAAAAGGGCTTCTGGCCATGTTTATCTGGGGCACCTCATGTGCTGGCAAGTGAAACTTAAACAGATCCTGAGGGACAAAGAGGAAGAGTAGTATAAACTGAAGCTGACAATGTGTTGTTGTTTTTTTTTTTTCAAAATTGGTCACAACTGCACATCCTCCCCCAACACAGGCACAAATAATTGCTGTTTGAGAGAGAGAGTTACACAGCAGTAAATAGCCAGAAGACCAAATGTATGATGCTGGTGGTAGACCAGATAGTTTCACATCTTATCTAAAGATGTGAACCAAGGCCACGGTGACTGCAGTACACTGAGGTGCGGGTATTGTAGAAGGAGACAGGAGAAGCAGGAGGAAGAGGGGAAAGAGTTTGGGAGGTAGGGCCACCTGTAGACTTGTATGTGGTTCCCTGGAGTATGGACCACAATAATAAAAGAGATTCCTGTCCCTCCAGCAGTGAGTGGCTCCACCGCCAGCCCTGTGCTTTTTTGTTGTTACTGTTTCTGTCCTACATGACACTGTCCTTGCCATGGCTCACCGGAGACGGCAGCAGTAGCAAACTGGTGTGCCTCCTCTGGGCGGCCGAAGGTAACAACCCGTCTTCTGCTGGCCCTGTCCAGGAAGTGATCAGCTTCTTCCTGAAATTACTAGTATCTAGGCACATCTGTGAAATCAATTTTCTGTATTGAATCCTCCTGTGTTTGTTGTCCATTTTCTTATTTAAATCCTGACACTAGAAGGACCCTACTTCATCCATTGGTTATCTGGTACTCCTGCTGGACCGGCCGTTATTAACAAGGCACCATTTGCTATCACAGGGGCCTTCTGGACCTTGCTCCAGCACTGATGCTAAAACAGCTCTCACTCATTGGTGCTTCTAATACATGGGCAGAGAAATATCCTTTTTTAATTTTTTATTAATTACACTTTATTCACTTTGTAGCCCCCCTGTAGCTCCCTCCCTCCTCCCCTCCCAATCCCTCCCTTCCTCCCCCTTCTCCACGCATGCCCCTCCCCAAGTCCACTGATAGGGGAGGTCTTCTTTTCCTTCCTTCTGATCCTAGACTATCAGCTCTCATCAGGAGTGGCTGCATTGTCTTCCTTTGTGGTCTGGTAAGGCTGCTTTCCCCTCAGGGTGAGGTGATCAAAGAGCAGGCCTATCAGTTCATGTCAAAGATCGTCCCTATTCCATTATTATGGAACCCACATGGACACTGAACTGCCATGGACTACATCTGTGCAGAGGTTCTAGGTTATCTCCATGCATGGTACATGGTTGGAGTATCAGTATCAGGAAGAATCCCTGTGCTCAAATTTTTTGATTCTGTTGCTCTCCTTGTGGAGCTCCTGTCCTCTCCAGGTCTTACTATTTCCCACTTCTTTCACAAGATAAATAAATTTTTAAAAATGAAAAAAATCAGATACAGAGCTAAACAGAAATATCCTTGAGAAATATCTTGAACATAATCTCCTTTTATAGGATGTAGGAAGAACTTAGGCTGCCAAGTCTGGGCACCTGAGTTTCTGAGAACCCACGTGATAAAAGTATGGAGAAAATTATATGCAGTAACCTGGCATTATATATCATCAAGGATTACTTTGCTCTGTGCCAACTGTCTTGGAAAGGGTATAAAAGTGAATGCAGTAAGGTGACTTCAGAGGTTACTCTGCTCATCGGGGTGAGAAATTGTGACTTAGACCACACTAGGGAACTGGTCAAGAGAATGTATATTCTGGGCAGATTTTTGTGAGAGTATGGATAGTACTCTAGTACTATGGGAATGAAAAAAGGGCAGACATCATAAAGAGTTCTCAATAAAAGGGCAAACTTGGGGCATAGAATTCCTTTGGTGATGGGAAATGCATAGATAGAGTTGGGGGGATGGGTGGTAAATTCTGTGTGAAGCAGATCTGGGTCAGTGATTGTGATTCATCCAAGGGCAAATGTTGAGTGGACATATTGATCCAGAAGCTTGGAAGACAGAGACCTTTATGAGAAATAAAACAAAAGTAAACAAACAAACAAAAGCCTCCCAAGTCATCATGTTATAACAAAGGTGTATAGAGCCTTAAAAATGGGTAAATAATCCACAATGAGATCTTGGGGGGGGGACAAATAAATGAAGAGGGAAGAGGGTCTAAATGGAATCATGAAGAAGCTTCAAGAAGGGGGAAAAATATATTGACCAGCACCCAGAGGCAGAGGCAGCCAGACCTCTGTGGATTTAAGGCTATGCTGGTCTACATGGCAACTTTCAGGCCAATCAGGGCTTCCTAGTGAGTGCCTGTCTCAAAAAGAAAAGATGGAGGAGAAGCAGAAGAAGAGGAGGAGGAGAAAGAAAGAAAGATAAAGAAAGAAAGAAAGAAAGAAAAAGAATAGAAAAGGAAAGCAACCAGAAAGGTAGAAGAAAAGCTATGAGTGTTCTAAAGAGGAGCAGCAATCAAAAAATCTGAGTTGAGTAAGCTAAAAACTGAAAACATTCCCCAGACAGCTACTGATAAGGAATCCTTAGCACCGTTAACAAGGTCCTGGTGGTTAGTTTTGCAGCCTACTGGACTGGAAGTAAGAAAGACATAGGTAGCAAAGAAAGACCTAGGTAGCTGATTAAACATTATTTCTGTGTGTTCCTGTGTTTATAGTGAAGAACATTTGAATTTGTAGTCTGAATAAAGACAGTCCCATCCCACCAACATAGGGCGTCTCCAATCCAATGAGTACCAGAATAGAACAATGAAGCCAAGAGAGAGCAACAGTTTTGTTCTCCCTGCTTGAATGGGGACATCCGTCTCCTTCTACCCTCTCACCTGGTTCTCAGGCACACATGTGATCTCTCTCTCCCCTTCATTTTGGGGTTTTCCTATTGATTCTTTCTCAGACAAATTTTGATTTACGCTCATACTGTTTTGGTGGAGTGATTGGAGAGGGGATTGGATACCCAAATTTCAAAGGATTAGAAAGTTGTCACAAATGAGATTATAGAAAACTCCAGAATCTTGTTAGTGACCAAATTAAATAAACAGGTCAGTAACCAGGTGGAAATGTGAGCACTTGTGGAGAATTTTTTTTTCTTTTAGTTGGAAAGTTTAGTACATAGTTAATATAGAAAAACATCCTGGTAGGAAAGCAGGACAAGGTTTCTGAAAGGATGTGGAGCAGAGGATTTGAAGCAGAGTCAGGTCTGGGTTCATGTGTGGAAGGACAGCCACTTTGTCCCCCATGACAGGCACAAGGAGAAGAAGGGCTGATAATGACAGGTCTGTGGGGTGGGTGGTCAGGAGCCTCCTAGAGAGAATCCTCTTTCTGGAGTAGCTGTAAAGCTAAGTTGTTAGACAGAAAGAGAGGGGGTTGGATGGATGGGGAGGAAGGTCAGGGGTTTGCAGAGCAAGGGAGAATAAGCTGATTAGGAAGGCACAATACGATTACCCAGCACCACCGAGATATTTGACATCGCTGCCGTGAACATATTTGAAATGATACCGATCTGTGAGATTTTCTCCTGAGTCTCAGCAGTTTGGGAATGAGCACAGAGAAGACAGAAGTGGTGAGAGCCGAAGATAGAGGGGTGGATGGTGCTGGGGTGGGTGGTAGGGGGTGGACTGTGTTTGCAAGAGAGAAACTATAAAAAGACCCAAAACAAAACAAGACAAAACCACCAGATCTAAGATCCACAGTAGGGGAGACTAGAAGTCTGACTGGGAAGGAGAGGGGCTCTCATCAACAGAAGAGGGGCAGGCATGGCCCCAGAACAGCTGCTGTGGTGCTTGAGAGCTCTCAAGGTGCACAGACAGCTAGGTGGGGGTGAGGGGAAGGCAGGATTTCAGATAGGGACTCTCAGGTAGGAGCTAGGAATGTGGCAGATAATGGGAGGTTGCATCATAGTAACTCCAAAGTCTAGTGTGGTAATAAACAGCCATGGAAAGAAAGAATACTTTGGGATCAGAGAGACCTAGGCTTGGGCCATAGCCTCACTATGCACTCATCTGCTGTGTAGTCGTAGACATGCCCGTTTATCTCCTTGCTTTCAGCTTCTATCTCCCTTTTCTTGTATGAAAACCATGGTAGAACATTGGTCATACCATTGCATAAAGTGATGTGTGTAAGTAGATATATTGATATGGAGTCATTTATGCCTCTGAAATAAATGCCTTTCTGGTATGTATATAAAACATCACCTGACTTTTAACCGGCTAGCTGAAGATTCTTTGACTTCAAAGGTGCCTGAGCTGACCCATGGAGTCTGTCCCTTTCAAAACAGTAGTTAACAGATTTCATAAAATGTTTAATACTTCATTATACATAGGCTTATGTTAGGTTGTTTCCCTCAGCTTTTGGTGAATAATAAGTGTTCTGCCCGCCACAGAAGAGAGGACAAAATGTAAGAGCTGGAGGATGGGGCCGAGTGCCGTGAAATGCTGTCTTCTGAACATGACCTGCCACTACACTCATGAACTGCTTGCATTTATGGTGACCAGCACAAGACCTGTACAAGATCAAGCCACCAAGATTAGTTAATATTCCAATAGGCAGCACTAATTAGACTCTGAATTTTTTTTATCTAGAGAGAGAGAAAAGAAAAGCAAAGAAAAGAAAAGAAAAGAAAGAAAGAAATGAACCAATTAAGTCCAGGGAAGGAGAGCACAATTGGAGGTGCTAGGGGGGTTTAGGGTGCATATGATCAAGACACATGGTTTACATCTAGAAAATTGTTGAAGAATAAATAAAAGGTTCCCTATTTGAAAAAGTAAGTGTTCTAAGTACATTTAAGGTAGCCTAAACTAAGCTGTAATGTTCAGTTACTAAGGTCTATTAAGTGTCTTTTGACAATTCTTCAACTTTATGATAAATTTGTTGGGAAATAGTCCATCATAAAGTCGAGGAACACTTACACAGAAATCACTATCTATATATAGATTTTAAAGCTGCTATAAATAGATAGTGGTTTATATTTCAAGATACGGATCAAATTCTCAGCATACAGCAGATGCCCCATAAACGTTAGCCCATCACACATACACTTTCCCTTCTAATCGCCCTCCTTTTTCCACACTTAAAAAGATAAGAATCAGCTGATTTAAATGATAATCTTCGGCTCAAGCCTTAAGCATCTGTCCTTTCAGGCCCTGAGAAGCCTCCTCCACTGCCTAGAAGACAGACCCTACAGTGTGCAACTCTCCAGCCTTTTGGCTAGCATCCTACAGATGCCCACAGACCTCCTATTCAGAGCACCTGAGTCCAGGCTGAGCATCAGAGTAGACTACAAATAGCCCATCTTTCACACACTCAACACTGAATACAATGTCTGTGCTTTTAAATTTTATTTTAACCCTGGGAAGTCTGCTCTTGACTTCAGTAAATAATTAATTCTTTTCACCATGTGGAAATTGGTTTAGAAAACATCTATATATCTCCAGATTGGCCTCACTGTTTCTGTAACTTAGAAATGACACTATGTGTGAAGCACGAGGCAGGGCAGTTGGAGGCCAGGCGTTCTTGGATATACAGTTCCATTTCAAATCTCCTCCCTGGCAGACCTGATGTTTCAAATATCTTGTGAGGATGTAAAGCAAGCTCTGGCCCTAGACTAGGGCTTTGATACTATGGTTCCTGTTTTCTTTTCCTTATCCAACTTTAAAGTGTTTATTGCAAAAATGTCAATACAGGCAACAGACTCATCATTTTGCCAAAAAAATATTCACCCATGAACCAAACGTATCAAGACATCAGACTCTTGTCTTTTTCGGTGTGTCCGCCATCACGCTTCGTTTTTGAAATATTTGTCATCATGGAATAAAACATATGCATATCCTGCAGTGCCAAAGCTGGGCCAGCTTTCAGCCTGCAACGCCCCACCCTCTCTCCAACTCTCCTCTGCAGAGATATAGAAGTAAACCGTATAGAGTGGATGTGGGTTTTCTCCTCTACCCAGCCCACCTGCAGGTGGTCCAAACGAACCCTGAACTCCCCATCAATCATTGCTAACCATTGTCTATTGCATGCTTGGCTCTTTTCTATGCACAAAGGGGGTGGGGAGGAGGGATGTAGGAAAGAAACAGCAGGCCTGGTCCTCACTCTCTAGGGACATTGCCATGGCAACAGAAAGAGGGCAGCTGGGGGTGGGTGGGAAAAGGGCACCAAAACAGGGAGAGGCCAGGGCCTCACCCACGCTCTTGCTGGCTCCGTGAGTACAGGGTACAACCGTCTCCTTTGTCCTTTGTGAATGAAACTATTGACTATACTTTCTAGGGCAATTTCCCGAAAGTATGTCATTAGAAAGATACAAGATGCTAAGGGACTAGGCAGTAAATAACAACAACAACAACAATAATAATACTAATAATTGCTAACCACCTGATAAGTAAGGAAAAACAAATAGGCTTTTCCTTCTGATTTCTTTCACCCTAGCTGCAGTGTACCTCCCACTGAGAGCAAAACCAGGGCCCTAGGGACACCCTGTGACAATGCAGCTCTTGGCCAAGCATGATGGCATTCACACTTACTCAAGCACTTGGGAGGCAGAGGCAGGTGTAAACCTAGGAGTTCAAAGCTGGCTTGGTCTGTGTAGCTCCCAGGACAACCCGAGCTACGTAGTGAAGACGCTGTACATGTCCAGAATATTCTCAGCTGTGTCATCATCTACCATGTTCCCCTTGGTATTCCTAGGCCAAAAAAAAAAAAAATCCATTGCAGTTGAGGATGGGGTGGGGTGTTCCTTGCCTTCCTGGTAGGCCTAGGGAATGGTAGGATTGAAGGAAAACAAGAGGTTGGACACCAGAGTGCAAGAAGAAAGAGGACAAACCATTTCAGGAACTCATCTCTGCCTCTGGTACTGAAGTTGCAAGGGGACCACCAAGTGACAGCTGCTGTTATACCAAAGATTGAAGTCAGCCAACCCCAGAAAGAAGGCCCCACAACCCAGCTCCGAGCCACCTCTCTGAGATTCCACAGAAAACCCAGCCTCTCCTCACAGCCCAGCCCTTCCCAGTGCCTAATGTAAACCTAACAAGTGAGGTCAGGAAGGGCCCTGTGGCTTAGCATCCCAGATTTCCTCACACTGAGACACAAAGCCTCCAGTTCCCCCTCAGCTTCCCCTCAGCTTCCCCCAGATTCCCCCATCTTCCCCTAGGTCTCTCCATTCATCTGTTCATGATCAATTGTTCCCAGCATTGGCTAGTTGTTGTGATGATCTAGAGGTGTTTGTTTGGTTTTAAATCCCAATGGCCAAGCCTTGTGTCACCTAAGTAAAGTCAGAATCCTGGGTGGTGAGACATCAGTATTTGTGATTCCCACCCAGAATTTGAGCTACCCTATTCTTCTGGAAATGGCGTTGCTCTGGAGGAAGATTTCTTGTCACCCTTTACTTTTAGCCAAAAGTGTTCTAACCAGGGTACACATGTTTCTGTTAGGGGTGACTTTTGACAATTGTGTCTCTTGTTTATGGTTAGACAATTCTGTGGATCCAGGCTCCGGGGATCCGGCTCTTTCCAGTTCCTGAGTGTGTGCAGTCTCTTCAACAGGTAACTGTGTGTTAACATCTGCACAGTAATGATTTCTAGGAGGCCAACTGCTCATGAGTGCAGTCTCACCAATGCTTGCCAGAGTTCTTCTACTAGCTTCAGTGTCACCATTTCGGCATCACATAAACCCCAGATGCCTCCCCACCACCCTCACAGATTTTTCTTCTCACAGAAAGCCAAATAAATACAGGACATGAATTCCCTTGCCAGATTTGTCAGCACTCAAGAGACTGCAGTGGGCTGCTCCCAGGAATTTCAGGAAATGTCATCTTAGCTAAAACTGACTAATGGAATCAGCATGGAGCAGCTGAGGCCTCTGCACATAAACAACTCACCTTAAAGACTGGCCTCAGGATCCTAGAGATGAGAGCAAACTGTGCTAAAAGATCAATGAGCAGCCAGACAGGTAGGGCTGCCGCACCCATTACCCCAGCACCTGGGAGACCAAGGCTTGAGGACTGAAGGTTCAAAACCATTCTGGGCTGTCCACCAAGTCCCTAGCCTATGCTACAATGCTCCCACTCAAAAACCAAAAACATTTTTTTTCAAATATTAAAAAATAACTTTAGATTGGGAGTGGATTTAATGCAAAACCAGGACTCTTTAAAGAGAGACAGGACAATTTGGGGTTATATATATATTTATTTATCAACATTTCAACTTATATTTTAATTTATAGAATGAATACATCTTCATTTTTGACATAAAATTGATGGTAGTGCTATATGCATAACTTATAAATAAATACGTGTGATCCATCACTCACAGCTTTGGTCATGAGGGTCCATGATCTTTTAAAGTTTAACTAGTAGTGAAGTTATCGTAAGACCTCAGTGCATGTAATGCCCATCTTGGAAGGATGTGCCCTAGACAAGAGGTGCTTATTGGTCCTTTTCTTTATAGCCATTTTGAGAGGTAGACAATCTTTTTTTAATTTTAATTTTATTTTTATTAATTACAGTTTATTCACTTTGTATTCCCTGCCAATCCTACCCTCCCTCGATCTTCTTCTCCTATGCCCCACCCCCAGTCCAATGATAGGGGAGGTCCTCCTCCCCTTCCATCTGACCCTAGCTTATCACGTCTCATCAAGACTGGCTTCATTGTCTTCCTCCATGGACTGGTAAGGCTGCTCCCCCCGTCAGGTGAAGGTGATCAAAGAGCCAGCACATGAGTTCATGTCAGAGACAGACCCTGTTCTTATTACTGGGGAACTCTCTTGGACACTGAGCTGCCATGGGCTATATCTGTGCAGGAGTTCTAGGTTATCTCCATGCATGGTCCTTGTTTGGAGTATCAGTCTCAGAAAAGACCCTTTGTGCCCAGATGTTTTGGTTCTGTTGCCTGACTTGTAGAGCTCCTGTCCCCTCCAGGTCTTTCTATCTCCCCCTTCTTTCATAAGATTCCCTGCACTCTACCCAAAGTTTGGCTATGAGTCTCGGCCAAACTTTGATATGTTTTGATATCCTGCTGGGTACAGTCTTTCAGAGGCCCTGTATGGTAGGCTCCTGTCCTGTTCTCTGTTTTTTCCCTCTTCCGATGTCCGATCCATTGGCCTTTCGGAATGAAGATTGAGCATCTTACCCAGGGTCCTCCTTCTTGATTAGCTTCCTTAGGTGTACAGATTTTAGTATGATTATCCTACATTATATGTCTAATATCCATTTATAAGTGAGTACATACCATGTGTGCCTTTCCGCTTCTGGGATACTTCATTCAGGATGATCTTTCCTAGATTCTACCATTTGCCTGCAAATTTCATGATTTCCTTGTTTTTGATTGCTGAGTAGTATTCCACTGTGTAACGTGCCACAATTTCTGTATCCATTCCTCAACTGAGGGACATCTGGGTTGTTTCCTTCTTCTGGCTATTACAAATAAAGCTGCTATGAATACGGTTGAGCTGATGTCCTTGTTGTATACTTGAGCATAGGATATATGTCTAGGAGTGGTATAGCTGGATCTTGAGGTAGCACTATTCCTAATTGTCTGAGAAATCGCCAGATTGATTTTCAAAGTGGTTGCACAAGTTTACATTCTCACCAGCGATGGAGGAGGGTTCTTCTTTCTCCACATCCTCTCCAGTATGTGTTATCACTTGAGTTTTTATCTTAGGCATTCTGATAGGAATAAGGTGAAATCTCAGGGTTGATTGAATTTGCATTTCCCTCATGACTAAGGATGTTGAGCATTTCTTTAAGTGTTTCTCTGCCATTCAATGTTCCTCTATTGAGAATTCTCTGTGTAGCTCTGTACCCCATTTTTAATTGGATTACTTGATTTGTTGCTGTTTACCTTCCTAAGTTCTTTATATATTCTGGATATTAGCCTTCTGTCAGATATAGGGTTGGTGAAGATTCTTTCCCAATTGGTAGGCTGTCTTTTTGTTCTGAAGACAGTGCCCTTTGCTTCACAGAAGCTTTTCAGTTTCATGAGGTCCCACTTATTGATTGTTGCTCTTAGAGCCTGTGCTGTTGGTGTTCTATTCTGGAAGCTGTCTCCTGTGTCAATGAGTTCAAGGCTCTTCCCCACTTTTTCTTCTAACGGGTTTAGTGTGTCCAGTTTTATATTGAAGTCTTTGATCTGCTTGGATTTTAGTTTTGTGCAGGGTAATAAGTATGGATCTATTTGCATTTTTCTACATGTAGACATCCAGTTAGACCAGCACCATTTGTTGAAGATGCTAACTTTTTTCCATTGTATGGTTTTGGCATCTTTGTAAAAAATCAGGTGTCCATAAGTGTGTGGGTTTATTTCTGGGTCTTTTATTCTACTCCATTGATCCATCATTCTGTTTCTATGTCGGTACCATAGAGTTTTTATCACTGTTGCTCTATAGTACTGCTTGAGATCAGGGATGGAGATACCTCCAGAAGAACTTTTATTATAGAGGATTGTTTTAACAATTCTGAATTTCTTGTTATTCCATATGAAGTTGAGAATTTTTTCTTTCAAGGTATATAAAGAATTGTGTTGGTAATTTGGTGGGAATTGCATTGAATCTGTAGATTGCTTTTGGTAAGATGGCCATTTTTAGTATGTTAAACCTTCCAAGCTATGAACATGGGAGATCTTTCCATCTTCTGATATCTTCTATTTCTTTCTTCAGTGGCTGAAAGTTTTTTTTTTTTCATACAAGTCTTTGACTTGCTTGGTTAGAGTTACACCAAGGTACTTTGTGTCCTTTGTGGCTATTGTGAAAGGTGTTGTTTCCCTAATTTCTTTCTCAGCCCATTTGTCTTTTGTATACAGGAGGGCTACTGATTTTTTTGAGTTGGTTTTGTATCCAGCCACTTGGCTGAAGGTGTTTATCAGCTGTAGGAGTTCCCTGGTAGAATTTTTGGAGTCACTCATGTATACTATCATATCATCTGTAAATAGTGATACTTTGACTTCTTCCTTTCTGAACTGAATCCTCTTGATCTCCTTTAATTGTCTTATTGCTCTAGCAAGGACTTCAAGTACTGTGTTAAAGAGGTACGGAGAGAGTGGGCAGCCTTGTCTTGTGCTGATTTCAGTGGGATTGATTTAAGTTTCTCTTCATTTACTTTGATGTTGGCAATAGGCTTGCTGTATATTGCCTTTACTATGTTTAGGTAAGTGCCTTGTATCCATGATCTCTCCAGGCCTTTAAATATAAATGCATGTTGGATTTTATCAAATGCTTTTCAGCATCTAAGAAGATTATCAAGTGGTCTTTTTCTTTCAGTTTGTTCATATGGTGGATTATATTGATGGATTTCAATATATTGAACTTCCCCTGCATACCTGGGTTGAAGCCTACTTGGTCATAGTGGATGATATCTTTCATGTGTTATTAGATTCGGTTTGTGAGTATTTTATTGAGTATTTTTGCATCAATGTTCATACAAGAGATTGGCCTGAAATTCTCTTTCCTTTGTTGGGTCTATGTGAGATTTAGGCATCAAGATGACTGTGGCTTCATAGAATGAGTTTGGTAATGTTCCTTCTGTTTCTATTTTGTGGAATACTTTGAAGAGTATTGGTGCTAGCTCTTCTTTGAAGGTCTGGTAGAATTCTGCGCTGAAACCATCTGGCCCTGGGCTTTTTTTGGAAGGGAGACTTTTGATGACAGCTTCTATTTCCTTAGGGGCTATAAGACTATTTAATTGATTTACCTATTCTTCATTCAGCTTTGGTAAGTGGAATCAATCAAGAAAAATTGTCCATTTCATTTAGATTTTCAAATTTTGTGACATTTAGGCTTTTGAAGTAAGACCTAATGCTTGTTTGAATTTCCTCAGTGTCTGTTGTTATGTCCCCCTTTTCATTTCTGATTTTGTTGGTGTCTCTCTGCCTTTTAGTTATAGGATAAGGGTTTGTCTATCTTGTTGATTTTCTCAAAGAACCAGCTCTTGGTTTCATTGATTCTTTGAATTGTTTTATTTTTTTCTAATTTATTGATTTCATCCCTGAGTTTGATTATTTCCAGCCGTCTACTCTTGGGTATGTCTGCTTCTTTTTTTTCTAGGGCTTTCAGGTGAGCCTTTAAGTTGCTTGTATGAGATGTTTCAAATTTCTTCTTGAAGGCACTTAGTACTATGAATTTTCCTCTTAGCACTGCTTTCATTGTGTCCCATAAGTTTGGGTATATTGTGCCTTCATTTTCATTGAATTCTAGGAAGTCTTTGATTTCTTTCTTTATTTCTCCCCTGACGCAGCTGTCAATGAGTAGCGAGTTGTTCAGTTTCCATGTGTGTGTAGGCTTTTTGCTATTTCTGTTGTTGCTGAGGTCCAGCTTTAGTCCATGGTGGTCAGATAGAATACAAGGGATTATTTCAATCTTCTTGTATCTGTTGAGGCTTGTTTTGTGACCAAGTATATGGTCTATTTTGAAAAGAAGGTAAATCCTTTTGTGTTTGAGTGAGAGGTTCTGTAGATGTCTGTTAGGTCCATTTGACTCATGACCTCTGTCAGAGTCATTGTTTCTTTGTTTAATTTCTGTTCTGTTGACCTGTCCTTTGTTGAGAATGGGGTGTTGAAGTCTCCCACTATTAATGTGTGGGGATCTATGTGTGGTTTCAGTTTTATTAATGTTTCTTTTACAAATATGGGTGGTCTTGTATTGAGGGCATAGATGTTCAAAATTGTGATGTCTTCTTGGTGGAATTTTCCTTTGATGAATATGAAATTACCTCCCCCATCTCTTTTGATTAATTTTGGTTGAAAATCTATTTTTATTAGGTATTAGAATGGCTACTACTGCTTGCTTCTTGGGTCCACTTGCTTGGAAAACAGTCTTCCAGTCCTTTCCTCTCAGGTAATGTCTATCTTTGTGACTTAGGTGTGTTTCTTGTATGTAACAGATTGTTGGATCTTGTTTATGTATCCATTCTGTTAGTCTGTGTCTTTTTATTGGAGAGTTAAGTCCATTGATGTTGAGAGAGATTAATGACCAGTGGCTATTGGATACTTTGATTTTGCTGTTGGTTGTGATAGTGTGTTTGCGTGCTTGGCTACTTTTAGTTTTGCTGTAGTGAGGTTATTTAATTTCTATGTTTTCCTGAATGTAGTTAGCTTTCCTGGGTTGTATTTTTCCTTCCAGTATCGATGTGTAACACTGGATTTGTATATAGGTATTGTTGAAATTTCTTTTTGTTGTTGAATATCTTGTTTTCTCCACCTATGATGACTGAGAGTTTTGCTCGGTATAGTAGCCTGGGCTGACATCTGTGTTCTCTTAGGATCTGCATGATATCCTTCCAGGCCCTTCTGGCTTTCATAGTCTCTGTTGAGAAGTCAGGTGTGAGTCTAATAGGTTTGCCATTATATGTTACTTGGCCTTTTCTCCTTGTAGCTTTTAGTATTTTTCCTTTGTTCTATATACTTACTGTTTTATTATATGGCTGGAGGATTTTCTTTTCTGGTATAATTCATTAGGTATTCTGTAGGCCTCTTGTATTCTTATAGGCCTCACCTTCAAGTTGGGGAATTTTCTTCTATGATTTTTGTTGAAAATGTTTTCTGGGCCTTGGAGGAGGAAATCCTCCTTTTCCTCTATTCCTATTATCCTTAGGTTTTTGTCTTTTCATGTTGTCTTGGATTTCTTGAATGGTCTGTGTCAGGAATTTTTTAGATTTAACATTTTCTTTGACGGATACATTGATATCTTCCATTGTATCTTCCACAACTGAGATTCTTTCTTCCATCTCATGTAGTCTATTGGTTATGCTTACCTCTGTGGTTTTTGTTTTCTTTCCTAAGTTCTGCCTCTCCATGATTTCTTCTGTTTGTGTTTTCTTTAATTTTTTCAATTCTATCTTCAGATCTTGAGCCGTTTTATTAATTTCCTTCACCTGTCTGACTGTATTTTTCTGTTTTTCCTTCAACTCCTTCAGCTGTTTGTTTGAACATCCTCTGTTTCTTTTATTTCTTTAATTTAAGTATTTTCTCTCTAAAGGCCACAAACTGTTTGGCTGCATCTTCCTGTATTTCTTTAGGGATGGCCATAATCTGTTTGTCTTTATCGTTCTCTAATTCTTTATTCATTTTATTTGTTTCCTCTATTATCCTCTTCATAAGCATAGATGTTAGGTCATCTTCTTGAATTTTATTTATGCTGGGGTGTCCAGGGCTGCTTGCCCTGGATAACTGGGTTCTGGAAATGCCATATTGTTCTGTCTTTTGTTGGTTGGGCTTTTACACTGGCCTCTACCTACTGAGCTATCTTAGGTGTTGGCTGTTAGTTTCTGGTGCTTCCTGGAATCCTGAGGTAGGGAGAATCCCCTTGGCAGGAAGATGATTTTTCCTGAAGGAGGCCTCCTCAGCTTTTTAGGTATGGTCCCTGAATGGCCGGCGTTTCTCAGGAATTGCCATAGCTCACCTCAGGTGTATAGACCTGAGTGGTAACTGTGGTCTTTGTTAGTCAGGGGGGCTCTCTTCTCAGCCAGAGAAGTCCTGGAGACACCGGCCCTGCTGCTGGGTTTCTTGCTCTGAATTTAGTGAACTGCTGCTGTTGTCCTTACACTGTTTTTTTAGACGCAGCCCTCTTGAAGAACCTGGGAGCCCCGCAATTGGGTCAGTATAGTTAGGAATAAATGGTTGCCCCTTGGAGCAGTACCTGAGGGCTGATATCAGGGATCCCAGACTTCTGTAGGTCAGAGGTTGGAGCTCTCTGCCCCAGTACCCAGGTGGTAATCAGTGGCAGGTGAGCGCAGCACTCATCTGTACAGCAGGAGGCTAGAGCCTGGAGCCTGCAGGAACCCAGAAACTTTTCTGGAGCTGGTGTCCTGAGGTCAGACCTGATGTTTCCCCCTACCATGGGGTTTCCTCCAGACAGGAAGACCCAGTCTATGGTATTTGGGGGTCCACAGTTCCATCTGGGGTGGGACATAGAGCACACAGGCACAGGCGAGTGGTGGCTCCGAGCTCTAGACTGGGTGCCTGCAGGAACCCAGGAACTTTCCCCAAGAACTTTTCCATGTGTGTGGTGGTGGTGGTGTGGGGGGGGGAGTGTTGGCTGAGTGCTCTAAGTTTGGACCTACTGTTTCCCTTGCTGTGGGGTTTTCTCCCGACAGGGCATGCAGCAGGTCTCTGGGCTGGCAGCCAAGTGTCCCACTCTGGGCTGGTGGCTGAGCACCCACCAAACCTTGGGACCTCTTCCAGGGATTGACTGGGTGACCTGAGGTTGGTCCCATTTGCTTCCTTCACTGTGGGTTTTCTCTCGACTGGAAATCCCACTCTCTGGTGGTTTTGTGCCCACAGTTCAGCCTGAGAAGGTGAGCAGGACATGTAGGGTGTGGCTCTGGGCTGGCAACCGAGTGCCTGCCAGGACCGGGGAACTCTTCCAGGTTTTAGCTGGGTGACCTGAACCCAATTGATCCCCACACCGTGGGGTTTCTTCTCATCTGGGAAACACAATCGCTGGTGTTTTAGGGCCCAGAGTTTGGTTTCTGGGTCACTGTGCCGACACTGCTGTCTGCTCCTCAGACAGTGTCCTCCTGGCACCACCATCTTGGATCCCTCCGAGGCAGGCAATCTTGATCAACACAGCCCGCTCTTTCCTGTTTGAGGTCACATGTAAATTAGGCAACTCCTACCTCTGAACTGCTTGGATGCATGGTTTCCAAGTTTGTTAGGCTGTTTGGCATATGGGGTTGCAAGTGTGAGTTACATCACCAGAACCTTTTCATCTGAGGGAATGTCAGACCGTAGGTCTCTTTGAAGCTCTGTCCTGTTTGGTGATTTTGAAAACCATGACCACATTCTTTCAAAGCTATTGGCCTGTCTCTATTACATTGTCCCAAGTGTCACTCAACACATATGCACCTTGCTTTGTCAGAACCTCAAACTGGTGAGGATTGATTAGCCAACCTATGTTCTCAGGGAGGGAGAGTGGGTCTCATTCTTCTATGCCTGATAATAGGACCATGGAGACTACAGGATGCACAAGTGAAAGGGGAACAGGAGAATCAAGCACCCGGCCCATCATCAGATAAATCAGTGGTTCTCAAACCCCCTAATGCTTCAACCCTTTAATATCATTCCTCTTGTTGTAGTGACGCCCCCAACCATAACATTATTTTTGTTACTAGTTCATAATGCTAAATAAGTATTTCGTGCCACCATAGCACTTAGAATATCAGGAAGTTGAGATAATAATGAAGAAATTAATTTGGGAGAAAAAGAAAGCAAATCACGGAGAGAACTGTTAAAGACTTATTCGAAAAAGCAAGAAAGAAAATCATGTTTCTTCTAGCTCAGATCTCCAGGTATTCACACACATCGTTTACATCTTTGTAGCATAAAATGGGGGTAATGTTGAGGGTCATACTCTCTATTGATCTTCAATCTCTTATCATGCTAAGATGTCCAGAGCAGAAGCCATTTCTGGGGGAGTCAGTGATTACAGAGTCCCTTACAACTATATCAAAAGAAATCTTTGCCATGGAACAGGAAACCACAGGCCTAGCTGCAGAAGGAAGAGCCTTTTTATCCATCTAGGATTCTAAGAAGAAAGGTGATAAAAAGAAAAATTTTAGGAAGCCCCCATACCCCATCTCAGGTCCCCTACCCCAAAGAGAGGCATCATATTTGTTTTCTACACAAAGGAACCAATGATCACAGACTTAGTGGCTTACCAACATAGTGAATTATATTAGGGTTTCTGCCATCTGTCCAGCGTGCTCCAGCTGCGTCCTTAGCCCAGGATCTTTTGAGGCAGAATCAAAGTGCCGACAGGATGCATTTCTACTAGATGGTCAGAGAGGACAAGGTTCACTTTCAAGGTCATTCTAGTTGTTAGCTAAACTCCCTTCCTTGCAGTTACTTGTAGGGCAGGCTTCCCCTTTCCCCGCCTTTCCACCCCCAAACCCGTGCCTGACCTTAAAGACAAAGTACCCTCAACGGCTGTTTCTCACACTTTGAGGACTTCTGACTTCACTGTTCCTGATCTTGGACATGGTCTTGGAGTATTCACGTGCCTGGGTCTAGCCAAAGATATCATCTCCCTCTCAAAAGGTCAATTATTTGTGTGTTTAAGCACATCTCCAAAATCCTTCACCACAGCCATTGGTGTCTGGTTGATTATGGGAGAAACTGTAAGAGCCATATCTCTTGGGCTCCTGTTAGTGTTTTGCCAGCACAGGAGGCATAAGCTGCCTTCTCTACATGATAAAGGTTGAAGAATGCCTATTGGCTAACCCTGCTTTGACTGGCATTCTGGCAAAGGTCACCCACCCTTAGGGAAAGCCCAGGCTTGCCACGGCTGATTCTAAGTAATGAGCATTGTTGTGCAGGTGAATAAGGTCAGAAAAGCCTAAGGCAGCTCTCCTAATTCCCCAGTTCTCTTCATAGTAAGCAGACTAAGCAAAGCATGCAGTCATGGAGAGGTCTTCTAGGGCATGGAGCAGACTTTGTGACATCAAGGACAAAGCCATTGACACTACAGGGGGAAGCTGACAGTTCCTGCTTCCATCAAGAGAGCCACAAAGGATCCAGAGTTTTCTACCAGAAACCAAAGACAGGCTCCTCTTTCCTTCTGAAACAAATGAAATGTACTTCTTCCCCCATGACCGCAAAACACTGCAGGAGAAGAGCTAAGGAACTAATCAGAAAGCTCAGGCAATGGTCTCTGGGAGACCATGTTGAGCCTGGGGTTGGTTTTTCTAGAAATAGGCACATTCCAGGACTTCAGGGTTTTAAACTGGGAATATCTTGATGAGCCAATTTCTTTCCCTCTTCCTTCGTTCCCTCTTTCCTTCCTTTTTTCCTCCCTCTCTCCCTCCCTCCGTCCCTTCCTTTCTTCTTCTTTTAAATAAGGTGTTGCCATGTCCTTCAGGGTGGAGACTAATTATCTTTCTTCTCATCTCTGGAGTCCCTGGACTTGCCTGTGGGCACCATTGTGCCAAACTCTAAGTTAAACTAAGATTTAAATGTACCTTTGCCAAGTTGTAGCATGTGTACACACACACCCCAGCAGGGAAAGTTTTCCCAGCATGAGGCAACACCCAGCTGCACTGTCCTCATTCACCTGGATTGCACTGAGGACACTACCAGCCCTAGTCACCCTATACAGCAGTTTGGACCATATTATCTAGCTTCATCCCCACAGTACGCCTTACAACCAAGACACGGCGCATGTGTGCCACCCAAAAAGTGAATCTAAAAACCTCATCTAAAATCATGCCACTCAGGACACACCACAGGACCAGTGCTGGAAGCAGATCCTCTGATTAAGTATTCAACATTTAAAGACTCTTCTGAATCTAAGAATTTCCCCCGGATTTATCTTTCTCCGTGCTTTCATATCATTATTAGATTAAACTCTGTTCATCAGCGGTAAGGATTATTCACAGAGTACCTCCTGGCTGTGCTCAAGACCCCAGACAGACCTGATCCCCCTGGCTACTGGCTAAGCAACAGCCTCCTTCAGTGAGCACTCACCTGTCTTTCCCTACTGGATGATGATAAGAAAGCCAGAACAAAGAGCAGGTTGACCAAGGACGAATTTGGTGTGATGCTTCCCTCTTGTGGTCAATGCGCAGCTTCTGAGAGAAGGAAAAGATGCTCCGAAGGGCTTTCATGTCTGGGATCCCTCACCTGTTCAGGTAAACCACTGGGCTTGGGATTAGGTGGACTCAATCAGCTACCACCACCCTGGCCCCCACCCAAGTTCACAGACTTCACAGGAAGAATCTTGCCTCTTCATTCATCTTCCACTCTCCTGCATGTAAAACAGGAAGAGGCAGGTTTGCTGGGGAGCATCCAGAAGTACAAAGAGGAGGCCCACAGACCGCAGTCTGTGATGTCATTTCAGCCTGGCTCCCGGGCTAACTCTGTAGGACAAAGCAGTGCTTGTCTGTCAAGAGATGCTGAGGGGTGTCCACTGGCAATAAGCCATGGGATGCCACAGATGGCCATAGAGGAGAAGAAAAGCTGGTGGTATGCCATCCGCAGCACTATCAGAGCACCCTCGGAAGCCTTGTGTCCTTATTCTGTATGAGTTGTGGTGTGTGCGTGTATGTACATGTGTGTTTGCACATGCACCTGTGTGAGTAAAAACAGTTTTAGGGAACTATTTTTATTTCTCTGGATACACAAGGAAAGCTTTAGCCTAAGAGGCTAGGAATGTGTAACTCAAAGGTAGAGAACATGCTTCGTGAGCGCAGGCCTTCCGGTCCAGTCTCCAGCACCAAACCCAAATGTGATTGATCATGAGAGTCCCTTCCAGTTTTCTCGCTATATTCAAGCCCTTCGTGTTCAATGCCCCCAAAGCCATGACAGGCCACAAGCTCACAGGACCACCACATCACCCAGCCACCACGGCCTAATCCAGGAGCCTGAAGGATGGAGAACATAAGCATGTTTAACCTAGCACAGGGATGGAAGCCAGTTCCAACAAGAAACAAAGCCAGGTGGCATGTAGGGGTGGGAAGGCGGTGGGGGCAAGGCCAGGGAGTAAGGTAGAGGAACCCGGAACAAATTCCTGATTGCTTCTCTTCACTCCAGGGAAGCAGCATGAAAGGTAACTAATTGCTTTTAAAATGTCCGAGCTGACTTTTCTCCAACTCTGCTTTATATAATGTGTTTGCCCAGCATGATGCTAGGAACAGGAATGCCAATGAGGGCTGATTTAGGCTTAGATTTTTCACCACGCCCACTTTATTTAAGGTTCTTAAACACCTTTACCTCCCATCCTACTGCCTGACCTTAAGTAGAAGATTAGTAGGGGGAGAAAGGGCTGTAGACTTCCTTTATCTACTTCCTGATGATTAGGGTCAATGGGTCTTTAGAGGATACTCAGTCATCAGGATACCAGCAGTCCAGCCAAAGGCCAACACCAAGCAGCAACTCCAAGTCAGCGAAAGCTGCAAGACTCAGTTGGATCACCCTAAGAAGTTCTCTGGAATGTTTCTCTCTGAGAAGTCAAGTGTCGAAGCACGAAGATCCAAAAATCGATGTCTCGCTGTGCATGGGCATCATCTATATATGTCCTCTCCTCAGAGTCCACCCACAGATGTTCTCAGCTGGCCAAAGTCATGCCCCTCTCATGAGAGAGCTCACAGCCAAATATCACATGCCCTTTCACAAGCCAGCCCCCAGCAAAGCATCATGAGCCCAGCTTGCAGTGAAACATCACATGACAAAGCTGAGTCTTCAAGGAAACCAGAAACTTCCACTTCAGGCTGGATTGGGAAGTGTTCCAGTTTCTACCCTTTTACTCCTCTCCTGTCCCTCCTTCTTCTTGTCCCTTCTCATGCTGGCTTTCATGGTTCCTAATGTCCTACCTCAAGTATCCCTGACTCTAAGGAAGCACCTTGTAAGTTGCATCCATGTGGAGTTCTCTAACATACCCTCTCCCTGCCTTGTCCACATAGTAGCTGAAGATGAATGAAGAAGCAAGAGGCTTCCTGTGAATTAAGACAGAGTTATTTAACCCTGCCTGTTTTCAGCAGCTGAGCCACAAATGAGGACAAGGGTGTCAACAAATGTTTCTGAGCTAAGGGTAAATGATTGATGGACTGTGTCACTGAATGCGCAGATGCCAAGAGTCATTATAGACATTAAAGGCACCAGAGAAGGACGGGCCTCATGAAACCCACGGCCCAGACAGCAATCTGAAGACAGATGAGCATTTGAAAGAAAAAGACAGTGTGCTATAGGAATGTCCTGTAATAGGGCATGGCTTGGGGTCCGTGGGTTTATCTCAAAGTGGGGAGAAAGCAGTGAGATTCACAAAATGAAAAAGTGGCAGTCAGAGGAAAGAGCATTCGGGGCAGAAAGGCCATGTGCCAAGGCCTGGAGTAACAAAGAACCGGTTACAGTAGCTGGAAGGAAAGAAGAGCAAGCGGCTAGGCCAGAATTAAGGGAGAAAGACACACCGTAGTGTGAGGATGGCCCTTTAGCCCAGATTAAGTTGGTCTTTCCCTACAGACAATAAACTGCCATTGGTTAGCCTTAATCTGTAGAGCAGCAGAACTGGTTGTATCTTTTTCCTTTTTTTTTAAATAACCATTTCTGTAGTTGATGTGTAGAGCGTATATTAGAGGAGGAAGTAGAAAGCCTAGATCTGCAGAGGCCGTGGCACCTCTCTAAGTGAGGGGGAAACTGCCCTTAATCTTGACCAAGGAGATGGAGTAGAGGGAGGATCCAGGAATGACTTGAAAACAGAACTTGAAGGATGTAAGGAGCCAGCAGAAGAAATGAGAGCAAACCCCAGGCCCAGGCTTGAGAGCTGTGTGTGCACATGAGAAGAACAGATCCCTGGGCTCACTAGGGGACTCCCTGAATTTAAATACCCTGCTAGGTGTCCTAAGCCAGTTAATAGCTCTGTGAGTCTACAGTTCAGAAAAATGCAGCATTAGAAACCATGAGCGTGAAGATGGGATGGAAACCTAGAAATGGCAAGGGAAGAGAGGTCTGGGGGATTCCACCTAGCCACCAGTGAACAGACAATACAAAGCAGAACTCTGACACCCGAGCTTCTTGCACGTTCTCATCCAATCTCTGTTTTCCTGTGGGTATCAGAAAATGGAATTATTGCACATAGTAGAGGATGCTGGTTGCCTACCTTATATCCGTCTCTCTTGTGTCTACCTACATTGGAAAGGGTCGCAATGTGTTCAGCTAGAAAACCACACTTCGCAGCATGCTTTGCAAATGAGAAAATGGAGACTTCTAAAAGATAGCTTTTAAGAGAGCCACAGGCTTATGTCCTGTTACTCCCTGCCTGTCTTTATTACCTCCCTGGAGCTTGGGTCTGATGGCTGGGCTTTGAAGGCCGTCGGCCATCTTAAGGCAGGAAGTAATCTTGAGGATATAAGCTGCTCTCTAAGGCCGAGGAACAAACAGAAAGATGGTTTCTGCATCTCTGGCATTTGGAAAACAACCACAGATTCCATTGCAGCAGCGAGACCTAATGAAGTCAATAGATTATTCATGTGGCAATTAAACAAGACGGTGAAGTCTAGAATGAAACTGTGCAGGGATATACAGAAAAGAACATATCAGGTCAGGCTAATGTGAAAAAAAAAAAATCAGAGGAAATGTCCACATTCATTTTAGTGTCTTGAGCTAGGACTGCAACTACCAAAGTAAATACCCAGTGGACTCCCCCTTAGGGTCTATTAGCAGCTGAATACCTCTGAATCCCAAGGGAATATTAATTCCAGATATTGAAAAGAAGTACAAAAATAGTGCTCATTGTGATTACAATCTAGTAACGATAATTGAGTGATTGCAAAACTTGGAAAGCACCAGTCTCTCAGCTGCATGGGATATGCATCTCTGTTTAGTACAAAGTTCCTTCACAAAATTTTGGGGAAAATTTTATAAATAAATATGTGAATGTGCATATTTATCCATCTATATGTGTGTATGCATGTATGTGTGTATGTATTGTGCTATTATAGTTCCCTTTAGCCTACTAAGTCTTCTAGAATTCTATTTCCAGATTCCCAACCAAAGCAGTGAATGTAGGCTGACTTACAGCCTGGTCTCCCTCCCAAAGCTGCCCTGGAGGTTCTGGTCAACCTGAAGGCAGTGGCATTTTCTGAAGTCTTCTTACTCTACAGCCACATCATTTGACAAAGGCTTAATGTAAAGATGTGCACGCTAAGTTGAGGCACATGAGCTGGCCCATTCTCTCTAAGCATCTACAACTTACTTTAACGACCTTCAAGGAGCTGAAGATTGGGAAAGCACGGTAAGGACTTCCATCAAACAATAGAGAGGACTTTAAGGGACTGGTGCAGTAACGTAGCAGAGCCGAGCCAGGTCCATTAAGTACGTATAAGCACAACAGGAGGAAAGCATTTACTTCCTACCAAGACAAAGGAAATAAGAACGTAGCCAGAAGAGACCATTTTCTTTTCCAACAACCTTGGAGTTTCTGTTGCTCTCTAGCAACCCCTAGTGGAACTTTCACCAACTTGCAACCCAGGACCTGTGAGGATCCACTCCCAGCTATCGGTTTCATGCCTAAGCACCTGATACCCTATATGTATTGTCCTTGTTCAAGGCACAAGAACATAATAGAATTTTCCAACACTTCACAGTGATGAAGAAAAATTACCAGTGAGCCCATTTTCTGCACACTAGGAAAATTCAACTATTGAGAACCAATTGAGTTAAAATAGCTACCCTGTCTGTCTGTCACAAAGGACCTTTGATGTTCTATTGGGAGATGTTAGGAAGATAAAGAGACAAAGGACATAAGAAAAGAAGTACAACCAAGTCTACCTATCATTCTAGAAATAGAATTGTGTTTGGTTGGGTATGGGTCAGTATGACGGCTTGGCTTAAGGCTAATAAGTCAAGGCAGGATAACTAAGCATGCTGGCTAGTTTTATGTCAACTTGACATAAATCATCAGGGAGGAGAGAGCCTCAATTAAGAAAATGCCTCTATAAGATCAGGCTGTAGGGATGGAGAGATAGCTCAGTGGTTAAAAGCACTGTCTGCTCTACCAGAGGTCCTGAGTTCAATTCTCGGCAACCACATGGTTGCTCACAACCATCTATTATGTGATCTGGTGACCTCTTTTGGCATGCAGGTGTACATTCGATAGAGAACTCCTATACATTAAATAAATTTCTACCAAAATCATGCTATAGGCAAGCCTGAAGGGCATTTCCTTGATTAGTGACTTATGCAGAAATGCCTAGCCCATATGGGTAGTGTACCCCTGAGCTGTATGAAAGCAAACAGTACTCCAGGAGTCCAGAAAGCTGCACTCCTCCATGGACTGTGCACCAGCTCCTGCCTCCAGGCCCCTGCACTGCTTGAGGTCCTGTCCTGACTTCCTTTGACGATGAAGAGTGATGTGGAAGAGCAAGCAGAGTAAATCCTTTCCTCCCCAACTTGCTTTGGTCATGGTGCTTGGTCACAGCAATAGCAACACTAAGACGCCAAGGCAAGACTGTGAAGCACGGGGGAGAGGACAAGCTAAAGGGTCCTCCTAGGGGTAACTGACAGCTTCGCAGACTGGATCAGCTCTTCAGCGAGGGCACTGAGCTCTTGGCAGTGTGGATAGTTGCTGCTGCTGGAGTTTGAGAGGTCAGCAATGAGGCTGTGGCGGAAGAGAAGGATTTGGTGAATGTTGAGGCTTTCATAGAAAGAGCTTTGCATCTGGAGGTGGGCTCCTGTTCTGTCTCCATCTTTCCCAGTTTGTTTGGCTCTGTGTGTTTTAATGCCGCCACAATCCACTCAGCGTCTACCAGTCCCAGAGCTAAACTAGCCAGCAAAATTCTTTGCACCCCCCTGCTATCCAGCTTTCCCAAGGGACATGAGACTCATACTACCGACCGCAACCAACCCCCATGCATAGCCACAACTAGCTCTTTTGTTTAATACTTACACAATGTGGATTGACTGTGAAAGGAAAACACCCCCATAGGCCCATGCGCTTGAGCACTTGGTTCCAGTTGGTGTTGCTGTTGGTGCTGTCCAGTTTTGGCAGGTGGAGCCTCACTGGAGAAAGCGGATCACAAGGGAAGGAGCTTTGGGTTCCATTGACTAGCCTCACTTCCGATCTCCTCTTGGCTTCCTGACCCGCCACCTCAGCTCCTGCCATCATGCCTTCCGGGACTAGGTCCTGTGTTTGATTCCCAGTACCACAAGTAACATAACAATAAAACAGAATTACTTTGTGTGATGTCCTAAAGTTGATATAAAATGTAACAACAGGAGGCCTGGGAAGCTGAATCAGTGGTTAAGAATGCTTACTTGCTGCTCTTGACTTCAGGGGCAACTCACAGATACCTGGAAAAACACTTTTGAGACAGGATCTCACTCCGTGGCTCTACCTGCCTGGTGCTCACTATATAACCCAGGCTAGCTCACTTGTAAGCCAGAGATGCTTCTATATCTACATTCCAAACACTGGGATTAAAGGCATGCACCATCAAGCCCAAAAGAATTTCTTTCTTTCTTTCTTTTTCATGTCATAAGAGCAGTAGTGGATGAATAGAATCAAAACATATTATATAAATGTATGAAATTTTCAAAGGATAAAAAAAAATAGTGTTTTTGAAAGTGATGAGAGTCCACATTCAAGAAGCATATTCGCTGTTGTCATTAGCTATCTGATCAGTTGCTGACCTTTCCCAACAAAATGAGCTTCTCAAGAGCACAATATAGACAAGGAGTCCAAATTCATCATTTCCCAGATGGAAAGCACCATACTGTAACCCAGGAATACTTATGGTCCTGGTTTGTTTTGTAGCAAAAGAGCAACTAGGAGCTAGACTGGCTGGATTTTACCTACTGAAATCTACATAAAACTACTCTTTAAAAAAAAAAAAATCAGTTGAAAGGATTCCCTGGCACATTTTTTTTTTTAAAAAGTGATCCTACTTAGAATGTTGTCAAGACTTTTTTTTCCCTACAAAATCACGGTATTGTTACTCAAAAAAAAAAAAAAAAAAAAAAAAGGCGGAGTTTCCACGGAAAGCCCCAGACAGTTTCAAGATGCTGAGAAGAAAGTTCTGTCAGTCAAAGTACAATCTACTTGATGGCGACTGAAGAGGACATGAGGCAATTCTAGATTTCCCAGAGCATATTCTGCCTACTCTGCTTGGTCCCAAAAGGTAACATCACAGCAGGATGCCAACTACGGTGAAGCTGCTGAGGCTCATGGGTGCAAAAAGGAAGGGCCACAGCTGCCTGCTCTGACAGTGCCCCTGGGCCCCGCCCTGCAACACAGCTGGGAGGTCAAAGAGCTTCCACTGTAGCATCACTGACATAGACTTGAGCAAGTGGCAGGCTCTCGGCCGCGGCATAATCTAAATGCACACTGCTGGGTGCGGTGCTTCACGCTGAAGCACACCTCTAAGCACACACTGCTCCCATCAAAACCTGCCGGGGGCTCGGAGTCGGAAGAGGAACTGAAGCTGAGCGGTGTTTGCTTATTTGGATCCAGTGGCGGAGCAAGTCGGCCATCTCATTGCGCCAAGAGGATTCTGAAAACTTTACTCCAAGCTCTACAAACTCACAAGCCTGATGAAAACAGCCGCCACCCGAGACCACCCACGCACTTCATTCCAGAAGTGCTGGGGATGGGAAACTGCAGTTGCCTCCCATGTTCTTTCCCTTCTTCTCCTTCACCCCAGACTTGGGTAAGAGGCCAAGAAAACTCTAGGTCAGTGCTTCCCAACCTGGGGGTCTCGACCTCACTGGCAAGCCTCTATCTCCAAAAATATTTACATTATGATTCATAATAGCAGCAAAAAAATACAGTTATAAAGCAGCAATGAGAATAATTTTGTGGTGGGGGAGGTCCCCACACACGAGCAACTGTGTTAAATGGTCACAGCGCGAGGAAGGTTGAATATCAAGGTGGTTGCTGGCAGTTTCAGAATCCCATTGGTGAGCTTTTCAACTTTCTATATGTTTGAAGTTTTTCATAATAAAACATGTGGGGCACGGGACTTCATTGTTAAACATGGTCCTAAAAACTATCAGACTGAGAAAAGAAATACTGGAGGAAATACGTTGGGGGGCTTCTTGGAGAAACTGGAGAAGGAGAGTTGAAGGGGTCATAGGAGTTGATGCAATCATTATTCATACCTGCATGAACTTCTCAAAGAACAAATTAAAACATTATATTTAAAAAGAGGAAAACACTTTGAATTATTTTTTCACCCTTTGGAAGAAGAAACAAAACCAGAAACTACAACCTTCAGTCTTAACACTCAGTCCCAAGCCTACATAGCAAGTTCTAGGCCAGCTTGGACCACACAGTGAGATTTGCTACATGACAAAACTTTAAAGACGATGAAACCACTTTGTGCTTTCTTTAAAATGAAGCATGCAATTCTTCCTTTACTTTTGATGGCAAGCAGGGCATGACGGCACAAACCTATAATCCCAGCAATTGAGAGATGGAGACAGGAAGATTAGGAGTTCAAGACCATCCTCAGGAGATCCTGACTCAAACAAGCAAATATTCTGACGATGCGTGTGCTAGTCACTTTCATGAGACTCTTTATTTTTCTGGATTCAAGAGAGGCACCTATGAAATGCGAGGAGCAGTTTTCAGATCTGGCCTTGTTTCATAGTATCCCAATCATTTACTTTCAGAATTTTGTCCTTTTTTAAAAAAAAAACAGAAAAACAAAACAAACAAACAAAAACACAGGGCCATTGGTCAGTTAATGTTCCAGATTGATGCTGTGGGCAGAAGTTCTGAGCTCACACTGAGTTTGGCTTCGGTCATTGCCAAAGATTTGACTATTGCTATCTCACTCCATGGCCCTGAAGTTTTCCTGTCTCGTCCGTTGCCCCTGGGTGGGTGATTCATTCAATACTATGACAAATGTGTGCTGAGTGCTTCCTCTGGCCCTTGCATTGTACTAGGCAGCAGGGAAATAAGAAACACAGTGGCCACAAATCCTGCCACTGTGCAGCTTACACGCTAGCAAAGGCAACACACATGCTTAAGACCAGCAAGATGGCTCAGCAGGTAAAGTCACCTGATGCCAAGTGTGATGACCTCAGTGTGATCTTGGGAACCCACACAGTGAAAGAAAAGAACTGACTCCTACAAGTATTGTTCTGAAACACGCACACAGTAGAATGAACCCCTCTGCCCCCAAAAAGTAAACATATATTTTTTTTATGGTGGAAGAGAAAGATTATTGTAGGAAAGGGGGAAAGTTTATTGTAGCCAGAGGCAGAGACATCTGGGAGAGTCCAGAGTGAGCATGACCCTGAGCCCGGCCAAGCGAGAAGAGGGCGGAGGGGAGAGAGGAGAGCAAGGAGACCAGGAAGGTAAAGACAGAACAAAGGGAGCAGGGAACCAAAATGGCTGGATGATGCAGGGAAGGGCAGAAGAAAGAGGTGTGCTGATAAGCTGTACAGTATGTAAGAAAGCCATACGTGGAGAGAGTGCAAAGGGCTGGTGGGACAGGAAGCATTTGACGCTGGGGTAGAATAGGTGAGGGGACTGGGCTATTGACAATACCAAACAGAGAAACAGTGCTGGCCTCTTGGAAAAAGTGACATTGAGCAGACATGTGGAAGAAGTGCAGGGCCTGCCAGAAGGTAGGTAGAGAAGACACCTGCCAAGCAAGGGAGACGCTGGTTCAGAGGCCATAACCGAAACAGAAATGAGGAGGCAGCAGCAGAGACGACGAGATGCTCCTGGCTCCCGTGAAATTGAAATCATGACAGACCAGAGCATAGTATCAGCTTTGCTATTACAGTATCAGCTCTCTCATCAGCTGAGAAGATGGAGGCTGAAGGCATATCAAACCTGAGGGCGGGGGGGGAGTTATGTTCCGACACTAACAGGCCAGCTGTGTGGCATTTAAGTACTATGTTAAGCACGCAGCCTGTGCACGGATGTGCAGTTCAGGAGAGAGGCCTGTGGCCCAGTGTGAAGGTGCGACTTCAGGAGTTCACAGCACACCTCAGCAGCTGAGGTGGGGCACGGGGACACGTGGAGGCTGAGCCCTACTGCACTCTGACATCAGTAGAGGTTGGGAAGAGAAGAGAAGAAAATCGGCCAAGAGATTGGAAAGTCAATGAGTGATGCAGGAAAAGACTAGTGCTTTGGAAAGCCAGTGAAGCAGGCACGTGGAGAACAGTGAGGACAGATGCAACATGCAATTGTCGAACTTGTTACAGAAAAGCTATCTCGTCTATGAACGTATTGTGTCAAGAGATGGGAAGCGTGGAGCCACTTAATCATGTATATTCCTCATGCAAAGAGTAGCATCCGTAGGTGTGTGGACCTATGCAAGAATGTCTTCAAGGAACCTGCCTAGGTCCCTAGGGCTACCATTGTCTGTGTACAGGCTTCAACTTTATAGTCAAAAGAGATGGCTCTTGAAATGTATTTTAGCTTTCAGACAAGAAGATACCACAAGGACAAAGTGAGGAAGGCAAATGTTTGCCTAGGGAACTTGAGCCCAGAAATTATATGTACATTTTACTGAACAGAATTCAATTGCTTCTGCTCGAGAATCTTAAATTCCTGCTTTGCAATATTTCATTAGGGGGAAAAGCCGTGAAAACGATATTTAGAAAATATAAGTGGGGCTGGAGAGATGGCTCAGAGGCTAAGAGCATTGGCTGCTCTTCCAGAGGTCCTGAGTTCAATTCACATGGAGGCTCACAACCATCTATAATGAAATCTAGTGCCCTCTTCTGGTGTGCAAGTATATATGCAGTCAGAACACTGTATACATAATAAATAAATCTGAAAGAAAGAGAAAAAGAAAGAAAGAAAGAAAGAAAGAAAGAAAGAAAGAAAGAAAGAAAGAAAGAAAGAAAGAAAGGAGGAAGGAAGGAAGAAAGGAAGAAAGGAAGGTGAGGTCAAGGCTATACAGAGAAACCCTGGCTCAGAAAAGAACGAAAGAAGATATAAGTGGGGCTGGAGAGATGGCCCAGCACTTAAGAACAATGTCACCAGAGGATCAGAATTGGGACCCTATTGAAGACCGGCTTCGATATTCAGCTGGAGAAACTGAGTCAGGGTGTAGCTCTGGCTGCTGGTTAGTGACCCAAAAGACTTTTTCTGAGGGCAATTCTTCAGGCCAGAACTGATAGTTACTGACTGTGGCTTCTACTGATCGCGGCAAACCGAGGGACCAGAACTAAACTGTCGGTGGCAGGCCAGTGCTGGTAGCTTCCTGGCATGGGCTGACACCTATTACATAAGCAGGGGCGAGGGGTCATAGCTCTAGCGGGGAGTTTCCACTGGTAGTGGCAAAGCATCTAAAAAAAAAGAAAAAAAGGAGAGAAAAAGACCATACACACACACACACACACACACATACAGGCTTATACTTACTCTTGATGAAGTAAGACAGACTCCAGCACGTAGGTTTCAACAAGCTTCTTCTCCAAGCTTCTCTAACTTTATACATACTCATAAATACATACATGTATGCATACTTACATACATACACACACGTACATACTTACACATTCACACACATCCACATGTTGCATAGATGGAAACAGAGTCCAACCTCAGTAGCTACTGTGCATACACACATGTTGATGGATGGAACAAACTCCAAAGAGCGAGCTTCAAACCATGTTTTGATTCTTTTTCCCACAGCTTATATATCCCAGAAAAATCTTTCAAGCAGTACAAAAATCACAGTGTGGTGACATTCTATTTTTCTTTAAATGAAAAATTACAATGAGTATACATAAGAAAAACATATTCCCCAATAATGCCCTCACGTTATCAAATGTTTTACATATCATAGGTGAAAAACAAATATGAAAAACAAGTTATTCCCAAGAACCCATATGCATTTGTAACTAAATAACTTATTTGTATGTTAACAGAGCGGAGTAAGCAAGGTAATTTCTCAGCCAGCTTTTCTTCCCAGACAAGCAGCACTTCATGGTTACAAAGAAAGAATCAATTATTTTAAAAAGTAATCTTATAAAAATCTTAAAAGATTCACAAATCTAAGCTTTTATGTAAAAAAATAATCAGCCATCTCTACTTTAAATCTTTATGGTGTGCATCTACTCATCAATAATTTTTATTAAACCATATCAGGAAGCTGAGGGCCAAAACAAGCATAAGGAAATTAATTCTTGTCTTGGTTACAGGCCTGCTTGAGAATGTCACGTCAGCCAGTACTCCCTTGGGCTATTGTTTCTGTTCACCAACCTCAAAAGGTCCCTGGCTTTACTACTAAAAATGTATTTTTCTTAACTTCAAATTGTTGTCTAAGATTTTCTGCGTCAGAGCCACCAGCAAAAACATCTTTTCCCTAAGAATTTCTGCGTCAGAGCCACTAGCAAGAACGTCTTTACCTAACCTTGCTAAACCATCTCTTTTTCCAAATTCTTTCTATGAGTGGTAGTCATTGTTAACAATCTACATCTCTGGGTTTGTTTGTTTGTTTGTTTGTTTGTTTTTCCGGAGTAGTGGTGAAATCATTACTCTGCTCCTGCAGCAATGCCTGAAGGAGATCATGCATTGTTGTGGTGAATGCTGGTGATACTGCCCAGGGAGGGGCCGGAAGTCCCCAACTCATCGATTATGAGGGGTGTGGTGTCCACAAGGGCAACGAGCAGAGCTATGCTCCATAACAGCAGGGAGCGCTCAGGATGAGTAGTCTTCGGGGTTCTGACACTGAGACAAACCCGTCCTGATTGTGCTAACCCTTGAGCCACATTCCATGAGCTCTAAAGCTGTTTCCCTTGTTTCTCCTGCATGACTCCCAACAGGACCCCAGTACCCACACACAAATCAGGGAGCTCACAAACATGCCTGTAACTTCAGTTCCATGGGCTCCAATGCACCTTTTCTCACCTTCGTGGACCTTCGCGCGAGCACGCGCACACACAGACACACGCACATAAAATAAAATAGATTTTTCTGAAACAGCCAATCTGCTCACACACCATTGGGGAGAGGGGAAGCGGGGGTGTGGCTTTGTTACTCAGGGTGAAAAGTTACGTATCGAGAATCCAAGTTAAGATTTCTCTGATAAAGTACCCTCTACCCATAACAACACCTATTACCAGATTTCTGTCCTACTTCCTGGGTTTGAACCCCATTCTGCCTGAGCTCTGATCAATACCCTAGAATTTCACAGAGGCCCATGCTTCTTTGGGCTCTGTGTTGAACCAGCACCGTTCTCTTTGAAATGACTGCTTTCGGTTTCCAGCAGTGACAGGTGCTGTCCCTGCCTTTCCAAGAGATGTTTCCCTGTGTGCTCTCCTTATTAAGTAGTCACACACACACACTTCACAGAGGGAAGGACAACCAATGATCGCTGGCTTAGTTGTTCTTTGGGTTTCTTCTCTGCCTTCAACACCCAGTTCTAAGGTTTTTGTTACATTTTTCCTTAACCTATTGAAAGCCTGTTGTCTGTATTTATAGTGTGATAATTAATGCTTTGGGTTGTTTATTGTACTGTATTTAATCAAGATTTGTAAGATGTTGCTAAAAATAATGCTTTAGAAAGAAATTTGTACAACTAAATCCCTATATTAGAACAAATTATAATTTCAAAATAAATAAAGCTCTACCCTTAAAAGCCGGAGGACAAATAAGAACAAACTCAAGCTGAAAATAGTAGAAGAAATAATAAAGAATAGAAATCCCTTAAACAGAAATAGGACAAATAACCGGGAATAGAGAAACAGTATAAGCAAAAGCTGAAATTATCAATAAAATTGATCAAACTCAACTCACAATCATCAACTAAAAACTGAAACAGAAAGACAGGGATGGTGGATTGCACCTGTAATTGCGATACATGAGGGGCTGAGGCAGGGGCATTGCCATACATTTAAGGCTAGCCTAAGCTACAGATCAAGACCCTGTCTCAAAATAAAAAAAAATCAATTCGATAAATGAGCAAAAAGACAATACTGAAAACTACACAATATTAAAGAAGAAAAGAATGAATGTTGTCAAGAGTTTGGTGCTCATTAATCTAATAATTTACAAGACAAAGATAATTTTTAGGAAAATACAAGTTACCTAAACTTCCTCAAGAATAACTCTACTGAATATCCCTATGTGTATTTTATGCCTTAACAGTGTATAACCCTTCCAAGCCAGAGTAGGTTCAATGGAGAATTAAGTCAAACATTTAAGCCAAGTGTGGTGGTGCATGCCTGCAGTCCCAGCACATAGTAGGCTGAGACCACAAAGTAGGAGAGAATAGATGTCTAGGTATCCTAGAAACCTGTGACCTCCACAGCAAATTGTAGCATGCACACTTGTGCGCACAGAGAGAGAGAGACAAACAGGCAGGCAGGTGTAAAAGAAATAAATAAAATGTAATTGTAAACAAAGGACAGGGCTGGACATAGTGGCTCACGCCTTTAATTCTAGTGCTTGGGAAGCAGAGGCAGGTGGATCTCTGTGAGTTCAAGGCCAGCGTGGCCTACAGAGTGAGTTCCAGGGCAGGAATAGATACATAGTAAGATTCGATCTCAAAAATAAAAACAAACAAACAAACAAATTCAAGGGGTGGGGCTGGAGATGGCTCAGCAGTTAAGAACACTCATGGGTACAGTTCCCAGTACCCACACAGTGGCTCACAACTGCCTAAAACTCTGACACCCTCTCACTCAGGCTTACACACATCCACATAATAAATAAATTTAATTAATTAAATTTTAGCTGGGTGGTGGTGGCCCAGCACTCTGGAGGCAGAGGCAGACAGATCTGGCCAGCCTGTTCTACAGAGTGAGTTCCAGGACAGCCAGGGCTGCAGAGAAACCTTGTCTTGAAGAACAAAACAAACAGACAAAAAAGAAATTAAGTCTTTAAGAAAGGAAAAGAAAAGCACATCATCTCAATATGTGCAAACAAACGCTCTTCCTACATTTTAATCATTCCAGATGAAAATTCTTACCTAATTGGAATAGAAAGAACCTTCCTTTAACCCATCAAAGGGTGTCTGTGAGAACCCTACTGTGAGCATAGCATGAAATAGTGAGTCTGAGAACTTTCCCCTAATGTCCCCTTGCCTAAGCCAGGCAAGGATGTGGTTTTCACCATTTCCATTTAGCTTTGTGCTGGAGTTCTCTGCCAATGCAATACTGTAAGCAGAAAAATAAACAGCATCCATGTTAGGAAAGGAAAAATAAAATAATCTCTACTTACAGATAACATTATTGCCATTGCTTAACAAAACAAACAAACATAAAAGAACGGGGGTGGGTGGGTGGGAGGGAGGGACACACGCCTTTAGTCCCAGCCCTCAGGGAGGCAGAGGCAGGCAGATCTCTGAGTTTGAGGCCAGCCTGGTCTACAAAGCAAGTTCCAGGATAGCCAGGGATACAGGGATACACAGAGAAACCCTGTCTCAAAAAAAAAAAAAGACCCGTGCAAGGCGTCACAGGGCTATTTACAACAGCCAGGAATTAGACCAACCCACATTTCCATCAACTGATGGGTAAATCAAGTGTAGCACATACAAACAGTGGAATTTTTTTCTGCAGCCACAAAAACAATGAGCACATGACATTTGAGAGGAAATGGATGCAACTGGAAAAATCATTACATTCTATGAAATAAACTAGATCCAGAAAGACATATACTAGTTTTTAATCTATACGCAGAACAAAGATTTTAAAGGATATGCCCATTGGGGACGCAAGGTGTCAGGATACAAGGCCAATGACATTTCTACCAAGTAGCAACAAATAGAATTGAAAAAAAAAAATTCAAATGCCATTAGTCAGACGTGATGGTATAGCTGTAATCACAGCAGAGACCCTTAGTGAGTTCTGGGTCAACCCTGGCATAGTGAGACCCTGGCTCAAAAACAAACAAAAAGATCATGAAAACACGGATTATTTGTAAGTAAACTAACAAAATATATACAGAGGCATGAAAACTACAGCATACTGTCTGTCCTCTGGATTGGCGGGCTTTTTCACAAATTTCACCAACCATGGATGAAAAACATTTACAGAAAAGAAAAGAAAAAAAAAAACATTTCAGAAATGCTCCAAAAGTAAAATGGGTTGGCTGAGCCACACCGAGAATCCGGGTAAAGGAGTAGTGTACAGGCACACCCCACAGTAAGTTTACACCCTTCACAGACTGCTCCTCCCTCCCAGGCTCTTCACTGCTTGAGTATGGCCCCTCTTGCTCGGGGCAAGCAGTGTTTGTACTAAACATGCATAGACTTTTATGTCGTTATCATTATTCTCTAATAATAGAGTCCAACAGCCATTTACATAGGGTGTGCATTACAGTGGGTACTGCCTACGCTAGATAACATACTAACATAAGCTAGATAAGACCTAACGTGAGGCAGGCAGCTCTCTGAGTTCAAGGCCAGCCTGGCTACAGAGTGATTTCTAGGGTAGCCATGAGAAACCCTGAAAAGAAAAGAAAAGAAAAGAAAAGAAAAGAAAAGAAAAGAAAAGAAAAGAAAAGAAAAGAAAAGAAAAGAAAAGAAAAGAAAAGAAAAGAAAAGAAAAGAAAAGAAAAGAGAAAAGAAACAATAGCAACAAAAAAGAAATCCAGGTCTTAGGCTAAAGAGATGTTAAGAGTGACTAACGAGATGACTCAGCAGTTAAGAGTGTGCTCTGCTCTTGCACAGGACCCAAGTTCAGTTCCCACCACACACACTGAGTGGAGATGACTTCTAACTTCAGCTCTAGGCACATTGAGCAGCTCACACTAGCCTCAACCTCAGTTTCAGTGAATGCGAAACTTCTGACCTCTGCAGGTACCTACACTCACATACACAAAACCCCCACCACCACTCATACCACACACAACACAACAACACACACACACATTTTTTTTAATCACTGTTTTTAAAAGAGAAACCCCAGTGTTTACAATTTTCTGCAGGCAACCATGTCAGCCCCTGCCCCGGGCCTGTCTGTCCTGTGCTGTGGACACAGAGCAGCAGTTTTATCTTCTGTAGTAATTTCTGAGTCCCAGGGTCTAAACCAATGGCCAGCTCAGCTTTACTGAGGGATAAATTTGGAAAGAGACATGCAGGCTCCGGGGAAGTGTCCAGAGCCACAGCAAAGATGGAATCTGAAATGGACAAAGCTGCCAGCACCCATCCCTGGCACACTCCCTACTTGTATTCCCTGCGTGCAGCAAAGCTTCAGCTTCGAGAGAATGCAGTGAGCAGTGCCCTGGGTTCCACGCTTAGGCCCTTCATTACTCCCAGGAAGGCCTGTGGTCTCCAACCACAATTTTCTGCCCTGTTCTTCTATGTGACATAATGGTCCCCTTGGATCCTGAGCTGGTTGGGATAAAGTCTGCCAGCTGCCTCATTTAGACTTACATATTGTTTTTTAGAGATCAACTCCACAAAGAGGAAACTGTCCTACGATAAATACTCATGGAGGAAAATTAATTTTAAAAATGGCTTCCTGCGGCTGGCCTACTGAGTCATGTTCTTACGCATTTTCTCCGCTTGGGGAGCCAAGCCCAGCCTTTCGAGAGAGGAAGAAAGTGCGGGTAGTCATCTCAGACTCAGCAAGGATGCATCCACTCTGGAAACTGCCTTGCATATACCCGATCTACCAGGAGCCTGGTGGGAGAGCCAGCTAAACAAAACACGAAGTGTGACAAAACAGTCAAGCACAGACCCGCAAAAGCATCCCTTTGTTTCAGAGAGTGTCACCCTAGTCAGGCTCCAACTTTGGTAGACCAGTCTCCAGCCCAAGCTCCACACAGAAAAATCCTGGTTCTGATTCTGTCTGGAGCAGTTGTCTGCGTGAAAGGTGATGAAATTCAAAATAGACAGGATACACATGCTCCGGGGGGGGGGGGCAAGTCATTAATACCCATGAACAATGATAATGCAAAATGCCATCTGCTGGGCTAATGAGACAAACCTTTAAAAAGTTCCAATTAGCCTATAAACCAGAATTGGGGGCAGGGGGAGGCAAATATGTGCCCTTGCCACGTGAGGCCATGTGTCCTTGATTTCTCCATCCCTTTGTATGCAAAGTGTGGATGATGGAACATTACTGGCGCGTGAATTTACTTGGGAAATTACATTCATCGTGCTTTAGGACATGGATGCTATTTATGAATCCAGGTGGGACATAAATTATATAACTGCTAATTAAGAATGCATATATATTTTCATACACATTTTAATGTCCGATGAAACCATTGTCCCTATTAAAAACACCGCTTGCTACCATTATATGCTGTTGGATTTAGCTGTTGCGTGTATTTGGAGTTGAAGATAATGAAACATTTCTGCTGCTGTTATCCTTAGGGAAATTGCCGAGCTTATGATGGATTCTGGTATGGTAGGCCATTTTCCTGAGTTGCTTTTCATGAAACACGCCTCTGTTAAAATCACAATGCCCATTATTAGAACTGGTGTATTTCAGCCTGAAAAGAAAAGGCTCTGATTGCAAACACGTAGAATAGTTCTTCAGGCTGAACTTGTCCATCACTTGTCTTTGAAAATACCAAAGAAGCCAGACAAGCTGCCCCTGCATGCTGACATTCTCAGCGTCTCTTTGCTTTCTTCTTGGCTCATCATGCAAATAACAGTGGTTTATATATCCGGGATTTCTAGTCCCAGTACTAGCATTACTCAGTTACATGATTTTTAGAAAAAGCACCAATCTTGAGGTACCTTGGTTTCTACCCCTATGAGATACCTTCCCCGTCACTGAAAGAATTTTTGAAAGCTTATCGTTAAGACTCAAAATAAGTGTAAAAGATCCACTTAGAAGTTTTTAACCCTAATTTTAAAAAGTCAGACCAGATGAATTAGACAGGATTGTCTATTAAAGGATGGAACTGTGTAGCTATTGTTTAGACAGAAGTCTTACTAGTCCCAGAAATCTGTCTCCCTCCTGGGCTAAACCAGGGTGGAGGCAGTACTCAATGAACAGCCTGTGCTGAAAGATACAGGCTTCAGTGCACTGAAGGATAGAGGCTTGGATCTCTAGGCTGTCTGAATCTGGGTACTAGGGATTTATTTTGAAACAGGAACCTGTTCACCAATTATTAACAACATAATTTCCGTTGATTAATTGCACTAACTTGTAGGATGGGATACCAGGAAACTGACAAAATCCAAAGGGCATAAATCCGCATATGACGTTCAGGGAGCATGGCTGAGGTAATGACACATGGATGCAGGTTCATCACTGTACCAAACATGGTACAGGGGCCTGCTCGTGTGCGATACCAGTTGGCATATGGGAGATTTTCAGCTTCCACTCAGTGGTGTAGGAAGAGCGTTGAATGGGATTCTGACCAAACTGAAAACAAAAGAAGTAGTAGACCTTCATAACTTTAAGTCATATATAATAAATCATTTATTGAAATATAAAGATCTCCATTTACACTTTTTTAAAACAAAACATGGACAGGGGTATTTGGAAGCCACCTTGTATCGCCTGGCAGGTCCCCCCTATAGAGTCGGCTGCTCTCACACGCTCACCACACCACCATTTTGGGAACATGTAAGTATTTTTCTCTTTATTACTTCTAAAATATAAATTTTGGACATTCAAAAGTGCAACAGTTAATGTGCCTGTGGGGAATATCACAGTTAAAAAAATATAAACAAAGGCAGTGATACAGCTTGTCATACATGTTTTGGCAGTATTCTCCAAGTCTACATAGCAATACATATATACATATCGATGTATAACATCATTTTATCTTATGTCCCTCTTCACAAATATAGGACCATTTTGTACAGGTTGGCAGACCACATTTTAAGGACATCATTGATCATTTAGAAACTCACAAATTGTATTCCTCAAGCCAGCTTTGATTGTCATCAGAAAAAATAGAAAGCAGGGAAGATTGTTAAATTTTCTTCCAGGGACTCTGCAGGAGGCCAGAAAGGAAATGAATCAGGAATATAGTCAAAACACTCTTTAAAAATAAAAGTGTATTCCTGCTGAGTGTGGTGGTGAGCCCTTGGGAGGCAGAGGCAGTGGATCTCTGAGAGTTCAAGGCCAGCCTGGTTTATACAGTGAGTTCCAGGACAGCCAGGGCTACATAGAGAGACCTTGTCTCAGAAAACAAAAATGAATGCATTTCCACTTAATCTCAGAGGAGAGTACTGCTAAGGATGGGAAACTGTTGGTCTGAGAAGCTTCATCATGGTGGCATGCAAGGCCCCAAGTAACAGCAGAATAAAAAGAACCAACAAAAACAAGGCTGTGCAAATGGGTGATAAACAGAATGCTTGAGCTGTGATTCTAGAAACACAAAAGTATTTCAAGTCTAATTGGCTCTAAAGAATCTAGTCAGGTTTTTGGGTTGTTTTTTTTTTTTTTTTCCTTTTTTAATTGGCCAATCTGGCTCAGTCTTCACACTTACTGTGAAAAGGGAAAGTTGGGGTTTGCACTGAGATTATACCAGTAGGTAGTCAAGTACCTTGTTATTGCTTCTGCGGCTTCCAAAGCATCACCTGCTGGAAGAACATACAGTGATTGCAGTAATCACGGCCCATGTTTCATTCATACAGAGTCAGCAATTAGGCACATTGCAGAGAATGCCAATGAACTCACACTAACCAGTTTGACAGATTGTGCTGTCCTCCTCCTAAGTCCCCCAAATCAGGAAAACTTTTCCATCTTCTCCACCAAATACGGAGGAGGCTATACAAAGACCTGACACGCAGAGTTCCATTATTTGTGGGCATGCTTTGAAGTGGACAAGCTCAGATCCCCCATCAAGTGGGAAGTGGTACCCACACTGACTAGAACTGGAGGATATGGACCCAAACCAAGATTTTGCTTTCTCAGCCTCAGCTAAGCCTGGAAACTTAAATTAAGGGTAGGAATTGCTGGATACGTGGCCTCAGCTATTATTGACATGAAGCCAAGGACCTAAATAGTAGCCTTCCTGCATGGCTGACTTTTAGCCTAGTTTCAAATTTCAAAATTGTCCCACCCCACCCACGGCAACTCTCTGTAACCCAGGCCAGTGTTTCTGAACACTGACTAACCAGAGGCACCAAGGAGTTTATTAAAATATATATATAGGTTCCTGCTCCCTTCAAACCTAGTAATTCCAAATCTCTGGGGCAGAAAACCCATAGACTAGTGACTGTAACTGCAGTTAACGGTGGGAACTAAAGAGCCAAACAATGCCCACATAACCTTCATTCAGCAGCACCATACGGTTCCAGGCTTTCCAGCTCTTTCTCTTTAATGCAAGAGAGGAGAGTGAAGTGCTGATGTTGAAGCATCCTTAAAGATCAAAGGTTGAAAAAGCAGGTATAGGTGGGACCCATCAAAGTCATCACTGGGCATGAGAAACTTCTGTCCGTCTGAGTCCCTTTGTAGGTGATTCACTTCCACCAGGTCACAGCATGAGAAGTCACATTGGGCCCAGGCTGAAGCCTTTCTACTGAGAACACTGAGGACACAGGGATTCTGCTTTGCTTGCTTCTAATCCCGCTACTCCAGGGGTGATTAGCTGCTTTTAGTGCCTTGGATTAGGGAGACTATGTAATACACAACATCGAAAACGTTTGGCTTTCTGGACGACACTACTTTTTGCTCTGCTCTCTCTTGCATTCGCTAACCTTAATCCACAAAACCTATTCTATTTTATTGAGAAACATGTTACTTCATATAAATGTCAAAAACTGCCAAACTTGTCACCTACTTAGTACGGGTGTTGTTTTAATTGTGCTTTCTGTGTAGGGAAGTCATGTTACGGGTTACATATTTAGCGTTATTGTTAACAGTAGTAATGTTATAAGGATAGATTATAAGATACAGAGGAGTTCTTGGGTTCCTAAAAGACCCAAATCTATTACTCAAGGTTAGTTAGTTTTAATCTCTTGTCTCTTTAACACTAATAAGACAGTAAAACACAAAGGCTCCGGTACCTTTCCAAGTTCAAAGTGGTTTTGCATGTACTTCATGAGAAAAGTCAACAGCAGCTGGTACCGGATTCCAAGAGGGAAGTACATGGATGGATTGAGTGGTCTCTTCCGGAAGTCCAGAGAGGAGAGTTAACACAAATCTAAACGCAGCCTCGGTAAGAGTTATTTACATAATTACAATGCAGGATTGTGCTGCAGTACAAATTGCACGTGTGGGAATCTCACCAGCGCCCTGGAAACTCAGAACTCGTCTTCTGTGGCCTGGTATTCCCTTGTCCATCCATTTCCAAACTTCACACGCTACTGAGATGCTACTGATGCGATGCCAGAGGCAACAGGGACAAAGTTCAACCCAAGTATCCCGTTCATTCACAGAGGCTCCTGAGGCCCTTGTTTGGGGACTTCTCCTTCCACACCACCCAGATCCTCTTCTCAACCTTTGCATTGCAACAAAGTGGTTTTCCTAAAGGGATCCCAATGTGGCTCTGAGCGTAGAAGATAACGGCCAAAGCCGCCAGTTACAGGAAGCTGTCCTCCACCAGGTCTGAGGAATCTATGCCAATGTCGTCCATCATGTCGATGTCCTCGATGGTCTCATCATCTCTCTTGATGAAGGTGGAGCTACTAGAACCCGTCTCGATGGCACTCTCTTCCGAGGTCTGGGAGCTGACGGGATAAAAAAGCAGAGGCTAAGGTCACGGACAGATGGACAACAGGGGCTGCATTTCCAGGCTGCCTGGGGACTCTCTGTACAAAGTCCTTTCCTACTGAAGCACGTGTAGCCAAGCATGGCAAGTTTGCGGCTGAGCCAGCCATCGCCTCACAGAGCCAAAACAAAACCGAGACACAGCCATCTTCACAGTGCCGCTTGCCTTCTTTCCTGCCACAGGCCTTTGGTGGAAGCTGCTAACAAGTTTCTACTTTCCCTGCTCATCCTATCAGCCAGCAACAGCCAATCGAAAGGCAACGAGAAAGGAAAACAAAGGAACAAAGTCAGCTGTGAAGTCAAGTCACACCAGCAGCTGGCAGTCTCTGGAGCCTCCTGAGCAGGAGGCTGGGGTCCCACATTTTCCTCACTCTCCTGCAGTGCCCTGCCCCCCTCTCAGTCACCCAGCCCCTCTGAATCTGAAGGCCCAGAGGAAGACAGAAGAGAAAATGTTTTTATTTTCCCACCTATGAAATGACACAGCAGAAGCCTCATCAACAAGACATGCACAAGAATGACACCAACAGACATGCTAATGTGTCAGGGGGAAACTGAGGCAGCTTCTACTCTAGACAAAGAGCTACAGACAACTAAGGAATGAAGGGATGTTGATATCCAGAGAAACAGGCTTGCTTAGAGCACACCGGTTGGTTTTTTCGATACCAAGTGGCCAGGCCTGAAAACATTCATACATATACAAGTAGCATTATGCAGACTCAGCAGGTTATATTTACATACTTAGGTGTATATATATATGTGTGTGTGTGTTTGTGTGTGTACACAAATATAATCTCAAAAATAAAACATATATAATAAAAATTAAAAAATAATGCTAAAAAATGATATGCACTAATGTCTAACGTTATACCTGCTGAGATGATTAAATGATAATCTAATAACCATGAACATATAAAAAATCCATAAATATTAACAGCTATTATTCAAACTGGCATCTGAAATTGATAAAGCCTGTTAGTTTTCTTTTTTTTTTTTCTTTCAGTACTAGAGATTGAACCTGTGGCCTCATACACGGTCAATATGAATTCTGTAATTCCAACTCTAAGTTTCTTTAACAGTTAACTTCTTTCGATGTGATCATGATGGGCATCGCACGAATGTTCTTATTCTTAGGAAATGTATGACAGAATACTAGGGGTGAAGTATCTTGGTGTTTTCTACTTAGCTTTGAGTGACTGAGAAATAAAAGTGTGTGTGTGTGTGTTGATGATGATGACAATGATGAAATATATAAGCTGGATAAAATGAATGAGGTAAAATGTCAATCCCTGCCACCACTGATTGGTAGCTGTAGCCTCACAATATTCCTGTGTGTGGAACAATTTTAAAACAGAAATTTTAGGCGTGCGAGCCCTTGAGTCACTAGCCTGCCCGAGCATTCCACCTGTCCCCCCTTCTCTAGGTCCCCAGCCTCACCTCTCTCAACATTGTCCTCAGCTCTGTGACCATTTAAGGCCTCAGAGAAATCGCCGTCACCAATGATCACAGCTTTGGTGATCTAAGGACTGTGATCAGAGATTGTTCACCAGAGAAGTGCTCACTTGGGGAAGAGATGATGCCTCAGAATCATGTGGGAGGCGTTTTCAAAACTTCACAGCCCACCTGGAAACGCAGCACCTTGTTGCCTGAGCACAGTTCACGTCCCTGGTGGCCTCTGTCTCCCATGAGCCCTCACCTTCCAGGAAGGTGGGCAAGAACCCACAGTTACCTGTGTCTGTTCCTCTTGCCCAGGTCGTCCTCCTCTGGAACAGGGTCAATGTCTGGCAGGGGAATGATGTAGCCACTGTCTGCACTCAGTCTCTGTTCGTCCAGGCCACCTTCCCAGTCCTTCAGCTTGTCATCGTCATTTTTGTAAGTGACGCCAATGTACGCATTGTCGGAGTCCACACGCATGCGTGCCACGGCCGGATGGTCACTCTTTAGGAAGTCCAGGTGAATCTTTTCATAACTCTGAAATTATTCATTTAAGACATTTACTCAAGGGTTACTGACAAGCTGTAAAATGAGTGTAGATGTTTAAAACATGTGATTTACATGTATTTCCACAAGGAGAACTAATGGTGGAGTCGTTTGCCAACCATAACCAGAAAGACATGTGGGATGTGAAAAAGACAAACAGTGCAACCAGACTCCTGGTAAGACTTTGGATACAAAGAGCCTTTCCCTAGGCAATGGGGTGCCTGCCACTCCCACCGGGGACAAACTTGGAGACAAAGGGCCCCATCGCTGAGTCCCTCCAGAGCTTACCCGGGACCCATAGACTAAGCAGAGGGCTTATACTGCATTGGCCCAGCATCTTCCTGACCCCTGAGTGTCAGGAAGTCTGGCTTTCCATGTGAAAAGTCCTATCACCCTTTTGTGTATGTGACTGGGGGCGGGGTGTGTGTGTGATTTCTTGGTTATAATATAGCTTAATGGGTATCCATTCCTGCTGTTGAACTTTGTTCTCATCCATTCCTCTCCCTGTTACCCTCTTTCCCGCTCCCTGTTTCCCTCTGGGTGCTTCCCTTCCTTCCCCCAGATAGGTCTGCCTGCTTTCTTATCACATATATTTCGTTACTCTCTCTAACCCTACCCACATTAAGATCATTCTTCCTTTTCACAATCCCTGTTTTCTGACTTACACACACACACACACACACACACACACACACGTATGCACGTGTGCACATGTGCGCACACACACACATACATACGCACATAAACATAGGGGCTGGAAAGATGGCTTAGTCATACAGAGAATTTGTTGCTCTTACAGAGGACACGAGTTCAGTTTCCAGCACCCACATTAGCTGGACCACAACCTCCTCTAATTCCAGCTCTAGGAATCCTCACACCCTCTTCTGTCCACCATAGACACCTGCACACATGTAATATACATATAGACAAACAGTCCTAGGTACATATACATGAGTAAAAGTTTAAAAAGAAAATATTTAGATAAATAAATATATACCTGAGTGTGTGTGTATATAAATGCATACACACAGTTTTAAATGAGTCTCTACATATAGTACTTGTTTTTTTGTTTTGTTTTGTTTTGTTTGCTCATGGCATATTTCACTTAATGTAATGATTTCTAGTTACAACATTTTCCTGAAAAATGTCATAATTTCATATTTTTTTGCTTATGAAGATGCCATTTTACCAGAAGTTCTCTACAGATTCAACACAATCCCCATCAAAATTCCAAAACATTTTTTTAAAGAACTAGGAAAACAATCCTAAAATACATATGAAAAAATAAAAGACCCAAAATAGCCAAAGCAAGCAATCTTTAGTAAAAAAAAAAAAAAAAAAAAAAAAGCAATGCTGGAGATATCATACTACCAAAGACATAGTACCCAACCTCAAATTATATTACAGAGCCATAGTGTTTTTTATATATAATATAAACAGTATAATGTATATATAAACAGAATAGAGAATCTAGAAATAAGCACACAGATATAGCCACCTACTATTTGACAAAGGTGGTCAAAATTTACACTGGAGAAATTGGGAAAACTAGAAGAATATGGAACTAGATAAACCTCTCACCTCACACAGAACTCAGTTCAAAATGAATCAAAGACTTGAATGTAAGACTTGAAACTTTGAAACTTCTAGAAGAAAATCTTCCAAGATATAGACATAGATAAGAACTTTCTGAGGCAGACTCCGAAAGCACAGGAAATGAGCAAGAATCGACTAATGGGGCTGAGCAGGTGGTGTATGCTATCCATCCCAGCATCAAAGGCAGGAGGATCGCTGTGAGTTCAAGGCCAGCCTGATCTACGTAGTGAGTTCCAAGTCAGCCAGGGCTACATGGTTAGACCCTGTCTCAAATACACATAGATAGATAGATAGATAGATAGATAGATAGATAGATAGATAGATAGATAGATAGATAGACAGATAGACAGACAGATAGATAATGGGATCAAGCGATATGTAAAAGCTTCAATACGAGGCTGGGTATGGTGACATATGCCTTTAATCCCAGCACTCAAGCAGCAGAGGCAAGCAGATCTTTGCAAGACTGAGGTCAGCTGGGTATACTTAGAGAGCTCCAGGCCAGCCAGGGTTACATGGTAAGATGTTGTCTACAACAATAAATAAATAGCTAGGTGAAAAGGATCACATCTTTCATCTCAATGCTAGGAAGGCAGAGGAAGGAGGATCTCTGTGAATTCTATCTAGCAAGTTCCAGGTCAGTCAGAGATACAAAGCGAGACCCTGTCTCAAAACGATAATAATAAAAAATAATAAAGAAGGAAAAGAAGAAATAATAAAGCTTTTGCGCAGCAAAAGAAACAATCACAAAAGTGAAAAGAAAGCCTAAAGAATGGGTAAAGAGGCCAAATACACAGACGATGGATTAGTGTGCAAGCTACGTAAAGAACTGTAAAGCACGCACACAATATTTAATCAATCGATTGCCTTATAAACTGAATATTTAGCTTTCAAAACAACAAATACTGCTGGGTGTGGTCACATGCCTGTACTCCCAGCTCTCAGGGAGGAAGAGGCAGGTGGATCTCTGTGAGTTCAAGGCCAGCCTGATCTACAGAGCAAGTCCAGGATAGCCAAAGGCTACACAGGAAACCCCTGTCTCGAAAAACCATAGATAAACATAGCTAGCTAGCTAGCTAGCTAGATAGATAGGTAGGTAGGTAGGTAGGTAGGTAGGTAGGTAGGTAGATAAATGTATTCAATATGCTTAGCCATTGGAGGAAAGAAAAGCCGCTTAACCCAGTCAAAGCGGATATCAGTAAGAAAGCAAATGACAACAAATACTGACAAGGTTGCCTGATGAAGGGGGTTACATACATCCATACTGGAAGTCTATATGAAAGTGACATTCCTCAAAAATTAAAAAAAACACTAAAACTAAGTTGTGGCATGGTAACAAATATATTTAAGCCCAGGATTTGGGAGTCTGAGGCCAGATTGGCCTCCATAGTGACTTCCTAGAAAGCCAAAACTACACAGAGAGACCCTGACTCAAAAAGCAAAGCTGAGCATGGTGGCGCACACCTTTTTCCCAGCACTCAGGGAGGTAGAGGCAGGTGAATCGATGCGAGTTCGAGGCCAGGTTGGTCTACAGAGAGAGAGTCCAGGACAGCCAAGGCTACACAGAGAAACCCCATCCTAAAACAAAACAAAAAAGCAAACAAGCAGACAGAAAACTAAATGGATAATTACAATATGACCTAACTATACTGCTCTGATGTAACACACCCGGAGAACTCTAAGTCAATTCGCCACAGAGATTCTTGCCGTCTGTGGACACCATGGCACTGTCCACAACTGACAGAAAGGGAAGACCCTGCTTAACAGTATCTTCCTCTTCCCTTCGATTGACCTAGGAAAATTATTCCTACCTGCCCCCAGTGTCATTTATGAGAGACACCACAGGCGCTTGAGCAGCCAAGACCAACTCACTGAACTTTCAGGTCAAATGATGGGAGGCCCCAGGGCAAAGTACTGATGTTGCAGCTCAAGAAGGAAGAGAAATGGACCAGTCTGCAGTTACTAGCCTGAGATGAGATTCATCACCCACGCGTGCGTGGCCTCCCTTCTCAAGTCGTCAGCAGAAAATTGCTCTGTTTCATTTCCGGCTCCTGCGTAGGTCCATGAAATCACATTTGTTCCTTTGAACAATGCTTTCTGTGCCAGCTGGAGTCACAGATAACAGCTGGGATTGTCCCCTCCAGTCAGCTGGTAAAAAGCCGGTTTCAAATGAATTTAAGTACATTCAAATGAGCGATTTAATGGCCTCAGATGTCCTGAGAGTTCTAACTGCACCCTCACTTCAGATCCTCAAATGTCTGGGGGGGGGAGGGTGAAGTGCCTACAGGTGTCGAGCATATAAGATGAAAGGGAGCCCTGTGGGAGGGGGGGGCTCTCATTCATCGTTGCTGCTGGGGTCCTGGAGAGCACTCCCCGAAGCCATGGTCACAAGATCACACAGTCTGTGTCCTCCTTTGAAAGCATTCTTTTCAAACAGTGCGTAGCCACGCTGCTCATTGGCATAGCTACCAGCCCATTCTCCTCCTGGAAGCTCATCCTCCCACCCACTGTCACCGGCTCAAACCGACCTTTTTATACTGTCCGGGCAGCAGGTTCTCCACAATCTCACTCAGGTGGTAGAAGGAAGGTCTCTTCTCTGGCTCGCTGTTCCAGCACTGTACCATGATGTCATAGCTGCAGAGGCAGAGCTCAGAGTGAGCCTCGGAGTGTGTGTGGAGGGCAGCCATGACCCCACCCCGATCCCAGACCCTGAAGCACGGGGCGTGGTGGGCCCACAGGAGGGGTGGGGAAGCTTACACTTCACTGGTGGCATGGTCAGGTTTGGCCATCCGGTATCCACTCTTGATCTTGTTGTAGAAAGTAGAGTCAACCATCATGCCAGGATAGGGTGTGCCACCTAAGAGCCAAAAAGGATAACTAGATGATGGAAGGTTTCCACTGTACCGAACACCTTTAATCCTCAAGTACTGATGTCCTGATTCTTTCAAAGACCCTGTAGGGTATCATCCCCTTGACTCAGGGGACAGTTCAAACTTCCCATAGCAGTCTTAGTTGATCAAGTTCAATCATTTGAGGCAAAAAGGACACAACGTTGGAACAGGGAAGGAATCACTAAAGAGTTTGGTAGTGATTTTAACTACTACATCTGCAAATACAAAAACATACAGGGCTGGGGTGTGTTCTAAGCCACTAAAGGTAAGAATGTCATTTTCATCAGAACTGCCCACATAGTTAGAGCCAAAGTCAAAGCTACGGCCTGAAAGGCTGGTGATTTGCTGTTCCCAGAGAGTTCATGGCTTCAGGCTTCAGGGAAAGGAAGGAAACCGGGAGAGAGAGAGCACTGTGTGGAACATATAGCCAAGGCCAGGTCAAGTTCAGTTCCCTCTCTGAAGCTTCCAAAATTACTCCAAGACTCCTGTGTCCTTCCTCTGAACCCACATTACAGCTTACAGGGTTTACCTCTAAGTGTGTAACCCACATGTCCCCAAAGGTCACAGTCATACTTTGTCACCATTCGCTTACCACCCTCCCCTGGCAGCAAGCATCTGATTTGTCCAGGCCCTGCTGACAAGTGACCAAATGTTAAGGGGCTTTTTCTCTTCCTTGCCATACTGCCTCTCAGCTGAGCATCATTCACCATCACGTAAGGGGGAGAAAACGATTGGTGAACTATCTAATGGAGTCCCAAGCGAAAAGGCAGATGTCATTGGAAGCATTTTCCACTGGGGAGGTTGGGGATGAATCACTCTGGAGCCACCCGGGAGCGAAAAAGGGCAGTGGCCAGGGGTGAGGAAGCAGTCCGCAGAGGCCCCTTCTGGCTCTACTCAGACATGGTCAGAGCAGAACAGTGGTCGACCCTGCATGTGTCGTCCTAAATGCTGGCATTCTGGATCTGGGACAGACACAGATCCCTTCTAGTACTGTTCAGAATAAGCCACACAAACAGAGCAGTCAAGCCCGTACCAAGGGAAAAGATTTCCCAGAGCAGAATGCCGTAAGACCAGACGTCACTCAGTGTGGTGTAGAGGTTGTCAAAGATGCTCTCCGGCGCCATCCACTTCACAGGCAGGAAAGTCTGCGGGGGAAGGAGAGAGGAGATTAACCCACAGGCTATGCTCTGATGTCTACAGAAGTAGAAGCAGAGAGGGCTCTTCCTTGGGCTGTGAACAATGCATTAAAGATCTTCCCTGCATCGTGTCTCTTCTGTGTTTGCTGTTCACTTGCAACTAGGTAGGTTGTGTGTGCCTCTGTGTGTGAGTGTGTGTGTGTGCGCGCGCGCAAGCACATTTGTTGCCTGTGTGTACACTCATGGAAGCAAAAGGCCTCTGATGTTGTTCCTCAGGATACAGTCCACCTATGGTTTTTTGTGGGTTTTGTTTCCTCTGAGAAGGATCTCTCACTGGCTTGGGACCCACCAATTCAGGTAGGTTGCGTAGCAAAGGAGCTGCTGGGGGTCTATCCGTCTTCCCTGGCACTGGGATTACAAGCATTCGCCCCTATGGCTGTCTTTTGACATGAGTTCTGGAGATCAGACGCAGGTACGCGTGCTCACACAGCAGGCTCCCCACTCTCTGAGCTTTCTCCCTAGCCCCACGGTGTCAATTCTTAGCAGACCATGAACAAGGAATGGCCAAAGTCGCTTCTTATCTCTTCTGAAGGAATAGTATATTTAAAAATATTTAACCTTCAATTTACCAGTCCCCCTGTTTTCAGGTAACCCTAGAAGCAAAACTAAGAATAGATACAGCAACCTGGAAACCAATGACAGTCTCCAGACGATAAGAAATAAGTGGTGATTTTCCACCACAGAAGGACAAGACATCGAGATGTGTCTCTTTTTGCAAAGGTGGTCCAAACTTCTGGCAACATGCTAGGTGTAGTCAGATTCATAGTGCATCATCATTCACGCTAGCATCCTTCATCCACTCCCCCCACCCCAGATGACTAAGAGGCCAGCAGACGTTCATAACCTATGGTGAGAAATAATTTTCCACCCAAGTTTGGCAACATGTCCAGGGTGCCTGGGAGGAGCCATGGATATGGTCATGAGCATGAGCTGGGGCACAGAGCATGGACAGAGGCCACTGCCCCTCGCTAGGCAGATGCTTCGGCCCTGTGAGCTGTCTTGCACCAGTGGAGCAGAGGGATACTTAACTCTACCTATGGGCGGCAGATGTGTCCCGAACTCCTCATGTGCTTACAGGCTGATGAGACGGAGAGGGCGGTTCAAGTAGCTAATGAAGCTATCGTTAAAGACACTGTAGCGTTCTGTTAATTCAAGCAGTCTTGGTGTTCTAAAGGTTGAGCTTGCCTGCTGGGCATCTGATAAGAGCTTAAAAGTAGAGGTCTCCCAGGAAATGCACACTTGCGTGTTCGTGTATATTGATTACTGGGTATTATTTATTAGGAATTAACACTTACTGGCTGTGTCTAATTGTCCTTTTTAAAATTTTTACATATACTGCTGTCTTGCCTGCAGCATCTATACACCACATGCCTGCCTAGAGCATATTGAAGCCAGAGAAGATCATCGGATCCCTATGCCTGCACTCCCAGGTGGTTGGGAGCTGCCACGTGTGGGCTGGAGATTGTACCCAGATCCTCTGGAAGAGCAGCAAGTGCTCTTCTCAACCACTGGGCCATCTCTCCAGCCCCTGATATTAAGCTCTGTCCGCAGCACTTTGTGTGAATTGCCTTGTAGCAAGCTAGGAAATGGGTGATGCTACAAACAGAGAAACAAAGGCAAGAAATAGACAATAGACTCGGCCAAGTACCAGCCCTAGTTAGTACCCGCTGGAACTGATCCCAGGGTCTGACTATTAAGATTTCCCTGCTGAGACCTCTGGAGCCAAGTAATAAAAACCTTGTGAACCTGTATCAGAAATGTGACTCCTGAATTAAGACATAACACAACTTCAAAGAGTAATGAGGATGTGAGAGGACAAGCAATGAGGATGGAGGGAACGTACGCTGCCCTTTGACACGTAGTTGGAATCGTGCATGATGTCTCTGGCCAGACCAAAGTCACAGATCTTCACAATCTTCCCTTGTGCCAAGAGGACATTGCGGGCAGCCAGGTCCCGGTGGACACACTACATGGAAAGGAAAAGGAAAAAAAAAAAAGCTTCAGAAGGGCTCCAGCTGAGGCCAGGTAGCCACTAAGACTCTTGCATAACTGCCCACTCTGTGGTGGTACTTAAAAGGTGCCCTGGCAGGAAGAACTTGCCCTCCCCTTCCTGCCTCCTCCTGAGGGACGGAGGTTATGGGGGAAGACAGACATCAGTGATGTCAGACTCCAAACCTGTTTGGGGGAAGTGATGGGTGTTGGGTAAGCTGAGAAGCCACTCTAAGATGGGAGCTGCTCTAAGACCTTCCTCCTAGCATTTCTTTCCATGGCGCTTTCCTCTGAAGCTAGGGCTGGGTCTGAAGGGGTCTCTGTTGTCTTGAACTTACATTTTTCGAAGCCAAAAATTCCATTCCTCGGGCAACTTGATAGGTGAAGCTCAATAAATCCAGCAAAGTCAGACCCTCGGAGCCATCATCCGAAAGGAGGTTTTTTACTTCTGAGTCTGTGGGAAGAAGTCAAACATGTCGGTGTTGGGTGAAAGCATGGGGACCTCCCAGTACTGATACCCCGGGTCTGGCAGGTTGCAGAAGCTTGTCCAAAGATCTCTTCCAAAAGCATTTTTTTCATAGTTTTTAGACTTCACAGGGTATAGAAACTATGCAAAGGAGGCTGAGGGTGTGGCTCAGTACTACAACATTTGCCCAGCATTCATGAGGCACACATTTCAACCCCCAATACTATAAAAAATAGAAAGAAGAAATAATAGTTCTTTTCTTCCAAAACAAATATGTACAGGTTGAACATTCCTGGCTCAAAATCCTGGCTTCAAACATCCAAAACTTATTTAGCACCAGTATGATAGCAAAAGTAGAAATTCCCCTGCCAGACTTCATGTGACAGATCATAGTCAAAACACAAGCACACACACACACAAAACTGTATAAAATTACTGTCAGCTATGTGTCTGAGGTGTACATGAAACAGATACAAATTTGTATTTAGATTTGGCTTCCAACCCCAAGATATCTCATTATGTATATGCAAATATTCCAAAATCTGAAGGAAAAAAAAAACATTCAAAATGCATTCAGTTTCAAGAATTTCAGATAAGAGACACCCAGCCTGCATGCACAAACACATACCTGGAGAGGGGAGTAGTCATACGCATGATGATTAGTCAAACCAACCTCCTCCATGGATTCTCACAGGTTTGTGTTTGCCCTTGGATTCCATTTTCAGCACAGCCATCTTAGAGACTACACACACACACACACACACACACACACACACACACACACACACATGCTAAGCCCTTTCACTCTGTGTATAATTTGCCAGTTAAATCAACTATCCCACAGACAAGGCAGCCATCCAAAAGGACAGTGCCCATGATCGGGCATCGACCTCCCCTTGTAACTTGTCCGCTTTCTCCCATTCATCCCCTCTGGAAGGCCCCTGGGTTTTTTAGGAAGGCATTTCTCAGTACTTCTTGACGATTTTCAGACCAGTGATGAGTGGCTTGGGCCATTCATATTTTTTTTTTCCCCGGCCATCTATGGGAAGGCCAGAAAACTGTGGTCTGCCTGCCAGCAGGACCCAGGCCGAGCATGACTCAGGTCCCCTAACTCTGGTGCCAAGTCCAGCAGCTCTGCCCGGGAAGCAATGTAGACTATTTTTAACCATATGGGAGTGGAAAGGAAGCACTGGTTCCAACACCTCTCATTGGATAAACTTTTAAGAAGTGTTTGGAAGTTCACCCATTTGGCAATGTGAAGTGAATAGAGCTGCAGATATGGAAAATATTATTACACACTGAATTTTGCAAAACAGCACTTATTATTTTTTTTAATGGATTGTCCCTTTCGCTTAAGAACTCCGAAAGCATTCAGAGCACATTAGAGATTTTTCAAAAACGATTTCCATGGCAGCCCTGCATTTTTGCAGCAGCTGAGGAAAGGCTCAAACCCTCAAAACAGCAGAGTCTCAGAAAAAGCTTAGGACCATCTAGACACACTTCAACTGTGTGGTTTAGCTGGAGCCCTGGGGTGCTCCCCCCACCCCCCCAGCAGGCCTGAGGTGCTCCATCTGCTGTGGCTTCCCCGTGTGGCACCCTGGAGTTTACAAATGAACTCCTCCCCCGCCACATAGCTGTTTTCAAAACAAAAGTCAACAGAAACACTCGTCAGAAATATAACCTCAAACTGTCTACCTGCCAGCTACTATCACAAACTGTGTATTAGAAAAGCTAAGAAGCAAGGATTCTGGAGCTCCCAGAAAAAAAAAACAAAAAACATCAGGAAACAATGTAAAACTGTTTCAGTTCGGCCACTGAGAAGACACCAATTATCTCCACTTCCATTTTTTTTTAACAAAAGACATGTTAACAAGAAAAGATCATTATAGCAGAATGGATTATTTATTTAAAGCAACTACATTTAAAGTTTGAGAAATGGATTACATTATATCTCTCTTCATTCTTTATTGTTATTTTTACAATATTAGATAGCTTTTTCTTTTTCAGTTCTGGAAAATGAAGTGTGTTCACACCAGGCAAACAATATACCATCAAGCTACATCGCCAACCCCTTGTCTTTATTCTTCTCACTCACAGACCACAAATCTACAAAAAAGATGTCTAGGCCCACTGAGCAGGCCTGCACGTAGGGGATCACAGCTTGGCATGACCACCTCCCATCTGTTTTCCCTTTCTCTGAGGAGCATGTTAAACCACAGAAAGATCATATTTGCCAGAAGGAGCACAGGCACTTTTACCTAGCATAGATTTCTTCTTATAGGAGGCTGGCCGGTCATACAGCGGTCTCTGGATATCCGAGTATTTAGAAACCTCTTTCCTTTCAAGCATGGGGACGTACTGTGTGGTGTCAGCTTGCTTCATGTCCATGTAGTCTCCATTGTTTTCAAAAGATAAAATCACATAACTACATAAGAAAAAAGGAAAAGAAAAAAAAAAGACAAATGAATTTCACCCCCGGTGGCTTCTAATGCGTTCATGTCAGTAGATAACTACACACATGCTAATTCGGGTCCCTACAGTGTGCCATTAACTGAGGGAGTTATCAGGGGCTTGGGGATGAGCATAAACAATGTCCGTGTGCACACTGCTCATGGGGTGGTCCAGGCAGACAGATGAACGGTAATCAGTCATGAAGGCGTGGGTCATCTCAAACCCAGGTGTGTTGGGAAGGGAGGATGATGCTGACAACATGGAAGAAAAATGTCCCCTGGGAGGAAGGAAGCCCTTAACGCTATCTCAGGAGAAGGGAAACACTGTAAGGCCAATCGCGGAAGCTGCCACGATTGTCTTCATGTTTCGCCCCTCTGTCTCCAGCGTCCATCTTCTGCACATCCTCACAAATAGAGGACACACTCCCAGGAGCCACAGGGAAGTTGGGGATCTACATTCCCATAAAAACACAAATTGTCCTGAGTCAGTGGCATTGAGGAGTTCAAGACAGGAAGGCAGGCACCATTGTCCGCTGTCGGTTCAGTGGCCACGAGGCCCCGTGGCTCAGGCGGTCAGTTCCTACAACTCAAATAAAATGAACACCAATTTGGAGCCCATTAAATAAGCCAAGAGTGAGAGAGGGGTCCTTGTGCTTTCACTTGGAAGTTTTAACAACAGAGAAGGGACAAGTGTGTGTCACTGTCCCAGGTTCCGAAAGGACCAACAACAGTTCAAGCCTGGAGATACTCCAATGGCTCCTCACAAGGCACAAATGGCATCCCTTGCCAGAGCTGCATTTGCATGTCCTGGGGAATCACATACAAAAAAAAAAAAAAAAAGAATGACTCTTAGAAGGATCCCAGCCCCCACTGTCATTTAAACCTAGCAGAACAGCCTTTCATGTAATGACCTAGTCCAAAACAGATACATATATATACAAATATACAGCCATACTGACATGGACGGCCAGGTAGGCTCCGAGCCTTGCGGCCTCAGGTGCAGGCCTGGAATCTGTCGGGATGGGTTTTTCTCCACTTAGGACGCTTGTGACAAGCACACAGCAGGCTCCCTTACCAGGCGCTTACCTCCTTGTGCTTTCATCTGCGGGATTCAATCCAAAGATGTCCAGGTCTTTCTTTGGCTTCTCTGGGTGTCGGCTCATGAAGCTATCTCTATTCTTATGCAGATAGTTGACCAAATCCCCATAGAAGCAGTACTCTGTGATGATGTAAATGGGACCTGTGGGGACCAAACACAGTCAGGTATGAAAATGGAGAACCAAAAGCAGCCACAATACTCAGAACCAATGAGCTTCTGAAAGGCCAAGGGAACCAGTGGGCTCCACTTAGGAGCTTCATACTGGTGAGGCAGGTTTGGGGTGCAGAGAGGGGAATGTGAACCTGAAACTGGTTCCAAAGTTGTTCCTCTGCACACGCTCACCCCAGGTCAGAGAGCCTACCTGATTTGGTGCAGGCTCCCAGCAAATTCACAATGTTCAAGTGTGGTCCCAAGTGCGTCATTATCTTCAGCTCAGACATGAGAGCTTGCTTTTCGCTGGATCTGGCTGTGGCTGTTGAAGTACACCAGATTTCAGTTCAACTGAACGACCTACTCCCGGTTCTCAGGCAAACACATCTCACCCTTAGATTCAATGATATTTATTTACCAGGAGTCTAAAGGAAGAGGACCAGATGGTCTCCTCAGTCTACGCTCTGATGACTCTTTGTGTGTGTGAATATGTGTGTGTGTGCAAAGGCCCTTGCCTATACAAATATACATGGAGGAGACAGGCTGACATCAGGATGCCTTCAACTGTTGCCTGACCTTATATTTTGAGACAGAGTCTCTCACTGAACCTGGCTGGCCCCCTGCAGTGTTGGGGTTATGGGAGCACATCCCCACATCTGGCTTCCTATATGGATGCTGGGAGATCAGAACTTAGGTCCTCATGTTTTCACAGAAGGCACTTTACCCATTGAGCTGTTTCCCAGCCCCAAAGGCACTAGTCTTTAAAATTAAAAAAAAAAAAAATGTCACTAGAGATGAGGACATCTGATTTTTAACAGTAAGGGGTAAGAACAAAAGAACCTAATGGGGGGTGAGAGGACCCTAAGCCTAAATCCACATAAGACTTGTAGAGTCCAAAGAATCACACTCTAATTTTACATTTAAGTTTGCTCTGAAATAATTTCCTATCTCCATGTTCAAAGCATCCCTGGGGAGAAACACTTACGTTTCAGCATCTTCACAGCCACCTTCATGACAGGCTGGGACCGGCTTAATCCATAGGCTGTGCCTTCAACCACTTTCCCAAATGCACCAGATCCCAAGATCCGACCTGTGGGCACACAGAGCCATCAACACCAGCTCTAGGCTCCTCGGCTTTGCTGGCAGAGGCCAGTGCACAAGGGTGCACAGCTGGGTGGGTGTTCTTTCCTGTACTGAGTAAGCCTAATTATTCCTCCAAGTCATCATGTCAAAAAAAGAATTGAGCCTACAGGGAAGGAAATTAGTGTAATTGCCTTTGTCAAAAAACATTTGCAATGGGAAGGAAAACACAGAGAAGAGAGAGGCAAGCACAGCTCTCCCTGATGTGAGCATGGGCTCCTGCCAGGGCCTGGGCTCCTGTGCTCTTGCCTCCATGGCTTCCTCCCAAATCCCCTGTTTCTCTCATGCAGACAGAGGTGACCTTCATATTAGCAAATCCTTAACCACTGGAAATCTTCAGTAGTCCAAATGCCACTGATTCTGAGGAATGCACGAGTGAAAACCTGGACCAGTCTCCTTTGTCATAAAGGACCAGAGGCTGTTCATGCTGGCACGGCCCTTCTTTGTGTAGGGAGACAAAGAAATGAAAACTGTTGTCTCCACTCTTAAAGAGGCTGTGGTCTAAGGGAGGTCTTTCCAGGAAACTAGTCTGAGCCCAGGCGAGAAAGACGCCAAGAATGACGGACATGCTCTCCTCCGGCCTGTGCTTCCGGCACCGATGCCTGGAAAGGTGCTGTTCCTCCAGCAACTTGGTGTTGCCAAGAAGACAGAGACAAAGTGATGAACAGCAGAGGCTTTGCTGCCACCACACACACACACACACACACACACCGCCCATTTTATTACTTCTTAATTTCTCTAAGTTCTGCACGACTTCTTGGGAAATACGATAGAGAAGCGTGGCTGTAAGTGGAAGCTTTGCTTGCCTTTGGCTTGAGTGACTGTGAGGTCTGAGCTCTGCTGCACCGCGGGATGGGACAGACAGATAACTAAGAACTATGTCTGGTAAGCCCCATGACTGTGACATGGCCTCGAGGGCTGACGTTCTTTGGCCTCAGGTCTGGATTTTATTTATTTAGAATGGGTTTTATTTCTTTAAAACTCTTCGGGACCTCATTTTTGGGTCTCAACCCACGATTGAAGTCTTAGGAAAGTGTGACAAACTATCCTGACTTTTATGTTTTGCTTGAAAGGGTGTGTGTGTGTGTGTGTGTGTGTAGCTGGAAGGCGGTTATTTGGGGAGTTTCTCATGCAGCTCCGGCTGGTCTCAAACTCTGTGTAGCTAAGGATGACCTTAACCTGCCGATCCTCCTGCCTCACCGGGATCAGAGGTGTGCACCACAACAACAGCATATATTTTTGCATCCTGCAGTGCATATCTATAAAGTATTTTCATGAACCTTTGGAATGGATTCTAGCACGCTGAGTTATCTCACTTCTCAGCTAGTCCTCTTTAGTCAGAGACACTTAGTTCATTTTCCCATTGTGGTATCTTTGTAAGACCAAAAACATTCAATGATTCAAGTAAGAGTTTCTTTTCCTTTGGTATTTTCTTATAGGGTCTTATGTAGCCCAGGCTGGCCTGAAATCCATAATGACACTGAACACATGATCCTTCTGCCTCCACCACCCCTACCCCAAAACTACAGGCATATACTACCATGTCCAGCTAATTAGCTCCCTTTTCAGTTCTGGGGATAGAATCCAGGGACTTACAAAGGCTAGACCATTTCTCAGTCCTTGACTTCCCCTTCTCAACCCCAGTAAGTTCTTTCTCAAGATGTCTTTGTAACACAGCCTGGCCTTGAATTCACAGTTCCTCCTTCTTCAGCCTCCCCAGTGCTGGGTGAAGAGCATGAGCTACCACACCCAGCTCTGTGAGCAGAGTTCATGTCCCTAACTCTGACTCAGGTCCATAACTAGCAAGGTAACCCTGGAGTCCTGGGGAGCCAGCCTCACAGGAACTTACCAAGCACTAGTCCATCTCTCGGGAATTCCCATCTGGAGTCATAAGGCAGCTGCATTGGGTCCACGTAAATATACTCGTGTCCATCAGGGCTGATGGACTCAATGACCCTCCAGCGGATTTCATACCGTGGCTTCTGCAATGACCAGGGCAGGTAACTGAGTACCAGAGTCTCCAGACAACCAAGCTTCACTGCAAAACCGAAGTGACTGGGCCCAGGAAGGTCTATCATAGTCCGCCATACATGTTCCTAACACAGTCTACCACACACATATCTAACATGGTCCACCACGCATGTATGTATCACGGTCCGCCATATATGTATGTAACACAGTCCACCACACTTGTGTCTAACGTGTCCACCACACATGTATCTAACATGGTCCACCACACATGTATCTGACTGGTCCACCACACTTGTATCTAACATGGTCCACCACACTTGTATCTAATATGGTCCACCACACTTGTGTGTAACACAATCCACCACACATGTATCTAACATGGTCCACCACACATGTATCTAACATGGTCCATCAAACATATATCTAACATGATCCATCACACATGTATCTAACACGGCCCACCACACATGTATCTAACATGGTCCATCACACATGTATCTAACATGGTCTGCCACACATGTATCTAATATGATCCACCACACATGTATCTAACATGGTCCACCACACATGTATCTAATATGGTCTGCCACATATGTAATTAGCAAGCCCCTTCTCTGAACTAAACACTGAAAGAGGGAGCCATCTCATTCTAATGGCTCCAAAGACTCACCTGCTTCCAAATGACGACCAGGACAATGAGAGAGACGATGACAATCACCAAGAGCACCAGTACCGCAGCCGCCACCGTGAGTTCGGAACGCAGGGCTGGGGGCAGTACAGACACAGCAGAGAATTTCCTCAGTTACTCTGAGGGGGTGCAGAAAAGAAGTGTCTCCCTGCTGGTGGGGAAGGGTCTAGGCTCCCTAGTTCCCTTCAGGGGTGGCTTAAACTGTCTCTCGAACCCTTATACCCATGAAATTAAAGGTGATTATTCCCATGAAATTAAAGGCGTTTATTCACTTGTTCCAAAAAAAGCTCTGGGGATCTCCTCTTGGACAATTTGAACAGAGAAAATGAAGACCAAAAATAAGTTGGGAGTGACTTTTTGCAGAAACATCCACCTTACAAGCCTCATGGCAAAGGTGAATTTGAAACACAGCATTTTGCCTTTTGTCCCTACTTTGAGCTTCATTCCTTTCTTTGTTCTTTGGAAGACCAACATGCCTCGCCTGTTCTAAGGAGCGGGAGACAAAAAGCTTCTTCCTCGTTCTCCATCCCCACACCAATGCTCACACTAAAGAGGCTACACTATAAATGACAAGTGAAAATGCCCACAGCCTCTGCAAATGCAGCTGGGTCCCTGAATGCAAACGAAAGGTCCCTGGTGGCAAGGCCTTTGACTCAAGCGCACACAGGGCTGGATTTCTGTCTTGGGACTTTTGCTACTAAATGACCCCCTGTCTGGGATTCCACGTCCCACCTGAGGAAGACAGTGCTTGGTTGGTGACCCGGGGCCGTCCTGCCTACTGAGAAACTCACTGGGAGCCACCAGCTTCAGCTCTCGGTTCCCAACGCCAAGGTCATTCTTTGCCAGGCATCGGACCGCGATGGTCTCTTCCACTTTGGCAAAGGACACTTGTCCCTCCACAGTGCGCCTGTCCCGGCGGTGGACCTCCATGATGATATTTGAGACGTTGCTGGCCAAAACCGTCCATGAAGTGTCATTATTACATCTAGAGAGGATGTACACCAATGGAGGTCTGATTACCAGGAGTCACAAAGACCAGCGACCCCCTCCACATTTTGGACCTTGCACACATTTGGGGGTCACCACAGTTTAGCTTTCTCATTTCATTGTGCATATTCACATTAAAGCTCATTTGCACCTGCTCAAGAGGAATAATCTCAGGAGGATAACTAAAAAGCTAATAGTCTGTGGAGGTGTCAGATAAATTTAATAAAATACAACGAACAATCTCAAATCTTGAACCTATGAGCAAACTGACAAGATAGTATCAAATGTGTTCAACAATCCAAGTTTTCCACTTCTTCAGAAATACCCTCCCTCCTCATTCCCAACCCCAGGAAGAGCTTTCAAGGGTCCCTAGGGCTATCTACGGTAGTCTTCTAGACTATACTATTAAACCTAGAGATCCAGTCACCCCACAGCTCTAGGTGGGGGGAGGAGCAGAAAACTCAGCCTCCAGCAGAGACACATTCAAGGCATTCTGAACTCAGCCAGTTGCCACGGGAAGAAGTGTGAACCCACAGTACATGGGCCCGTTTCAGAAGGTGGAGGAGGGGCTGAAGAGCTGGCTCAGCACTGAAGAGCTCACATACTGCTCTTGTAGAGGACCCATGTCTGGTTTCCCAGCACCCCTACTGCAAAGCTCACAGCCACCTGTTACTCCGCCTTTAGGGACTCTAATGCCCTCTTCTGGTTTCCAAAGAACAGTGGGCGTGAGCAGTCATATGGGCACTGCCTTCCCTTCTGTTCATATTGCCAGTCTAGCCACTGAAACAAAATTTATGATTAGAAATAAATGCAAGCTGGCCAGGGGTAGTGATACACACCTGTAACCCCAAAACTTGGGAGAGCAAAGCAAGAGAATTTTAAGTTTGATGTCAACCTTGTCTCACAAATAGGACTATGAGCTAATGTATGTGTATGTGTGTATATATGTATATGTGTATGTATATACATACATATACACACACACATATATATATGTAGGCTATAGTTAAAATGCTTGAACAAGAGTGGTTCTTAAAATTCTTCTTGTCTTCACATTAAAGACAGTTTTAAAAGAGAAATATAACAATGAAGAACAAAAGGGAAAATAAAGGCCCTTTGAGAACATGCACACACACACAGATATTAGGATGGAATCCACTTTTGGAAACCTATTGTATAGTTTGTAAGTAATATAAGCCTTGGGTCAAGGAAGGATCAGTCACAAACACAAAAGGGGTCAACTAAAGAAATAAAGTGTACTTGAGGCCCTCTATGCCAAGGAAGAAACATTCTGACCACACAAGAATCGGGAACATCTGGTTTCCATACTTCTTAATATCCTTGCAGATCATCCACTCGATGTCCGGGAGAGGTGTGCCTTCCGCTGTGCACCTCACAGTCTGTCCCCCACCAGAGCCGTGCTGGTCATCCACGAGCTCCAGAATGGATGCTGGCACTGTGAGAGAAAGGGAGAAGTCAGCTCTGGGCAGTTATCGACCCTGGCTGTGGAGGGCCATCCCTCCAACAAGACGTTCCCACAGGTTCAGAAATGCTCTTCAAGGCATTGTATAAGACAGAGAGGAACACTCCGGCTTGAGCAGGCCTGCTCGGCTAAGAGCTACTTCAGAGTCAGTGTCTGGGGACTCTGTGCCCACATGATTTGGATCTGGACTGACGGAGGGGAGGAGTGCTGGGGTTCTCCAGTTTGGAAGGCAAGGAAGACCTCCCCCCCAATTATCTTTGCATTTGGGACTTGACTAACAGATTTGACAAAAAGCATCGAGTGAAGCAGCCCTCACCCACGTTCATCCAGGGGACATCACTAGATTTTAAAGATCCTTTTGCCAATTTGTAGTCAAATAAGTTAGAGACAGGCAAGTGGTCTGCCGGCATGTATACATGTGCACGTGTGCCTGGGGCTAGCAGAGGCCAGAAGAAGATATTGGATTCCCTGAAACATGAGTTAGAGATGCCTGGGGGCCACCATGTTCTGTGACCCAAACCCCTGTCCTCTGCAAGAGAAACAAGTGCTCTTAACCATTAGTGATCTCTCCAGCCCCTTGATTTGTTCTTAAAACATGGGATTCAATCATCAAATAATGATGATGATGATGATAGTAAGCTGAAAAATACTCATCTTTAATTTACTTTTACATACTTCAAAGTAAATAATAACTCAAACTAAATATTTTTTAAAATATGTTTAAAAGCTAAACTAAATAAAAATTTAAATTAAAAATAATATACTTGAAAATTTTTCACAGAAAAATTTTTTTCCTTCAGAAGTATTTTAGAATTCTGACCTTTTCAGAAGTTGGATCCTAATGAGATGTCTTAGGGAAGGACTCAGGCTATGTAATTTATCTATATTTCACACTCACACACATAACCAGGTGGTAATTTTACATACTATTTTTATATGCCTGAATCTTTTCTGACTTGTCACAGGATGTCAGGTCAGGATTTTTCACTAGTGATATCATGTGAACACTCAAAACATTTCAAGTTTTAAGTTAGATATGATGACACATGTCTGGAATCTCAGCACTTGGGAAGCTGAGGCAGGAGTATTACTATTCCAAGGCTAGCCTGGGCTACATACTTAGACCCTATCTCAACTCCTCTGATGAAAAGCAAATTTTCAGATTTTGGAGCATTTCAGACTTTTGGATGAGGAATGCTCAGACTGGACCTGAATTCACACCTGACATGTGTCATGTCTGGTTCCTGAGTGTATCCAAGGCTTTGAAGGGAAGATCTAAGCTGCCTTTGGGGAACAATCATCCATGAGTGAGCATGACCTTTACGTGGCTTTTACATACCTAGAGTTGACAGTTCAAATGTGTAACTTTTCACGTCATCGTCATTTTGAACTATAATGGTATAATGGCCACTGTCTTCTTCCTTAGCCCGGATCAGCTTTAATTTGCTTTGATACCTTCAGAGACAAGAACTTTATTTTAATAAGTAGGAACTAAATAAATACCAATTGTTTAAGCAATTACTGTCTTTGGTTGAAATTTTATTTCTGGGGGAAAAAAGTCTCTTTTTCTTGTCAAATTGGTGTCTTTTCAAAAATTCTTAATCTAGCTTCCACACATTGAAGGTCTCACTAATAGACACAATGGAAAACCAAGCCGTTTGAGATAAGCCATCTCCAGGAGCTACCAATTCTGGCAAGACCTCATTTCTGAACGAAAATAAACAAAGCCTTTGCAAAATGAAAATACTTACGATGGGTAAGAGTGCTTGCTGCCCTAACCTGAATTCAGTCTCCAGAACCCATAAGATGAGGCAAGTGCAGTGACGCCCATCTACAGCTTCCTATTGTGAGATGGGAGGGAGGAGATAAGAGAATTGCCCCAAAGCTCCCAAGACAGCTAGCCTGGAGCACAGTGGCAAAAGCAAGAGAACTCCTTCAACTGACTCCCCCAAACTGTTCCCTGACTTACAGGTGTGTGTGCCTGCATGTGCTGTGTGCCTGTGTGTGTGTGTGAGCATGGTCTTTTCACATTTGGCTTTTCATTTCATGATAAAACATCTCAATATTAAAAAACATCTGGGATGGAACAAAATTGTAGAAATAATTGGACTCCCCAGGCCTCCATTTCCTTACATATAAAATACGATAATTGTGCCCATAGAGCACAATTATTCTAAGGGTTCATTAAATGATATTAAAAGTGGAAAAGCATTTCACAGGCTCCAGACGACTCTGCAAGTGCAGGGCCTATGGAAAAGCAGGCTAGGCTAGCTCTCTTCTCTGCCCACTATTGGACCAGCTTCGGGACTGGAGAGGCCACCCTACACACACCCAGCTGTGATGGCCAAATGATCCGGGCCATTCATAGCCTATGCTTGTTCAGCCAAGAAAGGCAGTAGGTTCACTGTTTTTTTTTAAGCTCCCAGAAGGCGACTAGTCCTCTCACCTTGCACTGGCTGGCCCACCCAGGAATGAAAAGACAAAGTGCTGAAGGGTTCTCAAATCTCAGTAACAGGCAGCTTTCCAGCACCACTCCCCTGACAAATGTGCCTTGCTGAGGCTATGTACTACAGCCTGGAATTCCTGCTCAGACACATGCGAAATACCAGCTATCCCGCTATGACCCTGTGTCTCCCAGCACTTGCAAGTTGAGGCAGGAGGATCACTATGAGTTTAAGACCAGGCATAACGACATAGCAAGATCCTGTCCCAGGAAAAGATAAGAAGGAGAAGGAGGAGGAAAAACAAAGAGAAGAGGTATCTAAACAAATACTTCAAAATGGTACAGTGGTTCACACCTATAATCCAAGAAGCCATGAAGCAGGAGGATTGTGAGAACTTAAGGTCAGCCTAGGCTACAGAATGAGGTCCTGTCTAAACAAACAAACAAACAAACAAACAAACCAGAAAAAAAGGGGGAAAAGTGCTCCTGAATTCTACACATAAGTATCCAGGGCTGGTCAATGGCACCATGAGCTCAGGAAAGCAGCTCTAGTTAAGAGATGAGTGCACCCTGCACGGTCACCCACAGTCAGGACCAGAATGACCCACTGACCCGGATTTCATCAGACTCCACTCTGATGAAATCCTGGACTGGGGCAGATGCGCTCTCAACAATAGCATTTTGTTGCATGTAGGTTTACATACAAATTACCTCACAGGTGGAGTCAGTTCATATGTATGCTGAGATATAACGACCACCCAGGACTCCGCTTGAGTCCAAGCACATCTAATTCTCCCATCTTTCATCATTAGCTAGATCCAGTATGCCGTCTCTCATTGTGGGGCCAGAACCTTTTAGTCCTTGCTTCTCTTTTTGCCTTAAATGCTTATCGATGTACTATCGTCAGGCTGTGACGTTATCACAAGAGTGTGACTGAAGTGTGATTAAAATGTGACTGTAAGTAGGTCTGTTTGGTAGGCTGCTGTTTGGGCTGGTTCCCAGGCATATACCAACCTCTAAGAAGACGCATGTCAGTGGACTGACATTTGAAAGTCTTCCCTACCTTGTTTCCTGGATCTTCTGGATGTCAGTGGTGATCTCAGTGAGATTCTCAATCAGAGTCAAGTTGTCCTTCAGCCAGGATATCCTGGGAGCTGGGTAGGCCTGTACCTCCACAACGAACTCCCTGACCTGATGCAGGTTGACAGCTTCCAGCTGGCCAAAGGTCGGCATGATCTCAACAAAGCCTTTCTCTGTGCAATCGAAGAGTTTCCATGAAATAAGAACCACTGCATCCAGATCCCAGGGACCGTGGGCAACTGACATTTAAGGAAATCGTACGCACCGTGGACAGAAATGATGACTTTCTTCATTTCCTTGACCTCCTTCGTGGCCTGGCGGGCAGCACACTCGTACTCTCCGCTGTCTTTCACTGTGGCCTTGGGGATGGTCAAAGTGTACAGCAGTTTGATGGATGGGAGTTTGATCTCCTCCAGCATGGTGATGCCTTTGTTTCTCTGTGGTAGCACACCAGAAAACCAGCGTTTAAAAGGTCCCTCCCAGAGTGAGCCCTAATGTAAGATGTATGAACGTTGGTGGACTCATCTGTTCTAAGCGATGTTCACTCCGTGGGAGACTTGGCAACTGGCAGGCTGAGCGTATGTGGGAGCAGAGGTGACTTTGTAATTTTTTTTGTGAGCCTAAAGCTGCTCGAGAGTGTAAACCGAAAGAACAGAAATAAAAATAAGAATGTAGAGAGGGAGGGGCCAGCAAGGACCCACTCCTCCCTGAAGACTTGTAAGCAGTTAACAGTTGCTGCAAGAGATGTTTTCTTCAGCGATGTGGCCACTGGTACGTGACCCATGCTCCTGCCAATAACCCCTTGCCCATCCTTCTAGAAATCACTCTAATTAAAAAAAAAAAAAGATTATCTGTCCCTCATAAAGGAAGTTCTATGTTTTAAGGATTAAAAGAAGTTCAGTATGAAGAAAAATACAAAGTCACTTTATTGTGCAAGGAGGATACGAACATACTGGACTATGAGTGTCCCTGAATGCATGCCGTTGATAAGGTCTAACGTAAGAACACCTGGCTGGTGAGTGAGGGCACTTGTCATACGAGCCCGGGAACCTGAGTTTAACCCCTGGAGCCATTGAAAGGTGGACAGAGAGAACTGACTCCAAGAAGGTAGTCCTCTGATCTCCACACCATGTTGTCACAAGGGTGTTGCCCCACACATTCACCAATAATAAACGGAATTTTAAATAAACCTCCAGGAGGCGGGAAGGGCCAGCCAAAGCAAAGTCACTTGGGAGAGAAGTGTTCAGCACAAAGCAAAGTCTTCCAGTGACAAAAAGACCAGGGTCCCGAAAGAGTAGGGAGAGGGGCTGTGGAAACAGCTCAGCAGTTAAGAGCTTGCTGCTCTTCAGGAGGTCCCAAGTTCAGTTCCCAGCAAGCACATGGTGGCTCACAACCATCTATAATGGGATCTGATGCCCTCTCTGTCATGCAAGCACACATGCAGATAGAGCATTCATATATATATATATATATATATATATATATATATATATATATATATATCTTTAAAAAAAAAAGAGTAGGGAGAAAAATACATACATGATATATAGATTTAAGACATGGGTTCGTTCCCATAAATATTTGTATGTGCGTGTGTTTCGTTCCCTAGGAGGCCCCCAATCGCAGTGTTAAACACCATTTCTGCATTAGATTTTCATGTCCTTCATACACAGCTCTTATGGACTCAGTACAGCCATCAGAATAAGTGAGACTTTATATAAAGGTCCAGGTAGATGGAGTGAGTACATTCTGGTGTGCTACTGCACAGCCTGATGACTGCAGACTACAATATCATATTTCCCGGCAACACTATCAGATGCCTCCAGACCCCAAGGCATGTGAGTCAAGACAGTGAGGACACATGCCTACCTCCGCAGTCAACTAGTATTAAAGATCCAGGCATTTGTTGCTTTTCTAGCGTTTTCATTGCCGTGGCTACAGAACAATCTCTTTGCTTCTGACTTTTCAGTTGCGAGTCTGTGCGCTGTGATACCCTGGTCCCTCTGTGGTCATGTCAACCTCTCCCTGCCTGAGAAACGTTAAAGGCCCTGGCGTCAAATCTGCTCCCTGTCCAGATGGGAAGCGGTGGCCTGGAGAAACTCAGAGCTGTGTCCAGCGGTGGAAACACCAGTGGCATGTGAGGCGGGCGACACAAGCCCTGTTGTGTCAATTCTGTGCACTCCGTATCTGGGGGGACCTACCACTTCTCCGGGGTAAGTCCACTGGAGGTCCACCACCTCATTGTTAAAGACGGCACAGGTCACCACGATGGTTTCCCCTGACTTATACACGGTTTGCCGAGCTTCCATCTCCAGGTTCAGTTCTGACGTCGCTGTAACGAAATGACAAAGGAAATAGTTAGGATCTCAAAAATCAACCTGTAGCTGAATCAAGTTCACTTGAAAAAATGAAAAATCATGAGTAAACTACTGCAATCAAGACAAAAACTGGAAAAACAGTCTAAGAAGCTTTGATTTTGAGTCTTATACAACCTGGGATGGAGTCATATTAGAGAACTACACAATGATAACAAGGATAAAAGTCGGTCTCTTTTAACCAGAACGCCACATGCCTGGACTATCTGGCAAGATGGCTGCACTCTAGTCTCTGTGCTCCTGGACTGTCACTGCTCTACTCGGTCCCTCCCCAGAGCCCAACAAGAGGCAAGTGCCTTTTTTTTTTTTTTTTTTTTTTTGCTTCTGCTCCATGTCCGTGTAAAGTCCTCCCTAAAATCTTCCACTGCAACCCCCAGCATGTGAGAGACTTTGCCAGCCAAACTACCCCCTCTCATCAAAGGGAAGAAGTTTAGCCTAACCACAGTCTCCCTCCAACACTGAAATCGCTCAATTCTTAAGTTACTGAAATTAATCTAGGCCTCCCAACCCCCTGGAGTGTATGCTTGTGTCTTGGGGCTGTGTAGTCAAGAATGTGAATCGAATAGTAAGAGGCTTATGCAAGACAGAATTCCTCGCAGTATTTTTCACGGAGCGTGCAGGCTTACACGTAGAAGCAAGTTCGGCCTGTGGTGATTTTTAAGCCTGTATTAGCATAGCTACAGAGGTCAGCAGCATTGTGTAGTGAAGAAAGAATCTTAAACTCCTAAACTAGCGCCAGGTGGCTACAATCAAATTAAAAAGCCTTGTTTGTCCGTGGCTCTCACTTAAAGAGGCGGAAGTACCTTTCAAGGCATAAACGTTAAACTCTCCGGTCTTGAACGTCCTCCCTTTGACGGTGGCCTCACAGATGTACGGCCCCACGCTGAAGGTCCCGTTGAAGCCCTGCCTGCTGTCATAAGAGGCAAGCACCAGCCTGCCGTTGTTCAGCAAGGTTACTTGAGTCTCCGGATCTGTGGTGCGGCAAGGTATGATGGCAGAATCGTCTTCTTCCACAATCACTAAAGAGTCTGTCATCCCGAGAGGCACAAAGGCCATGTCTGGGTCTGTGATTTTAAAGAGAGAAAGAAGACTCTATCAGGGTTTCATTTCACTTTTACACACATATACAGAAGAAAAAAAAATCTGTTGGCATTACCATCATCATCACCATAATCATCGTTACTATTACTATTGGGTTGGTGATGATAGGGATACAACTCAGAGGCTCATACAAGCTAGACAAGAGCTCTGCCACTGAATTATACCCCCAGCCTGACATTATTCTTTCTAGGTATGACTGTTACCATTGCACTTATATCCAAGAGCCATGCCACCAACATTAGTTTTTTTGACAAGCAGAAAGTAACTTTAAAATCAAACAACAACAACTAAATGCTGCTAATAGTTAGAAATACTAGCCAGGAAAATTTTGAAAATTAAGAGATAAGGTATAGTCCTTGCCTCTTTTGTTTTGTTTGCTTGTTTATTATTTTGCGTTGTTGTTGTGTTTGGTTTTCTTTAAGATAAGGTCCGGCTGTGTTTCCCAGTCTGGAACAGACCATGTTACATGGCCCAGAGTGGACTTACTGACCTTGAACTCATGATGACCTCCTGACCCAACTTTCCTAGTGCTAGATTGCAGGTAACTACTACCCTGTCCAGCCAGTCTTCTTATCTTAGCGACTGCTCGTAGAAAGCCCGACTCCCTATAGCTGGTATCACTGACAAGAAGCACAGACATCACTCAAGAAATAAAGAAAAGCTGGGGCTGGAGGGGGGGTGAGAGTGTAGGGAGCAGAGGAGCAGCAGGTCCTTCGGCTGCCCAGAGACCCCCGGCTTGATCCCAGCACGGATAATTCCGGAGCCTGAAGCCTTTCTTTGCAGTCTCCAGTTGAGCTGCGGTGGTGAGAAGTGCTGGGAGTCTCAGGCACCACCCGCAGAAAGGGCCAGCTTTGTAACTGCCCAGGAGACGGTCCCGTAGGAGAACACAGGGTAGTGGTGGGTGGTGTTTGTATTGGATGTGGGATTTGGAAGAAAAAGAAAATTCCAGACTAATTTAGACTGACTGAAACTTACGGAACCGCTTCTAACAAGCCCACAAGTCCATTCTGTTCACAGCATGGAGAAAGCCCTCCAGACTTAGAAAACTCTCACTCAAGGAACCTATGTGGTGGTGGTGCTATTTTCATCATCATTAATGTGTGGCATTGAAGTGACATTCTAAATATCTGCCCTTTGCACAACAAAAATGGAGACATCCCAGGACTGAAGAGATGACTCAGCAAGTAAAAATGTTTGCCATGCAAACCCGAGGACTAGAGTTCAGATCTCAGCACCCATGCGCATTTGGTAAAAGCAGGGTACGTGTCGTGTGGTAAATCCAAAGCTCCTCCATTACCCAGCGACATACTGACGTTCCCATTCTTCCAATTTGTGTTCAGAGCCCTGTCAACAAAGTGTTCAAACAGAAGGTTTGTACATTAATTTCCACCTCAGAGAGACAGACTGGTGTCCCTTATGCCTCAGTTTGGGCCTTCCCTTCCCATATTCACCTTCTCTTCTACCAAATAATACCTATATGATGTGTTGGTGACACCAGGGTCCTCCTCTGTGCAGCTGTCCGTGTCAGGAGACAGCGCTACCCGTGACTGTACTGACAGCTACTGATTGGCAAAGGCTCAGAACGAAGACGAGGTAGGTGGTAGGACCAAATGCATCTCAAGCTCCCAGCTAGGCCCGGATTCTGGAGAAAGCACGTGTGACCACAGAGGGCTTAACTGTCTAAAGCCTAGTCCTGCGGCCCCCCACAACCTAAGGTCACACTCCCCAGCAACACTCCCTAGCGATGACTGGGGGCAACTGAGCTCCATGGGCAAGAAGGCCCACCCTCCCAGCCATGCAGTATCTACCCACCTAACAGAGTCGAGCAGGGCCATGCAGGAATCTCCCATCCCTTTCCTAGGCCTTGCCCCTTATAAAACCTTTGCATGACTTCTGTCTTGGCACCCACTACTCAGAACACACAAGATCATATCATTAACATGGAAAATCCCCTAAATGTTAGTGGCAAAGACAAAAAGAACTCCTCCCAATCCATCAAAAGCAAAATGCACCACGTTTGTATCAAAGCTGAGACTGATGGTCTATTTGGAAACTACCCTACTAAACTGTGAGTGTCCAAGGCCTGCTTGTTGATTCTGTCTCCTATACAAGGCTCGGTATCTGATACACTTGTAAGTGCTTGCTCACAGTGACTGAACCAAATAGAATGAGTGCATTTGATGGCTTTGCACCAGACCAATAAAAAACATGCCACAGTAAAGACCTCTCAAAATTCATAAAGCTCTGACATGTTGACAACGTCTGCCACTGAGTTCTGTCCCCAGCTACAAGTCTTTCCTTTTTTAAATAAGACTTGTTTGTTTGCTTGTTTATGTGTGAGTGTTTTGCTGGATGTATATACCTGAGTCACATGTGTGCAGTGCAGGTGGAGTCCAGAAGAGGGCTCTAATCTCCTGGGTGAGAAGTAACAGACTGCGGCAGCCCTGCCAGTCCGAGGTACCAAACCTGGGTCCCCGCAGGAGCTGTGAATGCTCCCAGCACCTGAGCCATCTCTCCAAGCCTCCCATTACTTTTTCTTGATTTGAAAGTGCAAATGATCTTTATTTAATTCATGCATCTTGCTAGTCCTAACGTGGGTAGCCTCAGCTACTTGAGAGGTTGAGGCAGAAGGGACTGCTTGAGTCTGGCAGTTTGAGGATAGCCTGGGCAGCATAGCAATAGCTCATCTTAAAAGCCACAACTACAAAAACTGAGTGTGGTAACACATGCATTTAATTCTGTGACCCAGGAGGTGAGGTGAGAGGGTGATGAATTCAGAGCCAGCCTAGGCTACAGAAGGAGACCCTATCTTTAAAAAAAAAAAAAAAAAAAAAAGCAAGCTAAACATAGCAGCACATGCTTTTAACTGTAGCACTCTCCAGGCACTGTGTCACACGCCTGGAATCCCAGCTCTCAGGGAGGCAGAAGCAGGCGGATCTCTGTGAGTTTGAGGCCGGCCTGGTCTAGAGTGAGTCCAAGACAGCCAGGGGCTACACAGAGAAACTCTGTCTCCAGAAAAAAAAAGTTGTAGCACTCAGGAGGCTGAAGCCACAGGACTGCTCTGAGTTGGAGGCCAGCCTGAACTACATAGCAAGTTCTAAGACAACAAGAGCCACAAAAAATTTAATAAAAATAAATAAATAAATAAATAAATAAATTCAAAGACAGGCAAACAAACATAGATCGAAGGAGAAGGTTTGCTGTACAAGCATGAGGCCCCGAGTTCAAATCCCAAATACTCATGTAAAAAAAAAAAATCTATAGCCGTAGCTCTGCAGAAGGTGGAGGCAGGGGGATATCTTGGCTTTGCTAGTGTCATCCTTTGGCTGATGGGCTGAGAGAGAGAGGGGGAAAGGAGGAAGGGGTGGAGGAAGGAGGAAGGAAGGGGAAAAGACTGTTTTCTATCTTCCGACTTTTCTGCAATGAGCTCTGTGAATTTTACGTAAGAGATGCACCTTAACACAGCGACTCAGAAGCAGGACAGGAGGCAGCTCGGTGGAGGGGAGCTGAGCAGCTCACCTGGCACGTAGATGTAGATGTGCCGACCTTCTATCTCACTCTCTTCTGTCTGAGTGTGGTTGTAGTAGCAAGTGTACCACCCGGTGTGGGCCGCGGAGGCGTTCACCACTTCCAGCACCGTCACAAAGAGGCCACTGTTGTTCTCCTCATTTCTGATCTCCACGTTGGGGTCTTCTTCTTCAGACATGGGGTGCTGCCAGCTCACTTCACTCTCCCCAAAGCATCTCAGAGAAAAGGACGAATTCAGCTGCACAACCTTCTCATTCTCATTCGGAAGGATAGAGGGTAGCAAGAGCTGGCAGAGGACGAGGCCCGGCCCTGGAAGAAGAATCAGGCATTGACTCGGGTGAGCCAGAAGGGATGGCTTCGCCAGAGCGCTGAGAGTGGCCACAGTAGCCGCTTATATGAACAACGAGCATTTCTTCGGGAGGCTCCGTCTCTCTGGACGCCCATGAAAGACCCCCCATTATAACAGCCGCTGCATCTGCTGAGAGCAGCGAGTGTTCCAATGGCGTCCACAGTCCCCACCAAACCCTCCAGGCTCACCCCGCCAAACACTCAAATGGATAAAGGATGTCTGATTCCAATTCCATATTTCACACTCTTATGTGTGACCATAAAATATCCCAGTGCGGTCTGGGCTCAGGCACATATGGGTTCTTTACTGTGCATATGCCCTGCAGAAGTTTTCCTTGGTTAAAAAAAAAAAAAAAAAAGTGGGCAAGAGATGTGAGAAGAGAGGCAGGAAGATAGATAGATGGAAGAAAGCACAGAGCAGATCGGGGCTCACTCTGCAATCGCACGTCTTTCCCCATGAAGCCCCTCTGGCACACCATCTCCCCTTAATGACTTCCAAAAGCCAAAGCAGGAAGGTATGGGTTTAAATTCACAAATAATAAATAAAACCCGGAGAGGGAGGGGCTTGAAATAAATCTCCCAGCTTCAAGTTTCAGTTTAGCTAGAGTCTCTTGTCTATAGAGAAAAAAGAGACACCTTGTAACTTAATTATTAATTAATGGCCTCTAGTTTCCCTCCGCACCTAACATCTGCAACACAAATAGGTGGATAAAATCTACCAAGCACCAGGCACGCGTTCCACCTCTGTGCATCTCCACAACCTCTCTTTCCACTTTTTTTTTTTTTTAAAGACACACCAGGTCTCACTACGTGGCCCTGGCTCACCATGAATTTACGATCTCCCTGCTACAGCCTCCCCAGTGGCTGGGATTACGGGTCTGAGCCACCAAGCTTGGCGAAGGACGCCTGAGTCTTTATTTTATTTGAACATACTCAAATCTGTCTGTTCCACCTTCACTGCAAGCCCATCCCAGGAAGAGGAAGAGGGCAGTGGGCACATTTAGACATTTCGATGTCACTTTATTTATACCCTCAGACCACTGACGGAAAGGGTTTGTTCTGAAATAGAGTTAGTGCCATTCAGCAAAGAGCACCAAAGGTTTCTGTTCACCCTAGTTCTTTGCTTTCTACTCACTTCCCCCACCCCCACCCCCTCCCCTTGTGCCTAGGCGCAGGTGAGAGGCCCACAGAGCAAAGAGAGTAATGTTAGCTCCCTGGGACAGTGAGTTAAGAGAACAGGGATGTGGAGGAGACGTACCTGTGAGGAGACAGCTGAGGACCAGAAAGGCCTGGTGGGAGGGCCCCATAGCTCCTGAGAACTGCAAAAGCCAAACAGAAACAGCATTAGATAAATGGAAAACCACAGACAAGCCAGCTTCTCCTGCAACACGAATCCTTCATGGAACCAGCTTAAGCTGCTACAGACAGACAAACGGCTAAGAGGAAAGTATCAAAGAGCATGGTGGAGCCTCTCTTGGAGACAGTCTCAAAAAACAGAGAGCGGAAAAAAAGAAATGAATGTTAAGGACTTTCTCAGCGTCTGAGCTAGAGAAGTCTCGGCTTCATGTGGGCTGTCGCTTGCTTCATGTCACAACCCATCGGGACTTTTTGAGTCTTCTTACTTTCAAAAAAAAAAAATCCCTTCAACAACAAAGTGTGGTTTGGGTGTATTCTAACCAGTAACTTGGTGGCCTCTGTGACATGAGGCATGCAAGAATATGGGCTCCCAGCCTGTGTTCTTGTGGGACCTGGACATACAGCCAGGCTACTAGAAGCTTGGAGAACGGCACACGAATGAAGGAACGGAAAGAGAATTGGGGAGAAGCCCAGCAGGGTTGATGGACACTCTTAGTACCATCACCTAGAAGGGATGAAGAGCATCCCTCATTTTCAAGAACACAGCATTTGTGCAGACCAAATTCTGGGAAACAGAAATCAGCTTTTAGAAATCTGTACACAGGGGAAAGGTCCATCTGCCCCCTCACACCATCTCTCGCTGTGAGGCACAGAAGTTTAGCAAGTGGTCCAAAAAAATAAAAAAATAAATAAAAAAAAATAAAAAACAGCCAGGGGCAGATCCAGGAGTGTGTGAACACACAGATGAATGTGTACTTGTTCATGCATGTTTTTATGTGCACAGGTGTATGCGGAAGCGAGTGGTTGACATCAGATGTCTTCTTCAATGATTCTGCACTAGCTTCAGTCACTGTACCCTATGCTTTGAGGCAAGGTGTCTGGCTGAACCTGGAGCTCACCAATTTTGATCGACCATCAAGCCAACAATTCCTAGGGATCTGAGAAAGGTAGGCCCTTCGGCGCCCACTCTTTCCTAATACAACCCTGCCCCTGACCCCTCTCCTCTGTACACCATAATTAGAAAACCTAATTGCAGGGTTGTGAACCAAATGCACTTAGAAAAAGGCTGTCTGGCTTAATGGTCTCTGAGGATCTTGGCAGGTGCTGGAGGATGTAGGGTTTCCAAACTGCTGTGGTGACAGCCACAGGGGGCCCCAGAGCCAGGCTGGTTGCCTGATTTACCACAATTAGCAATAAGGGCCTGTGTGTTTGTACACACAAATATCAACCTCCCACCGATAATCCACTTGGCCAGCTTCAAAGCAGCTCCCAGCGCCAGCTTGCCGGCTGGGGTTTTATCACATTTGAATCCTGCAGTTCTCCAGCGAGGCTCACCAGCCACATATCTTTCAAGCCCCACTAAGCTCAAGAGAAGGACTCAGCACGCTGACCGGGCCGGCTCCGAAGAGCGTTCTGGCCCAGCCAGGCTCTAGCAAATTTCCTTCTGTGTGTCCAGATATGGCGGACTTGCTGCCAAAGATGATGATTTACTGGCATAGAGGGTGGGCAGTGAAAACAGGGCCTCTGAGAGAGTGATAATGATGCAAACAGTGACTATCCACATGTGTTTGCTTAAGATTTCAAACTCCAGTTTCTGATAAGGGCCAGTTCCCTGGCTAGGAAAGCCGGGTGTATTTATGAAGTTGCATGCCATTACTCATTTGTGACCCAGACAATGTAGCCATGAACAATTGTAGCATGTCTGCCCCACAGTGAGAAAAAGAGCCCAAGGGGAAAGACAGGCTCCTCATGCTTGCTGTAGGGAAGATCTCTGGAAGGGAATCTCTGGTTTTACTTGTGCTCTCCCACCCAGAAAGTGTCTTTCTTCGTTGCTCCCAGCCAGGAGCATCCACAGGTCAGACACAAAGACACAAGTAACTGAGGTTACAAAATTACAAAATCTGAGGCTTGTAAGCACTGCAAGCCAGTACAATGGGAACTAAACCCTTTTGCAAGAAAGAATAACAGATTTCATTTAAAAAAAAATAAAACAAGACATTAATGGGTCTGGTGAGATGGTCCAAGAGAGTTAAGATGCTTGCTTGCAAAGCCTGATGACCGGAGTTAGAGCTCCAAGACCTGAATGGTGAAAAGAGAGCACAAACCCCACAAACCCGAGTTGCACCTCTGGCCTCCACATGTGCACTGTGGCACACACAAATAACAAATACATAAATACACTTTTTAAATTAAATCACTTATTATTCAGGTGTGGTGAAATAGAGATGAAGGGATTCAGAGTTCAAGGCTAGCCTGAGCTGTAGGAGACTTTATCACAGAAAGAAGGAGGGAGGGAGAGAGAGAGAGAGAGAGAGAGAGAGAGAGATCAATAGATAGACATTTCTTTCTCCCATGTCAATTCCATGTTGGACTGCAGTCTCCGTGTTCGGATCTCAAGAAGCATGTCACAGTTGGTGCAACAATCCACAATGTGCGGTTGCAGCCATGGCTCACTCTGAGGCAGATCTATGGTTCATCTCCAACCTGTTATTCTCCTTTTTCCTCAGAAGACACGATTCGAATCACATCAGACTAGATTCTGATTCCAACAAGCCATCTACTGGCTTGTCAGTTTGCCTTCCCAGGTCCTTAAACGACCAGTGTACACAGTCCCAAAGTGTGACTCTTCCTGCAGGCTCCTCAGATGTTAGATGACGCCAGGTCCTTTACGCCCTGCTTACTAAGAAAGGGGAGGGCTGGAGGCCCCATAATTTTTTCTCCTGCCTACTGGGGAAGCGGATGTGAACCTCCAGCTGGTATTGCTGTGGCGATTCTGCATCATCAGCTAATACATAGAGTCCTAAAACACAGAAGCAAATCTGACTGCAGCTACTGTCTCGGCCCACCCCTTTCCCTCCCTCACTTCTTCCCTTTCTCCCTTTCTAGTTCTTCCAGGTTGATCTTGAACTCAAGATCCTCCTGCGCCACCACACTCAGCCATCCTGCTGCAAACAAAAAACGAAAACTACCGAAGGTTACAGTCTCTTAACAGGGACCGCAGGGCAAGCTGGAAAGTAAACAGGATGCAAATACCAACGTATTTCTTCCAGAAGAGCTTGCCATTCCCCCAAGGCCATGGCCAGCTTCTCTGACACTAAGGCCGCAACGCACAGATTCTGCTGCTCCAACACTGGACACTGAAATCCGCCCCACCCTGTCTCAATTAAACACTGCAGGAGACAGACTCTCAGCCCCAAAGCCACCAACAACCTTCAGGATTCAGATTTCTGAGGTTTGTTTAATTTCAGCTCTCCTAAGTTAATTCTAACTATGAAAATAACACATCTTGTTGTTTTGCTTTGTTTTCCCTCTCTCTCTTTACTCAGTCTCATAACTTCAGCCCAGGCAGCTTAAATACGGGTCTGCAATGGTGGCGACTTCTGTGTTTTCTGGCCCAAATTATATTTCCCAGGACCTGTACCCCACCAAGGACTGTGGTGTTTTGATCTCCTGAAGCACACTGTTAGATGGTCCAATAAGGAGCCGGGGGGGAGGGGTAATCTTACCCACAAGCATTGTAAGGAACAGCCTGAGTTCATAAGCCTTGGTCTCCTTGTACCAGAGGTGCAACTATGAGAGAATAAAGTAAAGCTTCTTTCAAACTGTCACTAAATGAATAGAACAATTGATCAGTGGCTTGAAGTCAGCAAGCCCTCATACTAGGTTCACAGAAGGTAAAGAGCCTGCTCCCTTCCTTACCGGTCTGCTCACTTGAACAGTGTTCATTATGTAAGTGTAAAAGATTAGCAATTAAGGCTTGAGGTAGCTCAGCCATACCGCACTTATCTAGCATTTGGAGGGACTGATTCTGATCTCCAGACCACACACACACACACACACACACACAAGCACACACACACAAAGTTGGAAGCTAGACATATGTCTGAAAAATATAATCTGTTCCAATGATTGTTGCAGATTTGCAGGAAAGAAAAATTAGTAAAATCATCTCCGTGTTTCTCAAGAGCAGAAAGTGAGGGCTGGAGAGATGGCTCAGTGGTGAAGGTCACTGACTGCCCTTTGGGTTCAATTCCCAGCACTCACATGGCAGCTCAGACACAGGAACCTGACACTCTCTTCTAGCCTTAGAAGACACCAGGCATGCACATACACGTACACACATGCAGGAAAAATACCCACACACCTGAAATAAAATTTAAAGATTTTAAAGAGGGGAAGAAAAAAAAAAAAACCCTCAGCAACTTCCCTACTAGCTTGGAATTTGCAAGCCCACCAAGACGTATGTGCAGTTCTTCGGAATAGACAGCAGATGGCAGTGTTGGTCCAAGAACCAGTGTCCTGGCCGTCTCGGAGCTGCAGCCGCCATTGAAACCAATCGAACCAACTTTTTTTCAGTATCTTAGGTTGCACTTTTAGGTTCCGTGATGGCTTGCAATTGAACTCCGAGGAATGGGAGCAGAAATAAGACAACCTCTGCCTAAAATGCCCAACTGTCCTTGGGGACCCCAGGAGAATTCGGCGAGGAACAATCGTCATCATCACCATTGCCCAGAGAGGGACCAAGAGGCAGCCGTGTCTTGGGAAGCGGGAGGAGAGCGCCGTTCACCAGGCCCCAAAGACTTAGCAGGACTGGCCGCTTGGGATTAGAGGAAACAACACCCTTTGACTTTCCACCCTCCGGGCATGAAGGCTACCAGGACGCTGCCAAGAGAGGCCACAACGCCTTTCTCTGGCACTCCATTGCCACTACTCGTAAACCCGCCCTCACGGGGTCCCTGCAGCCTGGCTGGTTGGAAACGACTATCCCTATTGCTCAGTAACGCAGGGTCACCAAACAAACAGCAACGGGCCTAGGGAGCTGGCCCCGGCCTGGAGCGCGCAAACAGACGTCTGTCCTCCCAAGACCGCGCTCGGTCCGGAGTCCCACCTTCTGCTGAATTATAACGCCCCAGCTCTCCAGCTCCCCCGGGCCCCCAACCCACCCTCGCCCACCCAACGCCTCTGAGTCAACGCCGTGCTTGCGGGGAGACTCAAGAGCCACCCAGGTGAGCCGGAATTCTGGCGCACCCGGCCCCCAGCTCAGCACCGCGGGGACCGCTCGACCGCCCCGGGCTGCGGGAACCACCAGAGGGCGCGGCAGCCCCGCGGATCTTACCCGCTGCCTCCGCCGTCGCCCGCAGCTCCCGCTCCAAGTCCCCTGCGGCGCGGCGCGCACCGCCGCGGCTTCTCCAAGAAGTTCCGCCCTGCGCTCCGGACCGCGACCTCTCTCTGTGTCTCTGTCTCTCTGTGTCTGTCTCTCCCCGAGTGTGTGTGTGTGTTTCTCTCTCCCCCTCTCTCTGTCTGTCTGTCTCTATCACTCTATGTGTGTGTCTCTATCTCTCTCCTCTTTTTCTCCCTCTCTCTCACTCTCTCTCTTTCTCTCTCTCTCCCTCACTCTCCCTTTCTCTCGCTCCCTCCGCGCCCCTCAAGCCCCGGGCCACAGGCTCCCCACGGGAGACGAGGCGACGTCGGACGTCGGTCTGCCCCGGGATCCCAAGCTCCCGCCTCCGGAGCTCACGGCCGCCGCGGCCGCCGCGCCCTGCGCTCTGTACTCGGCGTTTGCATTGTTTTCGACTGCGACCTGAGAGGAGACTGGGCAGGGCGGAGGGAGGGGGCCAGGTTTAGAATTTCAGGGGACCGACAGCGCCTCCTACAGGACAGTCAGGCCCGCAGCCGCCGGCGCGGAAGGCTGGACCGAGCCCTCTGCCGAACTGGCTCGAGCGCCCACCTTGCCCCTCGGTCGCCCCGTCCCTGGGCTCTCCCCCCGCTCCCCTTTACGCCTCTAGCTTGTCTTCCTCCCGGGAGGGAGGGGACTGAAGTAGAAGGCCGGGGAAGGGGGACCCCCGAGTCCGTGGCTTTCTTCTCTCCCCTCTTACCATCTAATGTCCCAACTCGTGTACGTGGTTCGCCCTTCGCCTTAAAACAAAAGAAAAGGACACCGAACCAACCACGTCGGCAAAGTAACAGGCGCCGATGGGGTCGCGGATCAGGACGCAGTCGGGACCCGCTGCAGCCCACTGTCCTCGAGACCCCTCTTCGCGCCTCCTCCCCAGGGCCGACGCCCCCGGCCAGCCGAGCGCTCTGGGCTGGACTGTGGCTGAGCCTCACCTTTGAGTCACCTCTCCGGCTCCCAACCCTCAGTCCGGAACGGCTACCTTCCCCCAGCCACCTTTACCCTGGATGCGACTCGCCGAGGGCTAGAGGGAGTCCCACCCTTCCAGGCCGGCGAGCGGACGGCTGGCCACCGCGTCCCCGGGTCGGGCCTGTCCCCTGGAGGCCGAGAGCCCGCCCGCCCCGGCGTCCGGCGCGATCGCGGCTGGATGCTCAGGCCGGAGCCCCTCCCCCCTCATCCCTCCCTCTGCCCGCGCCCCGGGGCAGAAAGGAGCAGCCCCCCGAGCCCACGGGGGAGGCCGGCTGCTGGGTCTGACCCCTGCGGGGCTCCCCCAGACTAAAGACCGAGCAGGGAGCCGGGGCTAGAACCGGAGGCGTTCAGCTAGCTAGATCCAGCCGTCCTAGGTTCGATCCAAAAGCGGGACCCTTCGCTGAGTCCCGGAGCAGGGGCCGACCGAGGCTGCCAAGCGGTGTGGCGGGGTGTAGGGTGGAAAGGGGCCTCGAGAGGAGCGCGGAGAGGGAGGGGACCAGGGACAGCCTTAGTCTTGGAAGCTCGGACCGAGGGAGAGGTTGGTGCAAAGGCCAGCGGGACCGCGGAAGACGTGCGCACCCCGGGAGCGCCCTGCGCCCCGCGACTCCCCGGCCACTTTGGGTGATGGGCAGCCGTGGGCCACGGGCGCTTTACGCTGCGGCTCTGCGAGGCCGCCGGGATCTGATCGAGGCGGCTCAGGAGAAGCCACTCAGGCCAGAACATTGAGCAATCCCGCCACGGAGCCAAGAGACCGTTTCCCACACCGCCCATCCCGGGGATTTTTTTTTCTGGGCAGCCCAGTGCCCCCCACGCCCCCTCCCTAGCTGGGGTTCCCCGACGCACACCCTCGGGATTGGGGGGATGGGCTGGGTGACCCCTGCTCTCCCGAGCACTCTCCTCACATCCTGAGGTCCCGGCGGGGCAAGGAACCCCTGCGCTGTAACAAGACCTTCCCAGAGCAGAGGAGCAGGCTAGCCCTTCCTCTCTCCCTTGCTCTCTCCGGCCGCCGGGGCCCCGGCAGCTCCCGCACCCTCTCCAAACGGAAGCACTCACAGACCCCAGAAGTTTGAAAGCCGAGAGGAGTCTGGAGGTGTGGGGGGGGGGTACCCTCGCGCGGGTAGAGTGAGCTCCACGGGGATGCGCGGTGAAGGAGGCAGGGCTGCGCGGAGACAGTTCCCAAGTTCTGCGGGACAGTAAGCGTTGGAAGCACAAAAAAGAAAGGAGGGGAGTATGGGGGGGGGGGACACAAGGCGGAGGTTGCGCCCCGCGGGGCCGGCGCCACGCACCCGTCGTCTCCCTGCAGAGAGGCACCCGGGGGTCCGCGGGCGGGAGGCGTACCTGCACCCACGCCTGTCCCTCTTGGCGGCCAGGACCAGGCAGCACTCTCCCCCCCCCCCACCCCCCGGGCCGTGCAGGGAGGACTCACTCCTCCGAGGACGAAGGCAGGGTGGGGGCGGGGACCGCGGCCCCGGATCCCTCCAACCCGGGTCGCTGGAATGCGGGGCCCGGACGGCGGCGTCTTCACTCCCGGGGACCCAAATGTGTTTGTCATTATTCCAGCCCGCGCGCCCGGGCGTCCCGCCGCCGCTCCCGCCCGACCCCGGCTCTCCCCGGCTCTCCCCCGGCAGCCGCGCCGTCCAGCAATTACCAGGGCTTGCCTGGCGCCGAGCGTGCCCGGCCGGCCGGGCCCCCGGGGTCCGACCTCCTCCGGCCGAGCCCTTCACGCCTCCTTCTCTCTGTCTCTGTCTCTGTCTCTCCCCCCCCCCCGGCCCTCCTCGGCGCCCCCTCTCCGCACACCTCTCCCGGTCTCCTCCTCCCCCCACCCCCCACTCCCAAAGCTGCGCGCTACGCCGGTCCCGCCAAACCGCGGGCGGCGGACGAAAATACTTATTCAAACCTGTCCTCCACCGGGACCCGCCGCCAAGAGGCCCGGCACCGCTGCTTCCAGCCCCAAGTGTTACTTGGTGTGCGTCCCGGTATGCGCGAATGCCCCCCCACACACACACACCCTGCAGAAAAACCTCAAAAATGTAAACCTAACAATTTCTTTGGGAGGCTATAGGATTGTTAGGAAAACATGGCTTTTAAAAATAGGTCTGGGGGAAAAAGTTTTATCCTTGGACTCCCTAACTCTATGGTCCCCCTCCCATCCGAAGCTTGTTAGGAATAAATTACTTTCTGGACACACAACTGGAATCCAGCTGTGTGTGAGTGTGTGTGGGGGGGGGGTTTCCTCGTTGCCCAAAATTTAAAGTTACTTCGCTTCTTCTGAGCCCCAAGATTCAGATCAGGCACCTCCTTTGGAAACAAAAATTACTTTTCCCCTCTCTCCCTTACCTTCTTCTATGTCAGTTCGCAAGGAAAATCCTACACACGGTGTGAAAAGTAAGCCCCAAGCCTCCTGCACTGTGCCGTGGCTCCTCTGTTTGTTTCTCTCCCTGGAGCTCCGACCGTAATGGGCTCAAAACCCGCATTTTGTAATTGATTCAATGTTATAGTCCATCCTCCTAAAACTAATCATTTGCTCAAAGTAAATAGCTGTCAGGAAATGAAGCCCCCCCCCCACCCGGCCTCTTCAAAATAAAAGTTTCCCTCGGCTCCTTGCTCTCTGGATCTCTCCGACTCTAGACCTCTTCTTTGCTTCTTGCTCTTACGAAATCAGGGGGTCCAGTCCCAACCCCCTGACTTCAACAACAACTGGAGGAGGGGGGGGCAGAGAAGTAAACCAGATGGGGTGGGGGTGGCTGAAAGGGGGAAGTGTTGACGTTCTGCCGGGAAAGAGAGGTTTTATGAAACTACAAACAGCCATCATTTCCAAGATGAGTTGGCTTCCCAATTGTGTGTGTGTGAGTGCGCTCTTGTTGTACTCTCTTCGAAAAGAAAACACACGTAAATTGCTGTTAATTTTCAGAACGAACGTAAATCTAGAATTCAAAATTTTCTGTAGACAATCCGGGACCAGCTAGAAATATGGCCCCGGGGAGAAATACTGACGCCTCTGGGTCGTTTTGAACTTGGGGTCTTAAGGGAAAGTGCCCGTGCAGTTGCTAATCCCTTAATGGGATTAGGAAAGCGTGGGGTCTAATAGGAAGATGATGGGTTTTTGAAAGGCTAGGGCGTGAGGCGGTGTGCAAATAACGGTTGCTCGGCGTACCTTTGGGATGGTCTCCGGAAGAACGACCTTTACCCCTCGAGGCCACTTATCTGGTCCTGCCTTTGTTTGGGGGGGGGGGGGTATCTGCTCCTCCTCGCTTCTATCTTCCTGCTCACCTGGGCGTGACTGCAGTAGCCTGCCCTCGGCACCGTGACGGCAGACGTGTCCGAGCCTCTGAAATTCCAGCCCTCCGAATGCACACGACGTACCCTAGGAAGGCTTTCGGGGTGTCCGGCTGAGCCGCAAACCCGCGAACCTAAGCCACCTAGCGAGAGACAGCTAGGACACGGCGGCGATGCTGCCGGCGAGGGAAAGGGGGCGCTGACGCTCCAGGAACCAAAGCTGGGAGACGCGGGGCTTCCCGGGGCGGGTGGGGGAAGGGAGGGCCTTCGACCTGCGCTCTGGCGCTCCAGCTTTGAATCCTCTTGGTGGAGGAGACGAGAGTAGTCCTTATCTCCCACCACCACCAGCACCACCATTTCACACATCAAAATAAAAATGGACAAGGCGGCCAGAGGAACAACACAAAGTCGAGTAACGGTCTCCTGTTTCACCCCGGAGAGTGGACAGGAGGCTGCGGTAAATCACCAAGGTCCACCCCCACCCCCGAAATGCTGAGTGCTGTGCCTATGGTACAGGGGTGTCAGGCTCCAGGAGAGGATGTCTGGCGCTGGGCCGGGAGCCCCGAGTCTCCTCCGCCCTTCTGCGCGCCCGCCTCTGGTGTCTATTCAGCTCGGGTGACTGCCCCTGCTCGCTATTACTTCCACATGTTCCTTCAGGAAATCATTGAGGGCGAAATGTATGAACGGCCCCTTGTTCGGAATGCTGGAAGGATACCGTAATGTTTGGAGACAATGAACAGGATGCTAACGACTCCTGCATCTCATAGACACGCGCGCGCGCGCACACACACACACACAGAGAGAGAGAGAGAGAGAGAGAGATGGGGGGGGGCAGCTGTTGTTAAAGGCGAGTCCAGATTTAGGGTTTTGTAGCAGGTACCCGGGTTGGGTGGAGGTTGAGGCTGCCGAGGAGGGCCTGCTTCCTAACGGACAACCCGACCAGCTCTGTCCCCCCCCCCCACCCCCGCCAGGCTCTCTCTCTCAGGCAGGGCCCCTGCCTTCTCCGCCCCCAAACGGTAACTTCACAGTTCATTTCAGAGCAGTTTTAAAGGGGGGGGGTCCCCCAGAACGGGCCGGCTCGGGTGTCCTGGGGCTGTAACTCCTCAGGAGTTTAAAGCGGAGAAATGGATGAGGCCTCGGCACCCAGTTGCTCCTCTGGTAGTAATTACCTGCCTAATTTAAATGATGCCTTTGTTATGATCATTAACAAACATTTGCTAAAGGTTTCCATGTGTGACATTCCCTAAGGTTTAAAAGGCCCGGGGAGCTGAGTCCCAGGGGTAGCGCCCCAGTAGGGGGTGGCGCAGGCGAGCAAATGGTTGAGGGGGGAATCTGGCTGAGTCGGGGGAGGGGGCCCCGGCGGAGCGTCTGCCTTCCCTCCCTGCAGAAGCAAAATAAACGCCGCGGTCCGCAGCGACGTCGGGGCAGGAGGCCTGTGAGCTCACGCGGTTGGCCTCCGAGGCCGGGTCCTGCCCCCCGCACCCCCTGCTCATAGGCGGGTTTGAATCGCGTTTTCCGCCCTCCGCTCGCTCTCTGAGGTTGGAGCAGAGAGACGTCCCGTCGGTGCCCGTCACTCAGGCCCAGGGTGCTAGGGGAGGGGGCCAGCTCAGCTCCTGCCAGCCAAACTGATCTAAAAACTCCTTCCAGGTCGCTCCCCCGACGCCCCGGGGCCTGGGTGGTCTCGCAGCCGGAGAGGGCAAGCACCGAGGTCTCCTCTCCCCGGTCCTGATTGAGGGGAACAGGTCACTCGGGGCCGCTAACGGGATGGCCTTCGGCTTGAGCTAACGTGCCAAGAATCCAACTCGCACTCCGACCGTGGCTGTCGACCCCTTGGGTCTTTTGCCCTGGAGCTAAGGATGAGGTTTATTTTCCAGCAGCCGAGGGCGGACGAGGCCCAGCTCGCGCGGGCCGGGAACTTGGGGGAACAGGATGGAAAAGGGCAGCAGATCGCATCCCGGCCTTATGCCCCACGGCCTGCGGGCGACTAGAATATAGGGTCCCCGGGTCTGAAGACCCTGGCCGCCCCAGATGACTTCACCTTAAAGAGAGGGTCCCGTGAACTTTTTGACAACCGCGTCGGGCTGGTCACTGGCAGGAAATAAATTCTGCCTCGCGTCCCAGAACCGGAGCGCCGGGCGCCAAGCCCCGCGTTCCTGGGCCCCGAGGCTCGCGGCGGCGCCTTCGGGGCCTTCCTTCCCCACCTCTCGCCGGCTTTGGCCACCGGCGCTATCTTCCTTGGCGAATTCGTGTCCTTCTGTTGGACCAGTGACAGCCATCAAAGTCTTCACCTGTGAAAATTCACATTTAAACCAACTTGTTAACTTCATTCAAACCAAGTTGACAGCCAGGAAGGGGTGAAGGGGCGGGGTGGGGGTGGGGGGAGGGTCTGGTTTCTTGTTTGAAAATAAAGGGGCATTTGGTCGCTAGCAAAAGAAAACGCCTTTGGCTGCCCCTTTAACTCCTAAGTGCGTCGGGAGGAGGTTCCCCCAGGCCTGGGGAGCTCGGGAGCAGGCTGGAGTTGCTGCCGCCAGATGTCGGAGCCCCTGCGGGGAGGGAGCAGACCTCCACCCCAACCCTGGAGCATCCCAAGCCGAGGGGTAGCTCACTCTTGCTGGGAGAGGAGAGGGCGTTCTGAGGAACCCGAAGGACTGGTGTCACTAGTTACCCTCGCTCCAGGACTTGTGGCCCACCTCCTCAGCGGCGGGTGGCTCCCGGGATGTCTAGGGAGGAGCGGAAAGCAGTTCCCTGGGCCCCGGGCGTTCTCTCTAGAGTCCCTAACACAGCGGTGGGCGATGGCCCCTAACTGAGGATGAGGACGAGAGCTTGTCTCGTTGCGCAGCCGGGACGACCAGGGCCGCGCACCCCTCTGCGCTCTGAAGAGCTGTGGCTGGCCAGAACCGAGCGGGAATCTGGCCTCCTGATTCCTTCTTCTGCTGAGAGACCAGTCTCCTCCTTCTAGGGATCCCGTGTTGTCCCACTACCCTCGCCTTCTCCTCGGGGCCTTCGGTTTTTATTTAACTTTTAATTTGAAAAGCCATGTGAGGGGTGGGGGAGGGCAGGCGATGAGGAGGTCTGCTCTTTATTAGGGGCCTCCGCCATCCAGCTTTGCAGCACACAGCTGTGGCTTGGGAGGAGGGCTGGCTCTGCTTAGGTCAGCCGCCTCTGAAAAGAGAGCCTTGTCCTCGGCGAGTCCCAGGAGGGTAGCAGAGTCCTGCGAGGTGTTCTGTTGTTTGTGTGTGTGTGTGTGTTTGTTTGAGCTTTGGGCAGACAAAGCCTGTGACAGGAAGAACCGGTGGAGCTGACCCTTTGCTCACCCATTAAATGGGATGATAACCCGTCAAAACGCACAGGCTAGATTGGGGGGGGGGGGTCCAAAATAAATAATTCAAAATTCAAATGGATGTACTTGTGCTGTCGTTCCTTACAATGGAGCCTTACCAAGCCAGGAGATGCCAAGATCCGTGCCAAGCGGGAAGGCTTCAACCCTGCCTTCCTAGCGTTAATGGTACAGTAGAGGCTTGCTGGAACTGGAGGCTCACACCCCATCCTCTAGCAGCTGAAGGATAGTGGGGCGGGGCTTCCCGTTGGAAAGGGACCTAAGAAGCTAGCTAGCTAGGTAATAAGTAGATAGAGAGAGAGGGGGGTGATGGATGAATGATTTATAGATAGATAAATTGATGTAGATAGATAGATAGATAGGTAGATGGATGGACAGACAGACAGACAGACAGACAGACAGACAGACAGACAGACAGACAGATAGATAGATAGATAGATAGATAGATAGATAGATAGATAGATAGATAGATAGATAGATAAAACAAAAGAGATTGCTGGTCTTAATTCTACAGAAGTGCCAGAACTGGTTGAGGAGGGGGGCGGGAATACTGAAGTGGAGGTGAGTGTGAGGAAGGTGGTCACTTCAGGCCAACAAAGAAGAACTGCCCCTGGCAGTGAGGACCCTCAGAGAGGGAAGTCAAAGGCACAGCGCTCATGGGGTGGGTAGGAGCTGTGAGGGAGAGGCAACCCTTGCTGGGGCACCCGGTGCCTTTTACTCAGTTGAGGAGGGATCAGCCCAGAGCAAACTTTAGAGGGAAAAGTGATGAGGTCACTTTTGGACAGGCTGTATTTAAGAAACCCTAGAAGGAATAACATCACAAGAAAATCTAGGATAGGATTTTGAACAATGGGGGGGGGAGCCTTGGGAGGGAACGCCTTCTTTTTCTAAGAAGAGGTTGAGGAAGGACCAGGAATCATTATCTCTTGAACCTTCAGAATGCAGACAATGGGGGTCATTTGAAATGAGGCTAGCGCCTGCACTTTCTACCTAGATCCTTCATGATAAATCCTAGCCAGATTTAGCTATGAATGGCTGAGCATTCTATGAACTATGAAAGCTTTAGCTATTATTTGACTGGAAAGATGAGATAGATTCTCCTTCACACAGACTCTTAAGTGGAAATTCGTGTTACTGTTTGATTTCCAATCACCCACTGGCCCACAGCCGGGTTTAGCAAGATCTTTGTCCTAACTGTCCTCATTTTACTGAGTTCTAGCTCTCTGCCTGCCCCACCCCCCCAGCCCCTGGAGAAATGGGGAAGGCTCACTGTCTGGATTAGGAGAACAGACGCCTGCTTCCAGGGACAAAGGTTGCATATCTTTCACTAGTTACCATTCTCCTTTTTCTCTTTTTCCAGTAATGGTTTCTGAAGGTTCAGGTGTTTGTGGGCTTCCTTGGTTCTTCCTTTAACAATCTCTCAGTTAGATTTGGTCTTGAAGAAGAGTTCCAGCCAATAGGATATGAACGTTAGTTGAGGGTGAAATTGGGTGAGTGTCCTTCAAAGTAAATGACACATTTGTCTCAGGTCTTTTCCTGTTTGGGGGGTGGGGGAGGGGCAGAGGGGCATGTGACTGAAACTTTCCAAAGCATCATGGACTGAGGCCACCTTGAGATTGGGGACACTCCCCCGTGGTACAATAAGCCCCTCCCCACTGTCAACGTCCCAAGCCTACCCAGACCTAAAATGTGGCAGACACAAATGATATCTTGTTCTGGAGTTTTCTGTTACAGCCACACTTGACTCCAACCGATAAAAATCAGAAGATATTTACTCATTGTGAGTAGAACCTCACTCACTCACTCAAACAAACAAACAAACAAAAAACACTGGGAATAAGTACACTGAAACCCACAAAATTCTTCACTCAGCCTGCCTTGCCTGTGCTGGTGCTCAATTACACTTCTTTGTACAATGTTACAGCCTTGAGCTCATGCTTGCTGGCCCTCTGTTCTGGTTTTGTTGCTGCTGCTGCTGCTGCTTAAGCAGGAGAGTTGTTTGATGATTTTTCTTTTTTTTTTTTTCTTTCCCTCCCCCACTGTTCTTGAGACAGCGGCTCTATATGTACCCGCAGATGGACCTCCAACTTTTGATTCCCTTACCTCAGCGACCTCCTGAGGCCAGAGGTCACAGGCATGCCCCACTGTGCCTGCGTCTTTATCTTTGGAAAGTAAGGTGTGACTCAAAAGGAAAGGAGAAGAGATAAGAAGACATGCATATTGGTTTTCTCTTCTTCCTTACAAAGATTGGGGGAGGGGCTGGCTGGCAGACTGGTTGGTTCCTTGGCCCAAGCAACCTTCTTCATCCTTCTGTGTAGATATGTGGGACTACAGGTGTGTACCAGGATCAAAAAACATTTACAGTCTGTTTGCTGTTTATGTAGGGTCCTAGCCAGATCTCCCACAGGCTGGAGAAGGGCTCTGTCACTGAGCCACACCCCAAGTCCTGTTTCCCAGCCACAACCATCATTCTATTCAGTCTACACAGTCACAGTCTTTTGTAACAGCTGCTTCTGCTCTAGACCCTCAAGGCATTTTCTTCTTCTTCTTCTTCTTCTTCTTCTTCTTCTTCTTCTTCTTCTTCTTCTTCTTCTTCTTCTTCTTCTTCTTCAAGGAGGCAGTAGGCTGGAGAGATGGTCCAGGGGTTAAGGCACTGTCTAAAGGACCCAGCTTCTATTCCTGGCACCCAACATGGTCTGTAAGTCCAAGTTCTATTGGATCTGACACTCTCACATAGACAGACATGGAGGCAGAACACCAGTGTACATAGAATTTTTAAACTTTTTTCTTTGGGTTTTGTTTTTGCTGTTTGGCTGGCTGGCTGGTTGGCTTGACTGAGTGGGGAGGGGAAAGCCGGCTATGCCTTTTAGGCTGGCCTGGAACTCTGTTCCCGGCCTCCTCATTCAGGGCTGTTTGACTTTCAAGTGTTTGAAAGGTGCATTTGCTCCACCGTCTGAGGTGAGAAAACACTCTTCCCCCAGACCATCAATCCTACCACAGACTTTCCAGGAACTTAGGTCATCTGTTCTCTGGCCCAGAAATGCAAAAACAAATGCAGAGAAATCTGGAGCCGTGGGGCCAAGAGAGATAGGTTGTGCTCGCTCCCAACTGCACTGAGGAGGCAAGCAATGTTGGATGCACATCTCAGCCTCCCTGTGGCTCCCTCCGAGTCTTCCAGCGCCTGCTTTTCTGAGTGATAGTGTCCCTTAGGATGAGAATAGAAATCACCCTTGCCGTCGACCTCTCTCCTGCAGCATCTACCCAAAGGGACTGTGGAAGTTGACAGATGTTTGTTTAACACCTCCTGTGCTGAGAACTGTGCTAGACTCTGGCTGCTGTCATGGACAAACAGCTGCTACGTGGGGCTTAGCTTTGAGACAGACAGAAAACAAACTAGGCCCTGATCAAACAGCAGGTGCGAACAGTGCTCTGTGGCCAGCAGGTGCTCCCGGCTACCATGGGCAACGAGAGTCAGCTCAGTGAGTTACAAAGTCTTCCTTGAAGAGGATTCTTCCATGAGGTGATCTTTAGAGCTCTGAGTAATCCCAAGGCTAAAAGCTGCATTTGAGGTAGGAATAAGTTCAGTGGTGGAGTGTTTGCCTTGCATGCTGGAGAGATGGCTCAGTGGTTAAAATCACTGCCTGCTCTTCCAAATGGACCCGGGTTCAATTCCCAGCACCCACATGGCAGCTCACAACTGTCCATTTCCAAGGGATCAGACACATTCATACAAATGCACATAAAATTAAATAAATTATTTTTTTTAAAAAGCTCTGGGTTCTACCTTTCAACATCATTAGCATGCGTGCTTGCACACACAGGCACACATACACATATGAGCATGCGAATATGGCTTGCAGGTTGCATACATGTGTGTGTTTAGGGTGATGTGGAGACAGCAATGTAATCTCAGTCCTGAAAAGGGTGGGGGGTGTTTGCAGTATCCTCAAAGGACTGTGTTGCTGTGATTCTGAACGACTCTTCCAAGAAGCTGCTGTTACTCAGGAGACAACCCCCTCCCCCTCCCCACCCCCAGGACTGGCTGCTGTCATGGCGTCTGGGTGAAACTGAGAGTTTAAACTGGTGGCTACCCCAATTCTGACGCTTTACGGTCATCTCGGGAGTGGAGCTATCTTGGGAAGATAACAGGCCTTCACATTGCTGTTCAGCCCGGCGAGCTAATGTTTCACAGGCTGACAATGAGAGAGGGACCGCCTTGGATTAGAGCGTCTTTTCAATTATCCACTAAGTACTCACAGTTTACTGGGCTCATTCCATGAAATAAGATACCGAAGCCCTTTCAAAGATGCCACAATTTGTGTCAAGTCTCCTTTGTGTGTCTTTGGCTAGTTGTTTTATTGTGTTGTAAATATAGTTATGAACTGAATTCACTACACAGCAGATAGCTAAAAGGTTAAAGGCGATTCATCCATGGGGGGTGGGGACTTGGTTAACTGACAGTTTCTGAGCGGTTGTGATTTTTTAGACCACTAGAGGGCGCAAGAGGCCAGGTCAGAATCTAAATCCATCTCAACGCATTCACAATCCCCGCCTGTAAACAAGTTCCCAAAACTTATGGAGAGAAATTAGGTCACAGCCTCACCTTTGCCTAAGCGCCCCCTGCCACTCCTGGAAGACTGTGCAGTTCGAGGCTAGCCCTCAGCAAGCCCGAGGTTACATCCGAAGGTGAGACTGTGTTTGGATTCTCCTCCCGACACTATGAAAAGTTGGTGAGACTAAATGCGGGGGGGAGGGGAAGGGAGAGTGATGCAACGTGTCCAACCCTCCCTGCGCTAGGCTAGGCTCTTCTCCAGCCTCAGCTGTGAAAAGATACAAAGTCACAGAGTCACAGAGTCTGAATCCGGGAGCTTTTCTCGCCCTATAACTCTGGAATAAGCCGCCGATGGCACCATCATTGCCGGGGAAGAAAGGCCAGAGGGAAGCTCCTCAAAGAGGATACAAGATTCCTTTATTTTAGCTGGGTGGGGAGCAGAAGCCTTGCTTTCGTGGCGCGATGAGATAGCCTAGCCAGTGAAGGTGCTTGCTACCAAGTCTGGGCAACCCGAGCTCAATCCCTGGAACCCACAAGGATGGAGAGAGCCGGCTCTCTCAAGTTTCCCTCTGACTTCCAGAAGCTATTATTGTAGTAGCTTGCATGCACCACCCCCACTCACAAAAGCATAGTGACGACACTGCTAAGGGCTGGGCATGGTGGCACACGGCCTTTAATCCCAGCCCCGAGGATGCAAAGACTGGCAGATCTCTGTGAGTTTGAGAAAAGCTTGGTCTGCAAAGAGTCCTAGGTCAGCCAATATGACATACAGAGAACCTGACTGAAATAAAACAAATACTTTTAGGAGCAAAACAAAATGTTAAGCATCATTAGGGAAAATTATATCGTATCAAATTCTTTCTCATGATGGCTCTGAGGAAAACTGAGTTAGCCGTTTTGCTCACTTAGAAGCATGGAGACCAAGGGAACCAAAGCAACTTAATCTAACTAGATTGGACTTCACAGTACCACACAAGCAAGCACTACCAACTGAGCTACATCCCCAGACATCTGCCTTTTGGTGGGTGATCATATCACTAGACACAGAGTCACACTCAAAAGATTCGTATGCGCAAAGTTGACAGTTCAGGGGTAGCCGTGTTTGTATTTCTCTTTCTCGTATTTGTTTGAGATAGGGTCTTCACACCTACGTCGGTCAGGATTCTTGGGTGAGTGGGATTACGGGTAGGGGTCATCACTCCTACCTCCTGATGCCTAGTTTTTATTCAGGTCAACTTTAGCCATGACTGTGATGGCTGCCCGGATTGCCCTTACCTCACACACGAATCTATCTTCCCTTAAGTGGCTGCGCAAGGGGACGTTTTCACTGGTAAGAATGCATAAAAGTACATTGAAGATTTATCCCCATTCTCTGTGTAAGAGAGAGACAGCAGGTTATTGCACATACAAAACGTAATAACTGGCTAAAATAGCCCTGTCAAAGATTCCTGGGGCCTGGGGGTGGGAGGTAAGATGATGCCTGTCCAGCGGGCCTCAGAAAACCCCTGTTCAGGCCCTTAAACCTGAGGAAGGGTGGAATGCAAGAACCAACTCCATAAGGCTGTCCTCTGACCACCGGTACCAGCACACAGACACACTTGTGTGTGCGCGTGCACACACACATAATATTAAACATTTGAAGGGATGCCTGTAGATCTGAATTCTCCAGTGACAGATTTTGAATTAGATTCAACAATTCTATGGTGTATATATAACTGCTGTTTAGTGTAGGTTAAAAAAAAAATCAGTAATCCATGTTTTAACCTGATACCTAGCCTGCTGCCGGGAGGGATCCACACTGGGCCTTTGCCTTGCCCTCTGAGTACATGTGCTTTTCTAACTGTGTGCTTGACGCTTGTCGTCAGCATCCAGAACAAGTTCTGCACAGTTCCAAATGAAAGGCCATTCCTAACTTCAGGATCAATGGAAGGCTGGTTATCTTATCTGCCTTACTGTTTGCTTCCCCTAAACCTACCAATAAAACCAGAGAAAGTAGAGTGCCCCGCCCTGCCCTACCCAGAGGACCTTATCTGATGACTTCTCAATCCTGGAGCAAAGTGACACCATGGCCACTGGCTAAAAATGCATGGGGCAGAGGAACTGCTTGGGTATCGAGCATTTCTTCAGGAAATCCTGGGGTGGACCCCCAGAACCTCAAAAAAACTGAAAACAGTAAAACACACAGACTTCATCCCAAAGCTACTGGGCAAACAGCTCATCTTCAGGTCCCATGTACAATCATATACACATTTCCAGAGAAGTAACACTGCCTGGGTCTCTGTGTTAGTCAAAGGTTGAGTGAGAAACAAATGTCTCTGCCATACGGATGCTTTCTAAATCCAGACAGACGGATGATGCCCGGGGCCATTCATTGCCTTCAGCTTAGTGGTCCCTCACCTCCACTGCTGGATCTGACAGGTCTACTGCCCATCACGCTCACTTGTCCAATGTGCCTCACATCCTCACAGAAAGGCCAGTGCACAGATGCTATGGAAGCTGCCATTCCTCTCAAGGGATGGGGAGTACCTTTCTCCCTTCAGCCAGCGGGTCTCCCCCAGACATTGACACACTTTTTACCATTGGAAATGACTCCTGCGGGCACAAAGAGGACATCGTCAAGGGACATCAAGCCCTACCCTGGGCTTCTATCACTCTGAAACTCCAGTGTATGTTCCTTTCTGGGTAGATGCCACAAAACCCAAAAGATACAGGGAAACTACTAGGCCCAAAGCTGAGTGCTAAACTGACCAGAAACATACTGATTACAAGAAATGCAAAGCTATTTCTCAGAAGTTTAAAATATCGTTGTTAAGAAATTAACCGTTGTGGGGCTGGAGAGGTGGCTCAATGATTAAACAGTACTGGCTGCTCTTCCAGAGGACCCAGGTTCAATTCCCAGCAACCACATGGCAGCTCACAACTGTGTGTGACTCCTGTTCCAGAGGATCTGGCACCCTCACACAGACATACACCAATGCACATAAAATTCAAATAAAAAATAAAAATAAAAACTGACTGCTATCCAGCTGTGGTAACATAGGCCTGTAATCCCAGCAATTGGGAGACTGAGAAAGGAAGTTGTCTGAGATTTTGGGGCCAGGCTGGGCTACATAAAACCGAGAAAGAAAGAAGGGAAGGGAAGGAGAAGGCAGTGGAAACCCCTGCCTGTAATCCCAGCACTCCCCAAAAGAGTGGAAGGCAAGCCTGGGCTACACAGTTAAACCCCGGAGGTTGGGGGTGGGGGTGGGGTGTCAACCATTATCATGCAGGTAAATGAGGCAGATGGATCACTGACTGGCCTGAACAATGAGGACTCTTTCTGGAAGGAGAATGTCAGCTCTTACCTACAATGGAGCCAGCCAATCTTATCCACTCCTCCAACCCTGCCTCTTGTCTTGTATTTGTAAATTAGCCCTGTCAAATTCCAAGGCCCCTGGTCTGCCCCATCATAATTGTATTTGTAAATTAGCCCTGTCATATTCCTAGGCTCCTTTCTCTGCTCTCTTCATCCTTTGTTTACACGTTGGGTCACAGCCTCCAGCTGCTCTGCTGTGTGTGCTGGTCGCTCTACCACACTGTCAGAAACCCTTTAAAGTTCAGACCCCATAGCCCGGTGCCCACCGTGCAGCGGCCAACCCTATGACCGCAAAACAAGGTCGTTTTAGAATGACTGGCAGAGAAGATCGAACCTGCCACATAAGAGTTCCCTGCAGCCCTCGCTAGCCCCGCCTTGGATCCCTGCGCCTGCGCTCTGGGGTTCTGCCATCACTCACTATCCTACAGGTTGGATCAGAAGCTAGACAACTCAGAAAACATTTGTCAAGTCGGACATCATGCTGAAGTAGTTCCTTGATCTTAATTTGCTTTCGTTTCCACTGTAAGAACCAAATCAAGTAAGTATTCTAGTGGTTACAGCAAGTGAATTGATAGAATAAACAGTCAGGCTTGGCAAAAACAAAAATAAAAAATAAAAAACCAGATTGGTCATTTCAAAGTCACTTTCCTGTTAAGATAGGGACAAGAAGCGAACAATGGGAAAATGCCCGATTAACTACCACCCTGTTATTTCAGGTTGCTTCTTTTGTGTGCAGATCAAAGCAGGGGCTTCATTCAAATCGCCTGTTTGGGAACTTCAGTCTTATCTTCAATCTCAGAGAGCCGCATAGACTGCTTAGTTTCTCCCTGATGACAGAGAACTCCAAAGTGAGTGACTCCAATTAGATTTATTGTTCCAGTCTAAGATCTTAGTCTGAAACAATGACCTTCTACTTTCCTCCTCACTTTGTAGCCTCAGATGGCCTGGAACTCACAGAAATCCTCCTGCCTCTACTTTCCCAGGTACTGCACCAGCCTCCCAAGTGATTGGTTTAAAGCCAGGTGTCAACACACCTGTTTTTGTTACTGTTTTTATAGACAGGCTCTCAGGCAGCCCAGGCTGTCCTAGAACTCACTAATCTTTGCACTCCCGATTCAACTGTCTCCACCTTCAGAGTGCCGGGGTGACAATTGTTTAGGACACATGCAGTGCTGGGGACAGAACACAGGGCCCCCTGTGTGTTAGGCAGGAACCGTGCCAAACTAGCTACATCCAGAGCCCTTTTTTTCCCATCATTTTATTCTTTAGTGTTCTATGCTTGGCGTTTTTTATCATTCCCCCCCCCCACACACACACACACCATTTTGAAAAAATTTCTTCTCCATTATAACTCTCTGTGACTTAGCCAGGCATGGCAATGCACACCTTTAATCCCAGCCCTCAGGAGGCAGAGGCAGGCAGATCCATGTGAGTTTGAGGCCAGCCTGATCTACAAAAGACAGGACTACACAAAGAAACAAACAAGAGCCCAAAACACTCTGACTGGAGAGGAAGAGGCAGGAATTTTCCATTTTCTGGCCAAGAGAATTAAAAAAAAAAAAAAATCACAGGTACAGGGCTGTTGTTAGTGGGGCTCCTTGTTAATTCCAAAGCTAAGAGGGTAGGAAAGATGGGGAGAGAACACGGAGCCCTGGAAAGACAAGGTCTCACTGTGTAGCCCTGGCTGTCCTGGAGCTCCCCATGTTTAGACCAGGCTGGCCTCAAACTCACACTCAAACTCCAGCCTCTGCCTCTCGAGCGCTGGTGTTAGATATGTACACAGCACTGGACCTGGGATTTTTGAGAACACAGTCACTGCCCGGAAGCCCAGCTCGCTGTTTTCTGCCAGGCTAACAGAGCAGGTGTCCCCTGTGTGAAAGTAAAGTCAAGCCTGGAGGAGAATCCACGGAGGAAAGAGCGGGGCTCCTCAGCGCCTTCACTTCAAGCGCCACAGCCCTCTCCCACAGCCGTGTGCACTCACCCTCCACACTGTGCACCTTTAAGAGATTTCTTCTGGCTCCAGGAATTCCCAGAGTTAGTCACTAAAGTGTGTTTCAAATCAGGAGCCACAAGTTCAGCATACCTCAGCACTGGAGAAACGTGCGTGTTGGCAGGGTGGCTGGTGTCTTAAACTGAATGTAATCCTTTTCCTGTATCAAATATCTGACTTCAGAAAAATGATTCATTTGTACAGAGTCATACCAGTGAACCGGATGGTCTCCTGGGTGCTCTGGATATGATGGTGTCCAGGGAAATAAAACAAAGATAGCGGCTCCGGCCTGAAGCTCCAGAGGTAAGAGGCAAGAGCTTTTTGACCTGGAGCTCACTCTAGATCAGGCTGGCCTCGAACTCAAAGATCCACTTGCCTCTGCCTCTCCAGGGCTGGGATTACAGATGTGTGCCACCACACCTGGTTTAAGGAGGATCTTCTTACTGGCTAAGTGTACAGAAAGACCCTATCTCAAACAAACAAACTTAATACATATTTGTTTCTTTGAAACAGAAGCTGTGTCCCAAATTAGTCCTGAATTTACGGCAATCCTCCTGTCTCTGCCTTCTGAGTGCTGGAATTTCATGTGTGACTCCCACACCTGTCTTAAGTATATTTTGATTTTCTTCTGTTCTGTTTGGGTTAAGGCCACTGCAGATCCAGCCTGATTTTTGTTTGTGTTGTTGTTCTTTGTTTTGTTTTGTTTTGGGGGGGAGGTTGTTTGTTGGTTTTCTGTTGTTTTAAACAGTCTCACTGGGTGTCTGGGCTGGACTCTGGAATGTTGGGATCACAAACGTGCACTGGCAAGATAGAAAAACAAAACCATTTATATCTAACAGACAAAGGCAGAGGTGTGCAATTTACTACGGACTGCAACTGAGGCCAACTGTAGCCCAAGAAGGAGCCCAGAGCAGGGGTTTACCTCAGGCCTGGCAGAAATCCAGGGACAGGGCAAGGCCCAGCATGTGCAGACCCTGAGTCCAATCCCAGCATACTCATCATCATCATGGTCCATTGGCATCCACCACTGTCTGTCATCATCATCCATCACCATCAGCATTTTTTTTTTTGAGACAGGGTTTCTCTGCATAGCCTTGGCTGTCCTGGAATCACCCCTGTGGACCAGGCTGGCCTTGACTCAGAGATCTACCTGCCTCTGCCTCCCAAGTGCTGGGATTAAAAGTATGCCCTGCTACCCCTGACCATTCTAAGGTTCTGACATCAAGTTGAAGCTAAACCATGACCTTCTAAGTAGCAAAATTACAGCTATAAAATAGCAAAGAAAGTAATTTTATGGTTAGACATCACCATGCCATGAGGAACTGTGGGTCACAGCATTAGGAATGTTGAGGACCACTGCTCTCATCAATCAGTTACCTTCTGTTACCTCTCTTGCTGTCTGTGTCATTTATTTGTTCGTCTGTTTATTTATTTATTTTCAAGACAGTGTTTCTCTGTATAGCCTTGGATGTCCTGGCTTTTGTAGACAAGGCTGGCCGTGAACTCACAGAGTTCCTCCTGCCTCTGCGTCCCTGAGTGTTGGGATCACAGACGTGGGCCACCGCGCCCGGCTGCTATCAGTGTCTTCAGAAGAATGACTTTCAAGAGACAGATCAACCTTCTCTGTTGTGTCTGCCTACAAAGCCAGCTTCCTCTGCTTGGCTTCTTGGAAGCTCTGTTTTGTGAGATAATCTAGCATGAAAAATAAAGTCAGTAACAGGTGGAAGCAGACAGCTCTAACTCAAGAATTTCAGTTGTCCTCTGACCTCTATCTTTGTGCCCTGGCATGTGCAGGTACACACACACACACACACACACACATACACACACACACAGGCATGAAGGCACACAAAAGTGATCAGTAAGGCACGGTGGCTCACTCCTATCCCAGCACTCTGGGAGTCAGAGGCAAGTGGATCTCTGTGAGTTCAAGGTCAGCCTGGTCTACAAAGTAAGCCCGGGAGAGCCAAGTTTACACAGAAAAACTCTGTCTTGAAAAACAACAAAATAAATAAATAAAAATTTTAAAAAAAGAAAAGAAAAACAACAACAACAAAACCCCCATTAAAAGTCAATTAACATCTTCAAAGCCTGGGATGTGGTCCAGGCTTTTAATCCCACTGCTTGGGTGGTGAGAGCAAGGGAGACTAAAAGCAGAAGGTAGTCCTCTGCTCCATAGAGTTTACAGTCGTCTTGGAGATGTGAGACTCAAAAACAGCAACAACAACAAAACAAAACAACAACAACAACAAAAAACGAAAGCAAGCAAGAACAGCTTTAGACTAAATTATTGGAATTCTGTTCCCTGGCAACCCGTTAGACCCTGCCCCGTGTTCATCTCCAACTCCATGGACCGGCTCCAACCATTCTCTACCCACACCTAGTGTCTGATGTGGCCCTTCTACATGCTTCAAGTAAAATAATAGTGCTTGCTGAGTCTGTAAGGGGTCTACAAGACACTGTGCACATGCCTGTAATTCTGATACTTGAGATATGGAGGCATGGAGGTTCAGGAGTTCAAGGCTCTTGCCAATGTGTCTTGAGTTTTGCTATATATCAAGTTGGAGGCTAGCTTGGTCTACATGAGACCTTGCCTCAAATTTAAGATAAAATTTAAATTAAAAATCTCTCAGGAGAATGCCAGGCGGTAGTGAAGCACAACACCTTTAATTCTAGCACTTGGGAGGCAGAGAAGACAAATCTCTGAGTTTTTCAAGGGCAGCCTGATCTACATATTGAATTCCAAAACAGCCAAGACTACACAGAGAAACCCTGTCTCAAAAAACAAAACAAAACAAAAACAAACAAACAAACAAACAAGGAAAAACCAAACCAAACCAAAAATAAATTGCCTGAAGAGTGTCATATCCATCAAATGTTTACTTAGATATAAATGACTATCAAAGATGATATCAAATATTGCTAGATGCCAGGTACTTAGCCAGGTACCTTATCTCAATCTCACTTTAAAAGCATTCTCATATTTTTTACAAGAAACTGGGGAAAGGAGGGCCATGTATCTAATTTTTATAGTACTAAAAAGGAAGCAGTTCGTTGGAGTGAAGCGCTCACATTATCTAAATGCAGCACATTAGATCATGGTCTATTTTGAAGCCGCTGCTTTCAGCAAGCTTGCAGTGATTTCTGTGGCATTGTGCTTTTTGGTGTTATAATTCTAAAATTACTGTGAGCATGGAAGGGAGACCCCTTTTGAACTTTCACAATGGGAGATTTCTCCATCACCCTGAGAGTGCACGTACACAATGCCATCGACTACATTGTTAGCTTATATCATACAGGTTAGACCATAATTAAAATAATTATTATTTATATAGAACCAGAGACATCCACTACTTGAATCATAATCACTGTAGTTAGAGACAGAAAACAGCAATTAAATAATCCAGCCAACCCCAGCAAACATGCATCAGCCAAGATCCCAGCAGAGATGAGCTGAGAGTGAATTTCTAGCAAAAATAAGTCATAGCCTAAGCTCACATTTTCTTTTTTTCATTTATTTATTTTGTTTGTTTTTGAGACTGAATCTCACTCATTTCTGGCTGGCTTCAAACTTACTGTGTAGACCAGGCTGGCTTTGAACTCACAGAGATCTGCCCGCCTCTGTCTCCTGAGTGCTGGGATCAAAGGCATGTACCACCATGCCCAACCTAACCTGCCTTCCTGCCCAGTTCTTGTTTCAGGAACCTTGTCTTCTACAGCCTAGTGTCCTACTTTGCTTTCTGTTGTGGAGATAAATACCTTGACCAAAAGCAATTAGGGAAAAGGGGGTTTATTCTGCGTACCTATTCTGCTTACATAGCCCATCATTAACGCAAGCAGACAGACGCAGGTTCCATGAAGGGGCGCTGCTTAGTGGCTTGTTCACCATGGCTTACTCAGCTTGCCTTCTTATTCCACTAGGGCCCACCTGCCCGGGGGGGAGGGGGGGACTGGGCACTGCCCACCGTGGGCTGGACCATGCCACATTATTAAAAAAGAGGTTAAAATAAAGAAAAGTCCACATAGACATACCCACAGACCACTCCGATGGCTGTGCCTTAGTTACTTTTCTATTGCTGTAACGAAGCACCATGACTAAGGCAACTGTGGTGGTCTCAAGAAGAATAGCCCCCATGAGCTCATGCATTTCAATAGTCAGTCAGCAGGAGCGACACTATCTGAAAGGATTAGAAGGATTAGGAAGTGTGGCCTTGTTGGAGGAAGTGTGTAACTGGGGGGTGGGCTTTGAGGTTTCAAAAGCTGATGTCGAGCCCGGGGTCTCTCTTTTTTGTGGCTTGCTGATGAGGAAGCGGCTCTCAGCTACTGCTCCAGCCTGTGAACCACCACAGCGCTCCCCACCCCCCACCACAATAACGGTCTAAACCTCTGCAACTGTGAGCAAGTCCCAAGAAATTCTTTTTTTTTTTTTTTTTTTTAACAAGAGTTGCCTTGGGCATGGTGTTTCTTGACAGCAACAAAACAGTGCTAGGACGGCAACTTATAAAAAAGCATTTGATTTGAGGCTCGTGGTTACGGAAGATTAGGATGTGTAAGCATCCTGTCAGGAAGCACAGCAGCAGGCAGGCGTGGCGCTGGGACAGCCGCTGAGCGTTTGCATGTTTGCTTGTTTGTTTGTTGAGGCAGGGTCTTCCTACAAAGCTCTGGCTGTTCTGGAACTCACTGTGTAGACCAGGTTACCCTCTAAGTCATAGAGATCTACCTGCCTCTGCCTCCAGAGTGCTGGAATTAAAGGCATGGCCACCACGGCCCTGCTTGAGAGTTTACATCCTTTGTTTTTGAGACAGTTTCTCTGTGTAACAGCCCTGACTGTCCTGGAACTCTCTTTATAGATTAGGCTGCCCTCAAACTCACAGAAATCCACTTGCTTCTGAGTGCTGGGATTAAGGGCCTATGCTACCAAACCTGGTGAGAGTTCAAATCTTTTTAATGTATTTATTTATCATGTATACAGTGTTCTGCCTGCATGTATGCCTACACATCGGAAGAGGGCACCAGATCTCATTATAGATGGTTGTGAGCCATCTATAATGTGGTTACTGGGAATTGAATTCAGGACCTCTGGAAGAGCAGCCAGTGCTCTTAACCTCTGAGCCGTCTCTCCAGCCCCAGAGTTTACATCTTAATCGGAAAGTAGGAGGCAGAGAGAATAACTGGGGTGGCAGAATGGCATGAGCTCTTTGAAACCTCAAAGCCTACCCCAGTGACACAGATATCTCCTCCAGCAAGAACATTATCATTCAGATGACCACAGAAGGTCAAGTGGGCCTCCTTTTCCCCACGTGACTCGAGTTTGTGTCAAATTGACAAAAACTACCTATCACATCCAGACGGACCGTAAGCCCACGATTCTGCTTTGATTAAAGCTATATGAACCCACATCCTGCTCTGTGGTTTCTATAACTGCATCGACTTGTTCACTTGATCTTCCTAGTTTCTGTCCCTTGGTGGGAATAAAGACCTGCAAGAATGAGCAGTCCCTTCATTCAACAGGCTCCCAGTTCCTAAAGAAAGCCTCAGAACCCCCCTCAATGGACTTCCCAATAAGAATGACCTGAGTGTACAGAGGCTCTAATTTAAATACCGTGTGAAACTCTTACTTCTTACAAGGCATGGACTAGATGGTCATTTGTTTAACCTCCCCATTCCCACCTGAAGTCAGTTGCATTCCAGACCTGGGCACTGTCATGACCATTGAGGAGTCTTCTGTGTCAACATTGTATAAAAAATGCTCCTCAGATTATGTTACCTGCTTTTTTTTTAATGTAATTTATTTATTTTTATATTAATCACAGGTTAGCTACTTTGTATCCCAGTCATAGGCCCCTCCCTCATTCCCTCTCACTCTCCCCATCCCTCCCTCATCTCCTCCCTGCCCCCCCCAACTGATGGGGGAGGACCTCCTCCCCTTCCATCTGACCCTAGCTTATCTTGTCTCTTCAG